>OZ023263.1:214080640-215280640 GCA_964006375.1 Tillus elongatus
ACAACATTTTTGAGGTATTTTTGGAGCACCTTAATTTAAATGATTTTTAGTGAATTTTCGTAGAAAAAATTCACTAATGGGGAGATCCCGACCTTTGAGTTTTGAAAAATTTTTTGCAAATGAGCGCGAACTAAGTCCTCTAGAACCCATATCCGGGGTCAGTTAAATTTTTATATGTTTATATATATATATATATATATATATATATATATATATATATATATATATATATATATATATATATATATATATATATATAGTTTACTTTAATGACACAAACCCGCGTACCCAATTGCCATACAATTTTTTCGAAAGAAAATACAACATTTTTGAGGTATTTTTGGAGCACCTTAATTTAAATGATTTTTAGTGAATTTTCGTAGAAAAAATTCACTAATGGGGAGATCCCGACCTTTGAGTTTTGAAAAATTTTTTGCAAATGAGCGCGAACTAAGTCCTCTAGAACCCATATCCGGGGTCAGTTAAATTTTTATATGTTTATATATATATATATATATATATATATATATATATATATATATATATATATATATATATATATATATATATATATATATATTTATTTATTTATTTATTTATTTATTTATTTATGTTTAAAGGTGTATCACACCGAAAACTAAAAAAATAATGGGCCGATTTTGATGAAATTTGGCATGTACCTTTCTTTTATAAATGGCTTGGATAAGTTCGTAAGTCAGAAAAAACGGACGAGGTTTTCCGGGAAAATTCTGAATTTTTATTCGAAACAATTTTTTATCTCAGAAAATAAAAAAGCTATGATAACCAAATTTGGTAGGTAGGTTTACGATATACAAAGTCTGGACGCAGCAAGTGCGTTATGGTAGCGAATTTTTTTTAAAAATATTTTTAATAGCAAATGTCTTTCTTTGATGAAAGCAGGCATTAAACTTGGTTGCCTATATAATAGAAATTATATACCATATTTCATCGAAATAATATATAAACATTTTTCAAAAGTCTGGATGCAGCAAGTGTGTTATGGAGGTGAATTTCCATAAAAATGTTTTGAATAGCAAATGCGAGCAGGCATAAATCTTATTACCGATATAGCCTACGTAGTAGAAACAATGTACTATATTTTATCGACATTACTTATGGTTTGAAAATATACAAAAATTTTCCGAAAACAAACTTAAATGTTGGATTCCTAACAACAAACCTTACGTTAATAGCAAATTGAGTTATTGAAATTTGAAGGATATAATGAAAATTCGGTAAATTTGCAGATTAGCTCCCGAATGCTTTTCAAAAAATTGTTTTCAGAAACATTACTAGGACCCCACCTGGATGCACAAACCACAAGAAAAATTTCTTGTTCACACCCCCAAGGAAGTTACGGGACTGGAATGAATAGAGGTGCTGGGCGGGGTAGGTAGTAAAAAGAAATATGAGCAGAATATGCGAAGAAAACTGCTTGAAAGCTGTCTATTTGAAGCCATATCCCCATTAGACCCTGCCTACCCCGCACAGCACCCCTATTTGCCTCAGGTCACGTAACTTACTTGGGGGGTATGAACAAGAAGTTTTTCTTGTGGTTTATGCAACGAGGGTGGTTGTATGCACATGAGGGGGGAAGGAAAATGCGTACGACGAAGCAGACACCCCCCCCCGGCTCGACTTGCCGCAGGACTGGGGGGGTAGGGGGGTGGCTGCTTCGTCGTGGGGATTTTCCTTCCCCCTCGCGTGCATACAAGTACCCTCACTGCATAAACTATAAGAAAAATGTCTTGTTCCTACCCGCCAAGGAAGTTGCGGCACCTGGGGGGATAGGGGTGCTGTGCGGGTTAGGCAGGGTTTAAGGGGGATGTGGCTTCAAGATGTGAAAAAGACAGCTTTCAAGCCCGTTTTATTCGAATTTTCTGCTCATATTTCCTTTTTACTACCTACCCCGCCCAGCACCCCTACTCTCTCACTCCTATTCCCGTAACTTCCTTGGGGGGGTGTGAACAAGACATTTTTCTTGGGGTTTGTGGATCCACGGGGGGCCTTGCAGGTTTCTGAAAACAGTTTTTTGAAAAGCGTTCGGGAGCTAAACTGAAAATTTTCCAAAAATTCGCTACCGAAACGCAGTTACTGCGTCCAGATTTTTTTCTTACAAACGTATCATATTTCGATAAAAAATGCACAAATGCATTAACGAATTTGTTCTAGGAAAATTAGCTAAATATATATATATATATATATATATACATATATATATATATATATATATATATATATATATATATATATATATATATATATATATATATATATATATATATATATAATATATATATAAACCGTTAAACCATAAACTTCACTAAACCCACAGCGAAGGCATCAACTTAACTAAACCGACAGTCAAAGTATCAGAGAAAGGGTCTATTTGAAATGAATTTTCTGTAAATATGTTAGTAAAATGAAGGGCAATGACGGTTGAATCTGAAACTTAAGGGTTTGCATAACACTCTTCTTGCAACATTTTTTTTTCACAATCCGTATTTGTTTCACGTTCTTTGTCTAAACATTACCAATTTTGACGTTTAAAATTGCGAGTTTGACGTTTTGAGGAAAACTCCAAAATTTGTTTCTTTAACTGCCCATAATTTCTTTGTCTTTGAATTTCGGTACAGAGTTAGCTCTTTATAATGAAAAAATACGTACTAAATTTGGTTTCCCCTACTTTGTTACTTCCGGAGATATGAATTTTTTTAGAAAGCAAACACAACATTTTCCGGGAACACCTGGTCCGATTTTCCTGGCTAACGAACTTGTCCGAGTCACTTGCTAAAGGAAGATACTCACCAAATTTGATCAAGATTGGTCTTTTATTATTTGAGTTATCGGTCGGATATATATATATATATATATATATATATATATATATATATATATATATATATATATATATATATATATATATATATATATATATATATATATATATATATATATATATATATATATATATATATAGATCTCCTCATTATCGAATTAAAAAAGAATTCGCTATACACCAAAAGTTAGATTTCTATGTTACAAGAATAAAATATTTTGTGCCAGATCATTTCTAGGAGAATTCAATACCATAACGCACTTGCTGCGTTCAGGCTTTTTTATTACCTACGCAAACTTTTAACACCATTTTTAGCTTGTAATGGACGCTGGTGAGACCCAACTCGAGCATTAAGAATTTCTCGGGAAATGCATTAGTGATATTTCAAAAATCCATATCTTCTAAGCGAATGGACCGAATTTCAATTGTTCAATAGTTGGTATTGGCTAGTTCGCAATCATTTGAAGATATTTTTTTCAAAATTCAAAAGTCGAGATCCCCTCATTAATGCATTTTTTAAAGTTAATTCACTAAAAATGACAGACGGCTTTTTCAAAAATGTCTATGTGATGTATGTCAATATGAAATGGTGAAAATTGACATTGTTTCGTTAAAACTCGAGTAATATAGCGGTTTAGGGATTGTTTATTACAAAACTTTCAATTTCATCAAACCTCTGGTATTTTTGCTGAAATTAATTTAGCGGTTGAAAGTGTGGATAGAATATCGATGACAGAAATTTCGATTTTTTTTTGCTGAAACGGCGTAAAAAATCTCAATACCTATAGACTGAAAGTGTAGCATAATATCGTAGAAATGTAAACAAAATCAAGTCAAGTCTCTATAAAAATGAATCTAAAATAATTTCTTGTATTTTTAAACTTAAACATAAGACAGTCGTGGAATGGGTTTCAATGGCAATTTTACTAATTTTGTAATTGATTGTTACGTATACTTTTAATATAATATTCTAGGCATGAAGCCGGTGTCAAGTATCAGGTAAACAAAACGCTAGTTAACGTATCCTTAGATAGCTCAGTGGCACCGTGCTTGTATTCTACGCAGATGGTTACGTGATCGATTCCAACTCAATGAATATGTTTTTTGCTTTGTTTTATTTTGACATTTGCAGAAACAATAGTAGAGATTTCATAGGTTTTAAACAAGATCTAATTTATGTTTAAAACGCCTAAATAACTTTGTCACCTTTGAGTCTGAAATTATAATTTTCAGCACACACCTTAGCGATTTTTTATTTTAAAAAATTCGTTAATAGAGGTAACTTTGAAAAAATGTTTCAAATGAGCGCGAATTTGGGCCCCCAAGACCCGAAACCAAGGTTCCGTTTGAATTTTTATGTTAACGCACTTGCTGCGTCCCGAAATGTTTTTCCTTACTCTTCTTTTCACCTATCTTTACCTTCTGATAATAGTTTCAAAACGATTTTTACTATAATACAGTTAAAACTTATGTTCATTTTGAATACAGAAATTTTAAGCTCAACTATTTTACTCTCTTTTAGTGAATTTTCTTAGAAAAAATTCACTAATGAGGAGATCTCGACTTTTGAATTTTGAAAAAATTTCTTCAAATGAGCGCGATCTAGGACCCCTAGAACCCATATCCGGGGTCAGTTTCAATTTTTATATGTTATATATATATATATATATATATATATATATATATATATATATATATATATATATATATATATTTATATATATATATATATATGTCTCACACCGATAACTCAAAAAATAATGGGCCGATTTTGATAAAATTTGGCATGTATCTTCCTTGTGTCAATGGCTTGGATAATTTCGTTAGTCAGGAAAATCTGACGAGGTATTCCGGGAACATTTTGAGTTTTCATTCGAAAAAAATTCTTATCTCAAAAAGTAATAAGCCGATTTTAATAAAATTTGGCATGTACCTTTCCTTTGTAAATTGCTTTGACAAGTTTCTTAGTCAAGAAAATCATACGAGGTTTTCCGGGAAAATTTTGAGTTTTCATTCGAAAAAATTTTTTATCTCAAAGAATAATAGGCCGATTTTGATAAAATTTGGCATGTACCTTCTTTTTGTAAATGACTTTGACAATTTCGTTAATCAAAAAAATCGGACTAGGTTTTCCGGGAAAATTTTGAGTTTTAATTTGAAAAAAAATTTTATCTTAAAAAATAAGAAATCTATGATAACCAAATTTGGTAGGTAGGTTTACGATATAAAAAGTAAACTATACACCAAAATTTAGATTTCTATGTTACAAGAAAAAAAAGTTATAATAAAATATTTTGTGCCAGATCATTTCTATGAAAATTCACTACCATAACGCACTTTTGCTTTACTTATGAGTATTTTAATAAACAAAGGAAGAAAACAAATTATCAGTAAAGTGCGAGTATTTTTTAAAACGATCTAATCAAAGGTAAAGATAGCTTCAGGATAACGAACTAAATAGGTCAAGATAATAGTTACCACACCTCTAAGATATATGCTCGTATAGCGGAACAATACTGCTGATGTTCTCTACCCAATTTCACTCGAGCGTATAATCATTATTGCAATGCGTTTGTTCATAACGGATACTCCAAAATTAAAATTCAAGAACGGTATCACATTATCCATCATCTCAACGTACGATATGCTCATTCAGTAATTTAAATGGTGACTGAGTGCAGTTGTCAATTGTGCAATCTAACTTGACACCCTTCACAAACTTTTAACACGTTGACTCAGTGTAGGGCGAGTGCGTACCTAGCGATACAACAATTTATGCTTGATCTTCTTTTTCTTTTTTTTAACGTCGGTCTATGCCCGCGACTATGGCCAATCACCAGTTTCACCTCACTATCCTCTGAATTTGCCCTGCATTTCTGTAAGGATAGGGATATTTAACGTGCCCAACATTGCATGGTACACGGGATCGACGGCATTACGCTCCCTACTAAGGGCGGAACGTAAAGACATTAAACTTGCTCAAACTCAATGCCACAACCTCTGTTGATGTAATGTCAGAGTATGTACTAAAGAAGTGAAAGGGGAACCCTGGAAATCGAACCCAGTACCCTTGGGTCCAGAGGGTTCTTCTACTGGGCCACAGATGCTCTTGTGCTTGACCTTAACAGCATGGTATCGGTTGAAATACACGATTACATGAATCCAGCATTACAGATTTTCTTTGGCATGATAGTGTTATGAGGCATACAGAACATTGTGGCCTGCGATGGTTCATGTGTGCTTGAAAAGGGGCGAAAAAAATTGAAATCAGCACATAAAGGAAAATAGCATTCGAATTATTGAGCGACAAATAAAAATTCTGGACGCAGCGAGTGCGCTTTGGTAGTCAATTTTCATAAACATGTTTTTAATAGCAAATATGTTTTTTTAAAGCAGGCATCAAATTTGCTTACTAGTGTAACCTGTATAGGCGAAACAATGTACCATATTTCATCAAAATAACTTTATTGTTTGAAAATGTACCCAAATTTTCCGAAAATAAGCTAAAAATGTTCCCGAAAAACTGGTTTCTCGGTTAACGAACCTCATAGGTGAATAGCAAATTGACCTATTCAAATTTGAAGCATTTAATGAAAATTCGCTACCATAACGCACTTGTTGCGTTCTGAATTTCTTTTCATACAAACATGCATTATATTTCGATAGAAGATGAAAAAATGCAATAATATAAGACGTGTTCGATTACAAAAAAAAAAGAAAATTTTATCACCAACGACTTATGGGCCATCCTGTAATTCTAGAAATATTTTTTAAGATGTAGCTCAAGACACCCTATAATTAATGTATACATTTTTTTTTTCATATCGTGTATCATAACGGATATATTCGACAAAAATTATATACCATTAAACGATAAACTCCATAGCTAAGACTACTGCCAAGAAAACACAACATTTTTCGGGAAAACCTGCGACAATTTTTCTGGCTAACGAACGTGTCCAAGCCACTTGTAAATCCAACATTTTTCGGGAAAACCTGCGACAATTTTTCTGGCTAACGAACGTGTCCAAGCCACTTGTAAATCGAAGGTACTCAGCAAATTTTATTAAAATTAGTCCATATTTCATAAGTTAGACACACAAATATATATATATATATATATATATATATATATATATATATATATATATATATATATATATATATATATATATATATATATATATATATATATATATATATATATATATATATATATATATATATATATATATATATATATATATATATATATATAAATTGAAACTGACCCTGGATGGGGGTTCTAGGGGGCCTAGTTCGCGCTCATTTGAAGAAATTTAAAAAAAATTCAAAAGTCGGTATCTCTTCATTGGTGATTTTTTTAAAGAAAATTTACTAAAAATGACATTGAAATTAGCGTAAAAGAAAGAAACTTATTAAGATTAATATGTCTTAGCGAACCAAATTTTGCAACAATGCGGGTTATTTTCGCATTTGTCGCAAATATGCTCGTAACACATAATCAGAAGCCTGGACGCAGCAAGTGCGTTATGGTAGTGAATTTTCATAGAAATGACCTGGCACCAAATATTTTATTATAATTTTTTTCTTGTAACATAGAAATCTAAATTTTGGTGTATAGTTTACTTCTTATATCGTAAACCTACCTACCAAATTTAGGTATCATAGCTTTTTATTTTTTGAGATAAAGTTTTTTTTCGAATGAAATATTAAAATTTCCCCGGAAAACCTCGTCAGATTTTCCTGACTAACGAACTTATTCAACCCACTTACAAATGGAAGGTACATGCCAAATTTTATCAAAATCGGCCCATTATTTTTTGAGTTATCGGTGTGATAACTCAACTAAGTGAATGAAGACTTGAACTGGTTCTAGTCTTTATTCACTTAGTTTATTCATCCCTCTGATGACGTTAACTGTGTTAGCGAAACGATCGTCAGGTCTAAAAACTGTATGAGATGAATTGGCTCCTCCAAATTGTACTTATCAGTGCCCATCACAGGTTCCGATCTTTACTCATTTTCAAAATAAACCAATTAATTGAATCCATTAATATCCTAAAACTTAAATACTTTTATGTCACTCTAATGCAAGCAGGCATCAATCTGGTTACCAGTATAGCCTATATTCCCATATAGTAGAAAAAATGTACCATATTTCATCAAAATTACTTATTGTTTAAAAATGTACAAAAAGTTTTCGAAAACAAGCTTTAAATGTTTCCGAGGAAACTGGTTTCCTAGCCAAGAAACTTTAGGTCAATAGCAAATTGAGTTATTGAAATTTAAAGGATTTAATGAAAATTTGCTACCAAAACGCACTTACTGCGTCTCGATTTTTTTTCTTACCACCATGCATCATATTTCGATAAAAATTGCAAAAATGCAATAATATAAGCCTGTTAAAAAAACACTTGTAGGGACCACCAACAACTTATGGACCACCCGGTGATTGTCAAAATATTTTTAAGACACCCTATAATTAACGTATACAATTTTTTCTCGTGTCTGGTATAATAACAATTATATTAAGCTTTGCCGTAGAAATGCGTCACCTTGTATATATGCAAACAGATAAAAACTGAAATTAAACCCGGATATGGATTCTAGGTGGCCTACTTTGCGCTCATTTGAAAAAGTCTTTAAAAAATTGAAAAGTTGTGGTGTCCTCATTGACGAATTTTTTCTACGAAAATTAGCTAAAAATTATAGACCGTTAAACGATAAACTTAACTAAACCTACAGCCAAAGCATCAGAGAAAGGTTCTATTTGAAATGAATTTTCTGTAAATATTTTAGTAAAATGAAGGATAATGGCGGTTGAAGCTGAAACTGAAGGGTTTGCAGAACACTATTCTTGCGACATTTTCTTTACATAATCCGTATTTATTTCATGTTCTTTGCCTAAATGTTGCAAATTTTGACGCTTCAAATCGCACTTTGACGTTTTGAGGAAAACCCCAAGTTTTTTTGAAATGCCTATACCATTTTTGCCTTTCAACTTATAGACCTAAATTTTGTGACGCGGGTCACTATTTATAATACAAACACGCGTTTGCCCTTACTTTGTTATCTCCAGAGCTTTAATTTTTTTTATGAAAGAAAACACAAAATTTACCATATATATATATATATATATATATATATATATATATATATATATATATATATATATATATATATATATATATATGTATACGTACATATCCAGGGGTTTTAATTACTTAAAGATGGTGTCTTGTGAGGAATTTAATAGGCCCCACTAAAGTGGTATATTGTACAACGCTTACGGTACAAATATTTAACAAGAAACTTGATAAGATCCAGCAACTGCTGCAGGTATTTTCAACCTATGTTTTCCAAGTTCCTTTTATTCATCGTCTATTTTCCATTGTATTAATTTTTGAAACTATTTTCTCCTTTTGAGATAAATAATTTGCAAGTAAGGATATAAGAAGTATGCTGATAAAGATAAGGCTGATAACAGGCAGTTGAAAATATTTCGGCAGACACAAAATTTTAAGTTCTTTTTCTACAATTCTCTTACAGTCTGTTTCTCAATTTATTGCTGCAAATATACTTACAGTGGCTGACACTTTTTATTTTATTAATACATAATATTAAAATTAATGTCTGAGCATAACTTCAAAAAAATTTGAAGGTGATGTTTAAAACCGTCACACTTTCTGTTACTCTGTGAACATCTTAATTTTAACCTATTATTGAATATTTTTAATCTTGTTATAAGTTCAAAAGGAACATACCTCCGAAAAGACTAACATGAAAATGCCGGCTGATTTCAATATTCAATGCACCATTATTCCACTTGATTTAAATTGGGATACATGTGAGGTATTCCCGCTCCACTCTATGATTGGTCGAAAGTTACGATGTGACTTCTTTAATGTATAAACCTTGCCCAACGATGACCTTTTAAAATTGATTTCCAAATAGCTTCATTTTTGTTTGTTTCCAAAAGTATTTCAATGAGTAATTTACGGTACCATTTGGTACATTTTCTCAAGGCATTACTGTAAGAGACCAGTTGTTCAGTTACATTGACAACACATATTTCTGTGTCATAATCTACCAATCATTCAGTCATACAAACATTTCTCTTTCAACTTGCCTCTTTGAACGTTTAGTAATCATATATATGTGTGTGTGTGTGTGTTTAGTTGACAACATCCAGATATCGCGTTTATCTCTCCACTTGAATGGCGACTCCCTCTCGAGATTCTTTTGCATATACTTGTCCTCTACGCAAGTTAGCATATTTTACCTCAGCTGCAATATATTTTCTGTTACTCATTACGGTACCCACAAAGTGGGTATTCTAGTCAGGTAGCCAGTAAGCCAAAGTTATATTCGTGTAATAATTCTTAACATAGAGTCCGCGTCTCATTCAAGGTGCTTTTCACTAACTTCAGAACATTTTCAGACGCTGTAGAATTAATTTCTGCACAAAGCCGCCTTCGAAAATAAAGCGAGCAATTAACAGTAGCACTCTATTTGGTCGCCGCATTGTCCAAAGGCTACTTGTGAAATGGCGTTTCACGAAAAAGCTTTAATGTTCTATTTTTCAAAGAAAAGTTCTGCAAAACACCAAGTGTGTTTTATTTTTGGAACAATTTCAAGCTTTACTCAAATATGCCAAGATATACTGGGCGTCCCGCTAAAACATTAATTTTTCTATTTATAACTACAAATATCTAAATAAAAAAGTCTGGACGCAGCAAGTGCGTTACGGTAGTGAATTTTATATAAATGTTTTTAACAGCAAATATGTCTTTTTTTATGAAAGTAGGCACGAAATTTGGTTACCAGTATAATCTATATAGTAGAAACAACATACCATATTACATCAAATAAGCTCTACGACAAAACTCCCAAAAAAGTATTCTGCATAAAAATTTACAAACAATTTTTTCACGAAAATCTGAAAAGCTTTTTTTTAAATAACTTATTAAACATTATTATGCCCTTCACTTCTGAAACACAAAATACAGACTGTACTATTTGAAACAATTGAGTTACGAGAGTTTGATTTTTTTTTAATTCAGCCACTATGTTTGTTGAAAAAAAATTGATAACGTTAATCGTTTTAGAGTTATTTTAATTATTTTGCAACTTTTGGCACATATCAAAAATTCTGATACCCCGTTTTTACCCATAGGAGAGTCTCATGAAAATGACACATCCAGAGAGGTCTTCGTCTATATTATTCGTCGAAAAAATTGATATGCCGTATACATGGCAGGTGGTTGTGGACTTTTCCCTTACGTGATGGTA
Source organism: Tillus elongatus (assembly GCA_964006375.1). Classification (NCBI taxonomy): domain Eukaryota; kingdom Metazoa; phylum Arthropoda; class Insecta; order Coleoptera; family Cleridae; genus Tillus; species Tillus elongatus. Next base: position 214,091,796 of record OZ023263.1, read on the forward strand.
AAGGATTTTTTCACGCCTGAGGAGGTACCACCGCTTACATCAAGGGGTGAAGTCCCAACGGACGTTTCCGGTTCTGGTGTATGAGTCGGTTTCCCTTATAAACAAAAGTGATGATGGCTCCTCCTTGTACAAAAGATTCCAAAGATAAAATACCCCTCCATTCGGATCTCCGGGAGAGGGTGTGCAAGATTTAACATATCCTTCTCGAATATATGTGAGATAAATTCTAACCTGAACTCCGTCCACCATTTCCTCCAGGCTTATAGGCCCTAACTCCTCTTCCTCACCGAAACCCAAATCAGTACCAAAACAGCCACTAATCACCTTAATTTCCCGGGGTATGAGCTCCTTACTTGCTTTAGATTGCATGAAGGCGTGGGCGCATACGTCCGTAGCAATATATCCTGCACCAGGCTCCCCAATTTAGAAGCTGCACAAAAAGACATGCTTTGGATGAAACTTTCTCTTAGGGCTGCAACTAAATTCATCTGTTGCATTTACCGGTCACCTTCTGACAACAACTTTGTCCAGTTCTTCGACTACCTTTCTGAAGAAACCTAGAATCTGATTTCTGGATATCCTTCCTCCGAAATCACTATTCTTGGTGACTTCAATGTCCATAATAAGGAATGCCTAGGATCTTCAAAAACCGATCCACAAGGGAGAGCAGCGGAGGCCTTTGCAGTCAGAAATTCTTTAGCCAATATGGTTCAGCAACCTACTTACCTTCCTCGCATCCCAACACACAGCTCAAATCCCTTGGATCTTCTTCTTACTACAAAACCTGAATGTTATAAGACATCAATCGTTGCCCCCTTTGGTTGTTCCGACCACGGCATAGTCACTGCTTCTTGCGCAATGATATCCGAGGTCACACAGTCATCACACCCACGTATCGTTTGGCACTACAACTCCGAAAACTGGTACGAAACGCGGGATTACTGTTCCTCATTTCCATGGGCGTCTGTCTGCTTCTCTCATCCTGATCCCTCTGATATCTTACAAAACGTTACCGAAATTACCCAAGCTGGCATGGAGTTGTTTATTCCACGTACACAGAAAACCTTTTCAGCCACTCAAAAGCCCTGGTTCTCTAAATCCTGTGACAAGGCCAGACTTGAAAAGGTTAAAGCTCACAAAACGCTTCTGCATAATCCCAGTTAAGAAAACCGTCAAGCATTTAACGACGCAAGAAACCGCTATGTCCGCAATATTTCTGAGGCAAAAAACTCGTTTAATAACGACATCAAAAACAAAGTCCTCTTAAGCTCCAGCGACAGCAAACCCTCCTGGACCCTTGCTAAATCTATTGGGAATAATTTCTGCAAGAGCACGTTCCCACCTCTTGTTTCAGGGGATGAAATTGTTTCTGCCGCCCCGGGCAAGGCTGAACTTTTTGCCTCGTTGTTCGCCGGCAATTATACTCCTAACCCACCTCCAAATGTTCAACCACCAACAGTCCCTAATGGCGCTCATAAAATGACAGATATCATTTTCAAAACTAAAAGGATACGAAAGATGCTCTCTTCTCTTAATACCAGCAAAGCCTCTGGCCTTGACGAGATCCCAGCAATTATTCTTAAAAAATGCGCACCAGAACTTGCTCCTATCCTGACTCGTCTGTTTCAGACATCTTACAATTGAGGCATATTCCCTAGTAACTAGAAAACTGCTCAAGTACAACCCGTTCACAAGAAAGGATCCAAAGCGCTTCCTAGCAACTACAAGCCTATTTCTCTCCTTTCAGTCGTCTTTAAAGTGATGGAAAAGTATATAAGCACCGAATTATTAAAATTTCATGAAAAACACAGTCTAATGCACGACATGCAGTATGAATTTCGTCAGCGCAGATCAACTGCCGACCTCCTTTCCTTTGTAACCCATTTTTGTAACAAGTCTATGGAACTACACGGTGAATCCCAGATTGTCACTCTATACACATCCGAAGCATTCGACTGGCACGCAGCGCTGCTTAATAAACTACCGGCCTTTAGCCTACCACCAAAACTCTGTACCTGGACAGCAAATTTCCTCTCCAACCGGAGCATTTATGTTGTCATGGATGGCCATTGCTCTAAACTGTGTCCAATTAATGCAGGAATCCCTCAAGGTTCAGCTTTAGCCCCCTACTTTGTTTCTTCTCCACATCAAAGACCCCCTCTTTAGCAAATCCAACTCAGTTCACAGTTACGCGGACGACAGCACCCTCCACTCAAATATACATTATTCTAAGCCTGTCCCTTTAGCCCAATTAGATGAGGATCGCAGACTCATGCAGGGTTCTGTCTCTGTGGATCTTCAAAAAATATTAGACTAGGGAAGTAGAAATCTTGTACAATTCAACTCCACCAAATCTCAGTCTGGCTTTCTATCTCATAAGAGATACACCAGCCCTAGACCCATGACAACGAAGAACCAAGTTATTCCAAGTAATAAGTCCTTTTCACTTGTTGGCAATTCTGTGGATCGAAATCTCAATTGGCACGAACATCTCACATCAATTGCAGAAACGGCTGCTAAGAAATTAGGTGTCCTCTTCTCGCAAATACTTTCAACCAGCTAATCTCTATACCTTATATACTTCACAAATAAGGCCAAACCTCGAATACTGCTCCCACAACTGGGGTGCCGCTGCCGCTTCTACACTCGCTATCCTGGACTCCATTCAGAAGAGAGCTATGCATATCATCGGTGACCCAACCCTCACCTAAAGGCTGCCATCCCTTGCCTACTGACGTGCTGTTGGTGACCCCTCTCTCTTTCTCTCTCTCTCTCTCTCGCGCTCTCTTTTATAGATATCTGCACAGACACTGCCCAGAGGAGCTTTCTTCCATAGTTCCTCCACCTGCTGCCCCCAACAGATCTACCAGGGGAACAGAGCGAATGCACCCTTTTACTGTCCAGATCACCAGACATTGAACATATTGTTATGTCTGCTCTTTTGTCACAAGGACTTATAAGTTTTGAAATTCCTTGCCGGCACATATTTTTCCTTCTCCTCCGAACCTCCAAACCTTCAAGTCCAGAATTAACAAGTTGCCTCTTTCCTCCTTGTCGACATCCACGGTACGATAGTATTTAAGCTGTAAGCCCTCGTGGTGTGTTGTTAAAATATATAAAATATACTGAGCGCGCTCAAATGGCAACTGATTTAAAAACAATTCAAACTGTCTAATTCATATTTTTTAAATCGAGCAACTATTAAACCTACGGCCTCTACTTTTGGAAATATTTTTTGCATTTTATTTTTTTGTTTAATCTTAATTACAGACTAGGTATATAGTTTGAATTTTATGCATTCTTTAGGCATATTTTTTGTAAAAAACAGCAGTTTTTGCAGATATTTTTTGGTGTTTCCGTAGAAATCATTGTTCGTAAGATTTTTGTGTTATTTTAAAAATAAATGTTTGATAAGTTATTGTAAAAATCTTTTTGGATTTTCGTGAAAATTTTCATGCATTTTTTTGCGAGTTTCGTCGGATTTTTTTTTTGTGAATAATTATATCTTGCTATGTGGGTTATTAGCATGAGGAAGTCCGTTGGTCAGAAAAATCGGACCAGTTTTTTCGGAAACATGTTCAGTTCATTTTCAGAGAATTGTTGTACTTTTTCAAACGAAAAGTTATTTTGATGTAATCTGGTACATTCTTCTACTATATAGGTTATACTGGTAACCAAATTTGTTGGCTGCTTTCATACAAAAATAGATATTTGCTATTAAAAATATTTTGACGAAAATTTACTAATATAACGCACTTGCTGCGCCAAGTCTTTTTTCTAAATAAATACCTTACATACTGCAACATTTCAAGTGTCACTAATAAGCAGGCAAAGCAAATATGTAATTCAAGTGATTATGGGACTGTATTGCATAATGAAGTGGAGCTCCATCTTGTTGAAACCACATTTCTGGGTTTATGTTTTGGTTTAGTAATCGAAGTAATTGGTTTCTTAAAAAATTAGAGCAAACATTGTTTTCCACACATGCCTATTTCTTACGTAATTTCTAATTTATAAAAAAAATACCCCATTTAAGAATCCTAAGTGGACCCTTCCCCCTAAAAATAGAGAGAGTGCCGTTTTTGAGATATCCCCTTGTAACCCTTCGACAAACTCACCCTGTAGAAAACATACCTCTGAAAATTTTCAGATTTTAAATCAGGGTACTGATATAATAATAACGTTTATTTAGCAAAAATGCTATACATAAAAATCCAATAAAGATGGATAAAAAACAGCCAACTTATTACTAATAACGCTCAGTCTTAAAATACATCCTGATACACTTTAACCCCTTAAATGCTACATTACATAATTGATTGCACAAATCTAATATAGTGTAAATTTAAAACTGTCTACGTTTTAGTCAGGTACTCGCTTTTACTTTGGTTTTAACAATAACAGCAATAATAACATAACATGTGTTTAACAGTTTTGCTTAGTTTACAATTCGAATAAATTATATACAATTATATACAATAATACAATATCAGTCACACTATCCTTTTAAGCTTAGCTCCTACTTTCTAGACTCCATTCTTTTCCCTGTAATATTGTTTATTTTTCCTAGTGAATTCTAACATATTTTTACTTATTCTTATACTATCGGGTAGTTTTATATACCTACTGTTTTAAAAAATACAGAGTTTGGGGGACTTTTCTTGTTTTTGTTGTCTGAAATAAAAATATTTTTATTTCTGGTATTGTGATCATGAACATCTTTAAATGTATTTAGTTTGTTTAGGCAATATTGAGGAAGCAAATTTAAGTGAAACTTGTGTATGAATTTGAGACTATTGATTTCAAGGTAATCTTTAATATTAAACCAGTTCAATGTTATTAACATGGTATTAATGATAGTATATCTGTTGCATTTCAGTATAATACTAATTGCTCCATTTTGAAGACGTTGTAATCGCTCAATATCTGAATTATTGGCTAAGTACAGTATGTGCTGGCGTAGTTAAAATGAGGCAGAATAATAGCATTGTAGACAGTTTGTCTAGTACATGGTGATAAATATTTGCTACACCGATAAAAGAAACCCTTTTTTTTAATTTTCTTACGAATATGCTTTATGTATTCATCAAATTTCAATTTGTTATCAATAATTACAGCTACATATTGTATTGATTGCACAACTTCTATTTTTTCATTTTCTATGTATATACTTAGATCGTCTCCAATAATGGGTTTCCTTTCGATTATCATAACTTTTGATTTATTTGCATTAAGTTTTCATTTGTTTATCCTAAGCCATTGTGTTAATCTATTTAAATCTTCTTTTAACCTAGTCTCTACTTCTGCTTTTGAATTTCCTTTGATATATATAATTCTGTCATCAGCGAACAAATGGTAACTAGCATATTTTAGGCTTAGACCTAAATCATTTATATACAGACTAAACAATATCTATTAATGTGGTCCAAAAGTTGTTTGCAGACGATTTTTTCTAATATTTTTGTTTCGCTTGGTACTGTATTTATTGGTCTAAATTCTTCGATTAACTGTGTTCCTGCAACTTTTCTTAGTGGTATGTCCGTAGTCTGTTTTAACTGACTTGGAATCGTTCCTTTTTCTAATGAACAGTTGACAATATTAATAAGAGGGGTTTCAATGGGTTCAAAACAGTCCTTCAGTACATTCATCCTAACTCCATTTGGACTCCCCTTATTTGGCAACGATGACATAATCAATTTTAATTTTTGTTTGTCCAATAAACTAAAGCTACTCCACTTGTTATCTATTTCCTTTGGTAGATTTTCATCAAGTGTTGCACTCTGAGGTATGCTATCCACGATTTCCCCAATGCTATCTATATAATAATTGTTAAATATATCAGGTATAATGAGCGGATCAGTATACATAACTCATTGATTGTTGTTGCCCTTACTTGGTGAAACTTGTCCATACTACATACAGACTTGGAGACTACTTCTCTGGCTTCACTGTTGGTTTTTGTAGGTGAAGGACGTAGCCAGCGCGTGAGCTAACTGGAGCAAGTGACCCTTCGAATTCTGGATGTTCTAGGATGTTCTTCAATGCTTCTGTGACTATAGTTTCGCTGCTTGACAGCATTCTCAGACAGATTAAAATTAAATTAGTACGAAATCATGACAACTACAAATAGAGATCTGTTGCTATGTTATGATATGATGTTTAGATCAAAAATTGTTTATCAAATTGAAAATAAAATGAAACACAGATGACAGATGAGGTTTTCAAAATGTCTATGTGATGTATGTCAATATTTAACATAAAAATAGAACTAGCCTATAATAACTATGATAACAGTTACAACAATAAAATAACTAAACAATAACAGTATAAAAGCAGTCTCTATACAACGAAAATATCAACATACATCAACTCATTATTTTATTATAACTTTTTTGAAAGAATAGTTAAATTTATTTTCTTTGACTTATTTAATTAGAAAGAAGAATATCCAAGAAAGGGGAATTCATTAAATCAGTTTGCTCGTTTAAAACAAGGTAGCTATTGTCGTGTGTGTGCCTTTTGACTTCTAAAGCTTCAAAAATGTTTAGTTTACATTTGTCATTATAAAAATGTAGTGGTTGTATGTGGTTATTGACCTTAGGTCGATGTTCGGTATCAATAATATGTTTTGCAAATGTAGATTTGTCAGCGTGGTTATTTCTAAATGCAGAAATATGTTCTTTGTATCGGGTGGTAAAATTTCTAGAAGTTTGACCTATGTAGATTGCGTTACAATGTGTACAAGCCAATTTATAAACTCCAGATTTTGTCAGGAAACAAGATTTTTCTTTCGCGTTAAATAACAAATCACGCGTCGTGTTGTAAGATTTAAAAGCTACCTTTGTATTTGTACAGGTATTTAAAATTTTTGAAATGTTTTCTGAAATGGTTCCAAAATAAGTTATCGAAACGTATCTGTTGTTTTCTTTGTCTCTAATATTTGGATAAATTAAATGAATCGCTAATTTGTATTCTTTTCTCTCTATCATTTTATCTATTATTTTAACAGAGTAGCCATTATTAAATGCTGTTTGCTTAATTATTGAAAAAAAATCTGTGAAGCCAGAGAAGTAGTCTCCAAGTCTGTATGTAGTATACATAACATTTTTATACTTAATTTTACAACAATTGCCTTCATTAGTTTTGCCAGATACAATGCTTTTAAGTGTTTTCCACATTAACTTGGAATCATTTTTAACTTTATCAACATTCATTTCATAAAATTCACGCTTTTTCTTCCTAATACTATTTGTAACTCTATTTCTAAGACCTTTGTAGTTTTCCCATTCATTTACATCTTACGTAATTCTGAACCGTTAGAATGCATTGTCTCGTGTTTTTAGGTCCTTAATTATTTCTTCACTGGTCCAGGGATTATATCTTACTTTGTCACTGGCAGTCTTCTTGGGCGTCAATTCATCAATCCCCGACATAAAGTTTTGGTAAAAAACATTGTACTTTAAATTTAAATCATTTTCTTGGTAATTAAACGTACTGAATAGCCCATTGAACTTTAGTTTAAGAGCATCCATGTTCTTTAGCTTTTCCCTGAAAGTAACTGGTCTATTTTCTAAATCTATGAGCCTGTGTTCGTTGGTATTGATCTTTATGAGCGAATGGTTGTTAAAAATCGGTTTTCTAGGAACTTCGCAAGCTATTGTTGCACTATAATTACATATAACTAAGTCAATGAGGGATTCGCTACCATTACATGATACATGTGTATTTTCTTTAACAATCTGTTTCAGACTGTTGTCTTGTAATAGCTGTTTCAATCGTTTGGGATACGTTTCCTCTTTATTTATGTTAATATTAAAATCTCCTAGAATTACTACATCGTTTTCCTGATCTAATAGATAATCACTTATCAAACCAGTAAAAAAGTCTAAAAATATGGTTTCTGATGAACTCGGTGTTCGGTAAATACATGCTAATATAATTTTTTTCTTACTTACAGTTACTTTGCATAAAAGAATCCAATATATGTATGGCACTGAATATGTTTTAATGTCACTGTATGTTACATCCCCTGAAATAGCACATAACGCCACCTGTTGATCTAGAGTTTGAGTCTACTCTCACTACACTGTAACCCTCGATATAGATCTCCTTTTCTTCGATTTGATCAGTAAGGTGCGTTTCTGTCAGGCACATAATAGCCGGTTGCCTGCTTAAAATAAAATATGAAAACTCTTCAATATTTGCTATTATACTTTAAGCATTTTGTAGATATATACATTCTTTGTTGTTCCTTGATTGCTATTCTTTTGTTTCATAATCTATTCTTCTTCTGCACTGTTCTATTTTTCTACAAAAAACGCTACAGTTTAAATCGAAAGCAGTATGTTCCTCATTTAGGTCCAGATGGTACTTTTCATTTACAGTTTTACAGTTTATACACCGACTGCTGTTTGCTCTACAAGTTTTTCGTTTCATGGCATTCACCACATATTCCACATGCAGATTTGTTTCTATAATGAGCTGCCTTATGATTATAACCATTGCATTTATAACATCTCATAATATTAAAATGTTCATATACCGAACACTTTGACCAACCTATTTTTAATTTTTCTCTACTTATTACTTCATTAAAAGTGAGAGGATTGACTTCTAAGATGGCAGTATACTTGTACTTTACTTTATAAATGGTTATTATATCCAGTGATAAATTGTCAATATTTTCTAATTCATTTTGCTTGATTATAATATTTTTTAGTTCTTCACTTTTCATTTCATCTTGTATTCCACTTCTTTCTTCAACCTAGTTATATCATCTTTGTCACACGAAATTGCAACCCTTCCCTTACTTATGGACACTACCTTATTTATGCCCACTTTTAATTCTTCTGGTTTAATTACCTGCTTCACATCTTTGCATATGTTTTCCACTACATTTTCACCATTTCTTGCTTGGACAAAGGGTTCAAGTTCGTGGGACACCTGTAGAGTACCTAATATATTAGTTTCCTGCTTCGACAAGCAAATCATTGACTCAAACATTTAATTACCATTCTTGGTTTCGCTGCATTTATATGCATACAATTATTATCGTAATTGAGTATGACTAATACACCTAAAACAAATCCACGGTCACCATAATAAAATCATTGCATTATTTCCTGTAAACAGAGCTTTACACGGTGTGATTGACCCAGTTTTTCAGCGTCGTGGCGGTGGCTAGCCGTTGTAGAAGGTCCTGCAGCGAGTGTGCGCATCGTCCTGGCGACCGGTCGCGACGCCTGCCATTTGCCTGCCATCAGCAGGTTCCGCCGTTACCATTGCTCGTACGCTCAAAAGCTGCAAGCTCGCGGTTTGGCTGGTTGGTTGTGAGTAGCGCTACTCTGAATATGTTGTTATTTGCACTGTAACTGTTTCGGTGGTGTAATGTGATATTGTGCCTTCAGAACATCCGTTCTTTCATCGATGCTGTTTTAGTTTCTGCAGGATAAGCTCAGTAATAGCAGGTGAGTGTGAGGTGTGTGTTGACCTTTGTGTTTTCAGCTGATCCCTTGACAAGTTAACTGTCAGATACGAGGGTTAGATGTTTGTTTACAGGTAGAGTAGTAGTTAGGTATGGTTTAATCAATATAAGTTCCGGATAACTTGGATTTGATTAACTTGACGTTCAGGCTGATAATTATTTTCTCAAAGAAACTCTTCCAATTTCATTATAAGTATCGATGTCTGCTTGTTTTTGATAAATTAATTATTAAAAAATTGCTAATTGAGAGATATAGTAAGACTTTTGGATTTTTTTTCAGTTTTATTACCTTTTTTCGATTAAATGTGGGTTAGATATTGCCGAAGTTCAGAAGAATATGCTAGGATTTCTATATTTATTCCCTATTTATATTCAATGAAAAGCTCTCTTCAAACTCAGTTTACGTCTGATAACAAAATAGTATTTCCTGGTGTCATCCATCTCATTAGATAGGGAATTATTCTTATCCAAAGTCAGCCAAGCTCGTAAATGAGGAATGTGACTTTTAAAAAGATGTTTAATTCTTTTTAAGGTAAATTTGCAGATTATCTCCCGCACGCTTTTCACAAAATTGTTTTCAGAAACATTACTGGACCCCCCCTGGATGCACAAACCACGAGAAAAATTTCTTGTTCACACCCCCCAAGGAAGTTACGGGACTAGAAGTGAATAGGGGTGCTGGGCGGGGTAGGTAGTAAAAGGGAAATATGAGCAGAAAATGCGAAGAAAACTGCTTGAAAGCTGTCTATTTGAAGCCATTTTCCCATTAAACCCTGTCTACCCCGCACAGCACCTCTATTCGCCCCAGGTCCCGTAACTTCCTTGGGGGTATAAGCAAGAAATTTTTTTGTGGTTTATGCAACGAGGGTGGCTGTATGCACACGAGAGGGGAAGGAAATGCCTACAACGAAGCAGATCCCCCCGGGTCAACTTGCGATAGGGGTGGGGTAGAGGTTTGGAGGGGGGGGGTGTTTACTTCGTCGTGGGGATTTTCCTTCCCCTATAGCGTGCATACAACCACCCTCGTTGCATAAACCACAAGAAAAATGTCTTGTTCATACTCGCCAAGGAAGTTACGGCACCTGGGGGAATAGGGGTGCTGTGCGGGGTAGATAGGCGGGTATGCAGGGTTTAAGGGGGATATGGCTTCAAGATGTGAAAAAGACAGCTTTCAAGCCCGTTTTATTTGCACTTTCTGCTGATAATTCCTTTTTACTACCTATCCCGCCCAGCACCCGTATTCACTCCTAGTCCCGTAACTTCCTTGAGGGGTGTGAACAAGAAATGTTTCTTGTGGTTTTTGCATCCAGGGAGGTCTAGGCAGGTTACTGAAAACAGTTTTTTGAAAAGCGTTTGGGAGCTGATCTGCAAATTTACTCTTTTAGTGAATTTCCTTAAAAAAAAATTCACTAATGAGGAGATCCCGACTGTTGAAATTTGAAAAAATTTCTTCAAATGAGCGCTAATTAGGCCCCCTAGAACACATATCCGGGGTCAGTTTCATTATATATATATATATATATATATATATATATATATATATATATATATATATATATATATATATATATATATATATATATATATATATATATCACACCGATAACTCAAAAAATAATGGGCCGATTTTGATTACATTTGGTGAATAAATTCCATTTGCAAATGGCTTTTTTGTGTTTTCTTTAGAAAAAAATTTATATCTCCGGAATTAACAAAGGGGCAACCAAATTTGGCACACGGGTTTATATTCTTATAGGTAAGTTACCTAGCAAAATTTAGCTATGTAGGTCAAAAGACAAAAAAGTTATAGGCATTTAAAGAAAAATAAATTGGGGTTTTCCTCAAAACGTCAAAGTTGCGATTTAAAACGTCAAAATCGGCAACATTTATGCAAATAACTTGAATCTAATACGGGCTATGGAAATAAAATGTCTCAAGAAGGATGTTTTACAAACCCTGAAGTCTTAGTTTCAGCCGTCATTGTCCTTCATTTTACTAAAATGTTTCCAGAAAATTCATTTCAAATAGACCCCTTTTCTGATGCTTGGCAGTAGTCTTAGCTATAGAGTTTATCGTTTAATGGTATATAATTTTTGTCGAATTTTCGTAAAAAATCAATAAAGCTCAATATATCCGTTATTATACAAGATATGAAAAAAAATTGTATATATTAATTATAGGCTGTCTTGAGCTACACCTTAAAAATATTTGTACAATCACAGGGTGGCCCATAAGTCGTTGGTGATCCAAATTTTTTTTTTTTAATCAAACACGCCTTATGCTATTGCATTTTTGCATTTTTCATCGAAATATAATGCATGTTTGTAAGAAAAGAAATTCTGGATGCAGCAAGTGCGTTATGGTAGCGAATTTTGGTCAAATGCTTCATATTTGAATAGCCCAATTTGCTATTAACCTATAAGGTTGACCATGAAACGAGTTTTTCCGGGAACACTTAAAGTTTACCTTTGGAAATTTTTGTACATTTTCACACAATAAAGTTATATTTATGAAACATGGCACATTATTTTTACTATATAGGTTATACTGGTAACCAAAATTGATGCCTGCTTTCTTAAAAAGAAAACACACATATTTGCAATAAAAACATTTAAATGTAAATTCACTACCATAACGCACTTGCTGCGTCCAGAGTTTTAATTATTCAAATCACCTGCAACTTGTTAAATTGAATTTTCAATATTCTTAAGGGAGTTAAGACATGGCATAGGTTAACAATGAGCGAAAATCACCTTTCTGGACTGGATTTTATAGGTATGCACAGAAAATACGTCGACGACAATAAAATTGATATAATTAATAAGGCCATTGACTTATTTAAGTTAAAAAAATTGTAGGCTACTTTGCAGACTATCCCGTTGTTAGTTTTAGTTAAACCAACTGCTGATAAATAAGAGTTATCACCTTACATGCACGATTATACTATTTTTACCTTGTAGTTATTTCTAAGGGTGGTCTAAGGTGGTTGGTCGGAGATACGGCCGGTTGGTAGGCAGTTACTCTTTCCACAGAATATATGCGGCGGTACATTATGATGTGGTTTTCCCTTCCCAAAGCTTTTTAATTGGACAGACAGAGCGTCTTTCAAAAGTAAACGGGAGGGGTGTCGCGATGTAAGTTTTCTGAATTTTTGCTAAAATATGCTTAAGTTTCTTTTTATATTGAATTTCTGCAGTGGTGCATTTTGATGTGCTTTTCCCTTTCTTTCGTTTTTTATTTGGGCGAGCTGGGCGCCTTTTCGGAGAGAAATGGGGATAATACAATGTTCGTTTTCGGTTTTTTTTTCACTTTAACATGCTTACAGCTTACCTCTGTACGTATAAACCACGAGAGGGATGCTGTGGTTTCAACCCCCAGGAAAGTTACGGGCCCTGGGCGAAAATGGATGCTGAAAGTTATCTCAAAATTAAAAAAAAATCAGCTTATAGACGTCGAATTAAGCTGTTTTTTATCGCATTTTGGCATTTATATTTCTTTTTCATTTTCTATTCTATTTGATCCGCGTCTCGTAACTTTTTTGGGGATTGAAACCACCATCTGTTGTGGTTTATGGATACCCGGTTGATTATAAGCATGTAACTGAAAATAATTATCTGAAAGCTGACCATGAGATAATTTGCGAAATTACCAAAATTAAATTTAAAAAAAATTAAAAAGAAATCTTTACCGACTACAACTTTTCTTATGTTATTTTTTGACTTCTGGTTTAGTCGAAACATTGTTTTATCTTCATTATAGAAATTAATACATGAGTGCAGTGTTCTTTAATTTGCCAACTAGTTTTTCTTTTTATCATCAGAATAATTTCTTTTGTCTTTTTTAAAGAATATTATACTTATTTAGCAATGTGTTTTATTTTACTTCCACATCGTCACATTTGGGAAGTATGGTATTAGTGACAAAAATTTTAAAATTGTTTTCTGCCAAAAGGTAAAAACTTTCGAAACATAGAAAACACGATTTTGGAACGAAATATTTTTTTGTTAGTCTGTCCGTCTGTAGGTCTGTCTGTTAGTAGGCACGACAACTTTCAAAATTAAGATATCGTCTTCAAATCTGTTATACAGTTAGCACCCGACAGTCGAAATGAGGGGTGATTCTGTGAAAATTGTTTATTTTTCGTTAAGCTCGAGTAATATAACGTTTCAGAATTACTTTATTAGAAAACTTTCAATTTCATCCCTCATCTGGTATCTGTTATACAGTTACCACACGACAAACGAACGGTTCGGATCGTTTTTGGAAAAAATCGCTCCAGAGAGTAGGAGAGAAATGAGTGGCCACTTTGGTGAAAACTGACATTTGTTCGTTAAAGCTCGAGTAATATAACGTTTCAGGGTTTGTTTATTGGAAAACTTTCAATTTCATCACTTATCTGCTATTAGTGAATTTTCTTAAAAAATTCACTAATGCGGAGATCCCGACTTTTGAATTTTGAAAAAATTTCTTCAAATGAGCGCTAATTAGGCCCCCTAGAACACATATCCGGGGTGAGTTTAAATTTTTATATGTTTACATATATATATATATATATATATATATATATATATATATATATATATATATATATATATATATATATATATATATATATATATATATATATATATATATATATATATATATATATATATATATATATATATATATATATATATATATATATATATGTCACATCAACCCCTTAAGAGTGGTGATAACAACCGTTATATTTTAAATAGGGAACATGGGTCGAGTGTTATATCATTTGAAAGCTCTTTCTTTTTTGAATTCAGCACACTAATTTTTTTGGAAGTTTTATCAACTCGTTTAAACATTATTTACAGTTGAAGATGCAAAAACGCATTTAACTCATTCCGATAAGAAATGTGCTGATAGTCAATGTTTTGTTGGTTTGTAAACAAAAAATTGACTATCAGAACATTTCTTATGGGAATGAGAGAAATGCGGTTTAGAATTTCCGTTTATCGGTCGGTTTGATACTCTATAGCGAAAATTAATTTCACCATGGTGTATTCTGTAGAAGAAATAGTTGACATAATTACTCTTTTTTTCAAAAACGATGACTGTGCCAGCCGTACCGCAAATTTGTATAATGAACGACATCCGAACAGACATGTTAAGAGAAAATACATTTTGGAGTTAGTTGCAAAGTTTCGACAAAGTGGTTCAGTAGCCAACAAAAAACGGGATCCTGAACGTGAATTTATGGTTAGAAATGAGACTACTGAGTTTGAAGTTTTAGGACAAATTACTGCAGACCCAACTTTGAGCACGAGAAAGTTGGCCACTGTTTCAATCATCAAAAGAAGAACTATTCAGCGAATATTGAAGCATCATAAATTTTACCCGTATAAAATTCATCTTGTACAACAACTGAATGAAGATGATTTTGATCGGCGGCTGGAGTTTTGTGAAGTTATGACTGCACGAATAGCTGATAACGGGAACTTTCTGTTCAATATCTGTTTTTCAGACGAGTGTACGTTTTTATTAAACTCTACAGTCAATCGTCATAATTGTCGTTATTGGGCAGATAATAATCCAAGAAATTTTCCACACTCACACTCCACAGAAATTGAATGTCTGGACTGGCATCTTTGGAGACCGTTTAATCGGACCAATTTTTCTTGATGGCAATTTGAGTGGCGAAACGTATTTGGAGTTACTAGAAGATATCGTTTACCCTCTACTAATTGACATTGTTGAAAATGATGATCGCTATCAAGAAAATCAATTAGTGTTTCAACAAGATGGAGCTCCTCCGCATTTTTCGCAACGTGTCAGGGAGTTTTTGAACAGATAATTTTCAGAGCAATGGACTGGGCGTAGAGGTGCTACTGAGTAGCCCCCTAGATCACCGGATTTAACTCCTTAAGACTTCTTTCTATGGGGCCATTTAAAGAGTACAATTTACGCAACGGAACCGGAGTTTCTGGAAGAATTACGACGACGCATTGTTGAAGAATGCCGTCTAATTACTCCACAACTGGTCCAGAATGTCAGAGCTTGTTTTGAACCAAATTTGTTCTTTTGTATGGAAGCTGGTGGTCAACAATTTGAACACTCTTGAACATTTTTGAACGTTTGGTTTTGTTTTTTACTTTTTTTTAACGAAAAATTGACTAACTAGTGCATTTCTTATCACAATGAATGAAATACGTTCTTGCAACCCCAATTGTGAATAATTTTTAAACTAGTTGATAAAACTTCCAAAAAAATTAGTGTGCTGAATTCAGAAAAGAAAGAGCTTTCAAATGATGTAGCACTCGACCCATGTTCCCTATTTAAAATATAAGGGTTGTTATCACCACGCTTAAAGGGTTGGTGTGACAAAGTTGAGTTTTATGTCAAAACATGTCCCCCTCAATATTAAAATTGACATGTTTCAGCGTTTCTTAAAAAAAATAATTCTCTGGACGCCAATCGGTCTGTTTCGTTTTCAATGCGCCACTCTGTATATATATATATATATATATATATATATATATATATATATATATATATATATATATATATATATATATAAACTTTTCAACTCACCTTGGATTTGGGTTCTAATATTCGCGCTCGTTTGAAGAAATTTTCCAAGAATCTTACCATCGATACATCTCTATTTGTGAATTTTTTAAATGAAAATTCACTAAAATATACGTAGTAAATCCCTGAGTAAGTTGATAACGCCTTTATTCTCCTTAACAATATTACCCTGCTCCCTCTAAAAACTTCACTGGCGGCGCCCATGTTACCGATAACACTTTTTTTGAAAGCATATGTTTGTTTTCTGGTTTCTAGTCCTATAAAATGTTGATACATCTTTCTCTTAGCGCTAATTAGTAAATTAACACTAAATAGTTCATATAGGCTTAATAGAATCTGCTCATCTCAATCAACTGACCCAGGACTGATGCAAAATCATATGTGAAAATAACTAATCAAAGTGACTGAGTGATACGCAAACCAAATGCATTGAACCTAAAATGTAGGCATGGTAGTGTTAAAATTAGACGCGCAGTAAATCTGAAATTCGCTATAAATATTTGGCTGAGTAACCTTATTATTTGCTGGAAAGCAACCAAAACTTTTTTACGAGTTTACAGTTTTACTTTGGCGTTTTTATTACCAACTAATGTTTACTGAAACTATTCATCTTCAGAAACAAATGACTCATAGAACATATAATTTATTACTTGAATAAATAGATTTTACAATGTATCAATGCTAGAAAGTTCACACACCGCAAGTGCGTTATGGTAGCGAATTTTCATTAAAAAATTCAAAATTTAGTAGCTAACTTAGAGCCTCGGTGGTTTAGTGGTAAGAACGTGTGCCTCTGAACCAAAGGGTACTGGGTTCAATCCCAGGGTTCTCCTATCACTTTTTCGGTACATACTGTAACATTAACATCAACCGAGGTTGTGGAGTTGTATTTGAGCAAGTTGAATGTCTGCACGTTCGCCTTTCGGACGGGGCGTAAAGCCGTCGGTCCCGTGTCTTGAAGTATATAGATGGAGATAATTCGGTCCAAGATGACAAATGCAGATTTGGGTGACGGTCATCAGAGACTATCCAGCACGTCACCGGAGCATGTCAAGCGTTTGCTGCAACAGAGTACAAAGAGACGCACGTCGCAGTTGCGAGAATACTTAAGTCTTTGTTGGTAGAGAAGTGTGTTGGTTGTTGTGAGTAAAACCATAGTATTTCGATGGTAATTACTGGTTGAAAATTTGCGAAAATTGTCCCAAAGCCGAGGCATTTCACGGGGATCAGGAATATGAATATGGAGAGTAAGTTTGAAGAATTTTAGAGGCAAAAAAGATTGATTTGCATTTAACGTATGGTTAGTAATATAAAGCATTTTTATCTTGCAAAGGTAAAGATATTTCAAAAAGTTTAAGGCATTTAATCAAAATTTTTTAGCAGATATAATGCAAGGAGGTGAATGTAAACTCAGCGAATGAATTTATGAAACTTTTCCAAAGTTTAAGGAGGAAATAAGGATTTATCTTGATCGTTTGGAAACAAAAATATTGGAACGGTTTGAACAAACATTGACAAGAGTAAAATATTAAGAGGAAGAAAACTCAAAACTGAGAAAGAAAATAAGCATATTGGACGCTAAAACCAGGAAATATAATATAGTTATATGGGCTCCAGGTTGATCAGAACTAAGTTAAATCATTGAGCGGGTACATTGTGGAAACGCTGTTTAATTGCCCGGAAATCGACCTAAACCTTTCAGAAGTTAACAATCTTAATATTCTAGGGAAAAGTAATAACCAAAATAGGCCAGTACCTACTCTTGGTGTTCGTGTCGTTTTTGACAAAAATAAAAGAGCTAAGGAATAAGAGTAAGCTAAAGGGCTCAGACGTTTGTATGCAGAACGATTTGTCACCTGAAGAAAGAGCGGATAACAAAGTGTTGAGAAGACATTTGCTGCTGGTGAGAGCTGAAAATCAAAAAGCTTATATCATGGTCGGAAAACTATTTGTGAATTATCAGGTTTACACTGCCAAAGACACAGATGAGCCTCTAAAATTAAAAGTTTTTCATAACAGTGCTCCTGCTACCCCGGTATTAATAGGGTATACACTAGAAGAGAAAATAATTATGAAGAGTGGACAGGAAGCTGACTGCAAAAAAGTTAAGTCACTGATCAATATTGGTGCTTCTGATGCGGACTTCTTAAGTCAAAATAAGTCAAGTGGGACTACAGGTACGCAGTTTGAAAAAAAAGGTTCTAAGAAGTACCAGTACGGAGATCAAGAAGCAGAGAAGAACACTTAAGAACTGGCTCTAAAACTAAAACTGGGAATTTTAAATCTTAGTAAGGTGCCCTACTATAGATACACTCCTAAGCCCGTTCTAGAGAATTCAGCATACAGGTTTTACTGGGATCGGACCGTACTTACAGACCAACGATTGCCTACAACAAGCAAGATTTAATAATAGTAGATAAGTCCTGCAAGCAAATGCCGCTGATTGATGTGGCCATGCCGAATACTAATAATCTAGATGTAAACTACAATGAAAAGATCATTAAGTATAGAGACCTCGAGTTACAAGTAAAGAGACAGTGGAGGGCAGACAGTATCCAAGTGATTCCAATAGTCATGTTGTCAACTGGTGTGGTTCCTAAGAATCTTCAAGAGAACCTTAAGAGACTGGGTCTTGAAGAGTATCTTTATAAGGTTATGCAGAAGGCGGTAATACTTGGAACTGCCCACACCCTGCGGAGATTACTGGGAAATGATGATGTGTCGCGTTGCCGTTTAGTGCCCGATAACTTGGAAAGGGTCCTATCTGAGCTCAGTGTCTTTGGTATCTGAGATGCCTGGGATGAGTGAATGTTCCCCTTTGAGGGAGTGTAAAAGCCCTACAGGCTAAAGTCGATAATAATTATGATAACAAAGAGAGACACGACCCAGTTTCCAGAATACTTCATCGAGAAGTGGCTCTGAAAAACGGAATTTTAAATTTTAGTAAGGTGTCCTACTATAGATACACACCTGAGACTGTTCTAGAGGACTCAAAATACAGGTTGTACTGGGATAGAACGTTGCCAAGAGACCAACGAGTTGCCCAGAGGAGGCCAGATATAGCAATACTAGTAAAATGCTGTATAAATAAAAACTATACAAAGACTATAAAAATAAAAACTGTACAAATAAAAAGTTTGAAAATAAAAATATAAAAGTCTGGAAGCAGCAAATGCGTTATGGAAGTGAATTTTCATAAAAATGTTTTTAACAACAAATATGTTTCTTTTTTTTAAGAAAGCAGGCATGAAATTTGGTTACCAGTATAACCTATATAGTAGAATCAATGTTATTTCATCAAAATAACTTTATTGTTTGAAAATGTACAAAAATTTTCCGAAAACAAAACTTAAATGTTCCCCAATTAACTGGTTGCTGGCCAACGAACGTTAGGTTAATAGCAAATGGAGCTATTGTAATTTGAAACTTTAATGAAAATTCACTACCATGACGCCCTTGCTGCGTCCAGTATAAATTAAAATCGGTTGCAGAAAAGAACAAGCACTTATGAATCCTTGGGAAAGTCTACGGCTGTATATATAAGTATGGAACGGTTTCACTAAGTTAGGGCAATAACAAGCAACCAGATGTGCTATTCACATTCAATTAAGTCTTAAAAGTTTTCATCTCGTCCTAATTGAATTTGTCGTACAAAAACTCATGAAAAAATTCATCGGAATAACACAAATGAAATAAAATACTAAAAAAAAGTGAAGTCATTAACTGGGATTAGAACACGTGCTATAGGAGTCCATTGTTAAATTTACTCTACTCCCTCCACCGCTCGGCCATTATCGACATGGCAGATCTATGTACTAACGGGTATATGCCCTAATATATTGATTTGCAACATATTGATTACTTATACCATACAATTTTTGTTTAAAATGAATTGTTTTCTTATATTTTAACGAAATGAAGGAAAACGACGGCTGAGACATAGATCTAGGAACTTTTTAGCTATTTAGAGCCGTATTTTTAACCCACAAAGCGCTAATACGGACTAATATACGACTACCAGAATTATCAATTTTGACGTTTCAACTTTTTTTTATCAGAGGCTTGTAATTTGTTTGTCTTTTAACCTAGTGATATGAATTTTAGTACAGAGGGGATACTCTTTATGACAGAAACCAGCGTACCAAATTTGGTTACCATAACTTTTTAATTTTCAGATATATGAATTTTTTTCGAAAGAAGACCCAAAATGTTCACGGAAAACCATGTCCGATTTTCCTGGCTAACGAACTTATCCAAGCCATTTAGAAAAGGAAGGTACTCGCCTAATTTGATCAAAATCGGCCTATTATTTTTTGAGTTATCTGTCTGCAACACACTTATGGAATAAAATTCATTACTCAGCAAAAAATAGTTTTTGTGGAAAACGCTGAGACACGGGAAGTTTAATTTGTCGAACATTATGTTATAATAATAGTTAAAAAAATTAACTCCCACCATTTTACCCCCACCACTTTATCCATTAAAAAAATAGCAACTCTAAATTTTTTCATCACAATTCGATGGATCACATTTTGCTGAATGCGGAGATATCCCATATGTATGGTCTAATAATACAGTTTTCAATACAGGCTGGAAATTTAATACCGGAATATTAATATTAAACAGTTTACCCTGAAATTCAAATTTCGAAAATTTACTTAATAAAAACGTCCATTTCTTATAATTAATGTTCAAAATGTTCTCCATTCACTTGCACACAACGAAATAATCTGCTCTGGAATTCTAACGACTAACTACTATTCTAACCTAACTCTGTTCAACACGTTAGGCGTTACGTTCCTAATTTCTGTTGTTATTTTCATTTTCAAATCATCTAAATCAGCATGTTGCTATTTATACACTCTGTTTTTGAGGTATCCCCATAAAAAGAAATCAAGAGGTGTAAGATCTGGTAATCTAGCGGGCTTCTTCGTCCAATCCATCTTTGTGGAAAGACTTCGTGTAAATACTCCCGTACTTGAAGAGCAAAGTGGGGCGGTGCATCGTCTTGTTGAAACCATATCCTTTCATTGGGAATATTAGGTTCCATTACATTTGGATACAATTCTGCTCACATTGGGACAACCTGTTCTCTTAGTATTTCTAAATATCCTGGACCGTTTAGATGTTCTATAAAAACAGGTCCAACTACGTGATCACCAATGATACCAACCCAAACGTTCAACTTCTGAGGACGCTGAGTGTGTGTTTGTCGCATCCAGTGGGGGTTTTCGGTAGCCCAGTATCTGCAATTTTGCCTGTTTACATCGCCGTTCAAAAGAAATGTTACTTCATCGAAAAACAGAACGTTAGCAGAAGAAGTAACATTTCTATGTAACATGTCCAGCAGTTGTTCACAAAATTGCAGTATTCTATCAGAATCACCGTCAAACAACTCTTGAACCTGTTGTAGTTTATGGGGATTCATTTTTTCGTTTTTGAGACACTTTAAAACTGTTGATTGACCAACATCATTTTCACGTGCAACTTGACGGGTAGAAGTTGTTGGTTCTCCTTGAAAAGCCAATAAAATATTGAGTTTTACATCTTCTTCAACAAACCTGGGTCTCCTAGGCAGTGGTTTAACGTGTCCATAATCACGAAACTGTGAATGTATCTTAGACACAGTTCCCTGGGTTAGTGGGGGCATATCTGGATGTTTTTCATTAACATTAACAACTTGTGCCTGTGTTCTACACATATCATCATATCCAATCATCATTAATATTTCTGTTCGCAGAGTTTCAGTTAAGTATCGCATTATTATACCAAAAATTAATTGAAATTATCGGAACAAAATTACGACTAATTTATTAGGAGACCGTGCATTCAACACAATACACCACAAAATATAACAGAACTGTTAAATTTCACCTTTCACACTGCAAGAATTGATAGTTAATAAGAAACGATTAATGATACCAAGTACGTTTTAGATAAAAGACAAAATAAAAAATTTAAGATAAGACTCAGTGAAGAATTCCAGAGCAGATTATTTCGTTGTGTGCAAGCGAATGGAGAACATTTTGAACGTTTATTATAAGAAAGGGACGTTTTTATTAAGTTTATTTTCGAAATTTGAATTTCAGGATAAACTGTTTAGTTTTAATAGTCCGATATTAAATTTCTACCCTGTATTGAAAACTGTAGTATTAGACCATACATATGGGCTATCTCCGCATTCAGAAAAATGTGATCAATCGAATTGTGATGAAAAAATGTAGGGTTGCTATTAAAAAAATGGATAAAGTGGTGAGAGTTCAATCTTTTTAACTATGATTATAAGATAATGATCGACAAACTAAGCTTCACGGCTCTCAGCGTTTCCCACAAAACCTATTTTTTGCTGAATAATGAATTTTATTCCATAAGTGTGTTTGACACTATATATATATATATATATATATATATATATATATATATATATATATATATATATATATATATATATATATATATATATTCAAGTGTACTTATCAGTGCTCATCACAGGTTGCAATCTTCACTTAATAAATTATTATCATCATTAAACATAGACAATTAGGATTTTCGGTACGATGCTACTTTCTTTAAAACCTATGAAAAGGGGTGCAGCACGATATAGAGGTGCATTTAAAAATTGCGTTCCACCCTTTAACAACCTCCTCTCGGGGGTTGGCGAAAGTATGTGGTTTATAAAAGTAGATTTCTGTGTTAATGAAACTATACTAACAAATTATTTTTTTAAGTTATCAACATACTAAGGTGCATATAGCAATATTTTTAGAAAATAATTTCTTCAGTTTCTGACGATATCATCTCAAATGGCCAACGCCTTGTGTAACGTTTACTCTTCATTTCCGTTTATTAAGTCTTTATAAACAATTTACATTTTTAAGGTAGGTGTATCAGCGTAGTTCAAACAGTAAATTCTGCAAAATAAACACGTATTTTAATTACATCCAGCTGATTTAATCCTTTTGTTATTTACCTTCGCCAGTGTGCATGCAAGATAATACAGTAAAACTAATATTTAATATAACATGAACAACTTCAATTAACTTTTTATATCTGTTATATAAACATAATAAAGTCTTGTAACTATAAACACAGTTTACAATTTACCAATACCCCTTAATTCTTATATTGTGGCTCCTGTAATTATTATTTTATTGACTGTAAACTTGATATTGGAGACAGTAAACGAAACATTGGCCTAGACCGTGTTAAGCTATTTTAGTTTTTATAGTGCAAAATTACTATATTAACATTATGAATTTAATTAAACTCAAGAGCACTCGCAAATAACACATGCGGGTAGACGTTCTCTTTTTCAAGAGACGAGTGTTTTTATTCGATCAAAGACACTGTTTATATGTGGGTCCATAAATAGGAATTCTCTCTCTTGTCCTGCAGTTAGATGCTACTATCTTAAGTCGTCATATAAAGTACTACAAATTAATACTAATATACAGAGTGGACGCCCTAAACACTGCAGATTCTATGAGTTTCAAATTGATTCATAGTCCACAACCACTGTAGAAACATGTAGGTATGTACAGGTGTTTGTAAAATATGTAGCCAGATTAATACACTGGAAATTAGAAGTTATAAACAAAAAATTTTAACAAAATGGAAAACAGACTTCACAAAAAAATATTCTAAAACAAAAAATGCACTAAAAAGTAAAAAATAATTGCGTATTCTTCTGTCTACAACTTACAATCAACTTATTTTTTCCACTTAATGTACGATCAATGCATTTACCACGCAAAAATGTAGGTACCCACTTAAACTTAACCTCTAACTCCACACATACCTATGACTAACAGACAGTTATCAAAATATTTATTTAGAGTTCACCTAAGCAGAAGGTTTTAAATATATGTGTAGACTGCTTAAAAGACAATCAAATTATTAGGATCATATAATGTAAAATTATTGTTATTTTTGGAGTCGGTGTCAGCCAAGGAAATACGACAATATACCTTACATTAATAATACGAGAATACCTTATAAAATATATTTTACAAATGAAATTTTATACCATATACTGTGACAATATCCTGGGACCTTCAAACGACAATATACCAATACCTAATGAAACCTTTTTACAAATGAATTTGCGTACGCGTTTGCCTCTCTCACTCGGCTATACCCCTCCAACCATTCTTCCGGGCGCGCGCGCTCAGTCGACCCGCCCGCGCTGCGTGCTGCGTCTATGTGTGTAGAGTGTGTATGCCAATTGTTATATAGTAAGTCATTTCAGGTTAAGTAGTTGCAAACCCATCTTAGCTGAAACCGCCTCCAAAAATAACAATAAGTTTACATTATATGATCCTAATAATTTGATTGTCTTTTAAGCAGTCTACACATACATTTAAAACTTTCTGCTTAGGTGAACTCTAAATAAATATTTTGATAATTGTCTGTTAGTCATAGGTATGTGTGGAGTTTTTTAGAGGTTAAGTTTAAGTGGGTACCTACATTCTTGCGTGGTAAGTGCATAGATCGTACATTCTGTGGAAAAAATAAGTTGATTGTAAGTTGTAGACAGAAGAATACGCAATTATTTTTTACTTTTTAGTACATTTTTTGTTTTAGAATATTTTTTTGTGAAGTCGGTTTTCCATTTTGTTAAAATTTTTTGTTTATTTCTTTATTTTTAGTGAATCTGAAGCTTTATATCTGATTTAATTAGACGGAAGCGCAACGGTGTGATCCACAATCACCATCAATGTAGTCGAAGTTAATTAAATACGCATTATTATGGATAACTCAAAAACTACAGGTCAGATCCTGATCACATTTCTATGTGACCACATGAGAAGCACCAGCTTTCAAATAAAAAAAGAATCATCAAAATCGGTCCACCTAGAAAAAAGTGCTGCGGTAACACACATAAAAAAACATACAGTCGAATGGAGAACCTCCTCCTTTTTTTGAAGTCGGTTAAAAATAGGTCGATTTAGCCCAATTTACCTGAATGCCCCCATGCACCCTTAAAAACTTACAATTCGCCGCTGCAAGAAATGAGGAGCTGTTGATTCCAACACGATGGTGCTCTACCTCATAGTCTAACAAATATACCGTGTGTCATTTAAATATGCAATAATTATGTGTTTTATGTAAAAATCACCATTAACTCGAAAATGATCAATTTTAGCTATAGTGGATGCTAACATAGCTTTAACGGCAATTATAGATTGCATTAATTGAAGGCATGATATATAGGTGTTCTATTTGAAACAAGCGAGTTATCACTATTATTATTATTACCATTAACTCGAAAATGATCAATTTTAAGTATAGGGAATACTAATATAGTTTAAAGGGCAATTATAGATTGCATTCATTAAAGGCATAATATACAGGGTGTTTTATTTTAAATAAACGAGTGTTAAGGCAGTTCAAGATGTTGTGAATAATTGTCTATTTCCTGTATCAGGGTGGTCAATTTTGAGAAATGTAAAGTGTGTGGTCATCTGCATCTAATGGGGTGTGGGGATAGTGCATAGAAGCTAAAGACTACAAAGACAGAACACAACTGCATTTCATGTGAGGCAGTCACAAATGTTTTAGCTTTAGGTACATTAATATAGTAAAATACAATTAGTAATGTAGTGTATATAAAATCAAGTCAGTGCCAGATAATTTATAAAATAAAAGGACTCATCCACGTTATTAAAATAAGTGTTTGTTCTTTGGTCTTGTATCCGAACCAGCGTGTAACGCAATTAATTTAATACCAATAAATACCACTCGGTCTCAATCGTTAACAAAACAAACAAAAAACTTTTTTTTTAATATACAGTCCACTGAATTAGAAGGTGTGTATTAAACGAGTTTTCACGTTCTGATCTTCTCGTAATATGGAAGCAATTTTGAGAACACTCTGTATATGAAACTCGCTTTTGCATACATGCTATACAAACTTGATATTTTTTAGATGTATAGTGTAAACATTTTTCGTTAAAGTCATCTACACGATCAGTTAGTACCTTTAAAACAGTTAGGATTTTTTTCGAAAATGTCCACAAAAAAAAAGAAAAAATTCTCTGAAACTATTCAAAATATTGATCACAGTTGACTTTAAAAGCAACGGCAAATTAAAAAATGTAATAATATACAGGCTGTTATAATTGAAAGAATAAATTTCATAGCAGTTTCCGGTATAACAGAAAGTAGTATCTTCGAAAACGAAGATATGCAAATTTTCAGTGCTGAATTTTATATAATTTGAGAAATAATCTAATAGGCGACTAACCGTGAATGACTGTATATGTATATGTATATATATATATATATATATATATATATATATATATATATATATATATATATATATACTGTGTGTCCCAAATTGGATGGGAATGTATTGCTATCTCCGTTATTATTAGAGATAGGGAGACGGTTAAATTAGAAATGTTTTGTAGAATTTCATACTCGTTCCAAATATGACTTGTATTTTGCCTTGCCTCTTTTCTTTTTCGAGTCATTTTATAAAAACCAAAATTTGTTTACTTCTTTTTTCTTCAATATCTAAGTAGGCGTTGATCTGACTTGTCTAAGACTTGCACATTATGATAACACTTTACAGATTACTATTTTTGTGCTATTCTCAACTTTGGATTGTCATTTGTTTTTGAGCTACAGGTATCAACGTTTGTTTTTATTATGGCAGCCATATCGCATTTTCTGCTCATGTGATAACCTGTGAAAAGAGATTTCCAATGATGTACAACATGCTTGAGAAATGTTGTAATTGCACTGAAAATTTTGAGAAAAGCCGTTGTGAGGATAGTAGGCTATGAAATCCAATACCAGAAAACAAATGACAAAAAAGTGTTCAAAAAGCAGTAGGTCATGGAGTCTAACAATAGACTTCTACTTTTAACATAATTTTCCGTGATGATTCACGATAAAAAAATAGGAACTTTGAGCACACCAATAAATCGACCCATTATTACAAATGATATTTTACATTACATTGTCCTAAAAATTGTTATAATTTAATTAAATAGGTAAACCTGGTAAATAACTAAATTTTGCTAACAGAACACAATAAAAAGCAGACTAATGATTTACGAAGACGCCTTTAAAAATGGTTTGATTTTTAAACGTAAGTCAACTGAAAAACAACAGAAGAAAGGTTGCTATGGATATAACACTATCGCGACAATTAAGAATACTGTCATTCTTAATTATCTGAATAATTTGAGGTGTATTTAACACGTTGCTTAAAACTTTGTACTAAATAGTTTGTTTCCCGTTTATTTTAAATATTATTCAACAATATGTTCAGTAATGTTGGAATGTTATATTCGTTCTAACCAAAATACTGAGGCAGCTGCAAATTCATATCAAAACAACCAGTCAGAAAGACGACAACCAAACACCAAAATATTTCGCAGGATAGTGACCAATCTATTGAACGACGGTAGCTTCCACGCAACGAAACTACCAATGCCTAGAAATGATGAAAGAAATAATGTCGTCTTACAGGTTTCAAACGAAAACCCTCCGCAATCTGTTCGGTTTTACGGTGAACAAATTGACGTTCCAAAAAGTACGGTACACCGTGTATTAAAACAAAGTCATTACCATCCATACAAACCTACAATCGTACAAGGCTTAAATGTTGACTATTACCCTAAGCGACTTCAATTCTGCAGATGGTATCAAGGACAATGTCAGCAAGATGAAAGTTTTCATTTGAAATTAATATGGACTGATGAATCCAGATTTACAAATTGTGGTGTGTATAATCTCCATAATATGCATTATTAGGCAAATGAAAATCCCCATTTAAACGAAGAAAGACGATTGCAAGACAGATTTGGTATTAATGTTTGGTGCGGCTTATTAGGTTAAAAACTGTTATTTTTATTTGTAGATTAGACACTTGATTTTAAAAAATTTCATTTAACTTCATTGTTGGTCCGGCCTTTTTTGAAAATAATTTAACTGAGGAAAGGTATCTTAATCTATCGAGAAATGATATCTTACCAACAACTAGAAGAGTTCATGATAATTTAGGCGATATTTGGTACCAACAAGATGGTTTGTAGCAAAATTTTAATAATCGTGTCATTTGTAACAATGAGCCGGTTTATTGGTGTGCTCGAAGTCCTGATATAACACCCACGGATTTTTATTTTTGGGGTACTCCGAAGAATGATGTGTATAAATTCGATCCACCACAAAATATCAATGAATTACGAAACAGAATCACGAAAGCTATAAATCATATTAACCAAAACACTCTCACCAGAGTTTGCAGGCATGTTTCAAAAAGGTGTATAAAGTGCATTGAACAAAACGGTGGCCATATTGAACAATTTTCTATTGGGGGAATTTTTAAGTTTCTATTTTATTATTTGTTGAGTTCTGGTTCTAATTGTGTTGTTTTGTGGAGTTCAAGTTTCTATTTGTTATTGTCGGATTTCGTTATTAAACTGTTTCGCATAATATTACCTAGCATTATTACCCAATTAAGTATTGTAAATTAAATGACAATATTTTTTATTGTGAATCATCAATTGTCAGTGCAATTACAAGATTTCTCAAACATGTTATACATCATTGTAAATATCTTTTCACAGGCTATCAGATGAGCAAAAAATCAAATATGGCTGCCGTAATAAAAACAAACGTTGATACATGTAGCTCAAAAACAAATGACAATCCAATGTTGAGAATAGCACAAAAAGATTACTCTGTAAAAAATGTCATGATAATGCGCAAGTCTTAGACATGTCAGATCAACGCCGACTTAGATATTGAAGAAAAAAGAAATCGACAAATTTTGGTTTTTTCAAAATAACTCGAAAACGAAAAGAGGCAGGGCAAAATACAAGTCATATTTGGGACGAGCATGAAATGATACAAAACATTGCTAATTTAACCGTCTCCCTATCTCTAATAATAACGGAGATAGTAATACATTCCCATCCAGTTTGGGACGCTATATATATATATATATATATATATATATATATATATATATATATATATATATATATATGTATATACTTAGATACATTTTGCCGGTATCGAAATTAGGTGAACATTTTGCAGCCCCAAAGATCCAGCGCTAAAACTGTATGACTCTGAGACCAAAAGTCGTGGCCTTATTTAGATATTTCAGAACAGTGTATAATTATCATCTTCCGGGGTTTGGCGTCGTGTTAAAGGTCTGTATGTTTCTTCGGAGGGGACGTAAAACAATCGGTTTCGTGTACCATGTGATATTTGGTACCTAGAGGGAGAAATAAAGATTTCCGAATTGGTTAGGTCAAACTGCTGATTGGCCATTATCGCGGAAATAGGCCGTCTTCGATTAAACAAAATACACACAAACATACAGGCGTACACTTTTCAAGTGTTTTTAATTTGCTGTCAACCCTGGTAACTTTTCAGTTTGGATCTGGCAAAAGAGGAATGGCAAGCATGCTGAATCCAATCACATTCAGTGTATGTTTATATTTAGATACCAGAAGTTGGCAGTTGCAAAGCAGATTGCTCTTATTGTGAAATGGTTTATGGAAACTACAATCTAATATCATGTTAATTTTAGAGATTTGAGTTCCTCAACATTCCTTCTTAGTGAATTCATTAAACTGTGAAAACTGCTATAAATTAGTAGCTTTATGGGCGCTTTACATTGTCACCGTCGTCTGGTTTATGTTTCCTTTTTTATTGAGAAATCGTGTTAAAATAAAAAGAAACAAGTCAAAATATAAAGGGATTTGTAGACATAAGCAAACCGCTAACGCCAGGAAATATAGGCAGGTCGTTGACTGACGACTGTATATTATACAATAATCTATATTATTAGACTTGGCAGCTTTACAGTAATTCCATACTATTGTATTCTATAGACTGCCAATAATTCTAATGCCTTTTTGGTGTAGGTTACATAGTATCAAATATGTATACTCCCTGATGTAAACAATGCAACACCCAATAAATATGAATATGTTCCATTACTATAAGCTTTTCATTAGAGACCGGGTACGTTTGAATTAAAAAGGTCTGCACGCAGTACGTGCGTTATGGTAGCGAATTGTGAAATTTTCCTCCAAGTGCCTTTTATGTGACAAATACGACAGAAAGTTGTAAGAAAAAATTGTTTAGAATCAACATTTAGAATTCTATATCAAATTTCAACATCATAGGCAAACTATGATTTTCAGAGAATTTTCATTATGAAAAATTCGCTATAGAGAGGTTACGATGAAAAGCTTTTGAAAAAAATTCTTCCCTAGAACCTAGAACTAGTAAAAAAAAGTTTCCGAAAATAACATTTGTAAAAAAATAACCAAGTTATTTTGACCAAATTTGGTTGGTATGTTGCCCTCGTAAATACCTTACTCCACGAAAACTCAACTTTCTAGGTTTATAGAAAATTGAGTTATACAAATTTGAAGCATTTAATGAAAATTCGCTACCATAATTTCGTTTTTAAGATGTTTATTTAAAAAATCACAGTTCTATTATTATGGATAAAAAAATTCACACTTAGCTTATTACTACAAGTCACTGGCTGAACACTAAGTTATAATGAAATAGGAGTAAATTAAAACCTCAGATTAAATGTCATGCCCTCCTAAATTTACGCATTTTCCAATACGGTTTCGGAATTCTGCTTGAGTACAACCCGTTCCAAAACGCTTCCTAGCAACTACAGGCCTATTTCACTCCTTTTAGTTGTCTCTAAAGTGATGGAAAAGTATATAAACACCGAATTACAAAAATTTCTTGAAAACACAGTCTAATCTACGACAGGCAGTATGGATTCCGTCAGCGCAGATCAACTGCCGGCCTCCTTTCCTTTGTCACCCATTCTTGGAACAAGTCTATGGAACTACACGGTGAATCCCAGATTGTCGCTCTAGATATATCCAAAGCATTCGACCAGGTCTGGTACGCAGCGCTGCTTAATAAACTTCCGGCCTATGGCCTACCACCAAAACTCTGTACCTGGACACCAAATTTCCTCTCCAACCGGAGCATTACTGTTGTCGTGGATGGCCATTCCTCTAAACTGTATCCAATTAATGCAGGAGTTCCTCAAGGTTCAGCTTTAGCCCCTACTTTGTTTCGTCTCCACATCAATGACCTCCTCTCTAGCACATTCAACCCAGTTCACAGTTACGCGGACGACAGCACCCTCCACTCAAATATACAATATTCTAAGCCTGTCTCTTTAGCCCAATTAGATGAGGATCGCAGACTCATGGAGGGTTCTGTCTCCGTGGATCTCCAAAAAATATTAGACTGGAGAAGTAGAAATCTTGTACAATTCAACCCCACCAAATCTCAGTCTTGCTTTCTATCTCATAAGAGATACACCAGCCCTAGACCCATCACAATAAACAACCAAGTTATTCAAAGTAATGAGTCCTTTTCACTTGTTTGCATTTCTGTGGATAGAAATCTCAATTGGCACCAACATGTCACATCAATTGCAGAAGCAGCTGCTACGAAATTAGGTTTCCTCTTCAGGGCTCGCAAATACTTTTTACCAGCTAATCTCTATACCTTATATACTTCAGAAATAAGGCCAAACCTCGAATACTGCCTCCAAATCTGCCCAGAGGAGCTTTCTTCCATAGTTCCTCCACCTGCTGCCCCCAACAGATCTACCAGGGGAACAGAGCGAATGCACCCTTTTACTGTCCAGGTTACCAAACATAGAACATCTTGTTATGCCCGCTCTTTTGACCCGAGGATTTCCAAGTTGTGGAATTCCTTGCCGGCACATGTTTTTCCTTCTCCTTCGAACCTCCAAACCTTCAAGTTCAGAATTAACAAGTTGCCTCTTTCCTCCTTGTCAACACCCACGGTACGAACACGACAGTATTTAGGTGGTAAGCCCTCGTGGTGTGTTGTTGAAATAATATATATATATATATATATATATATATATATATATATATATATATATATATATATATATATATATATATATATATATATATATATATATATATATATATATATATAAAGACAGTCATATCAAGGTTGAGAATAGATCATACTAAATTCACCCACGAATATATAATGAAAAAGCTGCCCTCATCTATTTGTTTTTGCTGTGATACACAATGCACTGTTCAACATCTCCTTGTGGAATGTCCACTAGACGAAGCAAATAGGATATCCTCAAACATACCAAACAACTTGACCGATCTTTTAGGATCCAACAGAGAAAATCATACTCAGCTCCTGACATTCCTGAAGTCAAGTGCATTATTCAACCAGATCTAGTGCTAATGGACTTTAACTGCTCATTCTTATGATATTATTATATTTATGGTTGTCATCTCATTATTTACCAAGTTTACTTTGATCTCACCAAGACCTGCTAATAATCTTTTAGGTTGAAGCAGGATATTTTCTTGAATAAAAAAATATTCGAAAAGCAATAGCGAAGCGAAAAATGCAATAATATACAGGTGTCTCATTTAAAATATCAAAGTAGTTGCTACTTTTCAATATAAGCGGTAACGCCACAGCACTGGAAATATTTTAGATAGATAGAGAAGAAACCAAATTTTCAAAATAATCTCGTCTCGTTCTTCGTAAACGTCTAACCTACCATCGACGGTGAGACACCCTGTATATATGTATGTATCCCACTGATAACTCAATAAGATCGGACCAGTTTTTCTAAATCAAATTTATTTTTTCTGAAAAACGAAATGTAGGCATCTCAAAAAAGAACAAAGCTATTCCGATGAAATTTGGTATATATGTTGCCCTGGTAAGAGCTTTACTATATGCCGAAATTTAACTTTCTGAGTTTATAGAACATTGAGTTATTCAAAGTTAAAACATTTAATAAACATTGGCTACGGTAATCAACTTGCTGAGTACCGAATTTTTTTTCTTCCGGGCCGAAGTAAAGTTGGATAAATCCTGATATTTTGATGCTACGAATCTACTGGTGCTACGTGTACCATTTCTTTGGAACCACCCTAAATTGGTGAATTTCTTTATGAAAATTCGCTAGAAATATTACCGAATAAAGCAGTAATGATAGTAATAACATCTAGATATAAAGGTGAATAAAAAAGTCGATGTATTATAATAATAATTACGTTACATATGATTCATATAACAAATTAACTCGG
The DNA here is from genome assembly GCA_964006375.1 of Tillus elongatus. NCBI lineage: Eukaryota > Metazoa > Arthropoda > Insecta > Coleoptera > Cleridae > Tillus > Tillus elongatus. The sequence goes on from OZ023263.1 coordinate 214,124,961, forward strand.
TATGAGAGTATCAGGTATGTGTTTATAAGAAAATTAAAAATAACCGTGAAATTTAGTAATTACGTTTTAAAAATACTCAGATCAATCTGGAGTCCGAAACACAAGGCACCACATATCTTGTATAATGTCCAAAGAATGTGTAGGTGTTTTTTTGTTCTAATGTTTCGCAATATAAAACGTAATAGAGCAGCTGTCAGCAGTAGAACCTGACTATTTTGATAGAATTAAGTTACTAAGGTAAAAGTTTATGAAAAATCATTGGAGACAGATGTCCTGAAAGCTTTTGGTGAGTTATATGATACGGATGGAGTAATGCAATAGTACTTATTTAAATTTTTAAGCCAAACTTTACTTGTGTGTGTTTTGTTTCTTTAACGTCGGCCTATTTCCGCGACTATGGCCAATCACCGACGCCAGGGAGCAGTTTCACCTCACTATCCTGAAAAATGTTGCCAAACCCTAGCCTTTTCTGTAAGGAGGGCAGGGATCTTTAACGTGTCCAACATCGCATGGACACGTGACCTACGACTTTACGCCCCATCCGAAGGGCGGAACGTGCAGACATTCAACTTGCTCAAATACAATGCCAGAATCTCGGTTGATGTTAATATTACAGTTGCTACTGAAAAAGTGAAAGGAGTATCCTAGGATCGAACCCAGTAACCTTTGGTTTAGAGGCACACGTTCTTACCCCTGAACCACCGAGGTTCTCAAACTTTACTTAAAAAACAACATATTACTCTGGTATCCAGTACATACAGTATTTACAAAAAAGTCGCAGCAAATGCTTATGATCCTTATGACAGCGAATTTTCATAAGTTTTCTAATAACGTACCTTACCCTCTATAAGCATATCATTGGACCTGCTTCATGGTATTTATGTTAAATTTAGTCCGTTAATGATTGATAACCTTCCAATGTTATCCCTTTCTCTGTACACAAATACATGTTAAATTTACCCATCTGATTTTATAAACAAGTTACTTCAAATGGTTTGATTTGGTTCTTTTAAATTAATATGCCACTGTGTGACATTCTGTTGTTGAGAAACTGTCAATGATTAAATTATTTAATGTATTCATCTTTGTTTATTTTTCTTGTGTGTCTTATTGCAATATGCTCTGATAGACCCCTGAGCAAGTATTGCAGTCCCTGTCCATATTATACATTTTAATGAAGAAAAAAAATGGAAAAATATATATAAGATTATTAAATATATATATATATATATATATATATATATATATATATATATATATATATATATATATATATATATATATATATATAATAAGGACATTAAAAAAAGCAAACAAAGAACTATATAATAAAGAAATAATATGGAGCTACCTAGAAGAGTAAGAAAAAGAAAGTAAAATATTTAAAGTGTAATTTTTAGAAAGACCGCTTTCAAACAGAAATAATTCAACAAAATATTATTCAACATCTCTGTGGCTAATAGAATTAAATTCCGAACACTGAACTGAACTGAACAGATCTTTCTTTATCCTATTTAATTTTTGGTGTCCTTTTCCAAAAACAATGTATATATATATATATATATATATATATATATATATATATATATATATATATATATATATATATATATATACACATATATTGCTATAAATAGCAAATATGTCATAAAAATAGAAACCTTTTATTGTGGAGAAAAACGAGCCATGTATATTAAATTTATGCACCCTAATATTTAAATGCCCTGTATATTTAAAAGAGTGTTGAATATTTTGGGTTAAATAATAAAAATCATGAGAATTGAAAGAATACAGCACAATGCTTTGTTCTGTATTCTTAAATAAGGTAAGTAAAGAAATATTGGCATAATTTCATTTTCATCAATGTTAATACTTTAAATAAAGAGGAAAACCCATAATAATTAAAATTATCATGCCAACAATTAAAAGTGCTAAAAATACCATAGCAATATATATATATATATATATATATATATATATATATATATATATATATATATATATATATATATATATATATATATACTGTGTCTATATACAAAATGACGCATAAATTCAATAAAATTGAAAGTAACCATTATTAAGGAAAATTTAAAAACAGGTCGTTTTTATTGTCAAAAACTAACTTTTTAATATAAAAATCTCACCCCTATGGTGGATGGTGGGTAGTGTGATACATATTTTTAAAGCTCATCCAATTCTCTATTCAGCAATACCAATTTTTTTGTAGGAATAAAAATAAAGTGAGTAATAATATTTTTATTATCAGTAACACCTCACACAAATGAAGCATGTAAAGAATTGCATAGTCCGCTCTTTTAATGCTGATATGATACTTATGATATGATACTTCAATATCTCAAAGTCCGTAAACAATGTTCACAATGTTTTGCTTCTTGTACGAAGAGAACTGTAGAGATTTTGTTGTATACTATGTCGTATCTGTAACAATCGACTGATGATAATCATTATCTGTTGTGACATGTGTTATTAAAACTAATCAAGCATAGGTTTAATAATTTTTTGCAATACAATCTACAGATAATAGTAGTAAATTTACGTTTTCGTTGTCGTGCAAAATGAATAGGTATTATTTTAAACTTTTGCTTTTTCAAACTAATTATTAAATTATTGGGAAAATGCGTTTATCAATAGCTCAAAGAGTTGCAGTTCTAATGATGGTTGGTTATGGTGCCGGATCCAAGCTCAATACTAAATATCCGGATATGTCTATCAATCAATTCACAGTGAGTCGAATAGATAAGAAATTTCGAAAACATCTAGCGTGGAGATTTGCCAAAAACAGGTCACCGGTCTATAAGTGAAGAAGTGAAATTAAACGTCTTGTTGGCAGTGGAAGAGAATCCCTACAGTGGTGTTCGGCAAATTAGCAGAGACATTGGAATTCCATTTCAGACGGCACATAAAGTATTAAAACTTCAAAAGCTGACTGCAGACCTAAGAATGTAGTTTTGTGCAACATTAATGGATACATGTAATGATAACTCTTTGCAAGTACCGAATATTCTGTTTTCGGACCAATCTACTTTTACACTACATGGAGAAGTTAGAACTGCAAATATTGGATAAGGGAAAAGATGGATGCGACAGATGCACACACAATACCAACAAAAGGTAAATGTTTGTGCAGGAATTGTTAGGAGTAGGATTATTGGTCCCTACTTTTTTGATGAAACTATAAATGGACCACGCTATCTACGTTTTTAGAGCAATACCTCATTCTACCTGTATTGAACTTATTTTCTGATGGACCAATTGCTGGTATGGTAAATCATAATTTGTGGTATCAACAAGATGATGCCCCTGCACATAATGACGCTAATATTCGACAGTATCTTGATCAGCAATTTCCCACAGATGGATGGTAGGCGTGGTGCAAGGAAGTGGCCAGCAATATGACCTGACCTGACCTAACCTAACCTGACCTAACTCCTTAGATTTTTTCTGTGGGGTCATTTGAAGAATGTGGTATTCAAAAGTACACCAGATCCTATCGACGAATTAAAATAAAAGAATTGAACTGAGTGTACCAACATTTCTCCAGACAAGAATCCAAGAAGAATTTGTTGACAATTCGGGATATTGTGAGACACAAGAAGGCATTCCGAACATTTGATGAGATAAGACTAAACTATGTAATTCTTTATAGGCTTCACTTGTGTTACGTGTTACTGGTAATAAACATGTTATTACTCACGCTTTTATTCTTACCAAAAAAATGGTGTTGCTTAATAGGCAATTGGATTCGCTTTAAAAAGACGTATCACACTGCCCACCATCCAATTCCAAAGTTTCTAAAGGGTAGCTACCCCTTGAAAAGGTATAACGATAGGGGTGAGATTTTTATATCAAAAAGTTCGTTTTTGAAATTAAAAATCGTACCTGTTGTGAAATTTTCCTTAATAATGGTCACTTTCATTTTATTGAATTTATGCATTACTTTATAGAGACTGTGCCTGCGTATATATATATATATATATATATATATATATATATATATATATATATATATATATATATATATAGGTATATATATATATATATATATATATATATATATATATATATATATATACTTTATTTGTTTGCTGTACTTTTTGTGATTTTTTTATTGGTTTACGTGGACTGCAGAGTCGAACCGTCCTGGTTCATCGCCAGCACGCTACTGGCTGTGATCGTTCCTGTGCGATCTATGTCTGGGACTGTACGCGATGCCTGCGTGTTGAGCATCTATTGGTGGATTTACTGCTCTCTGATTGGTTGTGTTCTCGGACTGTGTCGTGGTTATCGGTCTCCTGTCTTGATCACTCAGGTTTGATAGTTTGCCTATTGTCCGATACACACGACACAGTCCGAGAACACAACCAATCAGAGAGCAGTAAATCGACCAATAGAGGCACAACACGCAGGCGCCGCGTACAGTCTCAGACATAGATCGCACAAGAACGATCACAGTCAGTAGCGTGCTGATGATGAACCAGGACGGTTTAAAACTGCAGTCCACGTAAACCAATAAAAAATCACAAAAAGTACAGCAAACAGATAAACAGATAAAATGTATATTTAAAAGTGATTACAGTGTAGTGCAACATTCCAAATATGTATATATACATATATATATATATATATATATATATATATATATATATATATATATATATATATATATATATAAATCACCGTATTTTCCTGTAAGGTAACTAAAACAAAAGTTTAGCCAAATCTTCACTGAACACCCTATATATATATATATATATATATATATATATATATATATATATATATATATATATATATATATATATATATATATATATATATAGTGTTCAGTGAAGATTTGGCTAAACTTTTGTTTTAGTTACTTTACAGGAAAATACGGTGATTTAAGTCAACTTACCTTAGTACAATTTTGCTTCTTTAAGAAGCTATACGCCTGAGCAAAAAAGCATTCTATTTCATTTTTTCACGATAATTGATTTATTTATTCCGTAATTGACTTCACATTTTGGTTAAAGACATTTCTTTTGACAGGAAACACGAATATCTGTTTATTTTTGTGTTTAATGTAGAAGGCGTTCTAAGCTCCTGCACCACTATAATATTTTTTTCAGTTTTTGTCAAGAATAGTGATTTTTGAAACACCATTAACTTTTATATAAAAAAGATATACTTGTTACAAGTCGCTAAAATGCACCAACCGAGTTTAAACTTAGCGTCGAAAATGTATGCATTGCTCTACAATTTATCAATTTGAAATTGTTTATCTAGTTAGTAGGAAGTAATTAGTTGTCAAATGTAGTGTCATTTCTAGCATTACAGAGTATTAGTTTAACGTACGATAAAATTTGCTATTCCTGTGCATAAAGTGCGGCGGTATAACTTATTCTCAAACATTGAAATGACCGATATGATATCAGTTTACGCCCAATGAGGTTTTAATGCACGCGCTGTGGCCAAAAGTTACCCAGATATTTATCCCAGTCGTAGACAGCCCAATCGCAATCTGTTCTCATGCCTATTTAACAGATTAAGGAAAACTGGAAGTTTTCGCCCAAACAGACCTTATGGACGACCTCTGGTTCGAACTGTTCAGCAGGAGGAAGCGGTATTAAATATTGTTGAAGCTGACCCAATACCAAGTAGTATCTGCCGTATGTCTGCCAATGGTGGATTGATTCAGTGTATTGTGTTTAACATTTTACGGGTACAACAATTATACCCGTATCATTTTTCTCCAGCTCAAAACTTACTACCATGTGGTCTATCTTTTAGCAAGAACAAATGTTTGTAAATTAATCGTAAATAAAAAGAGACATGATCCACTTTCTAAAGAAATATTCTATTCCATTTTTTTTATTTTTATGTCAACAACACACCACGAGGGCTTACAGCCTAAATACTATCGTACCGTGGGTGTTGACAAGGAGGAAAGAGGTAGCTTGTTAATTCTGGACTTGAAGGTTTGGAGGTTCCGAGGAGAAGGAAAAACATGTGCCGGCAAGGAATTCCACAACTTGGAAGTCCTCGGGACAAAAGAGCGGGCATAACAAGATGTTCTATGTCTGGTGACCTGGACATTAAAAGGGTGAATTCGCTCTGTTCCCCTGGTAGATCTGCTGGGGGCAGCAGGTGGGGGAATTATGGAGGAAAGCTCCTCTGAGCAGTGCCCGTGCAGATATCTATAAAAGAGAGAGAGGTCACCAACGGCACGTCGGTGGGCAAGGGATGGAAGCCTTTGGGTGAGGGTAGAGTCACCGATGAGACGTATAGCTCTCTTTTGAATGGAGTCCAGGATAGCGAGTGTAGAAGCGGCAGCTGCACCCCAGATGTGGGAGCAGTATTCGAGGTTTGGCCTTATTTGTGAAGTGTATAAGGTATAGAGATTAGTTGGTGAAAAGTATTTGCGGGCCCGGAAGAGGAAACCCAATTTCTTAGCAGCCGCTTCTGCAATTGATGTAACATGTTGGTGCCAATTAAGATTTCGATCCACAGAAATGCCAACAAGAGAAAAAGACTTATTACTTTGAATAACTTGGTTGTTCATTGTGATGGGTCTAGGGCTGCTGTATCTCTTGTGAGAAAGAAAGCAAGACTTAGTTTTGGTGGTGTTGAATTGTACAAGATTTCTACTTCCCCAGTCTAATATTTTTTGGAGGTCTACCGAGACAGAACCCTCCATGAGTCTGCGATCCTCATCTAATTGGGCTAAAGAGACAGGCTTAGAATATTGTATGTTTGAGTGGAGGGTGCTGTCGTCCGCGTAACTGTGAACTGGGTTGGATGTGCTAGAGAGGAGGTCATTGATGTGGAGAAGAAACAAAGTAGGGGCTAAAGCTGAACCTTGAGGAACTCCTGCATTAATTGGATACAGTTTAGAGGAATGGCCATCCACAACAACAGATATGCTCCTGTTGGAGAGGAAATTTGCTGTCCAGGTACAAAGTTTTGGTGGTAGACCATAGGCCGGAAGTTTATTAAGCAGCGCTGCGTGCCAGACCTGGTCGAATGCTTTGGATATGTCTAGAGCAACAATCTGGGATTCACCGTGTTGTTCCATAGACTTGTTCCAAGAATGGGTGACAAAGGAAAGGAGGTCGGCAGTTGATCTGCGCTGACGGAATCCATACTGCCTGTCGTGGATTAGACTGTGTTTTTCAAGGAATTTTAGTAGTTCGGTGTTTATATACTTTTCCATCACTTTAGAGATGACTGAAAGGAGAGAAATAGGACTGTGGTTGCTAGGAAGCGCTTTGGATCCTTTCTTGGGGATGGGTTGTACTCGAGCAGTTTTCCAGTTACTAGGGAATATGCCTTTATTGTAAGATATCTGAAACAGACGAGTCAGGACAGGAGCAAGTTCTGGTGCGCATTTTTTGAGAACAATTGCTGGGATCTCGTCAAGGCCAGAGGCTTTCCTGGTATTAAGAGAAGAGAGCATCTTTCGTACCTTTTTAGTTTTGAAAATGATATCAGTCATTTTATGCGCGACATTGGGGACTGTTGGTGGTTGAACATTTGGAGGTGGGTTGAGAGTAGAATTTCCGGCGAACAACGAAGCAAAAAGTTCAGCCTTGCCCAGGGCGGTAGAAACAATTTCATCACCTGAGACAAGAGGTGGGAACGTGCTCTTGCAGAAATTATTCCCAATAGACTTAGCAAGAGTCCAGAAGGGTTTGCCGCCGTTGGAGCTTGAGAGGACTTTGTTTTTGATGTGGTTATTAAACGAGTTTTTTGCCTCAGAAAGAATGCGGACATAGCGGTTTCTTGCGTCGTTGAATGCTTGACGATTTTCTTGACTGGGATTGTGTATAAGCGTTTTGTGAGCTTTGACCTTTTCAAGTCTGGCCTTGTCACAGGATTTAGAGAACCAGGGCTTTTGAGTGGCTGAAGAGGTTTTCTGTGTACGTGGAATAAATAATTCCATGCCAGCTTGGATAATTTCGGTGACGTTTTGTGAGATATCAGAGGGGTCAGGATGAGAGAAGCAGACAGACGCCCATGGAAATGAGGAAAAGTAATCCCGCATTTCGTCCCAGTTTGCGGAGTTGTAGTGCCAAACGATACGTGGGTGTGATGACTGTGTGACCTCGGGTTGCATTGCACAGGAAGCAGTGACCATGCCGTGGTCTGAGCGACCAAGGGAGGCGGTGACTGATATCTTATAGCATTCAGGATTTGTAGTAAGAAGGAGATCCAAGGGATTTGAGCTGTGTGTTGGGATACGAGGAAAGTAAGTAGGTTGCTGAACCATATTGGCCAAAGAATTGCTGACTGCAAAGGCCTCCGCTGCTCTCCCTTGTGGATCGGTTTTTGAAGATCCTAGCCATTCCTTATTATGTACATTGAAGTCGCCAAGAATAGTGACCTCGGAGGAAGGATATTCAGAAATCAGATAGTCGGTTTTTTCAGAAAGGTAGTCAAAGAGCTGGACAAAGTTGTTGTCAGAAGGTGACCGGTAAATGCAACAGATGAATTTAGTTGCAGCCCTGAGAGAGAGTTTTATCCATAGTATGTCTTTTCTTCCAGCTTCTAAATTGGGAAGTCTGGTGCAGGGTAGATTGCTACGGACGTATGCGCACACGCCTCCATGCAATCTAAAGGCAGTAAGGAGCTCATACCCCGGGAAATTAAGGTGATTAGTGGCTGTTTTGGCACTGATTTGGGTTTCGGTGAGGAAGAGGAGTTGGGGCCTGTTAGCCTGGAGGAAATGGTGGACGGAGTTCAGGTTAGAATTTAGGCCACATATATTCGAAAAGGATATGTTAAATCTTGATGTTGGCGCCCCCTGTACACCCCTCTCCCGGAGATCCGAATGGAGGGGTATTTTGCCTCCGGAATATTTTATACAAGAAGGAGCCATCATCATTTTTGCTTATAAGGGAAACCGACTCATACACCAGAACCGGAAACGTCCGTTGGGACTTCACCGGCCCCTTGATGTATGGGGTGGTACCTCCTCGGGCGTGAAAAAATCCTTTACTATTACATAAAGGAAAATTCCACTACCACCTGCTGTGGTTCTTTTGACATTCATTTTTACCAAGTGCATGGACTGTAGAATATTTCCTAATGTACTTAAAAGGGTAATTATTATACAGACATTCAAAAATAGCGACAAGCCTATAATATAGAAAACTATAAACCTAGCTCATTGATAAGTACTATAGCGAAATTTTTTGAGACTATTGAAGATACGAAGAAATAAATATCAAAATAACTACGATCTCTTATAAAAAAAAACAATTTGGCATTAGAGGAAAAGTCTCCCCGCAGGATGCTATTAGTGAAACAATATATATCGTAGCCTGGATAATTCTGAAAAGTCATTATGCATATTGGTAGACCTACCAAAGGCTTTTGACATTGTCCATCATGCTGGGTTATTGGATGTATTGGATGGAATGGGATTTAGGGTAAAGCAATTGAATTGAAAAGTTGCTTGTCTGGTAGTGATTAGTGGTGAGTGGAGTGCTGAGTGATGCGGTGGAAATAGAATATGGTGTTCTTCAGGGAACCACTATGGTGCCACTGTTGTTTAATATATACATAAATGATCTTTTTGGTATTGAGACAGTGGGGGGGATTGTTGGATACGCGCATAACATCGCAATATTTTGTAGGGCAAAATCCTGGAATACATTAAAGTTGGCCGTTGAAAAAGACAAGGTATGTCTAAGTGATTTTGAGGCAGGTTGTTAATGGCAAATGTCAACGACTGTTTTTATTACTTTAGCTAGTTACGAGAGTTACTTGCCATCTTTTGGAATACTTAACGTCGACGCAAACGTTGTTATAAGGAGTGTGACCAAAATGTTGTATCTAGGTATAACTTTTGACACTCACATGAGATGGAACCATCATATACTTAACAGAAAAAGAATTCGTGTCACGATATTCAAATTTAAAGTTCTAAAACAAATTCTGAATTATATTTGTAACATTAACAAGTATTCAAATTATTAACTTAGATTTTTTAAAACCTTTTTTATCCATCCAACACAAGCTGGAATATAATTCTTTAAAAAAAATGGGTACAATTTTCAGTTGTCTGATGCTTTTTCAAATGTTATACATGTCAAAAATAACCTAATTATACTAAAAGTCTCTTTACAACATTTTAATTAATGTTTCCCTAAATTTAAGAAACATATGTTTCATAATTTTCGGCAATAATAATTTATGACTGTTATAATTTATTAGTTGGCTTAAGTACAACCCATAAAATTAAAATAGCCTCGTTCTAAATATGAAATCTCTTACATCTAAACATACGATAAATAACCATAGATAAGTAAAGATATTTATTTTATATTTTTTGTTGCCCTTACTTGGTGAAACCGTTCCATTCTACAGATGGCTTCACAAGTACTTGTTTTCTTCTCTGTAACTGGTTTCACTTTTGCGGCATCGTCAGGCAGGAGAAAATTGAATATATTTATACGCACTCCTAACAACTATAAATAAATATACGTAGCTACGTTAGTCTGTCTTTTAACCCTTAAATGCATGATTTTTTTTTTCATGAAAAAATAGTTTAGATCGGAAATGATTCAGAACATTAGGAAAAAATATTCAAAAAAAAAATTTTTGAAAAATTAAACATTTATTGGCAAAAAACTGTCTCTTGCATAATTGCAACATTGTGCAAAAAGAATAAATTAACCTTTAATTATGAAATAATTTGAAACATTTTTTTCCCTTATTCATGCATAAAGTGGCGCGACATTTTTCACAAGTGACATCTGTAAAGCCTTTAGAACTTGGATATTTACATCGGGTCCTCTTCTCAGCGAAGATTGGCCAATGTCCAATTTGATTTACCCGGATATCTTTGGGGGAACATGCTGAGCATTCCCTCTGCGTTTCTTTGCTTGAATGGCTTGTTCTAAACTCGAGCTGGGTCTAACTTTTTGGAGGTATTTTGACTTTCAACGTCACACAAACAATTGGCAACCTCACTTCGGAATTTAGACTGAGAATTTATGCTTTGAGAGTTTCCCTTCAAAGTCTAAACTCTTTTATATAGTAGCCAATCATTCACCATACCTAAATCTAACAAATGGTAAAAACATTACCATTACCAGCGAATTTTTTTACAAATTCGTCTAATACTTAATATTAATCAATAACTATAACATGGATTGACGATAATTTTGTATTATAGATGTAAGAAAAGGGTACTGTTATCAAAACTGATTTGGATATAGTATTGAAGACAGAAGGTGCATTTTACATTTCAATGTCACTTCCAAAAGAATTAATTTGTTGAAGCAGAAAACAAATTCAGAATCATTTTTATGCCAATATGTACAGTTCGCAGAAGATAATTTATTGTGTAATATTTACCATCATGTACCTATTTATAGATAAACTTCGTAAACGGATGGTTGAAAGGCTTCAATCATAACTTGTCTTCCAGTGCATCAAAAAAAAAGAAGAAATATGAAGGCAAAAAGTTTTGCATTAATAATAAGTGATATAAGAAAACTGTTTTTCTTTCTTCTTCTGTGTCCTTTTTTATTACAATATGGCACAAATTGTCACATTTTTTCACATTTAAAATGATTTTACATGGTAAAGGCCTTTAATTATCTTCCCAAGACAAGTTTTTAAAGAGACAAGTCGAAATAGCAGATTCAGCCCTATAATAGATTTATTCACGGAAGTAAGAGTTAGTCTCACCTTTCATCTGAACAATTTCTTAATTATGTACTAAGTATATCAGTTACATATTTTAAAATATTAGATTAATAAGACAGTTTTCATGTGGAGATATAGCAAATTGAGTACTGTGCTACAATTTATACCTAGAACAATTATTTATAGGTAGGTACACATTGTAACTTAATATCGTCAGAAACAGCTCTCAGTATATTCCTATACCTACCCTTGAAATAGTAGTTTAACGACGGTTTCAAGGTAGTACTATGAATTTTGATGAAATAAGATTATGGGTAAGAGAAATTTGCAGAATTATTCATGCTGAATTTATTTAGGTTTCAAGCTGATTGTTGATACAAATTCTATTTATAATATAATCAGAAAATTTTCACTGTTTTGTCATGTACAAGTTTTTATATTCATCTATAATAAATCAATTGTCTAAATTACGAATATGCAGGTAAATATACAATTCAAATTACCCGCTCAGTTGTCAGTACTTCACGCGAAGCGGCGCTAGTATAGTTGTCACAAATATCACCAATGCTAAAGCATAGGCGTGTCCCGTATTGTCATTGTATAGTATTTGGCTACATACTTTAGCACACACTGACACAAGTTTTTAATTCAATTTGTCACAAAAATACGTAAAATACCAACGACTTCAATGCAACAACAAACACATGTCATAATTTTCATGGCACCTAACCAGCAACTAAACGATAATGACTGACATGCTGCCATCTATGACACAAAACCGTAACGCAAATGTTAAAGCAGCCTGTTGTGAATCTGCAACAATGTGGAGTTACCTACTATTTTATTTTCAGAGTAAAATTATGTAGATAAAAAGTTATTGTTGCAAATTTGGAACCGTATGCATTTAAGGGTTAAATAACTGTAGCTATGGCATCATGCATCACAGCTGCAATAGGGTCAATGCTGAATTTTACGCTCCTACAGATATGCGTGAAGAGGAATGCCGCATTAAGTGCATCGGGACTATTATAAGCACACAATTTTGGTTGGTCACTTGAAGATCCTGGAAATTATGTCATTGGAGTCACTCGCCAAACCAACAGATTAAATACCACCTAAACTGGATTTCGTAGTCGCATTTGAAGGGGTCATAAGTGACAGCCAGGTATGGGACAGAGATAGTCTGACAAACAACTCATTCGCGTGGTATACAAACGGGTGTAAACAAATAGAGGAAGCAGAAATAGGAATAAGAGCAGCCAGCCAGGTATGGGACAGAGATAGTCTGACAAACAACTCATTCGCGTGGTATACAAACGGGTGTAAACAAATAGTGGAAGCAGAAATAGGAATAAGAGGGCATAACTTGATACTCGCTAAGTCAATAGGAAAAACTTCCACCATCTTCCAAGCAAAAATGATTGCTATAAATCTTTGTGCACATAAGTACTTACGGCATACGAAGAAGACTCAAAAATAGCGAGATTTACATGCTTTTAGACAGTCAGGCAGTACTAAAGCCTCTCAAATCTTTCAAAGCCGAGTCTAAACTGACCTGGGACTGCAAAAAATCCTTGAAGCAACTCTCTACGAACAACAAAGTAACTTTCATGTGTGTACCAGGGCACCAAGACATTGTCATTATAAAACTTCACCCTACCAATCGCTGTGCAAGACTAAGGGCATGCACAATAAACCAAAGGTTGCAGTGCTATCGGGGCCGCGGATGAGCCCTGAGGGAGAAAAAAAGACATTGACGGAAACGAGGAAGCAAATAGTCTTGCAACAACATTGCCATTTTATGATCTAGAGCCCTATTGTGGATTAACAAATGGCATGTAAGAAATGAACTTGAAACCTGGGAGACGAACCAAATGCTGCCATACTGGAGGAAAACGCCAGGCTTAAGGCAATCAAAACGGTTCATCACCACATCAACAGAGAAGTCTGAACTGTTTCTTGAATTGAACAGAAACGACTTGAGAATACTTACCAAACTTTTTACAGGACACTCACCAGTAAGGGGTCGCCTTATGAAGATGGGTAAAGAGGGTAGTGAAAACTGCAGATGCTGCACTGAAGTAACAGAAACAGCAGAACATTTGCTATGCGACCGCATGGCTCAGTTTTGAAAAAGGCTCAAATATTTTGGATAGGTATCCAGGAAATAGGTAAAATCGCTCCCAAAAAGGTACCAGACTACAAAGAAAGCTCTGGACGTTATGATAATGAATTTGCATAAAAATGTTTTTAATGGTAGATGTGTCTTTTTTTAATGAAAGCAGGCATCAAATTTGGCTAAATATTTTTACACAAAATTCTGCTAAAATCATACATAAAATTTAAATTATACACCGAATCTGTAATTAAAATTGAAAATAAAATAATTTGTTTGCACGAAAATTTAATTAAAGCCCTATTTTCGACGAATTTCAGTTAAAAAATGTTCCATCAGTTTAATAATTTTTCATACAAAAACTCTCAAATGTTTCTTCAAAGAAAATTCACTAAATTCATTTATAAGAAAATTCGCTATTAAAATAACATTTTGACAAAAAAATTCGCTACTAAAAATAAATTAAATAAATAAAAAACTGGTCCGATTTTCCTGACCAACCATCCATTTCAAGTTATTTACCCACCTAACAAAATATAATTTTTCACAACTTTTTCGATGAGATAACAAACATTTCAAGAAAATCTGTAAATATTTTTTTATAATAACTTATTAAACATTTATGATTAATTACCAACATTTCACAAAAACATCTTACAAAAAATTATTTCTACGAAGCACAAAAACATTTCAGTAAAAACTGGCTAAACATCTTTTTACACAAAATTTTGCAAAAAGAATACATAAAATTAAAATTATATATCTAATCTGCAAATAAAATTGAAAATAAAATAATTTGTTTGCACGAAAATCCATTAAAACCTTATTTTCGATCAATTTCGTTTAAAAAATGTTCCATAAATGGAATAATTTTTCATACAAACATTCGCAAAAAACTTTTCTTTAAAGAAAATTCATTAAATTCATTTATAAGAAAATTCGCTATTAAAAGAACATTTTGTACAAGAAAATTAACTAATAAAAATAGAAATATATTAAATAAATTAAAAAATATTCAAAATCTAATTTAAATACAGAACCAGATGGTTTTTCTGTGGCTTCACAGAGAAAACTTATTTGCCTGTGGATGCTGTAAAAATTGAATCCGGTTGTAGAGTAGAAAGCAACCTCTTCTCATGTCACAAATCTCTACGTCTATGTTAACTGTGGCACGGTTTTGCCAACCAAGGGCAACAACAGCTACTATTAAACTTAAATTACCAGTCTTAAACTGCTTATCTTTAATTTTCAACAAAAAGTCGCCAAAAAATATATTTAAATACACAACCTGATCAGATAACGTTAATATGCAATCAAAGAGGAAAAAAGTTTAAAAAACAGTCAACGGTGAGATTTAAACCCACGTCCCTACGTTCATTAGTAGGGAATACTAACCATGACACCACGTAAGCTTTCTGACAAACTGCAATGAAGAAAGGTAGATAACCGATAATGGTCTTAAGTTATTAGTTGTAATATGTAAGGTCTTTAGAGGCAGATTTTGCAGGTATTTAAACAAATGAGAAGTGTAGTATAAATTAAAAAAATTCTAATATACATTTTATGTACTACTTACCATTTATGCAATACTTATACCGATTGTCACGTTTCAAATCTCTAGTTCCTCGGTGGTTCAGGGGCAAGAACGTGTGCCTCTGAATCGAAAGGTACTGGGTTCGATCGCAGGGTTCTCCTCTCACTTTTTCAGTACAAACTGTAACTTTAACATCAACCGAGATTCTGGCATTGTCTTTGAGCAAGATGAATGTCTGCACGTTCCGCCCTTCGGAGGAGGCGTAAAGCCGTCGGTCCCGTGTCCATGCGATGTTGGGCACGTTAAAGATCCCTACCTTCCTTACAGAAAGACAGGGGTTCGGCAAAATTTCCAGGATAGTGAGGTGAAACTGCTCCCTGGCGTCGGTGATTGACCATAGTCACGGAAATAGGCCGACGTTAAAGAAACAAAACACACACACACAAATCTCTAGTTTGACATTTACAGGAGAAAAATTATAAAATTCTCAAAGTAATCTTTCTGGTACTTCCTGAACTTTTTGCGCCATGAAAAGATAAACGTTGTCTGTAATATTTAATAGATTTTGCTTAACACATGCAATATTTTGGTATTGCGTCTTCTCTGACTTTTAGTGGCACTAAAATTTTGCTTCATTAAGTGCATATAACTTTTTTTCCTTTCAACATAGAGACGTAAGTTTTGGTGCAGCGTTTGACTCTTACAACTTAAACCAGCTTGCCATTTGTTGTTTCCGGAGATATGAATTTTTTCCAGAAGGAAACCTAACATTTTCCCGGCAAAACTAGTCCGATTTTTCCTGGATAACGAACTTATCCAAGCCACTTGCAAAAAGAATTTACTCACCAAATTTTATCAAAATCGGCCCTTTATTTTTTGAGTTATCGGTGTGATACATATATATATATATATATATATATATATATATATATATATATATATATATATATATATATATATATATATATATATATATATATATATATATATATATATATATATATATATATATATATATATATATATATATATATATATATATATATATATATATATATATATATATATATATATATATATATATATATATATATATATATATATATATATATATATATATATTTCGCGCTCATTTGTAGAAATTTTTTCAAAATTCAAAAGTCGAGAGCTCCTCATTACTGAATTTAAAAAACCTGAACTTTTTAAGCAACGATTATAAAAAAACCTGGACGCAGCAAGTGCGTTATGGTAGTGAATTTTCATAGAAATGATCTGACACAAAGTATTTTATTATAACTTTTTTACTTGTAACATAGAAATGTAAATTTTGGTGTGTAGATTACTTTTTATATCGTAAACCTACCTACCAAATTTGGTTATCATAGATTTTTTATTTTTTGAGATTTTTTTAATGAAAACTCAAAATTTTCAAAAGGAAGGTACATGCCAAATTTTATCAAAATCGGCCCATTATTTTTTGAGTTATCGGTGTGCTACATATATATATATATATATATATATATATATATATATATATATATATATATATATATATATATATATATATATATATGTATGTATATGTATATATATATATATATATATATATATATATATATATATATATATATAAATTGAAACTTTCCCCGGATATGGGTTCTAGGGGTCCTAGTTCGCGCTCATTTGTAAAAAATTGTTCAAAATTCAAAAGTCGGGATCTCTCCATTAGTGAATTTTTTCTACGAAAATTCACTAAAAGGGTCATTCACAAAAGATCCATTGGGGTCGGAAAGCTGAGAGGCCAAAGGCCTATACGACTCATTAAACAATCTACAATCTATATGTCTCAGCCCAATTCGTTGGTCCTTTAAAATCATTTTACTGACAGAATCAGTGTTTACCTTGAGTGGTCACATAAATTGGTCTTCCAGATCAGTGCTCATTTTTACATTTGATCGTCTTCTTTCAAATTCCGCAATTCCGCAACCAGGTTTTTAACAGTAGCATACGAAGTTGATCACCCAAGGTTTCTACCATATCAGCAAAAATGTATTTGCCTGATAAGCATTTAAAAAAATAAATACTTAATAACTGACCGAATTTCATTTTCATCATAAACTAGCTTTCTCTCAGATACGTCGTAATAAAAAATTCACAGTTTTGTCAATATTCAACTTTTGGATGACAAACCTTGCAGCTTATCGTATTTATAAAAGGTCAGGGCCATCATTTTGCTTCTTGGAAAATTTCGAGGCTAACTAGACATCAATATACCCTGGTAACTTGTAATTCCAAAGCGGCAATATAATCACAATGGCATGTACCCCTAATAATTATGCGCGTAGTATTGTAAATCTTCTGAACAGTTGTTGGAAGACGCATGTGCTCGCACACCTGATATGTATAAAGAATGCGTTGAAATAAGATTGTTTTGTTGGCTTGCAGTTGCAGTAAAATACCCACCGGTTTCTTTGTAGGGTACTGTAAAGTGTGTTATATCAAGTGACCTAGGGGGCGAATAAAGAAACACAACCAAGTGAACTGAAATTTACTCTTTAAATACCTAAAAGGCAATAAAGTTTTTTTAGTTACTAAAAGAAAAACGACTTGGTTTCTATAAAGACTCTTTGGAATTAAAATAAGAAAGTATAATAGGTAATTAAATTTTAATCTTTAAATGTCATTAATTTTTTGTCTGTTTAATTTTAAGACACATATATCAGATTTCTACATGTGCAGTAATTGAATAAAAGACTTATGATGTTGCTTTAAAATGTAGCTGTCAGTACTTGCCATAAAAAAATGCACTTGCCAGATTTATTTTCAGCTAACAACACTGATAGAGAAGTAAGTAGCTAATTTGACTTATTCACATGAGCGTACTTGTTATTCTCTCTTTCTCTGTCTCTTTAACGTCTGTCTATTTCCGCGGCTATGGCCAATCACCGACGCCAGGGAGCAGTTTCACCTCACTATACTGGAAATTTTGGCGAACCCCTACCTTTTTGAGACGAGGGTAGGGATCTTTAACGTGCCCAACATCGCTTGGATTGCATTGTCACATGACTTATACACGGGTGCCAAATTTCAAAACTAGCTTAGTTGGAACCAGTCGAAATTTTGCAAGATTTGTCTCGGAGAGGGAAAGTGAACTAATGAAAGCCTTATAAAAAGTATAACGCGCATTGTTGAAACACCCGTTATTACCATATTTAATTAGAGCCTCGGTGGTTCAGTGGTAAGGACGTGCACCTCTGAACCGAGGTTTAACGGGTACGATTCCCAGCGTTCCGTTTCACTTTTTCAGTACATACTGTACAATTAACACCAACCGAGGTTGTGGCATTGTTTTTGAGCAAGTTAAATGTCTGCACGTTCCGCCCTTCGGAGGAGGGGTAAAGCTGTCGGTTCCGTGTCGATGTGATGTTGGGCACGTCAAAGATCCTTGCCATTCTTACATAAAGGCAGGACATAGGCAAAATTTTAAGGAAAGTGAGCTGAAACTGCTCCCTGGCGTCCGTGATTGGCCATAGTCGCGAAAGTAGACCGACGTTAAATTTAAAAAAATTCGGGACGCAGCAAGTGCGTTATAGTAGCGAATTTTCAAAATAATTGTACACTATTATTATACGGCATATTAGAAAAGTTAATACTTTAAACTTACACAGACCTTGAAGATCGATTTTAGAGGTCCAAGTACGCGTACATTTGAAGAATTCTGTCGAAAGTGTTACCATCGATATCTCTCTATTATCAAAAAATCTTGCGTTCTAACTGCTTTTGAGAAAAATGCCCAAAACTCAATTGTCTATAAAGCTAAACAATTAAATTTTGCTATATCTGTAGACAGTGTAAGTGTTTTTAAAAGAAACTTGTATTACAAATTTTGTTAAAGTTATACAAAATATTTCCAGGAGGAAACTTAATTCATATTTAGGAAAGTAAAGTATCTGCCAAATTATAAACGTAGCAGTTATTTTTCCTTATTAATCGCCAGTATGATTTCGTTTTAGTCAACCTAATCAAACCGGTTTTTTCAATATCAACAATAAAAAAATTATAATTTCAGACTCAAAGGTGACAAACTTATTGAGAAGTTTTAAACAAAAATGAGATCTTGTTCAAAACGTATGAAATCTTTGTAATATTGTTCCTCCAAATGTCAAAATAAAACATAAAAAAACATACATTCATTAAGCTGGATTAGATTGCGTAACCTTCTGCTTAGGAGACAACGACGCTGTGCCCGGCGCCATCTAAGTATACTTCAACCAACGTTTTATTTGCGTGATACCTTAGATCGGCTTGATGTCCGGGATATTATATTCAAAGTATACGTAATTATATACAGAATTAGTAGAATTACCATTGAACGACATCCCACGACTGTTTCGGTCTTATATGACATCTTATGTTTAAGTTTTCACGCCCGAGGAGGTACCACCCCATACATCAAGGGGCCGGTGAAGTCCCAACGGACGTTTCCGGTTCTGGTGTATGAGTCGGTTTCCCTTATAAACAAAAATGATGATGGCTCCTCCTTGTATAAAATATTCCGGAGGCAAAATACCCCTCCATTCGGATCTCCGGGAGAGGGGTGTACAGGGGGCGCCAACATCAAGATTTAACATATCCTTTTCGAATATATGTGGCCTAAATTCTAACCTGAACTCCGTCCACCATTTCCTCCAGGCTAACAGGCCCCAACTCCTCTTCCTCACCGAAACCCAAATCAGTGCCAAAACAGCCACTAATCACCTTAATTTCCCGGGGTATGAGCTCCTTACTGCCTTTAGATTGCATGGAGGCGTGTGCGCATACGTCCGTAGCAATCTACCCTGCACCAGACTTCCCAATTTAGAAGCTGGAAGAAAAGACATACTATGGATAAAACTCTCTCTCAGGGCTGCAACTAAATTCATCTGTTGCATTTACCGGTCACCTTCTGACAACAACTTTGTCCAGCTCTTTGACTACCTTTCTGAAAAAACCGACTATCTGATTTCTGAATATCCTTCCTCCGAGGTCACTATTCTTGGCGACTTCAATGTACATAATAAGGAATGGCTAGGATCTTAAAAAACCGATCCACAAGGGAGAGCAGCGGAGGCCTTTGCAGTCAGCAATTCTTTGGCCAATATGGTTCAGCAACCTACTTACTTTCCTCGTATCCCAACACACAGCTCAAATCCCTTGGATCTCCTTCTTACTACAAATCCTGAATGCTATAAGATATCAGTCACCGCCCCCCTTGGTCGCTCAGACCACGGCATGGTCACTGCTTCCTGTGCAATGCAACCCGAGGTCACACAGTCATCACACCCACGTATCGTTTGGCACTACAACTCCGCAAACTGGGACGAAATGCGGGATTACTTTTCCTCATTTCCATGGGCGTCTGTCTGCTTCTCTCATCCCGACCCCTCTGATATCTCACAAAACGTCACCGAAATTATCCAAGCTGGCATGGAATTATTTATTCCACGTACACAGAAAACCTCTTTAGCCACTCAAAAGCCCTGGTTCTCTAAATCCTGTGACAAGGCCAGACTTGAAAAGGTCAAAGCTCACAAAACGCTTCTACACAATCCCAGTCAAGAAAATCGTCAAGCATTCAACGACGCAAGAAACCGCTATGTCCGCATTCTTTCTGAGGCAAAAAACTCGTTTAATAACCACATCAAAAACAAAGTCCTCTCAAGCTCCAACGGCGGCAAACCCTTCTGGACTCTTGCTAAGTCTATTGGGAATAATTTCTGCAAGAGCACGTTCCCACCTCTTGTCTCAGGTGATGAAATTGTTTCTACCGCCCTGGGCAAGGCTGAACTTTTGGCTTCGTTGTTCGCCGGAAATTCTACTCTCAACCCACCTCCAAATGTTCAACCACCAACAGTCCCCAATGTCGCGCATAAAATGACTGATATCATTTTCAAAACTAAAAAGGTACGAAAGATGCTCTCTTCTCTTAATACCAGGAAAGCCTCTGGCCTTGATGAGATCCCAGCAATTGTTCTCAAAAAATGCGCACCAGAACTTGCTCCTGTCCTGACTCGTCTGTTTCAGATATCTTACAATAAAGGCATATTCCCTAGTAACTGGAAAACTGCTCGAGTACAACCCATCCCCAAGAAAGGATCCAAAGCGCTTCCTAGCAACTACAGGCCTATTTCTCTCCTTTCAGTCATCTCTAAAGTGATGGAAAAGTATATAAACACCGAACTACTAAAATTCCTTGAAAAACACAGTCTAATCCACGACAGGCAGTATGGATTCCGTCAGCGCAGATCGACTGCCGACCTCCTTTCCTTTGTCACCCATTCTTGGAACAAGTCTATGGAACAACACGGTGAATCCCAGATTGTTGCTCTAGACATATCCA
The DNA here is from genome assembly GCA_964006375.1 of Tillus elongatus. Taxonomy (NCBI): domain Eukaryota; kingdom Metazoa; phylum Arthropoda; class Insecta; order Coleoptera; family Cleridae; genus Tillus; species Tillus elongatus. The sequence goes on from OZ023263.1 coordinate 214,146,651, forward strand.
AAGCATTCGACCAGGTCTGGCACGCAGCGCTGCTTAATAAACTTCCGGCCTATGGGCTACCACCAAAACTTTGTACCTGGACAGCAAATTTCCTCTCCAACAGGAGCATATCTGTTGTTGTGGATGGCCATTCCTCTAAACTCTATCCAATTAATGCAGGAGTTCCTCAAGGTTCAGCTTTAGCCCCTACTTTGTTTCTTCTCCACATCAATGACCTCCTCTCTAGCACATCCAACCCAGTTCACAGTTACGCGGACGACAGCACCCTCCACTCAAACATACAATATTCTAAGCCTGTCTCTTTAGCCCAATTAGATGAGGATCGCAGACTCATGGAGTGTTCTGTCTCCGTAGACCTCCAAAAAATATTAGACTGGGGAAGTAGAAATCTTGTACAATTCAACCCCACCAAAACTAAGTCTTGCTTTCTTTCTCACAAGAGATACAGCAGCCCTAGACCCATCACAATGAACAACCAAGTTATTCAAAGTAATGAGTCCTTTTCTCTTGTTGGCATTTCTGTGGATCGAAATCTTAATTGGCACCAACATGTTACATCAATTGCAGAAGCGGCTGCTAAGAAATTGGGTTTCCTCTTCCGGGCTCGCAAATACTTTTCACCAACTAATCTCTATACCTTATACACTTCACAAATAAGGCCAAACCTCGAATACTGCTCCCACATCTGGGGTGCAGCTGCCGCTTCTACACTCGCTATCCTGGACTCCATTCAAAAGAGAGCTATACGTCTCATCGGTGACCCTACCCTCACCCAAAGGCTTCCATCCCTTGCCCACCGACGTGCTGTTGGTGACCTCTCTCTCTTTTATAGATATCTGCACGGGCTCTGCTCAGAGGAGCTTTCCTCCATAATTCCCCCACCTGCTGCCCCCAGCAGATCTACCAGGGGAACAGAGCGAATGCACTCTTTTAATGTCCAGGTCACCAGACATAGAACATCTTGTTATGCCCGCTCTTTTGTCCCGAGGACTTCCAAGTTGTGGAATTCCTTGCCGGCACATGTTTTTCCTTCTCCTCCGAACCTCCAAACCTTCAAGTCCAGAATCAACAAGCTGCCTCTTTCCTCCTTGTCAACACCCACGGTACGATAGTATTTAGGCTGTAAGCCCTCGTGGTGTGTTGTTGACATAAAAAAAAAAAAAAGTTTAAAGATAAAAGAAACAATTTTAGAATCATTTTTATAGAGACTTGGCTTGATTTTGTTTACATTTCTAGTATATTATACGACAGCATAATATATATATGTTGCGCTAAAACTTTATTTGAGGCCGTTCATAAAGCTACAAATATAGTGTCTTTTTAAAGTTTTCCCTGATTTTACACCGGAAAACCTTGAGTATAAGGCCTGATTAACAAACTCGACCTCGGTTTTCGCCCAAACAAGATTTTTTCCAAGTTTGATAGAAATCAGTTAAGTATTTTTTGGGTTGTCGCTTGGATACATACATACATACATTTATGTACTATATATATATATATATATATATATATATATATATATATATATATATATATATATATATATATATATATATATATATATGCTTCCAAGGCACTTATTTGTGAGTCCCCAATTACAATCACAATTACATTAATCACAAATACAATACAAAACTAGCGCTTCTAAATCGAGCAGAACCGACACATATAAACATATCATGAGGCAGCCTCAGCAACATTGATCTGAGCATTTGTGACACCAAATTGGCAGCATATATATATATATATATATATATATATATATATATATATATATATATATATATATATATATATATATAAGTATATCTCAATGATAAATTATTTAACAATACATATAGTTACACAATATATTAAGACTCATAGATATAGTTACCTGCTTATGGGTGATTCAATATTTTTATTAAAATGCCCTTGCAAACACGACCCCGTGTAATTTATATTCACACAGCATTTTATAAATTAAGAAGTGCTTAAATATACAGATTAACGATACCGTATAAAGTATAATGTATCAAATATTTTTCATTTATTAATTGATGTGATTCAAGCGTGGTTCATGTTTACAAGGACATTTTAATAAAATCGTGAATCAGCTTTCAACAGGTGACAATTTTATTTTGTATTCATTGAACAAAAAGTGCCATTGTCTTTTAGTGAATTTTCGTAGAAAAAGATCACTAAATTCACAACCCATATCCGTCGCAGTTATATATATATATATATATATATATATATATATATATATATATATATATATATATATATATATATTATATATATATATATACGTATATGTGTATACGTATATAATAATAATAATAATAATAAAATAGTCTTTATTTACACAGGAAAAGAAAAAAGACAAATTTTATACCTATAAATATATAAAAATAAATAAATTTAATCTTTGAAAAAAATATTAATTAATAATTTCATTAACCTGTGCAACTAAGGGCGAAGAACAGATGAATGGTATACCATTCTCTGCTCTTCCACTTGGCCCAAATAATGATGGTCTTACAGCCGTACACACAAAAACACCGATTTGCTGAAAACTATGTGTGAGCCAGGCAAGCGAAGCATTACACAACACAACAAAACTAAAAATAATTCGCACAACAAAAGCCCACCGGGCGGACAGGTGGTGGACTTTTCCTTTACGTTATAGTAAAGGATTTTTTCACGCCCGACGAGGTACCACCCCTTACATCAAGCGGCCGGTGAAGTCCCAACAAACGTTTCCGGTTCTGGTGTATGAGTCGATTTCCCTTATAAACAAAAATGATGATGGCTCCTCCTTGTACAAAAGATTCCGGAGATAAAATACCCCTCCATTCGGATCTCCGGGAGAGGGGTGTGCAGGGGGCGCCAGCATCAAGATGTAACATATCCTTCTCGAATATATGTGGCCTAAATTCTAACCTGAACTCCGTTCACCCCAAATCCTCTTCCTTACCGAAACCCAAATCAGTGCCAAAACAGCCACTAATCACCTTAATTTCCCGGGATATGAGCTCTTTACTTCCTTTAGATTGCATGGAGGCGTGTGCGCATACGTCTGTAGCAATCTATCCTGCACCAGACTCTCCAATTTAGAAGCTGGAAGAAAGGACATACTTTGGATGAAAGTCCCTCTCAGGGCTGCAACTAAATTCACCTGTTGCATTTACCGGTCACCTTCTGACAACAACTTTGTCCAGCTCTTCGACTACCTTTCTGAAAAAACCGACCATCTGATTTCTGAATATCCTTCCTCCGATGTCACTATTCTTGGTGACTTCAATGTCCATAATAAGGAATCGCTAGGATCTTCAAAAACCGATCCACAAGGGAGAGCAGCGGAGGCCTTTGCAGTCAGCAATTCTTTAACCAATATGGTTCAGCAACCTACTTACTTTCCTCGCATCCCAACACACAGCTCAAATCCCTTGAATCTCCTTCTTACTACAAATCCTGAATGCTATAAGACATCAGTGACCACCCCTCTTGGTCGCTCAGACCACGGCATGGTCACTGCTTCCTGCACAATGCAACCCGAGGTCACACAGCCATCATACCCACGTATCGTTTGGCGGTAGAACTCCGCGAATTGGGACGAAATGCGGGATTACTTTTCATCATTTCCAAGGTTGCCTGTCTGCTTCTCTCATCCTGACCGCTCTGATATCTCGCAAAACGTCACCGAAATTATCTAACCTGACATGGTATTATCTATTCCACGTACACAAAAAAACCTCTTTAGTCAGTCAAAAGCCTTGGTTCCCTAAATTCTGTGACAAGGCTAGACTTCAAAAGGTCAAAGCTCACAAAACGCTTATACACAATCCCAGTCCAGAAAACCGTCAAGCATTTAACGACGCAAGAAACTGCATTCTTTCTGAGGCAAAAAACTCGTTTAATAACCACATCAAAAACAAAGTTCTCTCAAGCTCCAACGGCAGCAAACCCTTCTGGACTCTTGCTAAATCTATTGAGAAAAATTTCTGCAAGAGCAGGTTCCCACCTCTTGTTTCAGGGGATGAAATTGTTTCTACCGCCCTGGGCAAGGCTGAACTTTTTTGCCTCGTTGTTCGTCGGCAGTTCTACTCTCAACCCACCTCCAAATGTTCAACCATCAACAGTCCCCAATGTCGCGCATAAAATGACGGATATCATTTTCGAAACTAAAAAGGTACGAAAGATGCTCTATTTACTTAATACCAGGAAAACCTCTGGCCTTGACGAGATCCCAGCAATTGTTCTCAAAAAATGCGCACCAGAACTTGCTCCTGTCCTGACTCGTCTGTTTCAGGCATCTTACAGTAAATGCATATTCCCAGGTAACTGGAAAACTGCTCTAGTACAATCCGTCCCCAAGAAAGGATCCAAAGCGCTTCCTAGCAACTACAGGCCTATTTCTCTCTTTTCAGTCGTCTGTAATGTGAAACTGTAAAATTAACATCGACCGAGGTTCTGGCATTGTATTTGAGCAAGTTGAATGTCTGCACGTTTCGCCCTTCGGAGGGGGCGTAAGGCCGTCGGTCCCGTGTCCATACGATGTTGGGCACGTTAAATATCCCTACCCTACTTACAGAAAGGCTGGGGTTCGGCAAAACTTCCAGGATAGTGAGGTGAAACTGCTCCCTGGCGTCGGTGATTGGCCATAGTAGCGGAAATAGGCCGACGTTAAAGAAACAAAAACACACACACAAAGACGTAATATGCTCTACAGCCCCATTATACCGCCTAATATGACTAACCCGTTTTCTAAAACTGAATTTAAGCTTAACATACTCCTTCTTTCTACTATTAAGTAATAAGACAAGCGTCATTGAGAACCCGATGCATAATCCGATTCGCGATCACATGTGGCATGTAGAAAAATGCAGCCGGGTCCCTCTCAGTTCAAAGCTACATTTCGATAACTCAAGCGTACATACATGTTTTGGATTTTAAACACAGACAAGACACGATTTGGCGAGATAGGTTGTATAGGTCAGGCCAATAAGCTTTGTAGGTAGAAGAAGAAAATAAACTGAACAAATGAATGAAATACTAAAACCGTCACATGTTGTATTTGCCTAACTTAAATTTTTATTTCTCCAACTCTTATAAAATAGCTAATCTACGGATTTACTAAATAATTAATTAACGTCATATATTACATTTTAGTTTGATTTACGCTTTCATTTGGAATCCAAAAGGCCTAAAATTTAAGAAACGTATTCTTGGATGCCTATTCTAGGCAACGAGTGATTTTGAGCAAATTTTGTGACAAAAGATTGTAAAATCATGCTTTGGCAAAAACGTTGCATTCTCTTTATGAAAGCCAAATTTCTTTAAATATTTCTTTATTGCCTTGCTTAAACGTTGATCTTTCTACTATTTACTATATTTTTAGTCTAACGATTTAATTGAGAAGAATAATCAAGCTACAAATATAGTGTATTTTAAACATTTTATTGAACCTACCTCTTAATAACGTTTATATATAAATTTGCAGATTAGTGCAATGTTCGTTTTTTTTTTTGGAAAAAATTTTAGAAACATGCTTAGAGTAACTCCTTTATGCATCAACCACCAGACAAATGCTGTGATCTCAACTTCACAAGACACCTAAAGCAAATTTGAGGTACTGTGCAGGGTAAACATGCTGCAAAGGAGCTAGAAATGCAAACTGTAAAAAACCCACGTTACACAATTCCATAGAAGGAGAAACTCCTTACCAACCGACTACACCGCTTTTCCATGAAAAAGTCCCACTTTGCCCAATTGAAAAAAACCTAAATAATTATTTATTAGAATTAAATAAATATTGATGTAAAAAAATATTAATTAAATGAATAAACTCTATAACTGAAACTACTGTCAGAGCTTCACATGCGAAAATTAGCGCTAAAATGATAGACCGTTAAACCATAAGTTCAACTAAAACTACTGCCAAAGCATCAGAGAAAGTGTCTATTTCAAATTAATTTTCTGCAAATAGTTTAATAAAATAATGAACAATGACGATTGAAGCTGAAACTTAAGCTTTCTAACTTCTTATGACATTTATACTACATAACCGTACTCATTTCAGGTTACTGATTTAGAACATGTCAATTTTGACGTTTCGAATCGCGACTTTGGCGTTTTAAAAAGAAAAACTATATTTTCTTTAAAAGCTTATAACTTTTTTTTCTTTTAACGTAGAGATCAAAATTTGGGACATGGCTTTCTTTTCATACTATAAATCAGCGTACCAAATTTGAATGCCATAGCTTTGTAACTTCCGGAGATATAAACACAAAATTTTCCGGGAAAAATTAGTCAGATTTTCCTGCATAACGAACCTATCCAAGCCGCTTGCAAAAGGTTGTAACCGCATGACAGTGGTTGTCAGTTGTTAACTGCAATTCAGGAACATGATTTATTTTACAGAAATGCATATTTTTAGACGGAGAACCTGAAACAAAGTCGTGTTATTTAGAAGAAATGTCATAATAAATGTGTTTTACAGAATCTTGAGTTACAGCTTCAACCATCATTGTTCTTCATTTTAATAAAATAATTGCAGGAAATTCATTTTAAATAGACCCGTTCTCTGATGATTTGGCAGTAGTTTCAGTTATAGAGTTTGTGTGGTTTAATAGTCTATACTTTTTCGCAAATTTTCGCAGAAAAAGTTTGGCATTATAGAACACCGCGACTTTAGAATTTTTAAAAATATTCCTTCAAATGAGTGCGAACTAGGCCCGGGCCAATTTCAGTTTTTACATAATTACATATATACAGAGTGGTGCATTTTTACTGTAAAGCTCAATATATCCGTTATTATACAATATTCGAAAAATTATGATAAAAGTTATTTATAGTGTGTTTTGAGCTGCATTAAATCTATGCTGACAATCACAGGGTGACCCATAAGTCGTTGGTGAAAGAAGTTTTTTTTAATCGAACACACCTTTTATTGCAGCATTATTGCATTTTCCATGCAAGTTTAATGCATGCTTGTAACGAAAAACATTGATATCGCCCATCGTTTTCGTGTTATTTCAATTGTTTTTCAACTTTTTACATTTTGGAACATATCAAAAATTGTGATACGACGTTTTTACCAATGGAATTCGAAGTCCCATGAAAATGACACATTTAAAGAGGTTTTCAAGTATATTATTATTCGTCAAAAAAATCGAGATGCCATATACAAGACTCTCTCAAATTACTTAGAAAGTCTTTGTAAAAAAAGGGCGAATTTTGATGAAACAGATTGTTTACAAATATTCATGTCAACATTTTTTTAATTTCATGCAAAAGCTTTCTGTGAATAATTATATCTTGGCTGGTGTAGTTTTTGTGTAAATTGCGTGGATAGGTTCGTCGGCCAGGAAAGTCAGATCAGTTTTTTTATTGGGAAAATTTTAAATTTTCTTCGGAAAATTTTTGTACTTTTCAAACAAAAAGTTAGTTTGATGAAATACTGTACATTGTTTCTGCTATAATGGTTCCACTATCTACTAAATTTCATGTCTTTCTTTAAAAAAAATATTTAACAATAAAAACAGTTCTATGAAAATTCGCTACCATAACGCACATGCTCCGTCCAGATTTTAGTGAATTTTACTAAAATATTTCCAGAAAATTCATTTCAAATAGACTCTTTCTTTGATGCTTTGGCAGTAGTTTTAGTTAGAGTTTATGGTTGAATAGTCTATAATTTTTAGCGAATTATCGTAGAAAAAACTCAATATACGTTACAAACTACAAGAAAACATTGTATATGTTAATTATAGGTTGTCTTGAGCTGCATCTTACAACATTAATTTTACAGTCACAGGCTGGCCCATAAGTCGTTGCTCACACAAATTTTCTTTTTTAAATCGAACACATCTTATGCATTTTTGCATTTTTCATCGAAATATAATGCATCTTTGTTAGAAAAGAAATTCGGGACGCGACAAGTGCGTCTTGGTAGTGAATTTTGATTAAATGCTTTAAATTTCAATAACTTAATTTGCTATTAACTTAAGGATCCTTCGCTAGGAAACCAGTTCTTTCGGGAAGATTTTAAATTTATTTTCGGAAACTTTTTGTGCATTTTCAAGTTATTTCAATGAAATATCGTACATTGTTTCTACTATAATATAAGTTTTACTGGTAACCAAATTTGATATCTGCTTTTATTAAAGACATATTTGCTATTAAAAACATTTTTGTGAAAATTCACTTCCATAGCGCATTGGCTGCGTCCAGACTTTTTAGGTTTTGAGTTATCGCTTGGATATATATATATATATATATATATATATATATATATATATATATATATATATATATATATATATATATATATATATATAGATATAGGATGGCGCATTGAAAACGAAACAGACTGATTTGCGTCCAGAGAATTTTTTTTTAAGAAACGCTGAAACAAGTCAATTTTAATATTGAGGGGGACATGTGCCATAAAACATCAACCCCTTAAGAGTGGTGATAACAACCCTTATATTTTAAATAAGGAACATGGATCGAGTGTTACATCATTTGAAAGCTCTTTCTTTTTTGAATTCAGCACACTAATTTTTTTATAAATTTTATCAACTCGTTTAACAATTATTCACAGTTGAAGATGCAAAAACGCATTTCACTCATTCCGATAAGAACTGTGCTGATAGTCAATGTTTTGTTGGTTTTTAAACAAAAACTTGACTATCAGAACATTTCTTATCGGAATGAGAGAAATGCGGTTTATTATTTCAGTTTATCGGTCGGTTTGATACTTAATAGTACTACCGAAAATTAATTTCACAATGGTGTATTCGGTAAAAGAAAGAGTTAAAATAATTACTATTTTTTTTCAAAAACGATGACTGTGCCAACCGTACCGCAAATTTGTTTAATGAATGACATCCAAACAGACATGTTAACAGAAAATACATTTTGGAGTTAGTTGCAAAGTTTCGACAAAGTGGTTCAGTAGCCAACAAAAAAATGTGATCCTGAACGTGAATTTCCGGTTAGAAATGAGACTACTGAGATTAAAGTTTTAGGACAAATTGTTGCAGACCCAACTTTGAGCACGAGAAAATTGGCCACTGTTTCAAACATCAAAAGAAGAACTATTCAGCGAATATTGAAGCATCATAAATTTCACCCGTATCAAATTCATCTTGTACAACAGCTGAATGAAGATGATATTGATCGGCGGCTGGAGTTTTGTGAAGTTATAACTGCACGAATAGCTGATAACGGGAACTTTCTGTTCAATATCTGTTTTTCAGGCGAGTGTATGTTTTTATTAAACTCTACAGTCAATATTTATAATTGTCGTTATTGGGCAGATAATAATCCAAGAAATTTTCACGGAGTCCACACTCAAACTCCACAGAAATTGAATGTCTGGACTGGCATTTTTGGAGACCGTTTAATCGGACCAATTTTTCTTGATGGCAATTTGAGTGGCGAAACGTATTTGGAATTACTAGAAGATATCGTTTACCCTCTACTAATTGACATTGTTGAAAATGATGATCGCTATCAAGAAAGTCAATTAGTGTTTCAACAAGATGGAGCTCCTCCGCATTTTTCACAACGTGTTAGGGAGTTTTTGAAGAGAGTGTTTCCAGAGCAATGGATTGGGCGTAGGGGTGCTATTGAGTGGCCCCCTAGATCACCGGATTTAACTCCTTTAGACTTCTTTCTATGGGGCCATTTAAAGAGTAGAATTTTCGCAACAGAACCGGAGTCTCTGGAAGAATTACGACGACGCATTGTTGAAGAATGCCGTCTAATAACTCCGCAAATGCTCCAGAATATCAGAGCTCGTTTTGAACAAAATTTGTACTTTTGTATGGAAGCTGGTGGTCAACAATTTGAACACTTACTTAACGGAATAAACATTTTTGAACGTTTGGTTTTGTTTTTTACTTTTTTTTACGAAAAATTGACTAATTAGTGCATTTCTTATTACAATGAATGAAATACGTTCTTGCAACTCCAACTGTGAATAATTTTTAAACGAGTTTATAAAACTTCCAAAAAGATTAGTGTACTGAATTAAGAAAAGAAAGAGCTTTCAAATGATGTAACACTCGACCCATGTTCCCTATTAAAAAAATAAGGGTTGTTATCACCACCCTTAAGGGGTTGATGTGACAAAGTTGAGTTTTATGTCAAAACATGTCCCCCTCAATATTAAAATTGACGTGTTTCAGCGTTTCTTAAAAAAGTATTTCTCTGGATGCAAATCGATCTGTTTCGTTTTCAATGCGCCACCCTATATATATATATATATATATATATATATATATATATATATATATATATATATATATATATATATATATATATATATATAGAGAGAGAGAGAGAGAGAGAGAGAGACATATAAAAATTCAAACGGAGCCTGGGTTTGGGTTCTAAGAGTGCTGATTCGCGCTCGTTTGAAAGAAAATGTCCGACAGTCTCACCATCGTTACCTCTCCATTAGTACATTTTGCTAATGAAAATTCACTAATAGGAGTAATTGTTTTGTTAAGAAATAATAACTGTAGTATTACAACATTTTACTTTTCCTTTGCAAATGTCATTGGATTTCAATTCATTTGATTAAAGTATGTCATACTATTTATTGATTTCAGTAGTTTTGTTTAAATGGTTCTATAGAAAATTTACAGTTTATAGCCGGTCACATCCTTCAGAATTCTTCCAGCAGTTTCGTTAATGCATGAGTAAATTATAATTAATTTAAATGTAAAATTTCAATCAATATTAAACGTACAGTTAATGATTGCAGTTCAGTTATATTTATTTGTGTTTGTTTTTTAATGTTTGGAACCAAAATAAAAGTGAGGAATTTCCGGGTCGTAAGTCGTATAATCAACAAAATCATGTTTCTGTTGACTGATAAAATATTTGAAAAAATAAATGGAACCAAATAACATAAACACAAATCTGCGATAGTTTGCTGTGCTGTTTTTATTTGCCGTTAAATATGTATCAAATATAGAATGCTGGAAGTCATGAGATATCGTTGCTTTAGTATACAATTAAAATGAACAAAGAGATAAAGAAATAAGTCATTCTGAAATGATTATAATAGCAGTCTAAAAGAAAATGATATTGTTATGAAGTTTTAATGAGGCAGTTTATTATACAAGTTTGGTGTAGTTGAGTGTTTAAAAGATTAAACCACATAAACTGAAAATATTTTACGGATAATAACGATTACTGAAGATATTAACATGGATTACACAACAGTGAGTAAAAATAACTAATTGAAAAACTAGGTTAGATATTTTTTTCGTACAATTATTTTCAAATAGAAATTTTAGATGTAGTTTTAGCGAATTTGTTTTAAAAAAAAATTCGCTTATGGGGAGATCTGTGTTTATATATATATATATATATATATATATATATATATATATATATATATATATATATATATATATATATATATATATATATATATATATATATATATATCCGACCGATAACTCAAAAAATAATGGACCGATCTTGATAAAATTTACAGAGTACCTTCCTTTGGCAAGTGGCTTGGATAAGTTCGTTGGCCAAGGAAATCGGACCAGGTTTTCCCGGAAAATTTTGTGTTTTCTTTATAAAAAAATTCATATCTCCGGAAATAACAAAGTAAGGGCAACCAAATTTAGTACGCGTGTTTGTATTATAAATAGTGAACTCTGTACCAAAATTTAGGTCCCTAGCTTTAAAGACAAAGAAGTTATGGGCAGTTAAAGCAACAAATGTTGGAGTTTTCCTCAAAACGTCAAACTCGAAATATTAAACGTCAACATTGGCAATGTTTAGGCAAAGAATATAAAACAAATACCGTTTGTTAAAAGAAAATGTTACAAGAAGACTGTCCTGCAAACCCTTAAGTTTCAGATTCAACCCTCATTGCCTTTCATTTTACTAAAATATTTACAGAATATCCATTTCAAATAGACCCTTTCTCTGATGCTTTGGCTGTCAGTTTAGTTAAGTTTGGTGGCTTTTTGGATATTTATTTGTAGGTTTAGTGAAGTTTATGGTTTAACGGTCTATAATTTTTTCTTAGCTAATTATCGTGGAACAAATTTGTTAATGCATTTTTGCATTTTTTATCAAAATATGATGCGTTTATCTTAAAAAAAAAATCTGGACGCAGTAAATGCGTTTTGGTCGCGAAGTTTCGGTAAATTTGCAGTTTAGCTCCCGAACGCTTTTCAAAACACTGTTTTCAGAAACCAGCCTAGGGCTTCCCCTGGATCCACAAACCCTAAGAAAAATTTCTTGCTCACACTCCCCAAGGAAGTTACGGGACCAGGAGTGAGTAGGGGTGCATATTTTTTTTTAGTTACATTTAGTAGAACAAATTCGTTAATGCATTTTTGCATTTTTTGTCGAAATATGATGCGTTTGTAAGAAAAAAATCTGGACGCAGTAAGTGCGTTTTGCTAGCGAATGTTCGATAAATTTGCAGTTTAGCTCCCGAACGCTTTTCAAAAAACTGTTTTCAGAAACCTGACTAGCCCCCCACCCCCTTGGATCCACAAACCCCAAGAAAAATTTCTTGTTCACACTCCCCAAGGAAGTTACGGGACCAGGAGTGAATAGGGGTGTATAATTTTTTTTTAACTAATTTTCGTAGAACAAATTCGTTGATGCATTTTTGCATTTTTTATCGAAATATGATGCGTTTGTAAGAAAAAAATCTGGACGCAGTAAGTGCGTTTTGGTAGCAAATTTTCGGTAAATTTGCAGTTTAGCTCCCGAACGTTTTTCAAAAAACTGTTTTCAGAAACCTGCAGGTGGGGTCCTAGTAATGTTTCTGAAAACAATTTGTTGAAAAGCGTTCGGGTGCTAATCAGCAAATTTACCGAATTTTCATTAAATCCTTCAAATTTCAATAACTCAATTTGCTATTAACGTAAGCTTTGTTGGATAGAAAACCAACATTTAAGTTTATTTTCGGAAAATTTTTGTATATTTTCAAACCATAAGTAATTTTGATAAAATATAGTACATTGTTTCTACCACCTAGGCTATACCGGTAATCAGATTGATGCCTGCTCGCATTTGCTATTAAAAACATTTTTATGGAAAATCACTTCCATAAAACATTTGCTGCATCTAGACTTTTGAAAAATGTTTATATATTTTCAAACAATACATTTATTTCAATGAAATATGGTACATTATTTCTACTATATAGGCAACCAAGTTGTGTGTGTGTGACGTCAGATTGCAGATTGCACTGGCTGCGGTATGGTTACCATTCGCACATTTTAAAAGCCTTTTGTTACAACTAGTATGTGAATTCAACAGTTCATATGCATTCTGTCATGGTGCATTGAAATTTGTTCCAACATGTAGTTTTGTATATTTTTTATTTTATTTATTTGTATAATAATATTAATACTGGTGCTTTTAATTCTAACTTAAGCCTACTTAAGATCTAGATACTACTTAAAGGATTTAGACAGGGACACATATTCTTCATGCCAATGGGGCCTATCATGGCAACTTTTCTCTTTGACATACAGGAGGGCCACTAACGTCATGGGTACATATAAATGATATACACAAATGACACATAAACTTAAAGCTTAGTTTTTTTCATATTTTTAGTTGGAGTTTTTTAATTAACTTATATATAAGCAAATATATGTTTTTATTACTTTCCATTTGTAGAAGTTGTTCCAAATTAAAGGGTTGCTCAACGTCTTTTAAGTTGTGTATTCTGTTTAGGAATTCATTTCTGTAATCCCATCCAATTGAGCACTCTAGTAAAACATGTTGTGCGCTTCCTTCTTCACCACATTCGCAATATGGGTCATTTTTAAGGTTGAGTTTGTGTAAATGGGTAGGTATCAAGGAGTGGTTAAATCTCAAACGACATATGCTAGTTACTAATCCTCTAGGATATCCAGCAAACCATAGCTGGCAAGGTAACTTTGGTACAATTCTTTTATAAAATATACCTTTATCGTTTCTGTGATATTCAGTTTCCCACAACTGTCTTTGTTGTCTGAAAAATAAAGTTTTTATGTCTGTCCATGGACAGGGATATTCTAAAAGGTTTTCACAATTTAAAGCTTCTTTAGCCATTCTGTCCACAGTTTCGTTATTTGTAATCCCACAATGAGCTTTGATCCATGCAAATCTAACATCGATCTCCATCTCTTCTAACTCTATTAAAATGCGGATAATCTGAATTATTAAATAATTGTTTTTATAGTTGTAGTAGAAGTACTTTAGTGAATCCGCACAGCTTTTGCTGTCAGTCAAAATTAGAATATTTTTATTTCCAATATTTTTTGTATATTTTAGGGCTTCTATTATAGCTATTGTCTCTGCTGAAAAAATACTCATCTTACAATCTAAACGGTATTTGAAATTTTTATTCAGTTGAGGATCGTAAACAGCACAGGCAGTTCCCTCGTTTGATTTAGAAGCATCTGTAAACAACTGGTAGGATGTTTTATGAAACTCCTCTATATCACTATTAAACATGGCGTTTCTTATTTGTGCCGGGTACTGGGAATAATCTCTCAAAATTGTGACTGTAATATTTGGAAGAACAGATGGAAAAAGCTGATAAACTGGACATATGTTAGATCTGTATATGTTCTCATGGGTTTGTTTAAAATCTTCATAACAGGAGACTAAAGCAGGGGATTTCTTTTTGACCCAATACAAATTTGTCAGATCCAACAAAAACAGCTGGTGGACCTTGTCAATAAGACTACTGTTGTTGGCAAACATTTTTGCTATAAAACGACAACCTAGTATTTGTCTTCTGTAAGCTAACGGCATTTCGTTACATTCGGCCAGCATGTTATCTATAGGAGTACTTCTAAAGGCCCCTAGACATATTCTGATACACCTATTTTGAATTACATCTAATTTACTTAAATGTGTACGTGCCGCTTGTTGGTACAGCATACTCCCATAATCTAAAATGGACCTTATATATGATCTATACATCAACAGTGCTACCTCCACGTCTGCTCCCCATGTAGTGTG
Organism: Tillus elongatus; assembly: GCA_964006375.1. Classification (NCBI taxonomy): domain Eukaryota; kingdom Metazoa; phylum Arthropoda; class Insecta; order Coleoptera; family Cleridae; genus Tillus; species Tillus elongatus. The sequence goes on from OZ023263.1 coordinate 214,161,651, forward strand.
TGTAGTTGACCTTAGTATATTGATGCCCTTCTCACTACGCTTTATAAGATATTCTATGTGGTGTCTCCACAATAATTTTCTGTCTAAAAGTATTCCTAAATACTTAACATATGGTTTTATAGGTATTATAGTGCCCGCTATATCTATGTATATCGGTTCAATACTTCTTTTCCTAGAAAAAATACACGATTCTGATTTAGCAATAGAGACTGACAAACCATTGCGGAAACACCACAAAGATAGTTTCTTAAATACTATTTTCACTAGATCTATTGCCTTTTCAATGTCATTGTTACTAGAATAAATACATATGTCATCAGCATAATACAGAGTATCTGCACCTGGTATTTTAATATTGTCATCTATATCTAAGGTGTATATTATATACAGAATAGGACTAAGTTTCCCGCCTTGTGGTAATCCTCTATTTACTTTACGGGGGCCAATCAAATTATTGTGTACTTTAAAATAGTTAATTCTATTAGTGTACAATTTTATGATTTTTCTTGAGAAAGCACAAGGTAATCCTATGGCTAGCATTTTCTTGTATAAAATATTTAAATTTATGTTATCGTAAGCGCTCTCTATATCAATAAACAGCGCAACCAAAGACTTGTTATGTGAGAAAGCTAGATTAATATCTGAAACCAGATGTGAAATGTTTCGTATGGTTGAATGTTCTTTCCTAAAGCCAAATTGTGATTTCGGAATCTTCTCACACTGCTCTAACCATGCCTCTAATCTATTTTTTATGAGATTTTCATAGATTTTCAGGACACATGAAGCCAAAGATAACGCTCTATAAGACTCTTTTTTTGTGGGATCTTTTCCAGGTTTCAGCATGGAAATAACTATATATATCTTCCAGATTTCTGGAATTTCTTCTGTTATCCATATGCTGTTATAAAGACGCACCAGCGTCAGTTTTCCTTCTTTAGATAATTCTGATAACATTTTGTAGTGTATGTTATCAATACCTGGAGCAGTATTTTTATTATTTTTTAAACACTTTTCCAATTCTAACAGAGTGAAATCTTTAAGCAAAATGTGTTCCTCTTCCTCGTCCCTAAATGTTATTTGTTCTTGAACCCATGGTGGGGCTAGCTTGTGAAAAAATTCCTCCATGCATTCGTTTAGCTGAAGGCTTATTCTTGGAGTCTGAAATGTACAAGAAATTTTTTTAATTTGTTGCCATATATTTGTTATGGAAACATTTCTGTTTAACTGGTTGCAGTAATCTTTCCAGCATTGACTTTTGCTATTTTTTATTGTTCTCTTTGTTATAGCTACTGCCCGATTGTAGTTTGTAAAATTGGCAGCACTAGGATTTCTTTTGTACTCTCTCAAGGCTTGCTTTTGGTCGTATATTGCTATTTTACATTGTTCATTCCACCATATTTTTCTGAATTTTTTATTAAATACTTTACTTTTAATGGGGATGGTTTGACTACTAACGTCTAATATAATAGAATATAAATTTTCATAACTTATAGTTTCCCCAATCACCACTACTGCTTGATCAAACAAATGTGAAAAACAACCCCATTCTGCATTACTTAAATCCCATTTATATTTGTAGTTTTCTAACAAGAATGAATATGCACTGTTTTCGTTAATAATATTACTAGTTTGAATATTAAAATTGTCACTTGAAGTATCTCTATTCAGAATAGTTTTATATGAATATGTTATCGCGTAATGATCTGATCCCAATGTTGTCTCGTGTACATACCAGTTGTCAATTCTTGGCCCTATTTCCGGGGAACTCAATGTCAAATCCACTGCTGATTTATTAGTTGAGTTTGGTTTATTCAGTAAAGTTTCATGCCCCGTATTATGAAAAATTAATCTGCTGTTATCGATAGCCTGAAGCAAATTTCTACCTGCTGTATCACTCCAAGTACTACCAAAGGCAGGACTATGAGCATTGAGGTCCCCGGCTAAAATAAAAGGTGAGTTAAGACTTCTAAGAAATGTTTCCCATCGATTACTCGAGATAATATTATTGGGTGGTGAATATACTGAATATATATCTAATTTCGACATTTCAGTACCCAAATACAATCTGGCGCCCACGCACATTAAGCCCTCAATATGAGGTATGTCTCTTATTTCTAAATGTAGTATTGAATTTTTAACTATAAGTGCTACTCCCCCAAAACCGTCAGCTCTATCTTTTCGCAGTAAGTTATAACCCGAAAATATAATATTATTTGTTATTTTTAACCAAGTTTCGCTCACAATAGCAATGTCTATACTATGATCATACAAAAATTTTTCTAACTGTCCTTTATTAGACACTTTTGATCTAGCATTCCATTGCAATATATTTAGATTATACATTGCGACCACCTAAAATTTGTAATATGCTGTCCTTAACGTCTTTATCTATCAACTCAAAGCTATTATTAACATTTATCATTTTATCTTTTATAAATATATAAATTCTGTCTGCCATTGTTTCTATACTAGTCAAGTCTTTTAGGCTAGTAGGGTTGCTGTGACAGGGATTCGATGTCTGAGATATAACGGATGTAGAGGGTAATTTTGGAAAAGATACAATGTCTCTGTGCTGTTGCGACATACCTGACCGATTATAATATATGCCTTCTGTTCTTTTACGTTTTGGTTGTATTTTTGTAAAATAACTATTTTTGTGTGTTTGAGTTGTTGTATTTTGACCTATTATATTATTTGTTTTAAGAGGATAGGCATAACCTGTGTTATACCTTTCTATGGCAGATTTAAATGAAATATTTTCTAGTCCCATCATATTTTTAACAGCTTTTTGTTTGGCAAATTCCGGACAAACATTCCGGTCTGTAGCAAGATGTTCGCCACCACACGATGCACACAGGATTTTTTCGGATTGACATATACTGTGATTGTGTTCTTGAGAGCATTTTTTACATCGTTCTTTTCCCTTACACTGCTGACTTATATGCCCGTATCTCAAACACTTGAGACATTGGATAACTTTTTGTATATATGGCTCGACTGGAAACACAATTTTCTCAATTAAAACTTTTTCCGGTAATATTTGACCTCTAAATGAAACTAAAACAGACTGTGTGGGCAAGTAATCGACTTTATCATTTTCAACTACTTTACGTTTTAGTCTGCGAACTTCAATTATTTTAAAATTATCAAAGTACATTGGTTTTACTAAATCTCTCAATTCTGTTTCTGAAATATTACTATCTACTTGTCGAATTACGCCCTGTCTTCTAACTAAGTACCTTGGTATGTAAACATTATACCCACTTTCTAACAGTATTTTAGAAGTTACCAGAGCATTAGCACTATTTTTTGTTGACAGCTCTATTTTCAACTTGTTTCTACCTATACTATTTATACTTACAATATCATTGTGTGCTTGAGGAACGCTATTACGTATTAGTCTTGAAGTGCCAATGATATGTGATCGGCCTATATTTTTATTTTCATTCTCGATGTAAATATTAAATGGACCGGTATCATTTTCATCGTATAAAATTATCTCTTTAGGTAAAATATTTTTACTTTCTTCTTTTCTGTTATCAATAATAGTTTTATCATTTATCTGCATTCCACTTTTGTGTGAATAAATTCCCGTATTGCTTATTTCTGATATATTTAATAATATTTCTCCTAATTCATTACCCTGATTTCCTTTTAATTGTTGTAAAGAATTTAAAATATGAGTATTACTTACAGTCTTAGTATTATTGATACCTGACAACGCTCGTGATCCGCTAGAATCACCATAGTCATTTGATATATCAGTCTCTAAGTCATCTAAATCCATATCTATTAATTTTGCCCTATCGGGTGGTTCTTTTTCTTTTCTCGATGACATTTTCAAAGGTTCTAAAATAGATATTACTATCCTAAAATCACAATAAATTAATATCACTTTGCACACACACCGAAACAGGTCCGACCGTATCGACGTCGCAGAAGCGAATCGCAACCAAGTTTGATGCCTCCTTTCATCAAAGAAAGACATTTGCTATTAAAAATATTTTAAAGAAAATTCGCTACCATAACGCACTTGCTGCGTCCCGAGATTTTTTTAGGAATGGGTGTTATTTTTGCGCCGCTATTTTGTAACGGTCAAAATTCCAAAACACGTCAATTTTTCATTAAAAAAATGACATCCTGCAACGTGAAACCTTCACCCCCGCTAATTGGAAAACTAGGTTAGATATTTTTTTCGTACAATTATTTTCAAATTGAAATTTTAGATGTAGTTTTTAGGAATGTGTGTTATTTTTGCGTAACTATTTTCTAACGGTCAAACAACTACCAGGAATAAAAATCTTGGCGAAGCAAGTGTGATATAAAACCATGTTTTCTTTACAAAGATTGAGTTGTGTGAAAACAATAAGTCTGGAGGCACCGAGTGCGTTATGGTAGCGTGTTTACATAAATTTCTTTCAAATCACCTAGAATCCCCTATAAATTGAAGTTAAAACAAACTCTATCTCCGAAGATAGTGATGTTGGCTTGATAAAATGTCACACGAAAATTGAGTGATATAGGCTAACAAAAAATTAAGTTATTAAAATTAATAAAAAATGAATATAAAAATGCGTTGCCAATTTTTACTATTTATTGGCTATATATATATATATATATATATATATATATATATATATATATATATATATATATATATATATATATATATATATATATATATATATATACCTATATATATATATATATATATATATATATATATATATATATATATATATATATATATATATATATATATATATATATATATATATATATATATACAGGTGTCTATTATAAAAGGTTACACAAGGGCTTTTCCAAGAACTCCTGAGAATTTCGAAAAACGGTAAACACGTCAATTTTGCTTGCGAGAGGGGCACTTTTTTGAACCCTGACAGAATTTGTAGCTTTCAACCACTAGCACGGGCAACTGCCACCACCATAATTTGAATAGGGAAGGTACGTCGAGTGACGCCTCTTTTAGTGAATTTTCTTTAAAAAAGTCAGTACAGAGTTTTGGTGGTAAGCCATAGGCCAAAAGTTTATTAAGCAGCGCTGCGTGCCAGACCTGGTCGAATGCTTTGGATATGTCTAGAGCGACAATCTGGGATTCACCGTGTAGTTCCATAGACTTGTTCCAAGAATGGGTGACAAAGGAAAGAAGGTCGGCAGTTGACCTGCGCTGACGGAGTCCATTCTGCCTGTCATGGATTAGACTGTGTTTTTCAGGAAATTTTAGTAATTCGGTGTTTATATACTTTTCCATCACTTTAGAGACGACTGAAAGGAGAGGCCTGTAGTTTCTAGGAAGCGCTTTGGATCCTTTCTTGGGGACACGTTGTACTCGAGCAGTTTTCCAGTTACTAGGGAATATGCCTCTATTGTAAGATGTCTGAAACAGATGAGTCAGGACAGGAGCAAATTCTGGTGCGCATTTTTTGAGAACAATTGCTGGTATCTCGTCAAGGCCAGAGGCTTTCTTGGTATTAAGAGAAGAGAGCATCTTTTTAGTTTTGAAAATGATATCCGTCATTTTGTGCGCGACATTGGGGACTGTTGGTGGTTGAACATTTGGAGGTGAGTTGAGAGCAGAATTTCCGGCGAATAACGAGGCAAAAAGTTCAGCTTTGTCCAGGGCGGTAGAAACAATTTCATCCTCTGAAACAAGAGGTGGGAACGTGCTCTTGCAGAAATTATACTCAATAGATTTAGCAAGAGTCCAGAAGGGCTTGCTGCCGTTGGAGCTTGAGAGGACTTTGTTTTTAATGTGATTATTAAACGAGTTTTTTGCATTAGAAAGAATGCGGACATAGCGGTTTCTTGCGTCGTTAAATGCTTGACGGTTTTCTGGACTGGGATTGTGTAGAAGCGTTTTGTGAGCTTTGACCTTTTTAAGTCTGACCTTGTCACAAGATTTAGAGAACCAAGGCTTTTGACTGGCTGAAGAGTATTTTGTGTACGTGGAATAAATGATTCCATGCCAGCTTGGATAGTTTCGGTGACGTTTTGTGAGATATCAGAGGGTTCAGGATGAGAGAAGTAGACAGACGCCCATGGAAATGAGGAAAAGTAATCCCGCATTTCGTCCCAGTTTGCGGAGTTGTAGTGCCAAATGATACGTGGGTGTGATGACTGTGTGACCTCGGGTTGCATTGCGCAGGAAGCAGTGACCATGACGTGGTCTGAGCGACCAAGGGGGGCCGTGACTGGTATCTTATAGAATTCAGGTTTTGTAGTAAGAAGGAGACCCAAGAGATTTGAGCTGTGTGTTGAGATGCGAGGAAAGTAAGTAGGTTGCTGAACCATATTGGCTAAAGAATTGCTGACTGAAAAGGCATTCGCTGCTCCCCCTTGTGGATCGGTTTTTGAAGATCCTAGCAATTCCTTATTATGGACATTGAAGTCACCAAGAATAGTGACCTCAGTGGAAGGCTATTCAGAAATCAGATGGGTTTTTCAGAAAGGTAGTCGAAGAGCTGGACAAAGTTGTTGTCAGAAGGTGACCGGTAAATGCAACAAATGAATTTAGTTGCAGCCCTGAGAGAGAGTTTCATCCAAACTATGTCTTTTCTTCCAGCTTCTAAATTGGGGAGTCTGGTGCAGGGTAGATTGCTACGGACGTATGCGCACACGCCTCCATGCAATCTAAAGGAAGTAAGGAGCTCATACTCCGAGAAATTAAGGTGATTAGTGGTTGTTTTGGCACTGATTTGGGTTTCGGTGAGGAAGTGGAGTTGGGGCCTATTGGCCTGGAGGAAATGGTGGACGGAGTTCAGGTTAGATTTACGCCACATATATTCGAGAAGGATATGTTAAATCTTGATGCCGGTGTCCCCTGTACACCCCTCTCCCGGAGATCCGAATGGAGGGGTATTTTATCTCCGGAATCTTTTCTACATGGAAGAGCCATCATCATTTTTGCTTATAAGGGAAACCGACTCATACACCAGAACCGGTAACGTCCGTTGGGACTTCACCGGTCCCTTGATGTAAGGGGCGGTACCTCCTCTGGCGTGAAACAATTCTTTACTACCACGTAAAGGAAAAGGCCACTACCACCTGCTTGACTCCGATTAGTCGCCTTGTACGACAGGCAGGAGTTACCTTGGGCCTATTCTTTTAGTTTGTCCCCGGACCCACAGGGGAGTTCCGAAATGAGCAAAACTGTTTTTCCTAAGTAATCACAGGTGACCAATCATAGTGCTACGATTACGACCCTGAAACGAAGCAGCAATCAAGTCAGTGGAAGACTCCAAGTTCGCCCTGTCCCAAAAAGCTCGTCAAACGAAATCAAACGTAAAAATAATGCTGATTTGTTTTTTCAATGTGAGGTGAGTTGTCCATTCAGATTTGTTCCACAGGGGCAGACAGTTAACCAGGCTTTCTACCTGGAAGGTTTGAAAATATTTCACAACATTTTACGGCGGAATATGCCTTATTTGTGGCAGTCGGGCGATTGGTTTTTCCACCACCATAACGCCCCTGTTCGCATAGCTCTGTCTGTGCGTCAATTTTGGAGCACAAATGGCATAACTGCCCCATCCCCGCTATTCACCAGACCTTGCCCCCTGCTACTTCTTTTTATTTCCCCGAATGAAACGAGACATGAAAAGAAAGCGTTTTGACGACGTTGATGAGGTTAAAAAAGCGACGTAGCGCTGTTGGGCATCACAGAAGAGGAATTTCAAAAATGTTTTGAACAATGGAATAAAAGATTAGGCTAGTGTTCTAGTGCCAGTGAAGGGTACTTTTAAGGTAATTGAGGCTTTAAAAATAAAATAAATATTTTTTTTAACAGTTCGGCCTTTTATAGGTTCATTGACTCAAGTGAGCTAGTTTTTCAAATTTACTTTATAAAATAAAAATTATAGCACGTTTGAAGTTACAAACTCTGCAATTTAAACTGCTGTCAAAACACCGCAGAAAGGATCTACTTCAAATTAATTTTTTTGCAAGTGTTTTTGTCAAATGAAGAACAATAGCTATTGAGACAGAAGCTTAAAACCTTGTAAAACACACCTCTTATAGTATTTGTTATTCATAACGCGCATTTGTTTAAAAATATTTGATCACCAATTTTGACGTTCCAAGTCGTTAGTTTGGCGTTTCTATAAAGAAAAACTATAAAATTTTCAACGGAATTTGTTCGGTATTTCTTGGCATTTTTGTGCCAAAGAACTTCATATATTCTTTCTTGCACATATTCTGATTTCAAACAGATTAATTCATTAGACTGTGAAATAATACCTAATTACGTTTTGAAAAATTCCATAGCATCCTAAGTTTTAAAATTCTTTTATCGGTTTGTTTAGTAGAATTCCCTGCAATTTTATAGATTTTCTACCACATCCTATTACATTTATTTAACTTCCTTCCACATCACATGATTGTGCATTTTCCAGCGCTGTTGCAAGGTTTGACATTAGCATAGACTCGATTCCACAAAGTGCAACATTTTGTATACTAACTTGAATAAAAATGTAATAATTAGTATTAATATAACACTTATTGTAATATTTTATACTGAATTAGTATAATACGTGCATCGGTAAACTACCTCTTTGTGAACTTGTTATTGAATTTTATTAAAAAGAAAATTCACTAATGAAGAGACCCCGACTTTTGAATTTTGCAAAAGTGTCTTCAAATGCGCGCACTAGGCTCCCTAGAACCCATATCCAGGATCAGCTTCAATTTTTATATCATATAATATATATATATATATATATATATATATATATATATATATATATATATATATATATATATATATATATATATATATATATATATATATATATATATATATGTATGTGTATGTATGTATGTATCACACCCATACCTCAAAAACGAATGGACTGATTTTGATAACATTTTCTATGTACCTTCCCTTTGCAAGTGGCTTCGATAAGTTCGTTAGTCCGGAAAATCGTCCCAGGTTTTCGGGGAAAATTTTGTGTTTCGTTTCGGAAAAAATATATATCTCCGGAAATAACAAAATAAGGACAACGTGGTACGTGGGACGCGTGTTTTTATTATAAAGAATGAACCATGTACTAAAATTTAGGTCTGTAAGTTTAAAGTCAAAAAAATTATGGGCAGTTAAGGGAAAAAAATTGGGGTTTTTCTCAAAACGTCAAAGACGCAATTTTAAACGTCAAAATTTGCAACATTTAGACAAAGAACCTGGAAGAAATACGGATTATGTAAAGAAAATATCGGCAGAAGGGTGTTGAGACCTGTAGATTTCAGCTTTAACCGTCATTGCCGTTCATTTTACTAAAATATTTCCAGAAATTTCATTTATAATAGACCCTTTCTCTGATGTTTTGGCGATAATTTTAGTTAAGTTTATGGTTTAACGGTCTATAATTTTTAGCTAGACTGTATCTCTGTATGTATTTTTGGCGAATAAACTAAAATTTGGCAGGTACCTTGTAAGTATTTATTTTGGTTCTAAACCTGAACCCATATTATCTTAATTTTCATCAACAAAATTTTAACCTTAAGAAAGGAAATAAATTAATACAACTCAGTAGAGATATAGAACGATCGCCTGATTGGGCACAAAGGATCCTCCAACTGAAGTTAAGTTCTTGTACACAACACAGTAATATTGGGTATTTTACATACGTATCTTATTAACACTTGTGAACCTCTGTTCTATCTAATTGGTTATACAAAATGTTAATTGTGGAATAAAAACTTCTACTTTGAAGAGTTCTTCAGCATTTTTCAGTCTTTGATCTTCACAAAGTCCATCAAAAAATCTTTTAGTTTTTATATTCCGTTTGTTCGCAAATACAGGTGCAATCTTATACCCAACGGCTACTTCAACTGCTTTCTCTCTGATTTTTTCGTAGTTGTGCCGCATATTCTTTATAACCTGTAAGGTAGTTTTTAATTGTTGTGCCGCTAAGTCTAGACAGACATCACCTTTCTGTAAATTTTTTGAACACAAGTCTAAAATTTCACACTGAAATATCATAATAACAATAAACTCGAATTTTTCTAAGTGTTTTCGTATAGATATGGCTTCAGATACTTATTCTCTCTTTTTACTGACCAATATTATGTTATTTAGCACTTTAAGAATTGAAACAAAATTATATCGTATAGCGGATATGGAGTTCCATCTTGATGACCATCTCGTTGTGCAGAAGGACTTGAGCGTAAATGTTATTTCTTTATTTCTTGCTACCTTCACCTTCAAGTCACTCCATCTTTTTATACTATTTCCAAAGAAATTATATATTTTTTGACATAAGTCAAAAAACTTCTTAATCATTAACACATTTGAACATGTATCATTTAAAACTAAATTTAAATTATGTGCTGCACAATGAGCGTATTCTGCCGTCGGTTCTCTCTCTTTGATAAGCCTTTGTAAACCAGAATATATTCCACTTATATTGGTCGCCCCGTCGTACCCTTGCCTGCGGCATTTGGAGATATTTATTCCCATTACTTTCAAAATATATAGTGTTTTACGTTCAAGATCTTTTACAGACTGGTCAGCAATTTCAAAACATCCAAGAAAATACTCTCGTATTTTGATTGATAATGAAACACCCTGATCGTCTTTCTCAATTTTTACATATCTTATGACTTGAGGCAGCTGGTCAAGTTTAGAAATATCTTGTGCTGTGTCACAAATAATTGAAATGACTGGAGCATCGTTGATTTCTTCCAAAATTTCATGCTTAATCTTACTGGAAATAGTGTTAATGATTTCGTTTTTAATTTGGTGGCTGAGATAGTTATGTGTATTTTGGGTCCTCAAATAAGACTGCAATACAGGGTCATACTTGGCAAGGAATTCAATAATATTGCAGCTTCGGTATCTTCTCGATGACTTCTTAACGGCATATTACAAACTGATAGCGTAATCATAACGTCAATCACTCTTTTGATTATATCGCGCCATTTATTAAAATGTTATTTTGTGTTAACTAGATTTTCAATTCTTTTATCTTGTTTCCAGGAATCATATAAAAAACAATATTTCATGTGTATAACTGATTGTTCGTGTTCTTTTATTTTCTTGTAAAATCCTTGCCAATCCTTGACTCCTTTACACCAAGCATTCTTGTCACTCTGATCTGCAAAGAGCCAGCATGGTTCACAGTAAGCCACTTGTAGTTGTGGAGAGTAACAAAGCCACATCATTTCAACTTGTATGCCAGCTTTGGTGATATAATTGTAATAGGAAGAACTAAATGAACGTCCTTTGTCGTCTTTTAGAAAATTACTTAATGGCTTTCACGGTCCAGTGCATAGAATTTGCTCCTTTGTTTCTGTATTAATTTATTTTCCCAAATAATTTGCAATATCCGAAGCACAAACTTTTTCACTAACACTAAGAAAGTCATTAGCCTCTTTCCGTGTTTTCGCCCCATTTTTTATGATAACTTCAATTTTAAATACCTCAGCAACATTTTCCTAAGTTTCCGCCGAGGTTGATGGCACAGATTCAATTTCACTTATTAAGAATGTATCAATTCTGGTCAGTTTTTTTAACACGTTCTTTTTTTTCCTTCTGAAGCTTCCTTTTTTGGGCACAGTCAATTGTTTATGTCCAGAATTCATATTATTGCACTTATAATTTATAATTTAATATTTATTATATAAACAGAAATCGTATATTTTAACTTTTAACAAATGATAACCTCGATTTCGATCCCGATTATAAATGCTGTCAAACACTCGGATGCTCCAACTAAACTAAAGTTAAAGTTATCCTTATCCCTTATCCAGTAAGTATGCGATAAATCGTTTAACAGTTTTTAGTTCAAATTTAAACCAGTTATTTGTGTCATTACAAAATATATTGACAGCATTATACCTAATAAGTAGGCCTTCATAAATTTTATATTTAACCGTTTCTTGGAAGGATGGACTGAGGATGAAAGATATGATGGAGCATTTTTACGTTCTTCGAATCGAAAGTCACCCAGCCCAGATCTCTATAACTGTAATTATATGGCTATTGCTGCCATGCCAACAATCTGTTTACTCGTCTTAACGTAAATGATCTAAATATATACTTAAGTATATCATTTTAATTTAATTTTTTTTTTCTAAGTATGTAGATATTATATTATTATGATCTTATAAAAGCTTCCTTTAGGGCCCCCCAAGTGCCTGGCTCCCCCGCGGTGCGGGGGCTGCGGGGGTGTCTGTTCCGCCACTGGTGCTCACAGACCAACGAGTTGTCCACAAAAGGCCAGATATAATAATAGTGGATAAGTCCTGCAACCAAGTGACGCTGATTGATGTGACCATCCCGAATACTAATAATATAGAGATAAAGTACAATGAGACGAGCATTAAGTACAGAGACCCCAAGACACAAATAAAGCGATAGTCATGTCGTCAACTGGTGTAGTTCCTAAGAATCTTCGAGATAACATTAAGAGACTAGGTCTTGAACAGCATCTTTATAAGGTTATTCAGAAGGCGGTAATACTTGCAACTGCCCACACCATGCGGAGATTTCTGCAAAATGAGGATGTGTCGCGATGTCATTCGTGGCCCCATAACTTGGAAAGGGCTCCATCTGAGCTCAGTCCCTTTGGTATCTGAGATACCTGGGATGAGTGAATGTTCCCCTTTGAGGAAGTGTGAAAGCCCTTTAGGCTAAAGTCGATACAAATACTAATATTATAGTAAACAAAGCACATATAAATAGGCTACGGTCGCAACATAACGATTTGCCCTCGTACGTATAAAACATATAAAATATGATCTCTAATGTGGGTTTTAGTGCTTTTGTTCTTGTGAAAATTCGATAAAATAATTGTTTTTCCAGTTTTTATTCGAATGTGTGTATTTATACGTCTATATTTAATACTATACACTAATTTTAATGTTGACTGCTCTCTCAATGAACGCTCTACAGGTCACGGGTCAAATAATCAACAGGAACGCGTTTCCCCTTCTGACTAATATTTAACATAAAAAAACAAAACACAATCAACATGTATATACAATGCCGCATCTGTTTCGCTATCATGTTAACAGACGAGTATCTTTCCTCTTTGCGGTTATAAGAATTGTGGTACTCATGGAAATCACGTGACGTTTCATTTTCATTAGTAAAATTAACCTGAAGATAAATGAACAATTAGTCAACGTGCTAAATGGATGCGAAGGTCTAAGGGTAGGAGTAAAAAATAACAATTATAAAGAAGTGTTGTTCAAATTTTTTATGCAATATTATATTGGCAGTTGAGTGTCGCTGAGCGTTTTGTAACTGACATTTGTTGTTTATGTTTCTACTATCATTCAAAATGATAAAAACCAACGATATTATGGAGAATACAAAAACAGTAAGTATATATAATCTAATTTGATATTTTATTTTATGAGACAGAAACCATATTTAATGATAACAGATTTTTCAAACGCAATTAACAACTTTTACCTCCCTCATTCCTCACAATTTTAGATTGTAATTTATATGGCTACTTCTTACAATGTTTTCAAATTCAAATGTATATTAACATTATATTAACAAATGTATATTCAGTATATATATATATATATATATATATATATATATATATATATATATATATATATATATATATATATATATATATATATATATATATATATATATATATATATATATATATATATATAATTTGGAAGTTTAAAGTATCTGTCATCAAATGCTATCAAATAGTGAGGATTGTCTTAAAAAACAGAGTAAATTAGTCACATTTGGCTCACTCAAGTCAAGAATTTGGGCTAGTGTTTTCCCATTTAGGTACTCGAGTCTTGGATTGATATATAGTGGACATTCTTGAAGCACATGGTTAACAGTAATCACTCTGTCACATATTTCACATTGAGGTTGTTGTTGCTAGATAAGTAGATATCCATGGGTGAACTTACAATGGCCTATACGAGTTCTTCTGATACCGACTTCTTCCCTGCGTGTTAGATTTGGGAGCGTCTTTGGGGTCACTGATGTTTCGATCTTGCAAAGTTTGTTGTCAAGGGATGACCAGTGGGTTTGCCATTTGGCTTTAGAACTTTCTTTAATATTGGCAATAAGCTCTGAATGGGTTTGTATGAATATTATTGTCTTTTCTAGTATCGCATTCCGTGAGCATTCGTCAGCATTTTCATTGCCTACAATGCCACCGTGGGAAGGCGTCCAGATCAGGGTGATTGACTTGCCAGCATGATAGAGACCGTGGACGCTTTCTTGTATTGTATATCTGAGGTTAAAGAGTCTGTGAACACTAAAGCACTTTTGTATGGGGAGTCGATTAATGTATGGACTGCCCTCTTTATGGCAAATAACTCTGCTGTGTAATTGCTACACTCTGATGATAGGTGATACGCCTCTGTTTTGAGGGGAGATATAACACCGCTTCCTACTGTTATGTATCCGACTAATACTCATTGAATAAGATTAAATACTTTTATTATTATCAAACAAGGAAAAACTTACATCTTTTATAATTCCATTAATAATAATAATTAATACCTTATTATTCTTCTTCTTAATCTAGTTTTGATCTCATAGACACCTGGACTACCTAGCTGTCAAAGTGTCTATGGATTTTCTTAATTTAAAGAAAGGTGTGCAAACATAACAATTCTCCCTCTACTTAAAATTAAAGATTGATACTATATTTAACCTTAAACTATAACATTACAAATTTAATTTTTGAGGTGGTTTTATTATTCTCCCTGAATGTGTTACGTTTGGTACTGTGGAGGTACAAACTTCAGGAGTCGTACATGGTGATGTAGAGTTAGGTTCAATTGTTCTTTGAAAGTCTGTCTCTGAACTTACTGGTAGCTCTACAATATTTCTAGGAGTGTTTACATTTGAATCAGTTTCATCTGGAGCGTCATTTTGTATTGGTACTGAGATTTCATTAGGAGTAACATTGTTTGGGTTACTTGTAACAGTAACACTAGGATAAGTCACTTCACTATGTATATACGGGCGCATATCACAAGCATGTACAAATTTTATAAATTCTCCAATCTTAACTAAATATGTAGAATGACTAATTACTTTTACAATTTTACCTTCTTGCCACAATTTGGTTTGTTTATTTTTTACATATACAGATTCATTTAGTGTAAAAAACCTTAATTTTCTCCAATCACTGGCATTAGAGTTTGAATTTCTGATACTATTAAATGAGGGTTTAAGTAGATCAAATCTTGTTCTAGGCCGAATTTTGAAAAGGTTTTCCGCTGGAGAGATACCAGTGACTGTAGACGGTACATTTCTATAAGTAAACAGAAAATCCAGTAATCGGTCCTTCAATGTGTTTTTATCAATATATTTCCCCCTTTCCAAAAATAAAGCCTTTTCTAAGCTTTTTTTGACAGTTTGAACGCATCTCTCTGCAATGCCATTAGCCTGCGGATGGTATGGTGGGGTTTTAATGGGTTTTATACCATTGGCTTGGCAAAAGCATAGAAACTCGTTAGAACTGAATGGTGGACCGTTATCAGAGACTAACTCAACAGGTAATCCGAAAGTTGCAAAAATTTCTTTTAACTTTGTAATTGTTTCTTTTGCACTGGTGCCATTTTCCATAATTTTTACCTCTAACCACTTTGATTTATTATCGACTGCGATTAGAAAAGTATAATTGAATTTATAAAAGAAATCAATATTAACACGGTAGAAGTTATTTGGGGTGCTCGGCCATGGTAGTAAAATACTAGTATTTGAAAAATTTTGTGTTTGTTGACATACATCACAAGATCCAATATATTTTTCAATTGAACCATTGATGTCTGGCCACCAACAATATGATCTTATCAACATTTTTGTTCTTACTATACCTAGGTGTTGTTCGTGAAATAGGTTCAGTACATAATTTCGTAAGGATTCTGGTATAATAATTCTATTTCCAATTAGTAAGCATCCACTTTCTACTGAAAGTTCACAGCGTTTAAGGAAATATGGTCTCAAAGATTCATCACTTACAGCAGGAGGCCATCCTGTGCGTGTAAGATCAATAACCTTTAACATAAGCAGGTCCCTTTTTGTAGCTTCTGCTATAATATCAGCATGTAATGGTACATTATCTACAATATTAAAAGAATAAAGAGAACTTGGTATTTCTGTACTACTAAGCATAGGCATCCGGGACAGAGCATCAGCATTTGCCACCAGTTTACCTTTTTTATATTGAATTTCATAATCATAGGCTGACATGGTAATAGCCCATCGTGTTATGCGTGCAGCTGCTGACACTGGAATACCTTTATGTTTACCAAAGATGAACTGCAATGGTTGATGGTCACTCACTAAAATAAACTTTCTCCCAAATATATATTTATGAAACTTCTTAAGTGCAAAAATGATGGCTAAACTTTCTCTTTCTAAATTTGAATACTTTTTTTCTGCTTCAGAGAGTGTACTGGATGCAAAAAGGACTGGCTTGTCCTGCCCTTCTATTTTGTGGCTTAATACTGCGCCCACTCCATACCCACTGGCATCACAGGTTACATATATGGGCAAGTTAGGGTTAAAATGAGTTAGGACCTTATCAGAGGTCAATAACTCTTTACTTAATTGGAATGCATGTTCACATTCATCTGACCAAATAAATTCAGTGTCTGATTTACACAGGTTATATAAAGGACGAAGCTTAGAAGATAGCATTGGAATGAATTTGCCATAATAATTTAATAAGCCCAGGTAAGATTTTAGCTGAGTCAAGTTTTGTGGTGCAGGAGCTTCTTTTATACACTCAATTTTTTGTTCAGTTGGGTGTATCCCCCATTTGTCAATAACATGTCCCAAAAATTCAACTTTTTGTTCATAGAATTTACATTTATCTTTGTTAATTTTGACATTAAATTCTTTCAGTCGACTTAAGACCATAATAACACTCTTATGGCATTCTTCCAAAGAGGAACCATAAATCAATATATCATCCAAATAACATTTTACGTTGTTCAGACCTGATAAAATAGACTCCATTATTGACTGGAATATACCAGGAGCTGAACTGACACCATATGTTAGCCTATTAAATCTAAAAAGACCCATATGTGTATTGATTGTGAAAAATTCTTTAGATAAATCATCAATTTCCAATTGTTGATAAGCCCCTTTTAAATCTAAGATTGTAAAGAAACAACTACCACTCAGACTGGCATAAATATCTTCAGGTAATGGTAAAACACAATGGTCACTATCTATAACTTTATTCAATGTTTTCTTAAAATCAACGCATATTCTTATATTGCTTGAATTTTTTTTTTGGTACTACTACAATAGGACTAGCCCACTTACTGAAATTTACTTTTGACAAGACTCCATCTTTGACCATTTTCAAAAGTTCAATTTCGACTTTTGGTTTTAGTGAATATGCCATCTCATAAGCCCTATGGAAAATAGGCTTAACATTATCTCTCAATCTCAAATTTACTTTGAAATTTTTAATAGAAGAATTTACTTCTGTAAATAAACTAGAAAAGTCATTCTTTATTTTTGTAATTAAATGCGAACGCCTAACTTCAAGATTTGACCCTGTTTGATTGAGAGGATTCAAACTAAAAATATCGTTTTCTACTCCAATACCAATGATTATAGATTCTTTCCACTTAGGGTTCAATATGTTTAACCAATTTCTGCCAAGTAACGGAATGAATTTTGCCTTACTATCTAAAACTATTAAGGGTAAAAGGAAAATTTTATCCTGATAATTTATGTGAACATTGATTTGACCAATTATACATACAAATTCTCCAGTAACTGCTCTAAGTTTAAAATCCACAGGCTTCAACAAAATGTCGCTGAACAATCTCTCATAGTCTTTAACATGAATCACTGAATGGCATGCGCCAGAATCTACCTCCATTGTGATATACTTTCCTTGCATCAATAGTCGCACTTTTAGACTTTCATTCTTATTTTTTACCAACACATTATTAAGCCAAAATGACTTACCACAACTTTCTGTTTCCAGTAACCCCACTTCAAAAGTATCATCAGCTTCCTCTTGCTCCTCCCTTCCATCTTCGGTATGCATGACATGGATTCTGTTCCTACACAAAGGAGATCTAGCAGTGTGGCCTCTCTGGTTACAGGAAAAACAAGTCCAATGAATCGCTGGGCAGTTGGTATCATCAAAATGACTACGTAGACATCTCTTACATTCCTTTCTGTTTGCATGCCACTGCTTCTGTGGTTGAAATTGTGGTGTCCTAGGACCTGACTTAAATGTACTGCGTTTTTGGTTCCCAAACTTTACCTTATTCTCATTCCCATGATTATTTAGAAGGCTTAATTCATTAATCTGGGTGGTTTCCGTGCTCATTGCTTTTATTTGATTTTCAGCCAATTCCATACCTATTGCTGTTTGAAATGCTTTATCAAAAGTAAGTTCCCCTTCTGTTAGTAATTTCCTTTTTACAGCTTCCAACCTTAATCCACACACGAATTTATCTCTCAAGGCATCGTCTAAGAAACTGCCAAACTCACAATGTTTTGCTAAGTTTTTTAATTTAACAGCATACGTTTTCATGTCTTCATCTGTCTCTTGGGTTGACATGTAGAATTTATACCGTTCTGCTATTATAAGCCTTTTTGGACTGTAATGTTTTGTCAGTGTTTCTTTTAGATCTTTGTAGGTCTTACTACTGGGTAGAGTCGGGGCTAACAAATCTTTTAAAACACAATACGCCTCGCCTCCTACTAATGTGAGAAACAATGGTACTTTTTTTTCTTCCTGTATATCATTGCACTGAAACAACTGTTCAATCCTTTCTAAATATGATGAAATGTCTGCATCTTTTGTATTGAATGGTTCGATAGTTCCGATTAACGACATTTTTTACACTGTGTATAAAATTTAAAACATATAATTATGTTGCACGTGACGACTGCTACACAATTTTGGGTTATGTATGACTTGACTTCACTGTTACAATTTATAATGACATGATAACATTTAGGGCACGTGAATACTACCTTTCTCGTCGCCAATATTGTTATGTATCCGACTAATACTCATTGAATAAGATTAAATACTTTTATTATTATCAAACAAGGAAAAACTTACATCTTTTATAATTCCATTAATAATAATAATTAATACCTTATTATTCTTCTTCTTAATCTAGTTTTGATCTCATAGACACCTGGACTACCTAGCTGTCAAAGTGTCTATGGATTTTCTTAATTTAAAGAAAGGTGTGCAAACATAACACCTACAGCCCGTGTGCTCTTTGATCCGTCAGTATACATGATCAGGTCAAATTTATATTGTGATATAGTATCCTGAAATAGTCTATTCACACTGTCGGTAGGCAAGGAGTCTGTGTTACAAGTTGTGAGACTGGTGTCTGTATCTAGTAATCTAATAATCCATGGCGGTATTTGTCCACTACGCAGCGCTGAAATTGAGTACTTGGTGATATCCTCTGATATGTTGAACAATCGATAGTGGCTCAAGGGAGTTATTCTGAGATCTGTTGGTATCCGACTGAGATACTAGATGGTAAACTGGGTTTTTTGGGTCTGCCGTAATTTTCGCCGCATATTGTAGTAGCGCTGCTTATCTTCGCAGCCAGAGGGGCCTTTCTCCACATTCTCTATACAGGCTGTCCGTAGGGCTTGTTCGGAAGGCTCCTGTTATTATCCTTAAGGCATCATTTACAATCACATCCAGAGGTTTCAGAACTGATTTTGTTTCTGTTGCATAGATAATTTGGCAGTATTCAATTTTTGATCTAATTAGTGACCTAAAAATGGAGAACAGCACTGTCTCATGGGCACCCCAGTTCTGATGTGCTAGAGCTCTCAAAAGACCAAGCGCCTTTATACAGACAGCTTTGAGTTGGTTGACACGAATGTTCCAACTTAGTTTAGAGTCAAACGTTATGCCCAAGAATTTATGTGCCTTGACTTCTTCCAACGACATTCCTCTAATTTTGAGGGCACATGTGACAGAATTGTCGCATTTTTTTGAGAAAACCATAAATTTGGTTTTGGTGGAGGAGAAATTGACACCGCTATGATCGGACCACTCTTCCAATTTTTGGATGGCATTTTGGATAAGTTTGCAGGTCGATATGACATTTTTCCCTCTGCAGTAAATAACTAGGTCATCTGCATATAAGTTTGGCCTGACCGGGATTCAAATGGTGTCCAGTATGTCGTTGATTGCGACGTTAAACAGTGTTGGGCTGAGGACTGAGCCTTCGGGGACACCATCTTGTAAGTTGTATGTGTCTGATAGGGTATTGTTTACTTTTACTCTAAAATTTCGATCAGTACGGAAGTTACTAATAAATATGAGGGTATTGCCGCTAACTCCCCACTCAGTATTTTTGGTTCAGCATCAAATTTAAGTTATATACCTAATCACAGAACCTAACTTATGGAAGTATAGAAAGAAAATACGGGACGCAGCAAGTGCGTCTTTTTATATTTAATTACTAAAATAAATACTTTACACTTACACAGCCCTTGAAGATCGATTCTAGAGGTCCTAGTACTCGCAGATTTGAAGAATTTTTTCGAAAATGTTACCATCGATATCGCTCTATTATCAAAAAAATCTTGTGTTTTAACTCCTTTTGAGAAGAATGCGCAATACTCAATTTTCTATTAAGCTAAAAAATTAAATTTTGTTATGTCTCTAGATAGTGTAAGTCTCTTTAAAAGAAACCTGTATTACAAATTTCATTGAAGTTACAAAAGCTTTTCAGAAGGGAACCTAATTCATATTTAGAAAAGTAAAGTATCTGCCACATTATAAACGTAGCAGTTATTTTTCCTTATTAATTGCCTGAATGATTTCGTTTTAGTCAACCTAAGCAAACCGGTTTTTTCAATATCAACAATAACAAAATGTCTGCTGAAACTTATAATTTCAGACTCAAAGGTGACAAAGTTATTCAGGCGTTTTAAACAAAAATGGGATCTTGTTCAAAACGTATGAAATCTGTACACTATTGTTTGGTGCCAGATCATTACTATGAAAATTCACTACCATAACGCACTTGCTGCGTCCAGACTTTTTCTGATATCTGCAGATTCAGATTAGTGTTGTCGTAAATGGCAACCCCGCCGATTGTTTACTGTGACATACTTTCGTAGCCTGTCCCTTTAAAACTTAATTTGGGGATTTTGTTTGCAATGGCAGCGGAACCCTGATTTATCTGTCTGACCTTGTCTAATATTATAGGCATCCATTTAGAGGCAATTTCAGGGTATATCGTAGATTATTGATTTTAGTGAATTTTAGAAAAAATTCACTAATGAGGAGATCTCGACTTTTGAATTTTGAAAAAATTTCTTCAAATGAGCGCGATCTAGGACCCCTAGAACCCATATCCGGGGTCAGTTTCAATTTTTATATGTTTATATATATATATATATATATATATATATATATATATATATATATATATATATATATATATATATATATATATATATATATATATATATTTATTTATTTATATATATATATATATATATATATATATATATATATATATATATATATATATATATATATATATATGTATCACACCGATAACTCAAAAAATAATGGGCCGATTTTGATAAAATTTGGCATGTGCCTTCCTTTTGTAAATGACTTTGATAAATTCGTTAATCAAAAAAATCGAACGAGGTTTTCCGGGAAAATTTTGAGTTTTCATTCGAAAAAAATTCTTTTCTCAAAAAATAATGTGCCGATTTTAATAAAATTTGGCACGTACCTTCCTTTTGTAAATGGCTTTGACAAGTTTGTTAGTCAGGAAAATCGGACGAGGTTTTCCGGGAAAATTTTAAGTTTTTATTCGAAAAAAATTTTTTTCTCAAAGAATAAAAGGCCGATTTTGATAAAATTTGGCATGTACCTTCCTTTTGTAAATGGCTTTAATAAATTCGTTAATCAGAACAATCGGACGAGGTTTTCCGGGAAAATTTTCAGTTTTCATTGAAAAAAAAATTTTATCTTAAAAATTAAAAGATCTACTATAACCAAATTTGGTAGATAGGTTTACGATATAAAAAGTAAACTATACACAAAAATTTAGATTTCTATGTTACAAGAAAAAAAAGTTATAATAAAATATTTTGTGCCAGATCATTTCTATGAAAATTCACTACCATAACGCACTTGCTGCGTCCCGAGTTTTTAGTGAATTTTCTTAAAAAAAATTCACTAATGAGAAGATCCCGACTTTTGAATTTTGAAAAAATTTCTTCAAATGAGCGCTTATTAGGCCCCCCAGAACACATATCCGGGGTCGGTTTAAATTTTTATATGTTTATATATATATATATATATATATATATATATATATATATATATATATATATATATATATATATATATATATATATATATATATATATATATATATATATATATATATATATATATATATATATATATATATATATATATATATATATATATATATATGTATCACACCGATAACTCAAAAAATAATAGGCCGATTTTGATTAAATTTGGTGAATAAATTCCTTTTGCAAATGGCTTGGATAAGTTCGTTAGCCAGGAAAATCGGTCCAGGTTTTCCCGGAAAATTTTGTGTTTTCTTTCGAAAAAAATTTATATCTCCGGAATTAACAAAGTAAGGGCAACCAAATTTCATACGCGGATTTATTTCATTATAGGCAAGTCACCTACCAAAATTTAGCTCCGTAGGTTAAAGGATAAAAAAGTTACAGGCATTCAAAGAAAAATAAATTTGGATTTTCCTCAAAACGTCAAAATTGCGATTTTAAACGTCAAAATTGGTGAGTACATTCCTTTCGCAAGTCACTTGGATAATTTTGTTAGCCAGGAAAATCCGCCGAGGTTTTCCCGGAAAAATTTGTGTTTTCTTTCGCAAAATATTTATATCTCCAAAATTAACAAAGTAAGGGCAACCAAATTTGGTAAGCTGGTTTATATCGTTATAGGTGTGCCACCTACCAAAATTTAGCTCTATAGGTCAAAAGACAAAAAAGTTATGGGCATTTAAAGAAAAATAAATTGAGGGTTTTCTCAAAACGTCAAAGTGACAATTGAAAACGTCAAAATTCGCAACATTTAGGCAAATAACTTGAATCTAATACGATCTATGGAAAGAAAATGTCTCAAGAAGAATGTTTTACATACACCGAACTCTTAGTTTCAACCGTCATTGTCCTTCATTTTACTAAAATATTTCCAGAAAATTCATTTCTAATAGACCCTTTCTCTGATGCTTGGCAGTAGCCTTAGCTATAGAGTTTATTGTTTAATGGTATATAATTTTTGTCGAATTTTCGTAAAAAATCAATAAAGCTCAATATATTCGTTATTATACAAGATATGAAAAAATATTGTATACATTAATTATACGGTGTTTTGAGCTACATCTTAAAAAATTATTGCGACAATCACAGGGTGGTCCATAAGTCGTTGGTGATACAAATAAATTTTTTTTGTCGAAAACGCCTTATTTTTTTGCATTTTCCATCGAAATATAATGCATGTTTGTAAGTTAAGAAATTCTGGAGGCAGCAAGTGCGTTGTGGTTGCGAATTTTGATTAAATGCTTCATATTTGAAAAGCTCAATTTGCTATTAACCTATAAGGTTGACCAGGAAACGGATTTTTTCAGTAACACTTTTGGTTTACTTTTGGAAATTTCTGTACGTTTTCAAACAATCAAGTTATTTTGATGAAACATGGCACATTGTTTTTACTATATATGTTATACTGGTAATCAAATTTGATGCCTGCTTTTTCTATATAGGTTATACTGGTAACCAAAATTGATGTCTGCTTTCTTAAAAAGAAAACACACATATTTGCAATAAAAACATTTAAATGAAAATTCACTACCATAACGCACTTGCTGCGTCCCGAGATTTTTTTTTATTTAGTTATAACTCAAGATATACTGAACCAATCGAGTTAACATTTGGTAGGTGGGGCAGCTTGCACAATGTGTACGTGCTTGTCAAGTTTCAGTTTAATATTTCTAGTAATTAAAAAGATATTGCGTTTTTTTGCATTTTTAGTGAATTTTCGTAGAAAAAATTCACTAATAGGGACATCCCGAATTTTGAGTTTTTAAATTTTTTTGTCAAATGAGCGCAAACCCATATCCGGGGTCAGTTTCAATTTTTATATGTTTATATATATATATATATATATATATATATATATATATATATATATATATATATATATATATATATATATATATATATGTCTGTATGTATCACACCAATAACTCAAAAAATAACGGGCGGATTTTGATAAAATTTGGCATGTACCTTCCTTTTGTAAGTGGCTTGGATAAGTTCTGCATACAGACTTGGAGAATACTTCTCTGGCTTCACTGTTGGTGAAGCCAGAGAAGTATTCTCCAAGTCTGTATGCAGTATGGACAAGTTTCACCAAGTAAGGGCAACAACAATCAATGAATTGGATAAGTTCGTTAACCAGGAAAATCGGACGAAGGTTTTCGGGAAAATTTGGAGTTTTCATTCGAAAAAAAAAATTATCTCAAAAAATAATTAAAAAACTATTATAACCAAATTTGGTAGGCAGGTTTACGATATAAAAAGTAAATTATACACCAAAGTTTAGATTTCGATGTTACAGGAAAAAAAGTTATAATAAAATATTTGATGCCAGATCATTTCTATTTTTTTAAGTATTTGATAGTCAAAACTGTCTAACGAACTCATCCAAGCTATTAACAAAATTACCAAATTCGCGCTCATTTGAAGAAACTTTTAAAAAGTCTCACCATCGATACATCTCTATTAGTGAGTTTTCTTAATGAAAATTCACTAATATAAAACACACGTTCATAAGAAATGTGCATACGTTTTAGCCAAATTCCTCGATCTTCTACCATCGTTTCAGAGACAGAATCAATTTTTTCTTAAGTGGTCATAGAATTTGATCTTGTGCTGATATTTGATGGTCCTCTTTTAAATTCCTAAACACAGTTTTCAATAATAGTATACAAAGCGCATTGATTCACCTTTATACCATATCAGGAAAATTTCCTTGCCCGATAACCCGTTCAAAAATGAATAAATAAATACCTAATAAGCGACTGAATCTCTTTTTTTTTTCAAAATGTTGCTATTCTCAGACATGCCATCATCAAAGATTCACAGCTTGATCACTTGTGGATGTTAAACTTTGACAGCTTATTTATAAAACGTCATCAATGTTACCATAGTAACTAGATACAATTTAGCGTACAGGAAGTTTCCACGCTAACTAGATATCAATATACCCTCGTATATGTATAGATTGTATTTAGATTAATTCCCATCATAAATTCATAAAGTCTATTAATACAAAATGCAAATGTTAGTACAAAAGTTAATGACCCTTATTTCGTTCATATCTGGGCTAAAAGAAGGTTAAAGAGATACAATCGTTTATAACAAAGCAGCCTAATTTTACTTCGAAAGTTTTATAGTAGTAGCAAAAACTGGGATATACAGTGTGTCCAAGATAAGGAGGACCACTATGGGGATCTCGAAAACGGAAGCAGATACAAACTTCGTTAAATAGGAGAAAATTTGCGCACTCAAAAGCGCAACAAATTGGAGGTTAGATATCTCTGGATTTTTTTTTGGTTTTTGAGATATTTTGAAAAATTTGGATTTTTTGATTTTACATATGATTTTTTTCTAGCCTTATTGGTGGAGCTACACCAATACTGATGACACTTCTCCACGGCGACTTCATTTTATTTAACGTAGCATTGCTAATTTTTGAATCCGACGTTTCGTCTTTGCGGGACCACCATCAACTTTTTTTTAAATACGACCCTCATTTTCGGATATCATATTCTGAAAGCCCTTTTTATTCCAAATTCAGCGATGTGTCACACATTGTGGTTTAGTATCATTTTAGTCTCTTTTTC
Source organism: Tillus elongatus (assembly GCA_964006375.1). Classification (NCBI taxonomy): domain Eukaryota; kingdom Metazoa; phylum Arthropoda; class Insecta; order Coleoptera; family Cleridae; genus Tillus; species Tillus elongatus. Next base: position 214,187,571 of record OZ023263.1, read on the forward strand.
GACCTTAATCAGAAAAATTCCTATTACGAACCTGTACATAGCTTTTAAACTTAAGTACTAAACAACTAGCTATATCAATTAACATTTTGTCATTTAGGCGTTTAATCATAATCCAATGGATAAATTGAGGCAATAATTTAACGGAATAAACACAGAACATCAGCATCGTGATTATTTGGAAAAATTACTGCCAGAGCTGGCACTGACTCCAATCGTAAGAAATGTTAGTAACGTGCTGCTGCAATATCTCCTTGAAAAAATTTAGGTTCTATGAAACGCCGTCCCATTATTCCCATGCATACATTCACTTTGCCATACGTTGACTGTGGGAACTCTATATTAATTAAGTTCAACGGCAGGTAATAACTGAAATTAATTAACGATTTAACATTATTGCCTTTATTAAGTGAATTCCAAATCCATACTGCGAGTTCCGATAACTGAATACTGATAACAGCAAATAATCATCCAATTATCATAACAATTCTTGGTTTTGTTTACATTTCTACTATATAGGCGACAGCATAATATATCTATGCTGCGCTAAAACTGTATTTGGGGCCGTTCATAAAGCTACAAATCTAGTGTCTTTTAATAATTGATTGAGGCCCCCAGTTAAATACAAATTACTTGGCAAATGTTTAATTTCATGTCGTCTGTCATTTAAAAAATTAAAAATTGATTCGTGTTTACTTTTTGTTCCATATGTCAAATAGTTACATGGCAACGTATCAAAATCACAAAATCAAGTGTTCATTACTTTAGTGTGATGGAAAACCTCATCATTCTAAAGAAAACTCGTCGCAGATAAAAACGGTGACAAATATTTCTTATTAAATTTACGTTTCCATTTTTTTAAGTAAATATTGCAATTTAAAAAAAATGTTATGTCAGGTACAATTATTTTTTTCATCATCATTTAAGTAGTAAGCAGGTCTATTGAAAAATAGCAAAAAAAAAGGTTGTCATTTAAAAAACTTATGATGACGCCATCAATCAGAAATAGGTGACGTCATAAATGTAATTTTTACGTCAAAAGTTGGCAATTGAAAAGATAAAATTAACCTGTCCGAGCGTTTTTCTTGAAAAAATTGAATAACGAATTTATGATCCAAACTTTATAATCACACTGTATATATATATATATATATATATATATATATATATATATATATATATATATATATATATACAGACTGTTTCAAAAAACATGCACCATCGCTCGTGGGGCAATTCCTTACTAAAAAATAAGAAGTTCCTGTGCACATGGGCCCGGAAACGCATAGTTTCCAATATACAGGGAGTTGAATTTTAATTATTTTTTTAATTTTTTATAAATAATTTCAAAACCACTGGATTTATTTTAATGAAACTTGGAACTTGAAAGTGTATTATGAAAGTGCATATTTTCAAGTGAGAATCTGCTTACAACTGCGTCAGTGGCGTGCGTACGGGGTAACTGTAAAAATTCATTTGGGGAAAAAATATGTGCGCCACTGTCTTTTTCCAATTTTGATACATCAGTTATGAAGCTTATTACATAATCCACAAAAGCTACCTCTTGGTATTTTTTCGTTCAGGGTATCCCCTAGGAGATATGATTAATTTTATAAAAAGAGGCAAAGTACCGATTAGTCGGCGTAATAATAATAATAATAATAATATATGTTTACTGCAACCATAAGAATATGAAAAACAAAACATACAGTAAACATTACAGTAATAAACGTGCAAATAACTAACCTACGTAAAACTTATTGGTGATAAACATTGAAATGAATATTACAAACATTGATAAAAAATGATAAATAAAAAATAAAAATAAAAAATGAAAAAAGTAATCGTAAAGACACCATGATTTTTCCAAACTCTTGTTTTTGGTACATTACTCAATTGACTTTAATAACAAAGCTAAAGAAAATGTTGAAAGTGACCACCATTAGCGTCGTTACAATTATTTAACCTTCTGCGCAAATATCTTCTTACTCTTCTGCAAATATTTTGATCTTCTCTAATGCTGTCAAATGCATATTCTATTCTTCCCAACAATTCTTCTCGTGTATTTACTGGTGTTTTATACACTATTTCTTTTAAATGACCCCAGAAATAAAAATCGAGAGGATTCAGGTCCGGAGATCGAGGTGGCCATGACACCGGACCTCCACGACCAATCCATCGGTGACCGTATGTGTTGGCTAAATATGTTCTTACAACTGCTGCAAAATGTGCGGGCGCACCATCATGCTGGAACCACATTGTACCATTTCTCATAAAAAGCGGTAGTAACAACGGCAAATCATTTTGTAAAAAGTTTAAATATGATTCATGGTCAAGACGATTCGGTAGAACAACAGGACCAATTATGTGATTTTCAATAATAGCGGCCCAAATATTGATGGAAAATTGATATTGCGAATTTGCAACTCTTAGAGAGTGTGGGTTTTCATCGGCCCATGTATGTAAATTGTGAAAATTTACGATACCTTTTCGCGTAAATGACGCCTCATCAGTAAATAGTACACGTTTAGAAAAATGTTGGTCGTGCCTAAGTTTGTTTAAGAACCACTGACAAAACATTACCCTTGGTTGAAAGTCTCTAGGTAGAAGTTCCTGGACACGTGTAAAATGATAGGGATATAAACTTTGATCCTTCAGAGTTCTGTGAACTGATGATGCCGAAATATTACCCAGTTCGGTGGCAATAATTCTCGTACTTGTACTAGGATCACGTTCAACTCTATTTAATATTGCCTCTTTAACTCGTACAGTTCGGCGGTATCTTCTGCGTCCAGAGTCAGCTTTTAAAGGTTTTAAAGAACCAGTTTCTCTCAAATGTCTTACAATACGTGGGAAAATATTTTTGTCAGGAATTCTTCTTTGCGGATAAGTTTCCTGATAAACTCGCACAGCTTGTCTAGCATTTTGATTTGTTTGTCCATAAATTAACAACATATCAGTCAAATCCGCTGAAGTGTACTTAATGAAAACCATCTTGAGAGGAGGAAATAATATTAATGAGCAGCTCAGTATCAACAAATAACTAAAAACGAAAATACTGCACCGTATCAAAATTTAAAGAATAGCACGAAAACTCTTTTGACGCCTACAAAGCACTTCAAAATTGTAGAATTTAGAGAACTGTCAAAAATTATAGTTTCATGGCACTTTACGATTACTGTTTTCATTACTCCAACGAATCGGTACTTTGCCCCTTTTTATAAAATTAATCATATCTCCTAAGGGATACCCTGAACGAAAAAATACCAAGAGGTAGCTTTTGTGGCTTATGTAATAAGCTTCATAACTGATGTATCAAGATTGGAAAAAGACAGTGGCGCACATATTTTTTCCCCAAATGAATTTTTACAGTTACCCCATACGCACGCCACTGACGCAGTTGTAAGCAGATTCTCACTTGAAAATATGCAGTTTCATAATACACCATCAAGTTCCAAGTTTCATTAAAATCAATCCAGTGGTTTTGGAATTATTTATAAAAAATTAAAAAAAATTTATTAAAATTCAACTCCCTGTATATTGGAAACAGCCTGTATATATATATATATATATACATATATATATATATATATATATATATATATATATATATATATATATATATACATCGAAACTGACTCCGGATGTGGTTACTAGGGTAGCTAGTTCGTGCCCACTTGAAGAAATATATTCAAAAATCGGGATCTCCTCACTTACGATTTTTTTCTGTGACAATTCGCTAAAAAAAAGTTTAAATAGAATAGAATACAACATTGTTTTGTACTTTGCAGTAAAACAGAAAAATGTACGTTATTTAAAATATTAGCAAGGTTATCTGAAAATGAATCTCACAAGGTTCATCAGCTTCACAATCAAAGTGATTACATACCCATAACTTTCCATTCTAACTTAGCTATGAAAAAAATTAAATAATCCGCCTTAAAAGTAGGTTTCTAATTATTAAAGGCCAAGCCAAGATATACCATCCCTAGAAAAATAGAACGAAAATGTGTACTTATTATTATTGTTTATTATTATACAGTGTATTTCAAGAATACGGAGTAATAAGTACGAATGGTGAATCGGCGATTGGCTATAGTCGCAGAAATAGACCGACGTTAAAGAAATAAAAAAATACAAGATAACTGTTGAAAGGGGTCAACTTAGATTTTTTAAATGTCACTTTCATTAAGTACAAATCATTTACCGACCTCTAAAGGGTAACTACCCTCACAAAATTTTTAAATGTAAAGTGGGATGTGATGCATCTTTTTAAAGAAAAATGTATTCTCTATTCAGCACTATAAAAAAATCGATTTATCCAATAGTGCTCGAAAAAATAAAAAGTCTGAACGCAGCAAGTGCGTTATCGCAGTGAATTTTCATTAAAATGTTTTTAATAGCAAATATGTGTGCTTTTTTTTAAGAAAGCAGGCACTGAATTTGGGTACCAGTATAACCTATGTAGTAGAAACAATGTGGCATGTTTCATCAAGATACCTTTATTGTTTGAGAATGTACAAAAATGGTCGAACGTAAACTTAAAGTGTTCCTGAAAAAACTGGTTTCTTGGTCAATTTTATAGGTTAATAGGAAATTGAGTTATTCAAATTTGAAGCATTTAATGAAAATTCGCAACCATGACGCACTTTCTGCGTCTCGAATTTCTTTTCTTACAAACATGCATTATATTTCGATGGAAAATACAAAAATGCAAAAACATAAGGCGTGTTCGATTAAAAAAAAAAAAGAAAATTTGTATCACCAACGACATATGGGCCAGCCTGTGATTGTAGAAATATTTTTTAAGATGTAGCTCAAGACACCCTATAAATAATGTATATAATTTTTTTCGTATCTTGTATAATAACGTAAATATTGAGCTTAATTGATTTTTTACAAAAATTCGACAAAAATTATATGCCATTAAACGATAAACTCTATAGCTAGACTACTGCCAAAGCATAAGAGAAAGGGTCTATTTGAAATGAATTTTCTGGAAATCTTGTAGTAAAATTAAGGACAATGACGGTTGAAACTAAGACATCAGGCTTTGTAAAATATTCTTCTTGAGACATTTTCCTTCCATAGTTCGTATTAGTTTCAGGTTCTTTGCCTAAATGTTGCCAATTTTGACGTTTTAAATCGCGACCACAACGCACTTGCTGCGTCCTGAATTTCTTTTCTTACAAACCTGCATTATAATTACGTGGTCGAAATTCCATACATTAAAGGTCAGCTCAGAACTGGCACGGATGGGGGAATCCGACTGTGTTATTAAAACCAAGCAATGGTTAATCCATTTGGACTGGGCATATTTTTCTGGATAACGAACTTATCCAAGCCAATTGCAAAAGGAAGGTGTTCACTCAATTTGATCGTCATCCGCGCATTATTTTTTGAGTTATCGGTGTGACACATAAATATATATATATATATATATATATATATATATATATATATATATATATATATATATATATATATATATATATATATATATATATATATATATATATATATATATATATATATATATATATATATATATATATATATATATATATATATATATATATATATATATATAATGAGGAGATTCCAGCAAGTGCGTTATGGTAGCGAATTTTTATAAAACTTTCAAATTTCAATTTGCTATTAACCTAACGTTCGTTTGCCAGAAACCAGGTTTTTCGGGAACATTTTAAGTTTATTTTCGAAAAATTTTTGTACATTTTCAAACAATAAAGTGATTTTGATGAAATATGGTACATTGTTTCTACTATATAGGTTATACTGGTAACTAAATTTCATGCCTGCTTTCTTTAAAAAAAAGACATATTTGTTATTAAAAACATTTTCATGAAAATTCACCACCATAACGCACTTGCTGCGTCCATACTTTTTATTTATACTTTATTAAGTTTTATTAATTGACTCACGCATATATACAAGTATGTGTACAACAAATAATAGAATGTTTCTTATAAATTTCCTATCCCAAATTAACATTTCGATTATCCGAAAAAATCGATTATCTGAAGTAGGTCTGGTCCACATTACTTCAGATAATCGAGCCCCTACTGTACTTCTCAGGTGATGTAAATTCTCAAACTAATATACCAATTGACATTACAGTCGATTTGAAATTTTGCGTGATTCGAGAACGAGATTTTAATTTACATTTTCTAATTTTAAAAAAACCACTCTCACAATGAAATAACACATGAATTATTTCATCACTATTACTTGTGGCCCCTGTCAATTTTTTCCCACTCATGCATCGATTGACACAGAAGCGTTTTGATTTCCCTGCGTCTTCCATAAGGCTCTGTACAAAAAATGATGAAACATAGCGTTGCTGATCCCACGTGATCGTGGACCCATCAAAATTATGACAAACGTATGACCACACTGTCTTTATACAGTGTGTCCCAAACTGGATGGGAATGTATTGCTATCTCCGTTATTATTAGAGATAGGGAGACGGTTCGATTAGCAATGTTTTGTAGAATTTAATGCTCGTTCCAAATATGACTTGTATTTTGCCTGCCTCTTTTCGTTATAGAGTTATTTAAAAAAATGTCGATTTCTTTTTTCTTCAATATCTAAGTAGGGGTTGATCTGACATGTCTAAGACTTGTACATTATCAGGAAACCTTTTACAGAGTAATCTTCTTGTGCTATTCTTAACTTTGGATTGACATTTGTTTTTTAACCTACAGGTATCAACGTTTGTTTTTATTATGGCAGGCATATTGGATTTTTTGTTCATGTGATAGGCTCTGAAAAGAGCTTTCCAATGATGTACAACATGCTTGAGAAATCTTGTAATTGCATTGACAATTTTGAGAAAAACCGTTTTGTGGATAGTAGGTTATGAAATCCAATACCAGAAAACAAATGACAAAAAAATGGTTCAAAAAGCAGTAGGCCATGGAGTCTAAAAATAGGCTTCTACTTTTAACATAATTTACCGTAATGATTCACGATAAAAAAATATTGTGATTTAATTTACAATACTTAATTAGGTAATAATGCTAAGTAATATTATGTAAAACAGTTTAGTAACGAAACCCGGCAATAACAAGTAGAAACTTAAACTCAACAAAACAACACAATTAGAAACGGCACTCAAGAAATAATAAAATATAAACTTATATATACACTAAATAGAAAATTGTTCAATATGGCCACCGTTTTGTTCAATGCACTTTTTACACCTTTTTGAAACATGCTTGCAAACTCTGGTGAGGGTGTTTTGGTTAATATGATTTATATCTTCCGTGATTCTGTTTCGTAATTCATTGATATTTTGTGGTGGATCGAATTTATACACATCATTCTTCAGAGTACCCCAAAAATAAAAATCAATAGGTGTTATATCAGGACTTCGAGCAGACCAATGAACCGGCCCATTGTTACAAATGACACGATTATTTAAATTTTGGTACAAAAATTCTTTGACGATCATAGCATTGTGAGCTGAACAACCGTCTTGTTGGTACCAAATATCGTCTGAATTATCATGAACTCTTTTAATTGTTGGTAAGATATCATTTCTTAATAGATTAATATACCTTCTCCAGTTAAATTATTTTCAAAAAAGAGCAGAACAACAATGAAATTACCTGAAATTTTTTAAAGTTAACTGTCTAATCTATAAATAAAAATAACAGTTTTTTACATAATAAGCCGCACCAAATATTAATACCAAATCTGTCTTGCAATCGTCTTTCTTCCTTTACATGGGGATTTTCATTTGCCCAATAATGCCTATTATGGCGATTATACACACCACAATTTGTAAATCTGGATTCATCAGTCCATATTATTTTCAAATGAAAATTTTCATCTTTCTGACATTGTCCTTGATACCATCTGCAGAATTGAAGTCGCTTAGGGTAATCGTCAACATTTAAGCCTTGTACTATTGTAGGTTTGTATGGATGGTAATGACTTTGTTTTAATACACAGTGTACCGTACTTCTTGGAATGCTAATTTGTTCACCATAAAACCGAACAGATTGCGAAGGGTTTTCGTTTGAAACCTGTAAGACGGCATTATTTCTTTCTTCATTTCTAGGCATTGGTAGTTTCTTTGCGTGGAAGCTACCGTCGTTCAATAGATTGGTCACTATCCTGAGAAACATTTTGGTGTTTGATTGTCGTCTTTCTGGGTAGTTGTTTTGATATGAATTTGCAGCTGCCTCAGTATTTCGGTTAGAACGAATATAACATTCCAACATGTCAAAATATTCTTCATTACTGAACATATTGTTGAATAATATTTTTTTAAAAAACAGGAAAGAAACTATTTAGTACAAAATTTTAAGCAACGTGTTAAATACACGTCAAATTGTTCAGATAATTAAGAATGACAGTATTCTTAATTGTCGCGATAGTGTTATATCCATAGCAACCTCTCTTCTGTTGTTTTTCAGTTGACTTACGTTTAAAAATCAAACAATTTTCAGAGGCGTCTTCGTAAATCATTAATCTACTTTTTATTGAGTTCTGTTAGTGAATTTAGTTATTTACTAGGTTTTTTTTCTCCCTCAGGGCTCGTCCCCGGCTTTGCCGTCCCGATAGCACTGCAACCTTTCGCGTATTGTGGATATTTACTAGGTTTACCTATTTAATTAAATTATAACAATTTCTTAGGCTAATGCTGTAATGTAAAATATCATTCTTAATAATGGGCTGATTCATTAGTGTGCCCAAAGTTCCTATTTTGTTATCGTGAATCATTACGTCAAATTATGTTAAGAGTAGAAGTATATTGTTAGATTCCATGGCCTACTGCTTTTTGAACATTTTTTTGGCATTTGTTTTCTGGTATTGGATTTCATAGCCTACTATCCTCAAAACGTTTTTTCTCAAAACTGTCAGTGCAATTACAAGATTTTTTAAGCATGTTTTACATCATTGGAAAGCTCTTTTCACAGGCAAACGTTAATACCTGTAGCTCAAAACCAAATGACAATCCAAAGTTGAGAGTATCACAAAAATATTACTCTGTAAAAAGTGTCCTGATAATGTGCAAGTGTTAGACATGTCAGATAAACGCCTAGGCATGGCAAAATACAAGTCATATTTGGAACGAACATGAAATTCTACAAAACATTGCTAATTTAACCGTCTCACAATCTCTAATAATAACGAAGACAGCAATACATTTCCATCCAGTTTGGGACACACTGTATAGTCACTGTAACCTAACTTATACACGGGTATCAAATTTGAGCCCAATCCGATAAGGGAAACTGATTCAACATTGACTTGCAAATTTTGACCCAACAAACTGACAGATGAAGATAAACAAAAGCTTGTAATAACAAAAACAAACACTTGTGAAGCCAAAGAAAAAGTCTCTACATCTGTATTTTTAGTACACTTGAAAAATATTCTATTATGTGATTATTATAGCAACACTTGTCATTTTAAATCACAGAATGTCAATAACATTTAATTAAATAATTGCTTTTTTTAGTTAAAAGACTATTAATTTTCCGTATCTAAATTATATGTTACATTTTTCGATAGAAAGGCACTGATAACTAAATTTAATTAAATATTGTAATTAGTTTTCGTATACTTTATCATAATAAATGCCTGCTTTATTTCCACCCTTAATCGCAAAGTGAATCTCAAAAAATATGTTGAGTTTATGTTGAAATAGCCTATAAATAAATTTGTTAAAGCTATATAAGTTAACATATAAAGAATTTGTCCTCAGTTTAATACAATATTAACGCAGTAAAAGTACAAATTAAGAAACAAAACTGTTTAAACACTTTTAAAGTAAAAGGTACGTTAAAAGCTCATCAAGCAATTACTAAATGGGTTACTAATTAACTAAAATATTTGTATGTTAGTAATTAAAATGGTAAATAACTTAAGTACTATATATTTGCAAACTTAAATTGCTCTGTATTTACTGGTGATAGTAATAATGATAATAGTAATGATGGTATAATTATGAGTATATTATTATACAGGCTGGCAAAAAAGCCTGGATATATTTTCGAAACGGCTGGGCCAATTACGAGGGATTTTCTTGTGTTTATGAAATAGGACAATTCGGACTTGCGAGGAGTATTCTCATGTGCAAAGATGTACATGGTGTTCAACGATGATGACCAAGTTTTTATTTTAGTGAATTTTTATTTAAAAAAATTCACTAATAGAGAGCTTTTGATGATGAGACTTTGCAAAAGTTTTTTCAAATGAGCGCAAACCAGGACCCCTAGAACCCATATCCGGGGTCTGTTTAAATTTTTATATGTTATATATATATATATATATATATATATATATATATATATATATATATATATATATATATATATATATATATATATATATATGTATGTATGTATGTATGTATGTATCTACAAGATAACTCAAAAACGTATTAACCGATTTTGATTAAACTCGGTAAGAATTTTTCTTTTATTAATAGATTGGATGAGGTCGTTAGCCACGAAAATCGGATAAGGAAAACTTTGAGTTTTCTTTCGAAAAAAAAAATTTACCCAAAAATTACAAAGCTATTTTGATGACATTGGGTGGATACGTTGCATTGGGAAAGACCATACTACGCACCAAAATTTAACTTTCTAACATGATAAAAAATTGAGTTATTTAAATTTAAAGCATTTCATGAAAATTCGCTACAATAACGCACTTTCTGTGTCCCGCACTTTTTTTTCTTTCATGAGTTTCGATAGTACTTTTAGAGACAAATTCAACGATATAAGGCTCATAATCAAAATCATAGATCTAGAGTGAATCAAAAAAGTCTGGACGCAGCAAGTGCGTTATGGAACTGAAGTTTCATTAAATGTTTTTAATAGCAAATATGTGTCTCTAATGCAAGAAGGCACCATCTGCTTACCGGGATAACCTATATAGTAGAAACAATGTACCACATTTTATCAAAATAACTTATTGTTTGAAAATTTTCCGAAAATAAACTTAAAATGTTTCCGAGAAAACTGGTTTCCTAGCCAAGAAACTTTGGGTTAATAGCAAATTGAGTTATTGAAATTTGAAGCATTTAATGAAAATTCGCTACCAAAACGCACTTACTGCGTTTCGATTTTTTTTCTTACAAACATGCATCACATTTTGATAAAAAATGCAAAAATGCAATAATATAAGGGTGTTCGAAAAAAAATATGTAGGTACCACCAACGACTTATGGGCCATCCTGTGATTGTCAAAATAATTTTATAAGATGCAGCTCAAGACACCCTATAATTAACGCATACAATTTTTTCGGGTATCTTGTATAATAACAATTATATTGAGCTTTATCGTAGAAATGCGTCACCCTGTATATATGTAAACAGAAAGTGAACCCGGATATGTATTCTGCGGGTCTAGTTTGCGCTCATTTGAAGAAATCTTTTTAAAAGTCAAAAGCCGCATTCTCCTCATTAACGAATTTTTTCTACGGAAATTTGTTAAAAAGTATAGACCGTTAAACCATAAACTTAACTAAAACTACCGCCAAAACATCAGAGAAAGGGTTTATTTGAAATGAAATTTCTGGAAATATTTTGGTAAAATGAAGGACAACGACGGTTGAATCTGAAACTTAACGCTTTGCAGAACACTCTCCTTGCGAGCTTTTCTTTACGTAATCCGTATTTGTTTCAGGCTCTTGGCCTAAATGTTGCCAATTTTGACGTTTCAAATTGCGACTTTGGCGTTTTGAGGAAAACCCCAAATTTTTTTTTTAAATGCCCATAACTTTTTGTCTTTAAACTCACAGCCTTAAATTTTGGCACATGGTTTACTCTTTATAATATAAACACGCATACCATATAACTTTTTTCCGAAAGAACACACAACATTTTCCGGGGAAAACCTGGCTCGATTTTCCTGGCTAACGAATTTATCCAAGCCACTTGCAAAAGGAATGCACTCAGAAAATTTGATCAAGATAGACCTATTATTTTTTGAGTTATCGGTGTGATATATATATATATATATATATATATATATATATATATATATATATATATATATATACATACAGGGTGTTCAAAAAAGATGGGGCAATATGTAAGAGGTTGATTTCCCAGGTCATTTTATGAAAAAAAGTTCCCATAAATATATGTGCTAAAATGCATTGTTTCCAAGATACAAGGTGTTAACTTTTTTTGTAAAATAACGATTTTTTTCAAATAATTCAAATATCTCCTCACCGATTGTTTTGAAATTTGGCAGCGTTGTTTGTATTATTAATGGGCTGATTTGGCCCTAATTAGATGCAGATTGTTAAGTCCATTGGCGTGAGGGGGGGCACCTCAACAAAATTTAGTGAAATAACAATGTACGCCACTGACTGCAATATGATTTGTATATTATTATGAGATAAAGAAACTAAAACTACAAGTTTTTTGTCTCTTGAAATTTCTCCGTATCTTGAATCGTTTACACGATAAAAAATAAAAACCCTTTAATGGCATGTCCATTTTCATACAGAAAATCACAAACACGAACAATAATTTTTGTTGAGGTACCCCCCCCCCCCCCCAATGCCAGTGGACTTAACAATCTTTATCTAATTAGGGTTAAATCAGCCTATTATTACTACAAACAACGCTGCCAAATTTCAAAACAATCGGTGGGGAGATGTTTGAATTATTTTTAAAAAATCGTTATTTTACAAAAAAATTTAACACCTTGTATCTTGGAAACAATGCATTTTAGCACCTATGTTTATGGGAATTTTTTTCATAAAATGACCTGAGAAATCAACCCCTTAAATATTGCCCCGTCTTTTTTAAACACCCTATATATATATATATATATATATATATATATATATATATATATATATATATATATATATATATATATATATATATATATATATATATATATATCACCTCGCCGACCTATCCACTGGTTTTTGTTAGGCTTATTATTGTGAAGCTAATTGAATAAATCGCATACCTCTGTCTGCATTCTTTGACTGTAACCATATCCGACTATGATTAGAATAAGTATCTTTCCTGCATTACTTAAACCGTCGATTTCACGTAATAACTTGTGAACAAAAATCTAATAGTGAAATACTGCTGTCACAGTTGACAGTTCTGGTAATAATTTAACCTGCTGTTTTTGCAGACATCAGAGTCGTCAAAGCTGCTAAATCTTTGATGTAAAAATTTAGACTCGCCACAGATCTGTCATTTTGCTGGCTAGGTACAATGAACCTTTTATCATTTAATTTGTCCCTAAGAGTACTATTGAAATTCGTAAAAATATACAGAGTGTTCAATTTGAAATAAAAAAGCTGATCATCCCTGCAGAACGGCCTTATATCTTTGCACATGAGAATATCCCTTTCAAGTCCAAATTGTCCTATTTCATAAACAAAAGGAAATTCGTCGTAATTGACTCAGCCGTTTCAAAGATATATGCAATATTCCCGACTTTTTTGCCATTCTGTACATATAGAAGAATTTTGCTCAGTTTCACAAAGCTCGGTCAACTATTTAACGGCCGGTTAGTTAATCAAGGCTTGAGACGACCAATCACATACTATGAATCAGGTTTTTGCCATGACAACCGAATATTTCAAAGCTATGATTGGGTGTATTAAGCCTTGATTATCTAGACGGCTGTTAAATATTTAATCGAGCTTTGTGAAACTGGGCATTAGACTCCATATTCTAAACTTTTTTGCCATTTTATAAATATAGAAGAATTACACATTTCCAAATGCTGAATATCTATTTGACCTTTTGGCGATTATGGTCCAATATCATAACTGAATTTTATCGATTTTTAGTGAATTTTCTTAGAAAAAAAGTCACTATTGGGGAGATCCCGACTTTTGAATATTGAATTTTTTTTCAAATGAGCGCGAACTAGGACCCCTAGAAGCCTTACCCAGGGTCAGTTTCAGATTTTATATGTTTATATATTTTTTATATACACTTAGCCGCAAAAATAACGCACAACCAAAAATTATGCTCAATTTCAAAGTTGAATTTCTCGCGAACCGATAAATCGATTTCATTAATTTTTTTTTGAACTGTAGCTTTTTTCTTTGGTAATTGCACTGTGAAGAACTTTTTATTCAGATTTCAGTTTAAGGCTTATACAGGGTGCAAAAATGAGAATAGTTTTTTTACGTTAAATTTAAGACATCCTGTAGGAACCATTAGCCACAACAACGGATGCATAATGAAATCATACTGTAGCCTCATGTTTTCTGAACATTTTGTTTTGTAAATTTCTCTGATATAAGTAATATCAAATAAAATACACAGTTTTATACCAGAACATGTTTCTTTTTCATTAAAATAACATTTGACAACATTAAACTACGAATAATACTAACAATAATTAACAATACATGGCAAGAAAAGTACATTAGTAGCGCGTCGTTCCACCTCTACTTCTAATAACTGCTTCGCATCGCCGAGGCATACTCGATATTAAATTGGATATTTGATTTTGGTCCATTCAAGTCCATTCCAAATATCGGTAACCATTATTTCGACATCTTGCAGGTTGGCAGGGGGAGGTTGATGCTGACTGAGTGGCCTACCAATAATATCCCATAAGTGCTCAATAGGATTCATATCGGGACTGTGCGGTGGCCAATTAACAGTTAGAATATTTACTTCTCGTAAATATTCATTGACGATCCGTGCTACATGAGTTCTCACGTTATCGTGCATTAGTCAAAAATTATTCCCAGTGTACGGAGCGAAAGGGACAACGTGCTCAGACAAAACGTCATTGATATATCTTTCGCTATTTAAAGTACCCCCATGTAAAGGTACGATATCCGTTCGTGCTGTGAAGGAAATTTCAGCCCAAAACATCACAGAGCCTCCATTAAATAAAGTTGTTTCACGTATGTTACACTGTGCATAACTTTCAGCTGGCCGGCGGATAACTCTTAGATGTATATCGGAGCTATATAGACAAAACCTAGATTCGTCTGTAAATATAGAACGTGTTTCCAGTCCTCAATAGTCCAGTTTACATGCTTCCTGGCGAATTGCAGTCTAGCTCTGTGGTGGTATACATTTAATCCAGTGCCTGTCGCTGGAACTCTGACATGTAAATTTTATTCAAAAACACGTCTCCTCACAGTATCAATGCTTGGTTGAATATTATGAACTGCCCTGAGTTGTGTCAAAAGTTTCCTTAACATGGTGAAACGTTCTCTTAAAGCACACAGTGTAATATAGCGATCTTGAACAACGGTAGTTACCCGAGGTCTGCCTTGTCGTGGACGTAGGTCATAGTCATTAGTTTCCCTGAAGTGTTGGACAACACAAGCAATTGTTGTATGTGCAAATCCTAATCTCAAACCAATAGCGTTGTAGCTTACTCCTTCATTATGTAATGTCACTGCTTGAACACATTCATCACGAGTCATATTCCTTCTAACACGTTCCATTTTCACGAAAGAACACTAGATCACAAATTATGAACTTAATTATACAGTTTAAGACGATAGGTACATAATAAAACAAAGGAATTGTCAAACTGACATTTGCTGATATTGTTTGTTTATCATAGACTAATGTGTATATTAAACCAAATAAATATCCAGTAAAACTGTGATTAATGAAGAAAAACATGTTCTAGTATAAAACTGTGTATTTTACTTGATATTGCAGGTATAAGAGACATTTAAAAAACAAAATGTTCAGAAAACATGAGGCTACAGTATGATTTCATTATGCATCCGCTGTTGTGGGGTGTCTCAAATTTAACGTAAAAAAACTATTCTCATTTTTGCACCCTGTATAAGCCTTAAACTGAAATCTACAGTGCAATTACCAAAGAAAAAAGCTACAGTTCAAAAAAAAATTAACGAAATCGATTTATAGGTTCGCGAGAAAATCAACTTTGAAATTGAGCATAATTTTTGGTTGTGCGTTATTTTTGCAGATAAGTATATATATATATATATATATATATATATATATATATATATATATATATATATATATATATATATATATATATAAGCATATAAAAATCGAAACTGACGGATATGTGTTCTAGAGGGCCTAATTAGCGCTCATTTGAAGAAATTTTTTCAAAATTCAAAAGTCGGGATCTCCTCATTAGTGATTTTTTTTAAAGAAAATTCACTAATATGCATATTGATACAATAATTAGAAAAATAGCTGATTACAAAAAACCATTGGTTTGCCCTTTCTTATCAAATGTTATGATTATTGTGCACTGTAAGTTTTAACAGACATGAATGGGATTCCAAACGGTCACCTATCCAAGTGCTGACCGTAACGAGAGTTGGGTACTTAATGTTGCGCCCCTAATTATGTATTTCTGTCGTCAAGTAGTAGTTGTCAAACGTAAACTGTGGCTGGCAATTTAATTTTGAGAGCAGGCAGTTATTTTCCCGCGATCCCAGAATTTGCTGGTATTATATAACACATTATTATGCAACATTATTACATATCAGCTTTAGAAATCAAGATACTCGAGATAATTTTTCAGTTATGTTGAATTGAGTGTAGACATTTGAGTCATCGACTTTGGCGCTACCTTTTCCGATTAGATGTTCTCTTTCCAATTAAAATATTGTAGTTCCGAAACAAGTTATGATAACAAAAGCACCAAATGTATTACAAAATATTGTGCAAAACAAACAACTCTTTCCCTACAATAATAAGCCATTGGCAAACGTCTTGTTGACATTTGAGTATAGGTATAAAATCTGATTACCTTCTGACAGTTAAGTCACTTTTTGTCAAGCCAGGTCCCGTCAGTAAGTTTTGTTAACAGATATATTAAACAACTGGTAAATATTAAAGTTTTTCTCTTATATCATAATTTTAATACACATATTATTTATTTCCAGGTCTTGATAAAGATGGTGGTAGTAACCAAAGACTCAAATTATGAAGAAGCACCGCAGATAAATGCTACAGCGCCTAGTGAAGCTGCTAGCAATGAAAGCTGTGCGGTCAGAACAGACGTTATGACGGATTCTTCAAGGTACGTCTATAGATTCAGGATATTGATATGTTAGATCATTAATTTCTTTTTTCTAATTATAGGAATAAATTTTAAAGTAATTTACTTAAAATCACATACATGTGATTCAATAAAAAAAAACATATCAGCTACTTGCTTTCATAATACAAACTTTTGCTGTTGACATTGTGTTCTGTCTTTAAGAAGCTTCCTGGCCTTAAAATGCAATATTTTTTCCACTGCTAATAAAATATATCCTACTTAAAATCAATCGTGAAAACGTTTTCAGAAATTCATTGATAAACAGCAATGTTGTCGGTCTCGTAAACTTTTAAAATTTTCATCGAAAACACAACACTGTGTAATTTTGCGGATTATCTCATGGTCAGCTTTCTGATTTTTTCTCATAAACATGCCTAGAAACACCCCGTATGAATAAACCACATAGGAAATGTTGTGGTCTCAACCCGTAAGAAAGTTGCGGGACCCAGAGAGAATAAGGGTGCTAAGCGGGAAAGAAACTGAAAAGAAAATAAAAATGCAAAGTGTGAAAAAACAACTTATAGAATCCCAAGCGGAGAAATAAACCACGACCAATGGCTTCCGCTTTCCAACCACTCCTTTAACCCATTCCCGTTTCTCAGCAAAAAAACCCACGTTCATTCAATTAAAAGGGAAGGGAAAACCATCAATGTCAATGACCTCACCAATACCACCCCCACCCCCCAAGAAGTCAATGATCCTTTTGATACTTTTGATCTTTTTAGTCCTTTTGATCCTTTTAAGTTTGGTCTACAATTTGCACATACCTATATTAGAATATAATAATAATTAAATCTTCCAAGAGAGGATTGCACACCACAAACCACATCCGAAAAATCACATGGTATATATATATATATATATATATATATATATATATATATATATATATATATATATATATATATATACAGGATGTCCCAAAAGTCGTAAGTCAAACGTCACACGAAGATAGACTAGCTCAAGCCCTATCAGAAAAAAGCCTATATGATCTAATAAAAAAATTTACGGTTTTCAAGATATCTACAATTTTATGAAAAAAATGAAAAATGTCAAATTTAAAGGTATTTTGGCCCCCATATGCAGAAAAAACATTTCCGGAATGTAATTTTTGTCATGTCCTCTTTAATGGCGTTATCAAAGTAATCTGAAATATTTTATGTTATTATTCAGAAAAGCTGGACAAAATTTAAAAAACGGACTATTTCCTCCCCAATTTTTTAAAATTAAGAATAAACCTGCGTACTAAAAAAAATATAATAAAATTTACTGGCTCATAATTTTAAAAACTTCCCTGTTTTAAGTAGATTTTAAAATGGTATAAAACATTATCAATATCTCTAAAAATAATTCACTGTGGACGAACGACAGAAAATTAGGAAGTGGTTTTTCGTAAACCTATCTTTTAATCATTCCCAATCAACACCGCACGTATTGAGTCTCTCCATAAATAAAATGCATGTCCGCAGACTCTTGATGGATGTAACTCACTCAATTTTCCATTGTATCCAAAAATCCAGATTAAAAAAAGTTTGTTAGTGGATCAATCTACTAAGAAGTTAGCGCGTGTGTAGCAAGAACAAATTAGTAACCTTACTGACACTGACAGAAATAAGTGTTGTAAATGTCACAATCTGTTTGTCTGTAATTATTAGCTACCTGATTTCACTTCAGATTTACTTTCAATCGTCGACAGCAAATTATTTTGATATGATATTGATAATGTTTTATACCATTTTAGAACCTCCATAAAACAGGGAAGCCTCTAAAATTATGAGCTAGTAAATTTTAATATATTTTTTTTTCAGTAGAGGTTTATGCATTTTAAAAAAATTGGGGAAGAAGTCCGTTTTTAAGCTTTTTTTCCCGATTTTCTAAATAATAACACAAAATATTTCAGATTAGTTCGATAATGCCATTAAAGAGGATTAACATGCAAAAAAATTACAATCTGGAAATATTTTTTCTAAATTTGGGGGGCAAAATACTTTAAAATTAATTTGACAAATTTCATTTGTTCATAAAATTGTAAATATCTTGAAAAACGTAAACTAGTCTATCGTCGTGTGACGGTTGATTCGCGACTTTTAGGAGAACTTATATATATATATATATATATATATATATATATATATATATATATATATATATATATATATATATATATATATATATATATATATATATATATATATATATATATATATATATATATATATAGCCTTAAAGGCTGCCTGGCTGTCTGTGGCTATGAGGATCCGCTTGTTGGTGTAGCCCCTCGTCTTGTTCCCTCGCACGCAGTGCAGGATGTACATTTCGGCCTGAAAGACCGTTGCATGAGCTCCAAAGGAAATACTGTGACTTACCCTCGGTCCTTCCGAATAAACGCCTGCCCCCGTCCCACGCTCCCCGCCGGATCCGTTCGGGAACCAGACGAGCGCGTCCCGTGGTAGGCCCGGCGTCTCCCCCCGTCATGCCTCGCGGTTGGGGATTACCACTGTAAACTTGTTTTCACTGTCGATTCGCGAGCTCTCGAACGCTGACCTCATTTCAAGAATGGCCTCCTTCACGATCTTAATTTTTCAGTGGTTCATGCAACCGGGGTTGATCTTCAGTCTACCATTGGAGGCTAGTTTGTATAGTCCTAGCCTGGGCTCCCTCATGATAAGTAAGTGTTTAGAGGGGGGGGGGTCAGATCCAGCAACACCTCCATGATGGCTGTTGGGGTTGAAGTCATGGCCCCTGTGTGGCCTAGGCAGGTCATCCTTTGGATCTTGCCTAGTTTTTGTGTGGTCTGACCACCCTTGTGTATAGCCAGTGGGTCATACTAGGTCTTAGTCCCTACGTTTTTCCATATAGCCGCTTAGTGACGGCTAAGGTCATGACTGCCTTACCCAGTATTTTTCCAACGTGAAGTTTCCAGGTTAGCTTAGAGTCCAATACGACCTCCCTGGTCATTGGAATGTTTCTACCGTATAGAGTGAGAGTTCTGTGGCTCTCCCACTTCCTCCTCCTCGTAAACCATGTTACTATCAATTTAGTCTTATATCAATGTTTTTTTCATGAATCACTTAGCGGAATAAATTTATAACTATGATGTATTATGGATTTTTACTTTGACTACAAATTACTACAGGACCGTTTTGGGAGATGGTCAATTTAGTGGCGTGAGCACATTTTTTATAAAAAGATCCCCAATTAGGTTTCTTAAAATTTCACTGTTAAAAACTGTCAAAGTAGGCCTTTGATTCTGTAGAAATATGGCGCTTATTGCTCCAAAGATACAGTTTATCAAGATCAAGATCACTTTAAAGAAAATTCGGTTAAAATCAAACTATAGATAAAGATTTTACAGGGTGACTTCCTAACAAATGGGTCACGCGATATATATATATATATATATATATATATATATATATATATATATATATATATATATATATATATATATTGTTAGTTGTTATTATTTATTTGCTAAATTAGTTATACACCGCATCATACAAATAAGTTGTTTACTTGGGCTTGTATGTAATGCAATTTTCCTACTTCGGGCCAAACATTGATATTATAAATTTTGACATTGACACTTTTGAATTTTACTGTTCCAAAATATTAAATTTTACACTAATTTGAGCAGAGCTATTACATAAATGTCTTATTCTTGTATTGCTGGTCCATTGTATGCCCCTAGTGTATATTTCTAGCTTCTATCCCTTCATTACAATATAAAATTACTACTTTTCACAACTGACGTAACCAATATTAAAGCTTACACATTATGCGAAGTAAGCGCAACATTTTCTGGCCTATTTATGAAAGAAACGGCGTAGGCTCACAATAAGATTTTATTTTTCATTATAGACTCCCTAACATCAATGCAGTACTTTCTTCGTTTCGGCAACAATTCGATACCGCTAAAAAAACTATTCTTTTGTTATGTTCTCAAAATATACCCAAACTGCAGCGTTCACCTTTTCGTCGTCACTGAAATGGCGCTTGCGAAGGTGCTTTTTCAAATTTCCAAATAGTCAGTAATCACTTACTTATTTATTTTTATTACTTATTTATTTCTGAGATAAATTTTACAAGGTACAATACAAATAAGCTTAGGCTTGTGGCTGTATTAAATGTACAATTTTAGAGCTAAAATACTATTTTCATCCAAAGTCGTGTTTAAAAACTGTCAGATTTGACAGTATAATTGTAATTTATTCTCACTCCTCACCAGTATAGTTTCGTTAGTGGCTAACACTTCCAGTTTTGTTAAACTATATCTCCTTTCTTGTTAAGCAATTTCCATACTATTTTGTTAACGATAACACAGTGTAATTTTAAATTTTCTTTTCACTTAAATCTTGAAGCTTCTATACGGAGCATGATCAATTTGTTCGAAAACTAGTCACGAATTGCGGCTTGTACAATTCCAGCAGTATGCACGGGTGCAGTCTCATGAAGCAAACGCATGAGTCTGGTCAGTTTCCTACGTCTTTTAGCCCGAATATTTTGCGCCCGAATATTTTGCCGGATCATAGTAGAGTAACATAGTTACTTCCCCTGTGTCAACATGTTCACAGGGTTTTCTCCACAGGGGTCCAAAATTGATCGGGAACATTCATTTCGTGACTTCTGGCATCGTGATGATCAAGTGTCAGTTATAAAAAACTAATTGACATAAAATCCATTTTTGTTTTTTTCCAAGGCTAATAAGACTTGAACCAATGTCTTTCCAAATTTTGACACGCTGCGATAGCCTGGATCCATGTCAGGCCAGAAAATGTTGACGCTTACCTATGTATAGTTTAAATATTTTTTGCATATACAGGCTGTTTCAAAAAACATGCACCATCGCTCGTGGGGCAATTCCTTACTAAAAAATAAGAAGAAAAGTTCCTGTGCACATGGGCCCGGAAACGCATAGTTTCCAATATACAGGGAGTTGAATTTTTTTTTTTTAATTTTTTATAAATAATTTCAAAACCACTGGATTGATTTTAATGAAACTTGGAACTTGAAAGTGTATTATGAAAGTGCATATTTTTAAGTGAAAATCTACTTACAACTGCGTCAGTGGCGTGCGTACGGGGTAACTGTAAAAATTCATTTGGAGAAAAAATATGTACGCCACTGTCTTTTTCCAATTTTGATACATCAGTTATGAAGCTTATTACATAAGCCACAAAAGCTGCCTCTTGGTATTTTTTCGTTCAGGGTATCCCCTAGGAGATATGATTAATTTTATAAAAAGGGGCAAAGTACCGATTAGTCGGCGTAATAATAATAATAATAATAATAATAATAATAATATATGTTTACTGCAACCATAAGAATATGAAAAACAAAACATACAGTAAACATTACAGCAATAAACGTGCAAATAACTAACCTACGTAAAACTTATTGGTGATAAACATTGAAATGAATATTACAAACATTGATAAAAAATAAATAAAAAATAAAAATAAAAAATGAAAAAAGTAATCGTAAAGACACCATGATTTTTCCAAACTCTTGTTTTTTGTACATTACTCAATCGACTTTAATAACAAAGCTAAAGAAAATGTTGAAAGTGACCACCATTAGCGTCGTTACAATTATTTAACCTTCTGCGCAAAGATCTTCTTACTCTTCTGCAAATATTTTGATCTTCTCTAATGCTGTCAAATGCATATTCTATTCTTCCCAACAATTCTTCTCGTGTATTTACTGGTGTTTTATACACTATTTCTTTTCAATGACCCCACAAATCAAAATCGAGAGGATTCAGGTCCGGAGATCGAGGTGGCCATGACACCGGACCTCCACGACCAATCCATCGGTGACCGTATGTGTTGGCTAAATATGTTCTTACAACTGCTGCAAAATGTGCGGGCGCACCATCATGCTGGAACCACATTGTACCATTTCTCATAAAAAGCGGTAGTAACAACGGCAAATCATTTTGTAAAAAGTTTAAATATGATTCATGGTCAAGACGATTCGGTAGAACAACAGGACCAATTATGTGATTTTCAATAATAGCAGCCCAAATATTGATGGAAAATTGATACTGCGAGTTTGCAACTCTTAGAGAGTGTGGGTTTTCATCGGCCCATGTATGTAAATTGTGAAACTTTACGATACCTTTTCGCGTAAATGACGCCTCATCAGTAAATAGTACACGTTTAGAAAAATGTTGGTCGTGCCTAAGTTTGTTTAAGAACCACTGACAAAACATTACCCTTGGTTGAAAGTCTCTAGGTAGATGTTCCTGGACACGTGTAAAATGATAGGGATATAAACTTTGATCCTTCAGAGTTCTGTGAACTGATGATGCCAAAATATTACCCAATTCGGTGGCAATAATTCTCGTACTTGTACTAGGATCACGTTCAACTCTATTTAATATTGCCTCTTCAACTCATACAGTTCGGCGGTATCTTCTGCGTCCAGAGTCAGCTTTTAAAGGTTTTAAAGAACCAGTTTCTCTCAAATGTCTTACAATACGTGGGAAAATATTTTTGTCAGGAATTCTTCTTTGCGGATAAGTTTCCTGATAAACTCGCACAGCTTGTCTAGCATTTTGATTTGTTTGTCCATAAATTAACAACATATCAGTCAAATCCGCTGAAGTGTACTTAATGAAAACCATCTTGAGAGGAGGAAATAATATTAATGAGCAGCTCAGTATCAACAAATAACTAAAAACGAAAATACTGCACCGTATCAAAATTTAAAGAATAGCACGAAAACTCTTTTGACGCCTACAAAGCACTTCAAAATTGTAGAATTTAGAGAACTGTCAAAAATTATAGTTTCATGGCACTTTACGATTACTGTTTTCATTACTCCAACGAATCGGTACTTTTCCCCTTTTTATAAAATTAATCATATCTCCTAGGGGATACCCTGAACGAAAAAATACCAAGAGGCAGCTTTTGTGGCTTATGTAATAAGCTTCATAACTGATGTATCAAAATTGGAAAAAGACAGTGGCGTACATATTTTTCCCCAAATGAATTTTTACAGTTACCCCGTACGCACGCCACTGACGCAGTTGTAAGTAGATTTTCACTTGAAAATATGCACTTTCATAATACACTTTCAAGTTCCAAGTTTCATTAAAATCAATCCAGTGATTTTGAAATTATTTATAAAAAATTAAAAAAAAAATTAAAATTCAACTCCCTGTATATTGAAAACTATGCGTTTCTGGGCCCATGTGCACAGGAACTTTTTTTCTTATTTTTTAGTAAGGAATTTCCCCACGAGCGATGGTGCATGTTTTTTGAAACAGCCTGTATAGTCGTGAAAAATAAATAAAATTTTCCGAAAGCTTGGCGGTGTCAAAAAAGTGTTTCTTTTCATTTCTGGCGGCATACACACAAAAAACATGGATTCATCAAAAAAAAAAAAACTCTAATGCGCTGTCATTTAACGACACGTTTTTAAAGTTTGAAAGTCGTGTCCTAAGTTTTAGGGGAAATTCTCAAAAAAATATTTTAATTCTAATATTTTATATAATGGTATTTACGTATTTTTTAGTACAATGTTGTAGAAAAGTTATCTATGTAGTTGTTTCTAATTCTATTTTGAAATTTCTTATTTAAAATATTCCAAAATTTATAACTCATTTTGTTCCATTTAGATTCGAAGGAAAAAATCAAATCTCTGATGAACGCTGGAAACAGATACTCCTTCAGATAAGAGAAGCAGTTAAAGATGAATTCTCTGTTACAAGCGAGACACATTATATCAAAAGGCGACGTAAAAGTTTACCGAGAATACCCAAAGATCTCACAGAAAGTCAAAAAAGAAAGCCATCCAAAAAACAACAGCATTTTTTAAACTTTTTGACTTGTTGGAGTGCAGTTTTTGATTGAAATATTTATTGGAACATTTTGAGCTATCCAGAAAGGGCATTTTCACTGAGTGACGTTGTATTTCTAGTTCACGTGATTTTTATACCAAAAATTGTTGTTTGAATGACTCTTTTAAAAGTTTAATGAGATAATTAGGTCACCTACTGTTTATAATGTTCTAATTGTTGAAATTTGGTTTTATAAAGGAATGTTAAAATCGTTTTCGATGCTTAAAAAAATTTAAAACATGTAAAACTTCGAGATTTAAACAGTTAGAAAAATATATTCACATTCGTAAATCGAAATTATGAAGATTTTGCATGTCCTAGGTGAATCACTAAATGTTGAATGTTTTAAGCTCTCTAACTGTGTTGCTGTTTACTTTACTGCATCAAAAATGGAAAATCTAAAATCTAAAATCAAATTATTTTAGCCATATGGTTTATTAGGTTTCTGAGAGTTATTTTTATTAAGTAAATGTTTAAGGATTAATAATCAAAACGTTTATAATCAGATGGCTATGATAACAGAAACATCGATACCTATACATTGCTTGTTAATTTTTAGTTTATATCTAATCCACCAGGTATGGCTATTAAAAAAACAAGATTTTTACTTAATATTTGGTTTATTGTAAACATTAACTTGAATTAATAAAAGAAATGTTAATAAAAATTAACATGTATCTCCTTTAACTCACTCCTGTTCCATATCTGTATACAACTCAATTTAGTCCTGCCTTCTATGATTGCTAAAACAGTGTTTTAAGTCTTTACGAGTCAACATCCTTAATAATTCTGCCATTTTTGATTGTACTGCCCACTGAAAATAAACGCCCTTCAAAGCACTCTTCATTTTGGAAAATAAATAGATGTCGTAGGGAGCTAATTTTAGCCAACAAAAATGTGCTCGACTACTGGGATACGTTCGTCCTTCAGAGCGGTTATTGTGTGCGGGTGCAATGTCTTGATGCAAAATCCATGAGATCCAGCACAAATCAGGCTTCTTTCTCTTCAATTTTTATCTTCATACAAAAACTCTGATTCACCTTTTGACCCGCAGGAATTTTATTTACATTTAATCGTAATAACTCGAGCCTCGGTGGTTCAGGGGCAATAACGTGTGCCTCTGAACCGAAGGGTACTGGGTTCGATTCCAGGGTTCTCCTTTCACGTTTTCAGTACAAACTGTAACATTAACATGAACCGAGATTGTATTTGAGCAAGTTGAATGCCTGCACGTTCCGCCCTTCGGAGGGGGCGTAAAGCCGTCGGTCCCGTGTCCATGAGATGTTGGGCACGTTAAAGATCCATACCCTCCTTACAGTAAGGCAGGGGTTCGGCAAAATTTCCAGGATGGTAAGGTGAAACTGCCCCCTGGCGTGGGTGATTGGCCATAGTCGCGGAAAAAGGCCGACGTTAAAGAAACAAAACAAAAATCGTAATAACTAACTTGATGCCAAAGAAAATTATCAACACAATTTTTAATTAATTGTTGGTGCCTTTGCTTGTTCAAACCGTGCCCTACTAAATACAGACGTATAGAGTTATTTTCTCTGAATTCACAAGTGCTTGTTTTGTTCTCTGTCCAACATAGCTAATTTTGATGCAGGTTGATTTTTTCTAGCATCTCTCACTATCACCTCCCAAAACTTAAGGTAAATATTCAGTTGTAAATTGATACTGTGAGGTGGTGATACTTTACAGCAGTTTTTCAGAATTTTTTGATGCAAGCCACCGATTTCATCGATATACGTCAGTGTCCCGAATATATGGACTATGTTTCAGTTTCAGCTACCAATTTTTGTTAACAATGCTTCCATATAAAGACAAAAAATGTTTTTTTTAGAAATTTGTGTGGGTGTAAAGTAATTCTGCGATGGTGTTAGTTGACACACTCCTTAAAGACTTGATGTCCGTACATCAAGGTCAGTGTATATTTGGGGCGACTTTATACTTTATTCATATTTTTTAAAAAGTTCTGCATGACACCCACTGCAGAGATAACGGACAAAAAACTCAAATTAGTAGACACCAACTGCAGAGATAACGGACAAAAAACTCAAATTAGTAAAGAAACACAGACTTTTATTAAGTTTGTTTTTCAATAAACTTATAAATGCATTTCTCTTCAGAAACGTCCTAAAAAGTCACCAAATAAATATTGCCGGGTGCAATGTTGAGCAGTTTTTTGCTTGGCCTTTTTGCTTTTCCAGAAGTACACGATGTTCTGGTGTCCTTTAAAAAGGAAAGTAAACTCTGTTCTCTGAAATTGTATTCTCTTCAGCTCGTTGTTCTGGCAGTCTTTTAATAATTGCTGATTGGTTTAGAGAAATGATCACTGTTGCTCTAACCTAAAAGACGACTCATCTTAAAATCATTAAGTTGCATTTTATCTGTCAACTAATTCAACAATAGTGGAAATGAAATTTTGCCAATGGGCCATTCCTTTTCAGTGGCCCATAGTATTCCACAGCCAAGAGTTGAGTCAGATGGGTTGTGTTCTTGGACAACAATATAAATTTGATATTTTCTCTTTCGCAACCAACAATGATATCATGATTTAGATGCGAAGACAAAATTTTCCCTTTCATTACTTTATGCCCTGACATTCTACGTAACCATGGTAGGACGATGGTCTGGAACTAATCTTCCAAGGTACGGGAGTCAAACTACCCGCTTTTAGATCAGTTGCGGCGGGCGTTTTTTGAACCTCCAATTGTCCACTGGCCATATAATCTCTCTGCTTTATATACAGTATATGTTGGCAGTACCTAACCAATTCCAGTGACAGCAAACATAATAGAAATATATGTCTTTGAAGTATTCATGACCATTTCAGTGACAGCAAACATAATAGAAATATATGTCTTTGAAGTATTCATGACCATTTCCGGATAATTCATACCTCTTCTAAAAATAGATTTTTTAGATCCTGAATTATCTGAGAGAATAGTCCCATCGTAGTTCAAATGGAGGAACATTTTGTAAGCTAAATTTGAAAAATATTCCTGAATTTCATCCACAGTTTTTTTTTTGCACGTCTTTTATGTTTTGACAGCTTCTTTGGCTTAGACGATTGCTGTGGCGTTATACAAACTTAGCCACCCAATCAAATCCTGTCATATTTCTATCAAACTTGCGAATTTCTTTCTCTGATTTATATAAATATTTTTCCCCAACATTCGTAAGTAAACGCAGTTAATGGACTTCCAAATTCTCCGGACACTAAAAGCACATCAACAAAATGCCGTTACTCAACCTCTGCTAAAATTGTAGATTCCCAACTGTTTTCGAATGCTTGCCTCTCACCTTATTACATATTGCTTTACAAGGAATGCCAAATTGGCACGCAGGAGCTCTATACGAGTTACCATTTAGGACCATTCGATTTGCAGATTTTCTTCGGTATAATTTCGGTACGGCCGATTGCCAATTTGGCTCTTGTAAAAACGGCCCATCTTCGACTTTAACTGAAATCACAAAAAACATGTCTAAGGGATGTGTAAAGTCTTCAGAGTGCTAAAAAAATTCCATATTTTCCCAACCCTTAAAATTTATTTGCAATCACATAAACAGTAACAGTTCTACAGACCTTTGCATCACCAACGCCAGGGAGCAGTTTCACCTCACTATCCTGGAAATTTTGCCGAACTCCTGCCTTTCTGTAAGGAGGGTAAGGATCTTTAACGTGCCCAACATCGCATGTACACGGGACCGACGGCTTTACGCCCCCTCCGAAGGGCGGAACGTGCAGACATTCAACTTACTCAAATACAATGCCAGAACCTAGGTTGATGTTAATGTTACAGATTGTACGGAAAAAGTGAAAGGGTAACGCTGGGATCGAATCCAGTAACCTTCGATTCAGAGGCACACGTTCTTACCCCTGAACCACCGAGGCTCTTAGCGAGTTTCTGTAAAGTTACCCACGACTTGCAAAGTATCACCATCTTACGGTACAGGATACATACTATAAAAACCTAGTAAAGTCTATTCTAAATTAAAATTATATCTGACCTTAAAATAACGTTAATCCTCATTTTGGCATAATGGAGTATACAGGGTGACTCACGGTCGATGGTAGGTTAGACGTTTACGGAGAATGGGACATAACATTACTTGTTTTCTTGGGTAATTAGTACTGCTCTATCAATCTAAGATATTTTAAGTGTTCCGCCGTTGCCACCTATATTGAAAAGGAGCAAAAACTTTGATAGTTTAATGAAACACCCTGTATATTATTGCATTTTTCGCTCCTATATTACCTTCCGATTAATTTTGTAGGATACTTCTCTACACCTATCTCCAGAGGATTTCGATAAATTAATTTTTTTCCTTACTTTTTTGTGAAAAACAGAGCTTCAATTAAATGTTTATTAGTGCGGTATTTGTATTCGTAGAAAACTGAAATCGTGGATGCAGTTTACCAACGTCCTGTGTATTACTGATGTCTAAGGGCATTCGTTTTACAT
Source organism: Tillus elongatus (assembly GCA_964006375.1). Classification (NCBI taxonomy): domain Eukaryota; kingdom Metazoa; phylum Arthropoda; class Insecta; order Coleoptera; family Cleridae; genus Tillus; species Tillus elongatus. Next base: position 214,216,917 of record OZ023263.1, read on the forward strand.
TATACAGGGTCGTTCAAAATTTGTGATTTTACCGATAGATACAAAAATCGTGAAAAGTTCATTTTTTAATCGAACACCATGTATATTATCAAATATCCTGAAAGACAATTAAAGTTCATTTATAATAATGTATCATGTTCATATGCCTAAATGGTCAGGTTTCCGAAACAAAAGCAAGTTTAATTGGTTGTAAATTGGGTTACGTTTCATTGAACCTTCTGCATGTTCTTGCTATAATTTAATCACATTTACCAGGAAGAATAAACAGTTTCATCAAAACTTTCTTTAATGGTCATTGCCTTCCATTTTGATCCTTTTCAAGGCAAATTTTTGTTAAAGAACGCGCAAATTGTTTATTATTGATACACTAATTGTCAAATTTTCATAATGACATGCTCCATGACATTTCATACTATAATAGACACAAAATATGACAAGATAATCCGATATTTATAGAAGTCTGTTTTAATTTCGGAAACCTCACTAATTAGGCACAGAAACATGATATATCATTTGAAAGAAACTTTAATTGTATTTCAGGATATTTGAAAATATACAGGATGTTCCATTTAAAAAATCAATTTTTTACCATTTTTGTATCTATTGGTGAAATCACCAATTTTGAACGACTCTGTATAATGGAGAATGAATTCCCTTAGACATCGGTAACAAACAGAACATTGGTAAACTACACCCAAAACTTTAGCTTTCTAAGAATCCAAATACCAACCTAATAAACATTTAATTGAAGCTGTTTTGCACAAAAAATAATGAAAACAATTAATTTTTCGAAAACCGCTTGAAATAGGTGTATGGAATCATACAAAAATAATCAGAAAACAATAGCGAAGCAAAAAATGCAGTAATATACAGGTGTCTCATTTAAAATATCAAAATTGTTGCTGCTTTGTAATATCAGCGGCAACGCCGCCCGGTAGCGCTGAAAATATTTTAGGTAGATAGAGCAGAAGCAATTACCCAAGAAACCAAATTTTTTAAATAATCCTACCCCCTGTTCTCCGTAAAAGTCTAACATACCATCGACCGTGAGTCACCCTGTATATAGTGCAGCCTGCAGCTGAATATTTGTTAACTTTTGTTTTTGTTTGTAAATACTTTTCACCAGCTAATCTCTATACTTTATATACTTCACAAATAAGACCAAACCTCGAATACTGCTCCCACATCTGGGGTGCAGCTGCCGCTTCTACACTCGCTATCCTGGACTCCATTCAGAAGAGAGCTATACGCCTCATCGGTGACCCTACCCTCACCCAAAGGCTGCCATCCCTTGCCCACCTACGTGCCGTTGGTGACCTCTCTTTCTTTTATAGATATCTGCACGGGCACTGCTCAGAGGAGCTTTCTTCCATAGTTCATCCACCTGCTGCCCCCAACAGATCTATCAGGGGAACAGAGCGAATGCACCCTTTTACTGTCCAGGTCACCAGACATAGAACATCTTGTTATGCCCGCTCTTTTGTCCCGAGGACTTCCAAGTTGTGGAATTCCTTGCCGGCACATGTTTTTCCTTCCCCCCGAACCTCCAAACCTTCAAGTCCAGAATTAACAAGTTGCCTCTTTCCTCCTTGTTAACACTCACGGTACGATAGTATTTGGGCTGTAACCCCTGGTGGTATGCTGTTGAAATAAAAAATAATAAAAAATTATAAACTGAACACCTGTATAAGCAACTTTAATTGCCATGCCTGGATATATTTTACGTCGAAATTTGCCTCTAAAGTTTTCTCTTTTTTTAAGTATGGTTTGTTTCTGAATGTTTATCAATATATTTTGAGTACGAGTAATTAAAGTAATTAAATAAACCAGCGTCGTTGCTGATAATTTCTCGTTAAATTTAAAACATTTATTTAGATTTTCCATTTTGTTAATAATTAGAATAACACACTGCCATGCATGCTCCCTTGATAGTAAGTGAATATTACGTTTATTAGGTAAGTGAGTAAACTTAAACGAGCTTAATTAAATTAATTATAGGTTATTAAAAAGTGAGAGAGGTACATAAACTTATGTGTTTTTAACAAATGGGTAAATAACAAAAAGTCAATCTTACTTGGTATAATGATATAACTTTTATTTTTAAAACTTGCCACTGAAAATATTTAAAACCTGCATTTTCTTCGTGTAAGGTTACACAGATTTGGGGAATTAAAATTTTGGGAGCGACCCGGCCATATATTCTTTGTCGCAGCGACCTTTAAGATATACTGTGACGATCTTATTTGATATCCTAAAGCACCCTGTTCAGCTTTGTCTGCTTTATCAAATGGCATAGCCTTGATACGGGTTTCTTTGTTTAGTTTTGCTGTCAGTTGTTCCCATTAGCATAGCACTTGATATAAGGTTTTGTTTTTCTCCGGGCAGAATCTGCATAGTTCTTCGTCTGACATATTAACTGGATCCATGGTACCTGTTGAACCGGCATTGTTTCGTTTAGAGTAGCATATTTATTATTTTGAGGTGTCAGTGAATCAAGCGAGAGTCTCAAATTAACAAATTAAGTTTACATTTTTATTGCAAAACACTGGGAAGAAAAATCAGTTGAAAAAACGTATAAACTACTTAAACAAACAGCCATAAACTACACTGCCTTCTGGTGCATCATCTGAAATCAGCGAGATGCACATAGGAGACTTGTTTTCCATATTTGCCACCCTCGTATTTCTTTATTTTACTTAGGGTACATACTGCCAGTAGGCATTCATACGGCCAGTTCTATCTTTTAGCCTTTATAAAGCTTCTAATACTATATTATGTGCTGTTGGCTTACCGGTGCATTAGCATATGTACTAATCAGAAGATTACCAATCTTTCGTCCAAATTGCACACATCGTTTCTGGTTGAATTGGACCAATTTGCTCCCTAGTACTATTCTTAGGTATTGCAGTAATGCTAGTTGATTCTTTAACGCCAATTTTTTCACGCCGACCAATTAACATCAGTTAACATTTTTTTAAATAACCTCACAGGCAATAGTCCGTTACGTTTATTTCAGGTGACCTTAGTGGTCAAGAAGGAAAGGGTTTGCTTAAAAAATATCAGTTTTTTTTAATAACCTCACAGGCGATAGTACCCGTCAAGTTGAGATCAGTTGCTAATATGAAAACTGCTAATTAACGATATTTTAAATAATATCACAAGCAATAGTCCGTTAAGTTAAGATCAACATTGATGGTCATAAATCTGTAGAATATTCGCTGGAAACACTATCTTCAAAAATATCAGTTTTTTTTAAATAACCTCACGGGCAATAGTCCGTTAGGTTAGATTAGGTGACCTTGATAATTACGAATCTGAAAAGTATTAGCTTGAAGCACTATTTTCAAAAACATTGGTCAACATTTTTTTAAATAACCTCACAGGCAATAGTCCGCTAATTTAAAATCAGGTGATCTTTAAAAACGCGGTTAATGGTTTTTTTTAAATAACCTTACAGACAGTAATTTGTTTAGTAAAGGCCATGTGACCTTGAGGTTTACTATTCTGTAAAGTGTTTGCTCAACAAACTATTTTCAATGACATCAAATAACTTTTTTTAATCACCTCACAGGCTCACAGTCCGTTAAGATCAGGTGACATTGACGGCTATGAACCTGGAATCAGTTTGCATAAAACACTATCTACTAAAAAAAACTTAACAGTTAACTTTTTTCAAACAACCTCACAGGCTATAGTCCGCCGACTTAAGATTGGGTGACTTTCACAGCCAAGAATCTGGAAGTGTTGGCTTAAAATACTATTTTAGAAAACATCAGTTAACATTTTTTTAAACAACCTCACAGGTTAGTTCGTTAAATTAGGATCAGATGGCGTTGGCGGTCACTAGCTTCAAAACCATTAACTTTTTTTAAATAACCTTACATGTAATAGTCCATTGAGCTAAGATCAGGTCACCTTGACGGTCACAAATCTAGAAAGGCTCAAAACACTGGCTTCAAAATCATCAGTTCACATTTTTTTTACCGATCTGTAAATATGAGGAAGTGCTCCATCTTACATATAAATAAGGTTTTCAATATCTTCATGCTAGTTCTACAACTATGGAATGGCGGTCACGAATATGGAAAATGTTTGCTTAAAACACTAGCTTCAAAAACATCAAGTAACAATTTTTTTAAATAACCTTACATGTAATAGTCCGTTGAGTTGATATCAGGTAACCTTGACGGTCACAAATCTGGTAAGGATTTGCTTAAAACACTAGCTTCAATATCATCAGTGAACATTTTTTGCCGGTCTGTAAATGTGAGGGAGTGCGCCATCTTACATATAAATAAGGTTTTCACTATTTCCATGCTAGTTCTGCAACTGTGGAGTTACAGGATCTACTAAGATCTACTACACAAGGTGTACTGGGCGGACTGTCCAGGGCTCAGACATGGGAAGTCAATAATTGACGGACCCAGTTCAAAGAGAGCTGTGGAGCTGCTAAATATTAGCAGATGACAGCTCAGAAACACAACAGGTCTCTTGACGGGACACATGGCCGTCAAGAAACACCTGCATAAAATGGGGCAATTCAAAGTGGACCTCGCGTGCAGACTCTGCGGCAAGGGGGACGAATCAGCCCAGCAGATCTTGTGTGAGTGTAAAGCTCTGGACCGCAAAAGACAACTGATCTACGGTCAGTCTAGACCGGAGACAGAGCAATATAAAACTTCACCATACCAATCGCTGTGTAGACTAGTTCAAGGCACAGTGATTTTGGAATGGGTGGAGTAAGACTAAGGGTATGCACAATCAACCAAAGGTTGAAGTGCTATCGGGGCTGCAAGGCCGCGGACGAGCCCTGAAGAAAACAAAAAAAGATCTACAAATATCACTCACAATTAACGGGTACAGACAAATCCTTCTCTATTTTATACTTCCTCGAAAAAAGATAAACTTTTGTACTTTCTCGAAAAAAGATAAACTAGTGATAAAATTACATATCCCATTAAACGGTGACTTTTTTGCCATAAAGACTTTTTCAAATGGTTTTGTGTGGTTTTTCTACTATCCAGATTCGAAAGTCACTGCTGTTGACCTTACCATTCGTCGTGAAATAAGCCTTATCAATCAGCAAAGAGAAAATATGATGGCCAAATCTTCCTCTCTTAATTCAAACCGCAAGTGAAGTTTACATCCATACGTTTTTGAATTTTGCTCATCCCAACTGTGATGTATGGTGTAGGGGATTTGCAATCGCCTGGCTAACGAATTTGCTCATTGGTTACGCGCCGCTTACTTTTGGCTACTTCTTTTCTTTATTGGGAATTTTTCGATTGGGACATCATTTATCCTTGGTCTTTGATATCTGACGTTCAATTAAAGAACCTGTTGTTTCCATTTTTTTAATCAAATTGCTTTAGTGGTGAGTCCTTAAACTCATGTCCGTGCGAGATCTTAATTCAAGAGTGTAATGTCAATTACATTCCTAATAAAATTGATCTAAACAAATTTTTGTTTGCAGTTTCACTTTTATAGAGTCTAAATTGTTTGAATTTTAGATTACTTAAGTTTTATTCTGGAAATATTTTTTTAAGTTGAGACCTAGGTCAACAATTGCCATGCACCACTCTTGTTTTTCATAGATACAATAGAATCCTATTAATAAAACAATTGGATTTAGTTTACTTCTTGTTGTTAGCCTACTTTGTTAAAAGTACACAAAACTACAAAGTATATGCCTTACTTTCATTTATAATAAACCGTATAGCTGCTTGTACACTTGAAAACATTTTATTAATATCTCATTTTTATAAAGTTAATTGAATATCCAGTGTTCTTTGTTAATGATAACGCTTTGTTGAATAAGTTAAGTTACCAGAAATATAGTTTATATTAAACTGTTTTGTATTGTGTTTTATTATTTTAATTTTAATGCATATTTTTTATAATAGCTACGATGTGATAGATTTTCACTAATAAACTGACTTTAATATATTACTAGTATTTTGTTTACCTTCCTTTTATAAACTGCAATAACATCTTGGTTAATTTATGTTGCTTTAGTAAGCTTTTTCTTACAAACCATAGGCTATATCAAAAACAAGCGCAACCACACTAACGGCGCGACCTGAGTAAGCTTCCCAGTATTACAGTATTAAGATTTTTAGTACCCAACTACAACTGTTGACGAGAGGGGAAAATAAGGTAAATAAAAGCAGTATGACTCAAAAAACAGAAGATTCTAGTTTCACAGGGAAATTTGTATGCCCTGAATAAGTAAGGTTAAGTCAGGTCTTTACCGCAGTGCAAGGTAAGTAGTATATGTCAATGTACTATATAAGATGCATGTTAGGTTAGGTTTGTATGTGAGTGGGCCATATCGGTCCCTCCACCGCGACCTTAAGGTCTATTGTGGCTCACGCCTAAAGTCTATATTTCGCCCAACAAATCCAGCCTCCTGCAGAGGTCGATAATCTTTGTGGGCGAAAGTTGATCCAGATCTTCTGGAGCAAGCTTTACCTTGCCAAAGAGCAGGTATCTAGTCCTGTCTGCTGCCGGACAGTAACACAGCACGTGCTCTGCTGTTTCTTCATTCTCCATACACAGCCGGCACTCGGTCTCCTGACCGAGCCCAATACGGTGCATGTGGTGCCGCAAGCGGCAGTGTCCTGTATACAGGCCGACTAGAGTACTCAGTTGTTGTCTGTTCAACTCTAGAAGTTTTTTAGCCCTTGACTCAGACAGGCCATTTATGAAGGCCTTAGAGTGGGCTAATCCTGGAAGATTTTGCCAATATTGGATTGTCATTCTTTCTGTCCAGGTCTTTAAGGTGCGTTTTGCTGTGCAAGATGTTATCCCCAGCACCGGTTCTGGTCCAACAAAGTCACTCTGGGCCACACTCCTGGCAAGCGCGTCGGCCGCAACGTTGCCGTCGTGGTCCGAGTGACCCGGTATCCAGACCAGCGACACCTCATTACAGCTGCCCAATTCGTTAAGGGCAGATTTACAACTCCATACCGTCTTTGAATTACACCGGTAGGAACCAAGAGCCTTTATTGCAGCTTGGCTATCTGCATATATCTGTATCGATTTGTGTGTATCCAGGTTTTTTAAACTTTCTCTTGCACACATCTCGATGGCATATGGTTGCGTACTTACCGAGGCTAGCTGATAGTCTAGCATCGGTGCTGTCCCCATATGCGCCAGCTCCTACTCCCAAATTGGTTTTGGAGCCGTCAGAGTACCAGCAGAGGTCCGCTCTCAACAGGGTCGTTTGATTTCGGTCCCAGTCCTCCCTTTCCAGGAGGACGATCTTGAAAGACAGATCTCTGCTGTTCCTTGTAGGCATCCAGTCTGAGACCATTCCCAGAATCCCGTGACCATCAATGTCATCAAGGAGTCCGGATCCTCCCAGACTGACTTCCTTTGGCATGCTGTCTGCCGTTTGCTTTAGTCTGTACGTAGTCCACCTCGCCACCCTCTCCAACCATATGTGAAGAGGGAGAATATTAAGGAGGACCTCCAGAGCGGCTGATGGTGCGGTGCTTATCGCTCCCGTTATCATCAGACATGCTTGTCTTTGTAGATGAGCCAGTTTGACCCTCGCGATACCACGAAGTGCCTTAGGCCACCAAACTATGGCTCCATATGTTATCATTGGTCTGATAACCACTACATAGAGCCAGTACATCTGTTTGGGGTTTGTTCCCCAGTTGTTACCACAGATTCTCCGGCAGGTCCAAAAGGACAGTTTAGCCCTGCGGATAACGTTTTCTAACTGTATGTCCCAGTTGAGCTTCTTATCTAGGATAACTCCCAGATATTTTGCTTGGTCCGAAAATGGAATGGTTTCTCCCATAAGAATAGGTGGTTTTAATTTGTCCAACCTTCTTCTTCTGGTAAATGGAACAATGATCGTTTTGCGAGAGTTCACAGACATCTGCTCCCTCCGGCACCAATCATTGATTACATTTAGTGCTTCCTGAAGAGTACTATCCAGTTCCTCCTCAGATTTGCCTCTAACCATTATGACGAGATCATCAGCATACGCCTGGACCTCAACCTCCCAGAGTTTGAGGATAGTCAGCAGATCGTCCACAAAGAGAGACCACAGCAGGGGGGATAGTACGCCCCCCTGAGGGCACCCCCTCGCAGCCCTGACCCCGACCACCACCCCCCGCAATGAGGTAATAATGGTCCGATTGTGCAGCATGTTTTCGATCCAGCGACAAATGGTAGGTTCCACCCCCCTAGCGATAGTGGCCTCGTAGAGGGAGATAGGTAATGCATTATTAAATGCTCCTTCGATGTCGAGAAATGCTGCCACCGCAACCTCTCCATTTTCCAGAGAGTGGGTGATTTTCTCGACGAGGTTATTGAGCGCTAACTCAGTTGATTTGCCAGTTTGGTAGGCATACTGGTGGGTATTAAGGGGGTTATTGGCCAGGATGTTCCCCCTACTGTGTCCATCCAGTATTTTTTCCAATCCCTTCAACAGGAATGATGTAATACTGAGAGGTCTCAGTGATGTGGGTAGGAGGTCCTTGCGTCCCAATTTGGGAATGTAAACCCCCTAACCACCGTCCAGCTGGATGGAATATAGTTCCAGGCCAGGCTGGCTCTGAACAGCCTGATAAGGAAAGGTAGGAGAATCTCCAGTCCCTTTTGTAGTAGCACCGGCACCACCCCATCCTCCCCTGGCGACTTGGATGGCTGGAAATGATTCACAGCACACTCCACTGCCGAGGCTGTGACTATTCTCCGAGCAAATTGCCAGTCCTCCCTATGGCGGCGTTTAAATAGTCCCTCAGCTGGTAGGACCTCTCCGCTGCTCAGGATCAGACAATCTGGGAAATGTGTGTGTGATAAGAGCTCTAACGTTTCTTTTCGAGATTTAGTAAAGGAACCATCAGGTCGTTTTATCGATCCCAGTTCCTGGACACGGTCGCGTGAGAGAATCATGTGGATTCTGGCGCTGCTGGGCAAATTATTAATGTCCCCACAGAACCTCCTCCAGGACTCCCTCTTAGCGTTCCTGATCTCTTTATTATAATGTGTTAGAGCGGTTTTATATTGCCCCCAGTTGCCTGTAATCTTAACACGTCTAACTTCTCTTCGTAGTTTATCGAGGTTATTATTCCACCAAGTAGACCCCCGACTGTCTTTCTTTGACCTTAGTGGGCAGTTTTCGTAATATGCAGAGACTACAGCTTCCCTAACCTGTTCAGCCACAATCTCAATCTCATCACGATTCCTTACTGTGGGGATAGCGGACCCAAGTCTGGCGGCGAGGGACTGTTTGTACCCCTCCCAATCCGTCCTCCTCGGGTCTCGATACTCCACCACAGGTCTAGGGCCTATTTCAATCTCAAACAGGATATGGGCATGGTCAGAACATGAAGGTTCAGACGACACCCTCCATTTGAGGATTTTTGAGCTCAAAAGCCTTGAACTGATCGTAAGATCTATGTTGTTGACTACTAGCTCCTCCCCTAATAAGTATTCAAATAGTGACTCACCTCGCCTGTTAGTGTCCGTGCTCCCCCAAGCCAAGTGATGGGAGTTCGCATCACACCCCATTACGAGGTGATAGTTGTTCCTCTTGCAGTAGGCGATCAATTTCCGCACATCTGCTGGAGGTGGTTGATCTGCATCTCTGTCTTCAGGGAAATAGGCCGAGCAGGCCACTACTTCCAGCCTGGTCCCCCCGGATGTGATTACGAGATGGATGGATGCCATGTCCTTGGTGCAGTATTCTGAAAGTATAAAATACTGCAAGTTGTTTCTGATCCAGATACAGGCTCTGGGGTTAGTACCAGTGCCCACCTCTACTATCTTACCAGAAGTGTTACCCAGCCCTTTAGTTCGTTCCGAATTGGCGGTCCAGGGCTCTTGGAGAAGTGCAATATCTATTTGCTCTTCCTTTAATTTCATGCTAAGGAGGTATGTCGCAGCCTTAGCATGATGCAAATTAGCTTGAATGCACCTTATATTAGTGGGCATGGGGGTGGGGATAGGTGTGTGTAAAGGATAAGGATTAAGGTTAAGGAGCTCGAAAGGATAGGGATTTAAGGTGCAAGTTCCTCCTCCTTTTTAGAAGCTCGATTACCAAGCTTCATATGGGAGGGTCTACCTTTGATGTGATGCATGTTACTCAAAACCTCTGTACAAAGTACCAAGAACCAACAATAAACTTTATTACACGTGTCCATGGATATTTTTTCGAACAAAATGTGGTTTCATGTTTCGGGCTAAAATAATTGTCAAAATATGACAATAGAGAACTGACAATCTAAATATTTTGTTGAATCTTCACTAAATACTTAGAAAATCGGGGTTTTGATGGCAGAAGTGTAACATGTAAATATTTTTAACAAGACGGGACAGCAGCACATACGACACTTTTTGTGCCATATCTGAGTTACCCTGAATGATCTTTATATCTAATTCCAATGTATGTTTTACTTTACCCAATATATTTAGGTTTACAATCCTCAAAACTCTATCTCTAAGACAAACAACCCCATCTTCTAGTTCTAACTGAAACCTAAAATTCTCCCTCCGCAGTATCACCCCCATATTCTGTATGTATGTATCAATTGCAGGAGATTCCCGGTTTCGAGGGTGGTGTTTGCGTAACTTCCAGGAGTGATGTTTCAGTGCAAATGCTTTAGAGGCCATTTCTTATTATGTCATTGGCCTTAAAATTTAATTATCACTTAACAATATGTTTACGTTGCGATTATCCTTCACTCAACGACGATCTTGACAAAAAACCTTATCTAGTAATTGATTATTTAGTACAAATCTACCAGAATTCCAAAGTTATGTTCCTTGGCGATTTTAATGCGCCTAGTCCAAACTGGCTCAAGTTTTTAATTTCTGCAAATGGCGTAGAACGAGCCGTTGACCCTTTGCTACCAGCCGAGATCTGACTCTAGCTAGTGGCAGTTGAAAATCGTATTCCAAATGTAAGTGACCATACAGCCGCCCGGCAGACGTGGTTACTGAGGAAATCGCTGAAAAGGTTCACAACATGATCCTCGGTGATCGTGAACTAAATTGCGCGAAGTAGTAGGCGTGTCGTACATAACGGCAATGATTTGCATGATTAAGTATGAAAAACGTTTTTCTTGTAACGCAGAGATCTACATTTTGGTACATAGTTTACCTTTTATAACGTTAACCTACGTACTGAATTTGGTTACCATAGCTTAGTTATTCTCTTAGACAAAAAAAATCCGAAAGAAAGGCCAAAGTTTTCCCGGAAAACCTGTTTAGATTTTCCTATATAACCAACCTATCCGAGCCAATTGCAAGAGGAAGGTACCTGCCAAACTTTATAAAAATATGCCCATTATTTTTTGAGTTATTGAGTTATCGGTGTGATACATACACACACACACTATATATATATATATATATATATATATATATATATATATATATATATATATATATATATATATATATATATATATATATATAATATGGTGTCTCGTATCGTTATATTCAAATTTTGTGAGCATATAGTAGGCCTAATTCTAAGCCAAAAGAAGACAAAAGTGGTAGTTCAATTTTTAGCCTTCCGAAGTTTTGTAACTAGGCTTGTGCCTAGAAATTTTTCTAAGATCTCAGTTCTAAAACCAAACAAATCTTAGCTTATTAAACAATAATAATAACGCTCCAATAATTATTCTCTGTTTGAAATCTGTGCGTATAGTAAATCTTGGATTCGCCCCCAAAAATAATAATCTAAATGATTATGATCAGGGCATCTAGGCGGTCATGCAATAGGTGCCCCTCAACCAATCCATTGTGGATTATTGTTGTTCATTAAGTTCCGTACATCAATTCCGAAATGTGGTGGTGCCCCATCCATATGAAACCACAGGTCTCTTCTTATGATCAGGGGAACATTTTCAAAAAGTGGTGACAAATCTTCCATAAGGAACTGTAGGTAATTGCCGGTATTTATTCTTACAGGGGGACCAACCAGCAAATCATCGATTAAGCCAACCCAAATGTTCACCGAAAATTCATGCTGAAAACTAGACGCACGTATTGCTTTGGGATATTCTACACCGATGCAGGTTTCTTAGATTGATGATACCGCGTCTTGCAAATGAAGCTTCATCTGTCCAAAAAACTAATCTGCAAAAAAAAACATTAAAATTTTCCCTTGTCTGTCGTAGAATCCAGGTAGAATAAACTAGACGATAATCAAGGCCTCCCTTAAACACACCTTGCACCTTCCTATAATGATATGGATATCGGCCTTCACGTTTCAAAAATCGCCAAACCGTCACTCTTGGTACTCCAAGTTGCCTGCTAATTCTATGTGCACTTGTAGTTGGATTTCTAGTAATAGTGAGTACTTTATGCACAATCAACCAAGGGTTGCGGTGCTATCGGGGCGGCAAGGCCGCGGACGAGCCCTGAGGGAACAAAAAAAAAATAGTGAGTACTTATTCGTCTACATCTGCCGGCAAATTTACTCGAGAAGCTGGTCACGTTCCACATTCACTAAACTGTCTGTGTAAAATAAGATAAGTTTTTAAGTGGTTTTAGAATTTAAATCTTATATTTGTTAGGCTTGTAGCTTCGGAAGGAACAAAATCGAACTACTTTTGTGTGTGTTTTTGTCTTAGAATTAAGCCCACTATATGCTCAGAAAATTTGAATATACGGGACACCTATGTATATATATATATATATATATATATATATATATATATATATATATATATATATATATATATATATATATATATATATATATATGATATACTTGCTTCTCGGGTTGAACTGCGTCAAGAATTTATGAAACCTTTTAATAAATTCTGGACGCGGTTCAACCCGAGAACCAAGTATATTTCACATTAAAGACCGCGAAAATCTTTTCGAACATATATATATATATATATATATATATATATATATATATATATATATATATATATATATATATATATATATATATATATATAGACATCTAAAAATTGAAACCGCACGCGCTCATTTAAAGAAGTGTTTTCAATATTCAAAAGTCAGGATCTCCCCATTAGTGAATGATTTCAACGAAAATTCACTAAAATATGTTGGCTCGATGGGTGCTGCGATTGCTACCGATGGACAACAAGCGGAAACGTCTGTCAATGTCAAAGCAGTGTATGCACGTCTTTAGACAAAATTCCCTTGTGCGTCAAGTCGTCACCATTGATTAAACCTGGATATAAAAAAATTCGTGACGCAGCAAGGGCGTTACGGTAGCGAATTTTCATTAAATGCTTCAAATTTGCATAACTCAATTTTCGATAAATCTATAAAGTTGTTTGGTATGTAGTAAGATATTTACAAGGGCAACATAACAACCAAATTTCATCAAAATAATTTTGTTATTTTTTTCCGAAAAATTTTTTTTTTTAATAGAAAAATTATGTCCCTTGAAGACTTTATTAAACACTAACATATGTGAAATTTAACAACCACTATTAAAAACTAAAAGATAAAAAAAACATAAAAAACACTAAAGATATTGTTCAAAATGACATCCATTTTCTCTCACACACAACTGCACCCCTCGTCGAACATTAAAATCAACTGTGTTAAGTAATTAGATATCACTTTTAACAATGGTCCACTCATTATTGATGCGGCTCCACAAATATTCCTCAGTTTGAACTAGTATCAAAAGATTATTTTTAAGCCCCACAGAGAAAAGAGTCTCATTGACTCAGTCTGGTGCTCGTGCTGGCCAGTGTTGAGGGCAATTAATCCACGACCTATCCATCGATTTGGAAACTGTTGGTTTGAAAATTAACGAACATTTGTAGTGAAATGTGGTGGCGCCCCATCATGCATAAACCATATTTCGTTGCGCAATTGTAAGGGCAGCTCCTCCATTAGCTCAGGAAAAACATTTTGCAAGAAAAGCAAATGTTGCGCCGTTTAAGCGGTTTGGTAAAATAACCGGTCCGACCAGATGTCTCCCAACAATATCTGCCCACACATTTATTTTAAATTCTCTTTGGAAATAGTTACTGTAGCATCTCGATTTACATCCGAATATTCGTGGCAGTTGTGCACATTCCTAATCCCTCTCCTTGTAAAGCAAGCTTCATCCGTAAAAATAATGGTCTTGGGAAAATTAATGTTCTGATGTAAGATGAAATTACAAACAAACAAAAAACAGCAGTGGTGGCAGTTCTTGCACTTTTTGAAGGTGATAGGGATGCAGCAGATTGCGTCGGATAATTCTGTGGACCGTCATTTGTATTATATGAAACTGCTTGGGTAGTCGTTTGGTGCTGGTTTCAGGCTCACTTTCAATACTATCTAGAAGACACTCCTCTGTTCGTCCGTTCACAGCATGAACGCGTCCTCCAGCATCTTTTATGAAAAAGGAACCCGTTTCCCGAGCTCTACAGTCAACATTGGCAAACGTTTGACGATGTGGTATATTACCATTAGGAATTCGATATACTTCTACACTTTTGCGGCAATTACCCTTGCAAAACCCCAATACCATAAGCATGTCAACTTGTTCAATAACCAAGATTTTTCCAGCCATTTTGAGCAACAAATCATTATCACAAAAGGAAACAACAAACACAAAACCATAATTATTGTAAAACTTAATAAATTTAAGTAGTGTCAGATGTGACAACAACTGTAACCTAGCAACAGATGACTTGCAGAGCGCCCAAGGCATCTTCTATGACACTTTAATGTTCAATAAAATCTTCAAGGGACATACTTTTGTTTTGATCTCAACGCTAAAAATCTCAATTTTCTCAAAAACCGGTGGTTTGTCGAAAAAGGTCGAGAGGAGAAAAAGGGATAAAATTTAATTTTGTATAAAATTGATGGACTTTAATTTTTAATTAGGTTAGGGTTTAAAAAAATCATTAAAAAAGTGACCCACCCCTACTTCACCCCTTTTTGAGTTTATATCTACTTCAAATTTTTGTCAAATAAGGATGTTGATAAAATAAAACCATCTAGAAAATTTTGTTGTTCTATGTTAAAGCCCTGCTGCAATACAGCTCTTTCTTTTAATTATTAAAGAATCTTCCGAGGTCAATATCGCACAAACCATGGCGTCAGAGAAAAAATTTATATAAAAAATCGGCATGTTTTGAGGTCCTCTATACACGCACACATTCTTTGTCCATTGCGTTGTAAATCACCATATATATATATATATATATATATATATATATATATATATATATATATATATATATATATATATATATATATATATACCGAGTGACAACTTTCAAAGCGGAACATAGGCGAATAACATGGGAAATCACATATTTGCAGTTTGCTACTCACCTCTTTTATCTACAAGAACGGTAGTGGTGTCTATCAAAAGAGAATTAATTTTCTGAGCCTGCTGATACCAAATACCTACTAATTAAAATTTTATCATGAGATGATAATTTAAATATTTTCAAAATGAGCAGCCATGACATGCTAAATTCGAATAATTTTGTTACTGTCAAATCAAACATTTTTGACATGCTAAAGTCGAATAAGTTTGTTACTGTCAAATCAAACATTTTTGATTACCAATACATATTTTCCTGAAAAGCTTTAAAATGAATAATAATAATAGCTATAGTAGCGAGGAACGAGTGTTTATTTTTAAAACATATCACAGTGCTGGCAGTTTGCGAAGAGTTCGAGATGTGTTCTCAGTTAAGTACGACGATCGACCCATTCCATCCGTGAGCACAGTACAACGTATTTTAACAAAATTTTAAGAAACTGCAAGGGTAGCAGTAGAAAATAGGGGTGGTGAGCGTACAGCTGAATTTGTATTATTTCAATATCAATGTATTTTTATAATAAAACAGACGTTAGAAGACAAGTTAATGCAGAACTAGAGGAAAGGGTGATAGCGTTATTCAATGTCATTCCAACTACAAGTACTACAGTTGCAGCAGAAGAATGTGGTGTTTCTCGTAAGCGTGTGCGAAAAATCTTTAAAAAACACAAATACCACCCGTACAAGCCGCAGTGCCATCAAGAGTTGTTGGCAATAGATGAAGAGAGCAGGCATGTATTTTGTGAAAATGTTATGGAACGCGCCAATCGGGATCGCCATTTTCTTTCATCGATTTGCTTTACTGACGAGTGCACGTTTACGCTAAATAATGAAACTAACGTACAGAATACAAGATACTGGGCGTAACAAAACCCAAGGTTACAACTTTCGACGAGATCCCAATACCTTCATAAAATTAATATTTGGGCAGGCATTTGTAATAATTATATCATTGGACCGTTTGAATTAATTGGCAATTTAAATTCAGAAAATTATTTGGAACACTTGGTAAATAAGGTATGTCCTGCATTAGACGAAGTTGCAAATGAAAATCGGAAAGTCTGGTTTCAGCAGGATGGGTGTCCAGCTCATTTTGGTGTAGACGTAAGAACCTGTTTAGATATTTTTTTTCCTAATCATTGGATTGGTCGCGGTGGTAATATTAATTGGCCGGCCAGATCTCCCGATTTGGCACCTTGTGACTTCTTCTTGTTGGGTCACCTTAAAAACATAATTTATAAAACTCGTCACTCAAATATTAATTCTTTGAGGGAGGCTATCTTTGCTGAATGTGCACGCGTTAATAATCAACAACTCGCACAAGTTCGAAAGGCATTTTATAATAGGTTGGGATATTGTTTATATCAAAATGGGGGACTATTTGAATATTTGTTGTGATTGCTTCAGTTAAATTATTGTTACTTATTTTTTGTTAATAGTTAATTTTATTATTGTTCCGGAACTACAGGCACTACTGTTATAGTTGCTTTTTCTTCAAAGTGTCTTATGTTAAAACAAAATCATGGTAAACGCCCGATTTTCAGATCATCGTACTTAACTGAGGACAAATCTCAAACTTTTCGCAAACTGCCAGCACTGTAATATGTTTTACAATAAACACTTGGTCCTCATTACTATAGCTATTATTATTATTATTCATTGTCAAGCTTTACAGGAAAATGTGTATTGATAATCAGAAATTTCTGATTTGACAGTAACAACATTATTCGAATTTTGCATGTCATGGCTGCTCACACTTTTAATTTTGCAAATATTTGATTTCCCATATTATTCGCCTATGATCCGCTTTGAAAGTTGTCACTCGGTATATATAAATTCAAACGGACCTTGCTATCGGGTTCTAGGGGCCCAAATTCGCGCCCATTTGAAAAATGTTTTGCAGTCTCAACATCAATACCTAGGTACCTATTAGCGAATTTTTTTAAATTAAAATTCGCTAAAAATGGCAGAAACTTGGTGAAAAATTGAGAAAAACTTGAGTATTTCTTGTTAACTAGCTGTCAGAATACTAGTTGTACGAATCTGCTATTAGATACAAGATCGCCGACTATAAGTTATGCTGTATATGATTACCAAGTTTTCTGTTTTTAGAGTAAACCTCCATTAGGTTTCTTTGTAGTGTGTATGACCTCAATTAATTCGTTACATGTTATAGATATGATCTAAAGTTAGTTTTTCGACTCTTTTAAAGTCGCTCCTTCCTCTTATTTATCAATTACTCTATATGTACTATGATTTTATTGCATAGTAACTAATGCCATTTTTTTAACATTGTAACACAAACTGCGTACCTAAAGTACAAACTTGTAGCTTGCGTACCGAAAACTGAAAAAACAAGATTTGTGTGTGTTGTTTTATGCAAGTTTTTTATTACTATGTGCCAGTTTTACAAAATACATCTTTTTTTCTTTCACGTTTACTATTTTACTTTTGTTTCAGTTTCATCCAAGGTGATCCAAAACTCTGCCTTGAACTCCTAAGGAACGGTCTTCAGGCTAGGAATCGACAACTTATTCGACAATGCCTGGAAAACCTCGACTTGCAGCTGAATAAAAGCAATGTTCTTTTCATCTACTGTCATATGTCTTTTATTTTGCATTATCTCACAACATACGTAAATGACCACCAGCCTTCCGCACCCGCTCTTGTAGAAACAGAAAGCCAGAAAACTGAGCAGGAATGGCAACACTGGGTAAAAGAAACTATCGGACAACTCATACACAATTGTTTATTGGAAATAGACAAACATGCAGATTTTGTCCTTCAACAGAAGGAATTTTTAAAATTACCTTATCAAGATATTCTTTCAATTACTACAAGAAATACGCTACAGGTATCTGATGAGCGTCTAGTCTACATAACGATAATGAAATGGGCCGAGCAAGAATGTCAAAGAACTGGACTCTCAATCAAAGATGCCGCCAAAGCTTTAAGGTATTCACCAAGATATGGCCTTATGTCAAAAAAAGAATTCGAAAGCAAAACTATAGACGTTTTCAAAGGACCAAAATACAATGGGTTGCTTGAAGAAAGAGAATGGAGAAAAGTGTTATTTTATTTAAAAGAAATTGGTAAACACCGACCAGTAGACGAATTGCCATATAAAGGATCTCAGCCAAGAGCAAAAGGAAATGAGAAACCAGTAGTTTTGAGCTCCAAGAGTCTTTCGAGAGCTGAAGAAGTAACCACAGCTGATATTGCGAAAGATGCCAATCCTTGTGATAAATGGGCTTTGAATTTTCTCACATGCTGGTCTTCCGTATTTGATTAAACGAAATATACAGACTGGAATAGAATCACCTCGTCCCAAAAGGGATATTATACTTTATATAAATTTGGTTTAGTCATCCATGCATAAGTGCAATGGTTTACATGTCACTGCCCTATAGGTACTTATTTTTTTTACAAAGAAACCTCTACCAAAAGGGCATTTTCAATTTTTTATCTAATCTTAAAACAGGCAGCCTTTAATTCATAGAAGCAACATAAAACAAAGATAAGATATCCAATCAATACGTTTTTATTAATTTATTAATCGAACCAAAAATTATTTTAAAGTGTACTTACATGAAAAAAGGGATAAAAGACGTGCGACAACTTTGTCTACTAGTATACGTAAGTTTTACCATGCAATTATAAAGCAAACTATTTGAAAGCTTATTAGATTAGTATTAGATGCTTCCTAATTGGGTCTCGAGGTAAAATTACGAAGGTAACCTAGGGTAATAAGACTCACCTGAGCAAACTGTGTGAGATTTAAGTAAAGAAAGGGTTAGTATCGGAAAATGAAATAATATAATATGAAAACTAAAAAACCTGCGTTACCAGAAGTTAAAAAAGTTACACCTGGCTATTTTCTACACAGATGGGTGGCAGGGTCTACGTTATACTTTCAAGTTTATGGTAAACAAACAAGCCACGTGACTTTATCCAAGCCGTTTGAAATAAATCCAATATACTCGTCATGCATCCATCGTTACACCACGCACGTCGGTAACAACATCCTCTTCATAAGCGGCGAAGAATTAACTTTCTTGTACATCTGCGTTTGAAGTTGTAAAGCTCCGTGAAGGAATACTTCCTTCCTTTGGAACTGCAGTACTGTAGCGGAATTCCTTCTAAACAGCTACAGAGGTCGGAGAAAAATTGTTTTAAACTAGGAAGGGAGGTTTGGTGGCCTCTTGAGCTCTATATCTCAATGGATTTTTTCGTGGGTTAATGTGTTTCTTTCTTCAATGTTAGGTGGTTTTAAAACTAATTACTGATTTTGAACCCTCAGATTAGTCACGCCTGTCTCCACGTCTGCTGGAAGGGGGTTAGATTACAATATACAAGGAACATGCCTTATTATCTCCATGTATACTCGGATGTAACTTGATATCGATGGTGAGCGTGTTGGCTGTAACCAACTATCATTGGAAACATGATACTTGTTATTTCGCAGCAAGTCTGAGTTTACCTTCTGACTCCCGTACTTGATTTCCATTTCCTTCAAGAAGAGCTTCAAGGTTTACAATCAGGCAACGTTTAGGCAAGCTTGATCTGTATACAGGAACAGTAATAAATTATTTGTCAAACGGCGAAATATATGTACTTCGAAAATCGGCTGTTATGTTTTCTTTTCTTTCAAGGTGCTTCGCCCAATACACGAGTAGTTCCTTATCCCAATAGTGCTCAAAAGAGCGAAAAACTTTCTTGTCCATTTATTGGAGTTCGTGTGAGGTGTTACTGGGTAGCTATTATAAATGAGCGTTGAGAAGATCTGCCTTCTCTACAGTTGAAAGGTCAAAAGTTCAACGCAACACCATCGAAGATCATAAGCACAGAGGCCCTGTGAAATGTACTGGGCAAAATGATGTAGTCTTCTAATTAAAATTGCTGTTGTTATGCTTCCTTTTCTTGACATTTCAACCACCCATCCATTAGGCGGTCCATCATTAAATGTTGGTTTCTTTCTTTGGCCTTCAAATAAGATCAAAGAAGGAACAAGGATTCGCAGTACATTGGCACACTCCCCGATTGTTACATTCTCCGCATGTTCTGGAGCAATAATGTGCACTCTTTTAGCACCCTTTATATATACTACTGTATCTTGGTGGTATGGTGAGACGACACCCTTTCTTGTCCATGTTATAAGCTTCGAAAGGCTGATCCTTTAAATTCAGCTTTTGTAAAAACTCATCGATCTTATTAAAATGGACTTCCACGATGTAAGTGTTTAATTTTGGAGCCCAGGCGGGGTTTATTAACTGTCTTTTTATTAATGACTTGTACCAATCTCTACTCGCAATCATTTCGTCAGTTTTTACGCCATTTTTATATTTTTCCCACTGCATAACCAAAGACGCAACTGCTAATGGACTTTGGTGTCATATGTAACTCAATTTTTCCAAAACGTATTGTTTTTCTAGGTCATGTTCCTAAGTTTTCGAAGGTGTGGGTTTTCACCCAGGTTTCTCTTGCAGGATCCAGTTAATAAATGTTGACATTGCGCCTTGGAATGCAGTACTTCTCTCCGATATATCGTTGCGATATCGTTGCCTCCTTCATCATATCTACATTTAAGTTCGCACGGATACCGGGACGCTTCTTGTCTATTTTGCTGAAAATACAATGCAACTTTAAAATCATGTTTAAAGAATACATGTGGATAAGCCTTGATACACTGACTGTCATTTTTTCAGATTTGAGGTTATGAAAAATCTCGTTGTGTTGAAGCACATAATATTATGAATAAATATAGTTTATAATGTATATAAACACACCTGATGTCAAAATCCCACTATGATTAAAACACTAGTTTGAAGATTACTGTCAATTAGCTTAAATTTTATAAAAAGAGCACATTGTTGCTCTTGGCTAAACAACCACCTGTAGATTGTAACCGAGAAGTCTTGGAATGGCAGCAATCTACCACTACTGGTCAAGTTGTGCAAGTCATCAATAGATGGCAGCACTCGACTATCCGTTAGTAAACTGAAGAGCTATAGAAGTTGCGCCTTATTACCCTAGGTTACCTTTTATCATTTAAGTATATAATTTTATTTATGTACCACCACATTATTTGCAAAAAAACGGCGGGACCGTGTAATATATTTGGGATAAAACGTTAAAAAAAAGAGAACATAACGAGTAAATGTCGATATTACTGAGAAGTATAGAAACCGTTAAATAAAAAATTAATACAGGAAAAGAAAGGGAAAAAATATGTAACGACTCTAGCTTTTCAAAAAAATTATTGAAGAAAAAATAAAGAAAAAATTATCGTAACATTTTTTTCCAATAAATGGACCAACAATAAGTATTTTGTTAAATATTTTTAAATAAGCCTCAAATATTATTCCTTTTATTTATCAGCTAATTTCGAGATGTTTGCTTCTTTATGTATTTCGTAATTTCATAACTAAAATAGGCAGAAAATATATTTTAGTTTTTATAGCTCGTATAGTTACAAAAAATGTTGTAATAATCCCACTAAACAATTGCTCAAGATTTAGTTACATGTCATTTTATGAAGATTCCTTAGTATCCTTTAGATTTATAACAGTTGTGGTAGGTGTTTTAATCAATATTATGTGAAAGAATGCACAGAAAATTAAAAAAAAAACTAATAGTCTTACTAGCAAAAATTCAGAAACAGGTAAAAAAAACCTGTAAACTTTTAAATTGTGTTGACATATCCTGTAGCCAAATTCTGTACTTACTAAATAATTATTTAATTAATTAATTTTAAAGTAATTTTAAAATAGCTAAGCACGTTATTTTAAAGAAATGATTAAGCGTCGCCAAATATCTATACGGAAAGAAATTTATTTAATGATAGATTTTCGTAACTATTTATTACAAAGGGTTCGGCAAAATGCTGGGAATACCCTGCTTCTGGCCTTAGTTTTAACCAGATTAAAGATTGAGTGGAATAAAAGTTTCTGTATATTTGGAAACTGAGATTTCTGTCATCTGTCATATTTACTAAGTTATGACGTCATAATTTGATATTTTAAATTAAACATCATGTATGTTATGTTTGTGTCTGATCGATAATGTTGTTGCAAATTTGTCAAGGTAGTGTTTAATGGATCTCTGCCAACTCCAAATATCTCATAGCGAAAACATTGATTAATATTACATTGCTAGTCACTTTGACAGTTACTACAATTAATAATTTCGGGTTGCTCTAGCTATTACTAACTTCCGCAATGACTGAACTGACTGAACATGAAAGAAAAATACTTCTGATGATTGTTGGTTTTGGCGATAGGAAAAGATATCTGCAAGAACCTTGCGATGTATTTAATGAAACATTCAATGATAGGATAGGTCCAGTTTCAAAATCTATAATATCAAGAACTTTGCGGAGATATAATGAAACTGGAAATGTAAGAAACGGTCCAGGATGTGAAAGAAAAAAAACGAGCTACAAATGAGGACAACGCACTTAATGTATCATTAAGAATGCATGAACTACCAAGAACTTCGCTACCAAAACTGACCGTAAAGCACAATATTAGTTACTGATTTGTGAGTAGAATATTAAAATCCAATAAATTTTATCCTTATAAAGTACAACTGCAGCAAAAATTGGACGAAGACGATCCTGATAAGTGTATGCAGTTCTGACAAGAAATGTTGGATATCATTAAAGATATTTGCAAAAAATAAACGTCTGGGCGGGAATAGGTGGAGCAAAAATTATTGGGTCTTTCTTTTTGAGAGAAACTTTGACTAAGGATCGTTATTTAACACTCCTTCGTGAAATCATTCGTTTATTGAGCCCAGACAATATCTAAATCGAGCATTTCCGCAGAGATGGGCGGGGAGAAGAGGATAAATAGAATGGGCGACGCGGTTATCAGATTTAACCCAATTGGACTATTCCCTTTTGAGGTCATTTAAAATTGGTGGTTTATAAGAATATATTTCTCAATATTTATCTGTGGAAGATCGAATCAGAACTGCCACTCGCGAAATAACACCAGAAACATTCTAAACAATTTAAGGTCATTTGTCGATATATTGAGAGATTGCCGAGATTTTCAATTTGAACACTTGCTGTAAATAAGTTTCATTTAATTATTTATTATTTTTTTGTTTTCTGTGTGTTGTGTTTAACTGTCTTGTTTGATTTTAAATATTTTATAGTGTGTAAGTTGCATTCAGTTCTATCTAGTTGTTATCTCAGTTACACAGATCATGCAATACACATTACACTCATCGTTTCCATTAATTTAAATAAGTTTCTGGTTCTTGGTACACTTTGAGATATAACATATTCTGTCACAATTTATTTCAATTAATATATTGCAAGATTCTTGCAAAATTATATTTCTTTTTTCAAAAGCAACAATCATAAATAGTAGAAATCTGTTCGCTGAACCCTGTACAGTCTGGTGACGAAGTTTTGAAGATAATTCATACATGCCTTATTTAATTTTTTCAAGAAAAAGACTCGGACGTGTCTGTTTTATCTTTTCAATTGCCAACTTATGACGTAAGAATTACATTTATGGCGTCACTTATTACTGAATGATGAGGTCATCATAATTTTTGAAATGACAACCATATTTTTTGCTGTTTTTTTTCCATAGAGCTGCTTACTACTTAAATGACGATGAAAAAAATTACCACCTGACAGAACAATTTTTTATGAAAAAATTGCATTATTTACTTAAAAAAACGGAAACTTAAATTTAATAAGAAATATTTCTCACCGTTTTTATTTAGGACGAGTTTTCTTTAGAATAACAAGGTTTTACTTCACTTTTCTAAAGTAATCAACACTTGATTTTGTGATTTTTGATACATTGTCATGTAACTATTTGACAGGTGGAACAAAAAGTAAAGTCGAAATCAATTTTTAACAACACTCGTGATAATTTATTGATTATTTGCTGTCGGCCACCGCGTTCCCTAGACTTGACTCTCTTGGATTTTTTTCTGTGGGGGGTTATTTAGGATCTAAGTTTATTTCAATAATCCAAATAGTTTAGAGGAGCTGCAGCAAATATGTCGCACAGAAGTGGAGCAAATTAATCCTGACATTTTTGAGCGCAGTGCATAAAGAGAGCACTGAATTTAAACTGAACTAGAGAATCATATTGTAACGATGTTCAACCTTCAATAACTATAAACTAAGTATATCTCTCTCATATTTACAAACACTTATATATAGATTTACTTAACTAATTCTTAACAATAAGTAAATAAACTTGGTCAGCAGTTCACAACTGAATTTGCAACCTATAATATTTCCATCTGTAAATATCAACACACCGGTGTATTTGTTTATGTAAATACGTCAAGTGGTGATATCAATTCAATGTCAATAATCACGTGACGGACTTGACCTGCTACATACTTGACATTGCTTTACTTTACATGTTTCCTAACTGTATTGATTAATATTATAATATCTGTTGCACTATTTATAATTATCGGCATAAAATTACCATATATTTCCAACCCTAGGGACGCCCTCCCGGATAGCTATCTGTTCCATGAACAAGATGGTTAACATTTAAAAAAACTTATGATGGCATCATCATTCAGAGGTAGGTGACGTCATAAATGTAATTTTTACGTCATAAGTTGGCAATTGAAAGCATAAAATTGGCCTGGCCGAGCGTTTTCCTTGAAAAAATTAAATAACGTATTTATAAATTATGTTCAAAATTTTATCACCTCACTTGCAAGAATTAGGTACTTTAAGAAAGTGGACAATCCTAACAATAGCGCTTAAAAGAGAACTAATAATTATTTTGAAGGCGGTTCCATTTTTAGATAATTATTTTTTAGTTTATGCCTATATTATATGCTGTTATCAGAAGCATGTTCTTTTCTATACTGGCTACGTATTATGACCACTAAAAATTGTAGATTATAATAATTAACAACGTTATCAAAATTAATGTTTAAATTTTTATTGCCTTTTTTGTTAAGCTCCAGTTTATTTCTGATATGAAACTCAAAACAGATAGAATTAGAGCAACTGTTTTTCACCCAACAAAGAAACAATTTACTAGTTGTGTTTGATAACTTATACAGTGTGTCAAATGGAATAAATTTAGTATCTCAATTGTGCATATTTATAAAAAAATCCCGAACACGTCAATTTCAGATTTAAAAATAACATCCCGCGACGTGAATACTTCACCCCTACATTCAACCCTATTCGAGTGACAGTTGCAACCCAAAATTTTTAAATAGGAAGTAGGGACTTATGATACCTCACTTGAAAGACCTCTTCATTTTCTATTGAAAAATTCAATGGTTTTAAAATTTATTGTAAAAATTAACACTAGAAAGAAATAAAATCTGATTGACGAACTTCGCTACAGCACACTAAAAGCTAATAACTAACCGCGTTTCATTCTTATTGATAATGAGAAAAATAAAAAACACATCAATCTTAATGGAGATGTTCCAACTGCATGCCTTGAACGTCCTGGCAGCATCATAATCGTAAATAAAAATGTCTTCTCACGTTAATTAACATTTGAGGGGTGACTGACCTAGTCGCAATCGTATACTTCTAGCTAAATCGCGTGGTTTAGTTTTGTATACCATACTTTTTACACATCCCCATAAGAAGTCTAATACCGTAATATCGGGTGATCGTGCTAGCCATTCTAACGATCCTCGCCTCCCTATCCACCGATTTGGAAATCTTAAGTCGAGGGACTGTTGGACATTGATTTGGTAATGTGCTGGTGTTTCATCCTGCTGGAACCATCACACATTCGTTGGATGTTTTTTTGTATCTGCCTTACATGTCCAAACTCGCAAATTGCTTTTCAATTTGATTAATTGTTCCTCGGGAAACAGACGGCAAATCGAGAAATTTTCCTTGAAATAGGCGAGCAACTTCGATTTGTGATCGTGTTTTATCTGCGTAATCAATCATCGGTCGAATTGTTTTTTATGAAAATCTGTTATGTTCTGAATTGCAGCTAACAACTGATAACTATATGGTCATGCGGTTACAATCGCACAGTAAGTTGCTAATGCGTTTTAAACAAAACTAACATTTCCAACTATGAATAATGTTGATAACATTTCATCTCTTCTTTTTAATTGATACCATCCAAAAAGGACATACAAAACTGGTTTTGCTTGCTTTCTCATTATAAAGAATAAAACACACGTTTTCGTACACTTCTAGTAGCTTTTAGAATGATTTGACCGTCAATGTTGCCTATTCAATTCACAATGCTTTGTTTTATACCATCTACATTAACCTGTTTACGTTCCTAGACTTCGTCTTTAACAACACCTCAAAAAAGTCCAATGGGGTGATGTCTGGATACCGTTGCTGTAATTATATTTTGAAAATATTCCCCTAACATCAAATAAACTTTTCTAGAATTATGAGCATGTGCAACATTTTGCTGAAAGAAAATTTGCTCTTTATAGATGTATGATGTATGATATAGGTTTTTCCTTTTATACATCTCTTGGTTTGAGAAACTTGACTCGTCCGTCCACAAAATTTATCCATTGGCAAAAGCGTAACCTTCTTTCCTCGTCATTTATATTATATTTATTTATTTATTTATTTACTTATTATCATAAATCGTACAACATGTCTACACAATAAGCCTAAGGCTTGTGCTGTATATTAACATAATTTAATAAAATTCCACCAAAAACTGCTTGAAAACTCCATCCAAATGTAACATACTTCTAATTTTGACATACCAAATTTGTTGGGGTTCTACTTGTTCCATCTAATGAACCAGTCATTGCCTTCACTCTTCATTGATTTTAATCCTTCCCCAATACCTTCCAAACTAAAATTCTTTGTTTATAGCCGATATTTTCATCCAAATTGTTAATTTTGAATTTAACTAAATGATATTGAAATCTTACAAATTTTATTTAAAAAAAAACGGATAGTCACTTTCCTGGCGAAAATCTCTAATATAATTTTCAGAGTAAGCATTAAATTTATCTCCACGTCTAAAATATAAATTCTCTTCGTTCAATTTTTTTTGAGAAAATCGTTATATATTGCCCGAATCTTTGATCTAATTTAAAGAAATATTGGCGGTCTAAAGCTTGGTTTGGTAACTCCGAGCTGCTTCTTAAAATTTTTCTGCATACACCTAATGAGTGAAGATTGAAAGTGTGATGAGCACTGATAAGTACAATTTGGAGAACCCAATTCAGCACAATACAGTTTTCTAACCCGACGATCGTTTCGCTAACAAAGTTAGCGTCATCAAGGGGATGTCTGTTTACTCATCCCCTTGATGACGCTAACGTTGTTAGCGAAACGATCATCTGGTCATAACACTGTATTGTGATGAACTGGGTTCTCCAAATTGTGCATACACCTAATACAACACTCCAGCATGTCATACTTTTCATAATGCTCGCAAGATAGTTTATGATATACTCTACGCAGCTTAACTTCACAATACTGATTTTTGTGGTTATTATTTATGGCGTTTAATAATACATTTTTATTTGAGCTGAAGTGAAACATTATCAATTGTACATTATTTCCAATTTGATTAAATGTCGGGCCTGAAATTTAAAACACATTATTAATCTGGAATTATTAACAAATATAAGTTTAAGATAAACGACAATACGTGAAAATTATTATTAATTTTACTTCCACATCGTCAATACGTGTGGAAGTATGGCATCGGCGACAAAAATTTCAAAAAATATTGTTAAAGTCGTAAAAAGTGTCAAAACATATAGAATTTGGGAACGAAAATTTTTTTGTATGTCTGTCTGTTTGTAGCCACGATTACTTTAGAACGAATTGAGGTATCGTCTTCAAATTTGGTATACGGTTATCATCCCACAAACGACCGGTTCGGATTGTTTTTGGGTAAAATCACTTCAAGGGGTAGGAGATCAATGGGGGGTTATTTGGTGAAAATTGATATTTTTTCGTTTAAACTCGAGTAATAGAACATTTCAGAGTTTTTTTTATTAGAAAACTTTCCATTTCATTAAACATCTGGTATTCTGTGCTGAGATTAAATAGGGGTTGAATGTGTGGGGGTGGAATATCGGTGTCAGAAATTTAGAATTTTTTGCTAAACCGGCATAAAAAGGCATAAAACATATAGAAAACTTGATGATGGAACGAACATTTTTTTGTCTGTCGGTGCGTCGATCGGCTGGTCGGTCTATCGGCTTGTAGGCCTGTCTGTTAGCAGACGCAATTACTCTCGATCGAATTGAGATATCATCTTCAAATCTCGTGTTCAGTTAGCATTCGAACGCTTCGAATTGTTTTGAGTAAAATCGCTCCAAGGGGTAGGATATGAATGGGGATGATTTGGTGAAAATTGATATTTTTTCGTTTAAACTCGAATTATATAACATTTTAGCGTTTTTTTTATGAGAAAACTTTCCATTTCATTAAACATCTGGTATTCTGTGCTGAGATTAAATAGGGGTTGAATGTGTGGGGGTGGAATATCGGTGTCAGAAATTTAGAATTTTTTGCTAAACCGGCATAAAAAGGCATAAAACATATAGATAACTTGATGATGGAACGAACATTTTTTTGTCTGTCGGTGCGTCGATCGGCTGGTCGGTCTATCGGCTTGTAGGCCTGTCTGTTAGCAGACGCAATTACTCTCGATCGAATTGAGATATCATCTTCAAATCTCGTGTTCAGTTAGCATTCGAACGCTTCGAATTGTTTTGAGTAAAATCGCTCCAAGGGGTAGGATATGAATGGGGGTGATTTGGTGAAAATTGATATTTTTTCGTTTAAACTCGAATTATATAACATTTTAGCGTTTTTTTTTTATGAGAAAACTTTCCATTTCATTAAACATCTGGTATTCTGTGCTGAGATTAAATTAGGGGTTGAATGTGTGGGGATAGAATATCGGTGTCAGAAATTTAGAATCTTTTGCTAAATCGGCGTAAAACGACATAAACGTATAGGAAACTTGATTCTGGAACGACCATTTTTTTTATCTGCCGGTGTGTCGATCGGCTGGTCGGGCTATCGGCTTGTACGTGTGTTTGTTAGTAGACGCAATTACTCTCGATCGAATTGAGATATCATCTTCAAATCTCGTGTTCAGTTAGCATTCGAACGCTTCGAATTGTTTTGAGTAAAATCGCTCCAAGGGGTAGGATATGAATGGGGGTGATTTGGTGAAAATTGATATTTTTTCGTTTAAACTCGAATTATATAACATTTTAGCGTTTTTTTTATGAGAAAACTTTCCATTTCATTAAACATCTGGTATTCTGTGCTGAGATTAAATAGGGGTTGAATGTGTGGGGGTGGAATATCGGTGTCAGAAATTTAGAATCTTTTGCTAAATCGGCGTAAAACGACATAAACGTATAGGAAACTTGATTCTGGAACGACCATTTTTTTTATCTGCCGGTGTGTCGATCGGCTGGTCGGTCTATCGGCTTGTACGTCTGTCTGTTAGTAGACGCAATTACTCTCGATCGAATTGAGATATCATCTTCAAATTTCGTATTCAGTTAGCATTCGAACGCTTCGAATTGTTTTGAGTAAAATCGCTCCAAGGGGTAGGATATGAATGGGGGTGATTTGGTGAAAATTGATATTTTTTCGTTTAAACTCGAATTATATAACATTTTAGCGTTTTTTTTTTATGAGAAAACTTTCCATTTCATTAAACATCTGGTATTCTGTGCTGAGATTAAATTAGGGGTTGAATGTGTGGGGGTGGAATATCGGTGTCAGAAATTTAGAATTTTTTGCTAAACCGGCATAAAAAGGCATAAAACATATAGAAAACTTGATGATGGAACGAACATTTTTTTGTCTGTCGGTGCGTCGATCGGCTGGTCGGTCTATCGGCTTGTAGGCCTGTCTGTTAGCAGACGCAATTACTCTCGATCGAATTGAGATATCATCTTCAAATCTCGTGTTCAGTTAGCATTCGAACGCTTCGAATTGTTTTGAGTAAAATCGCTCCAAGGGGTAGGATATGAATGGGGATGATTTGGTGAAAATTGATATTTTTTCGTTTAAACTCGAATTATATAACATTTTAGCGTTTTTTTTATGAGAAAACTTTCCATTTCATTAAACATCTGGTATTCTGTGCTGAGATTAAATAGGGGTTGAATGTGTGGGGGTGGAATATCGGTGTCAGAAATTTAGAATTTTTTGCTAAACCGGCATAAAAAGGCATAAAACATATAGATAACTTGATGATGGAACGAACATTTTTTTGTCTGTCGGTGCGTCGATCGGTTGGTCGGTCTATCGGCTTGTAGGCCTGTCTGTTAGCAGACGCAATTACTCTCGATCGAATTGAGATATCATCTTCAAATCTCGTGTTCAGTTAGCATTCGAACGCTTCGAATTGTTTTGAGTAAAATCGCTCCAAGGGGTAGGATATGAATGGGGATGATTTGGTGAAAATTGATATTTTTTCGTTTAAACTCGAATTATATAACATTTTAGCGTTTTTTTTTATGAGAAAACTTTCCATTTCATTAAACATCTGGTATTCTGTGCTGAGATTAAATTAGGGGTTGAATGTGTGGGGATAGAATATCGGTGTCAGAAATTTAGAATCTTTTGCTAAATCGGCGTAAAACGACATAAACGTATAGGAAACTTGATTCTGGAACGACCATTTTTTTTATCTGCCGGTGTGTCGATCGGCTGGTCGGTCTATCGGCTTGTACGTCTGTCTGTTAGTAGACGCAATTACTCTCGAACGAATTGAGATATCATCTTCAAATTTCGTATTCAGTTAGCTTTCGAACGCTTCGAATTGTTTTGAGTAAAATCGCTCCAAGGGGTAGGATATGAATGGGGATGATTTGGTGAAAATTGATATTTTTTCGTTTAAACTCGAATTATATAACATTTTAGCGTTTTTTTTATGAGAAAACTTTCCATTTCATTAAACATCTGGTATTCTGTGCTGAGATTAAATTAGGGGTTGAATGTGTGGGGGTAGAATATCGGTGTCAGAAATTTAGAATCTTTTGCTAAATCGGCCTAAAACGACATAAACGTATAGGAAACTTGATTCTGGAACGACCATTTTTTTTATCTGCCGGTGTGTCGATCGGCCGGTCGGGCTATCGGCTTGTACGTGTGTTTGTTAGTAGACGCAATTACTCTCGAACGAATTGAGATATCATCTTCAAATTTCGTATTCAGTTAGCATTCGAACGCTTCGAATTGTTTTGAGTAAAACCGCTCCAAGGGGTAGGACATGAATGGGGGTGATTTGGTGAAAATTGATATTTTTTCGTTTAAACTCGAATTATATAACATTTTAGCGTTTTTTTTTTTAATGAGAAAACTTTCGATTTCATTAAACATCTGGTATTCTGTGCTGAGATTAAATTAGGGGTTGAATGTGCGGGGTTGGAATATCGGTGTCAGAAATTTCGCTTTTTTTGGCTAAAACGGCGTAAATAGTCTGAAAACATATAGAGAACTTGATACTGGAACGAACATTTTTTTGTCTGTCGGTGTGTCGATCGGCTGGTCGGTCTATCGGCTTGTACGTCTGTCTGTTAGTAGACGCAATTACTCTCGAACGAATTGAGATATCATCTTCAAATTTCATATTCAATTAGCATTCGAACGGTTCGAATTGTTTTGAGTAAAATCGCTCCAAGGGGTAGGAGATGATTTTGTGAAAATTGATATTTTTCCGTTAAAACTCGTGTAATATAATGTTTAAGGGTATATTTATTAGAATCCTTCCAATTTCATCAAACACTTGGTATTTTGTACTGGAATTAAATTAGGAGTTGAATGTGTGAAGCTGGAATATCGGTGTCAGAAATTTGGATTTTTTTTTTCTAAAACGGCTTAAAAAGTATCAAAACATAAAGAACACTTGATTCTGGAACGAAAATTATTTGTCTGTCTGTAGGTCGGTCGGTCGAGAATGAGAATGTCTTTTTGAGGAGAGTAAATTGTCACAGCTATGTGGAAGTTATGATTCAATTTTCAGTACTATTTTAGTGTATGTAGGAAACTTCCTCATTTTTTTTACAGTTAATTTTTGTAATACATTTTAAAACCATTGCATTTTTTAATAGAAAATGAAGAGGTATTTCAACTGAGGTATCACAAGCCCCTACTTCATATTTAAAAAGGCTGGACGCAGCAAGTGCGTTATGATAGTGAATTTTCATAAAAATGTTTTAAATAGCAAATATGTGTTTTTTTTAAAGAAAGCAGACATCAAATTTGGTTGCCAGTAAAACATATATAGTAGAAACAATGTACCATATTTCAACAAAATAACTGTATTGTTCGAAAATGCCTTATAGGTTAATAGCAAATTGAGCTATTCAAATTTAAGCCATTCAATAAGAAATCGTTACCATAACGCACTTGCTGAGTCACGAATTTATTTTCTTGTAAACATGCATTATAATTTCGTGCTCGAAATTCCATACATTTAAGGTCAGCTCAAAAGTGATACCGACAGTGGGAATCCGTATGTCTAATTAAAATAAATCATCTATTTCAACTGAGCAGATTTTCTTGCCTAACGAACTTATCCAAGCCATTGACAAAAGGAAGGTACTCACCAAATTTGATCAAAATCGGCCCATTATTTTTTGAGTTATTCGGTGATATATGTTTATATATATATATATATATATATATATATATATATATATATATATATATATATATATATATATATATATATATATAAACATATGAAAATTGAAACTGACCTCGTATATGTGTCCTCGGGGGCCTAATTAGTGCTCATTTGAAGGAATTTGTTCAAAATTCCAAAGTCGGGATCTCCTCATTAGTGAATTTTTTTTAAGAAAATTCACTAAAATTTGGGGGTTGCAACTGTCACACGAAGAGTGTTGAATTTAGGGGTAAAGTTTTCACGTTGCAGTATGTCATTATTTAATCTAGAATTGACGTGTTTCGGAATTTTTGATATATATATATATATATATATATATATATATATATATATATATATATATATATATATATATGCACAATAATTGAGATCCTGAATTTATTACATTTGGCTGTTCCACACTGTATATTTAAAATGACGACCATGTTTAGCCTTTTAAGTTTAAGTTTAAAAAATGATATGGTTATTTAGTCTCCTGTTTGTGTATTAACATTAAGACTTTTATTTATAATTTTATGTGCTTGTGGAATATTTTATATTGTTCTTCTATATTATTTATTATACGCTTATTATACAACTTATATTCCTGCTTAACATTATTTGTGTCTGTGATGTATATTAGAATTAATTACGTTTATTTAAAATATTTAAGATTCAATTTTCAAGAAAAGAATCCTTATTCAGGCTGGGCCTAGAGATTGGTTTTCACATGTTTTAAATAAATTAAAATTTTATTATTGTTGATGTTTAAAAGAAAAATAAATGGAAATCTATCTAATCAATGTTACAAAAAAGAAAACTAGAAAATTAGGTAACTATAAGATTTTAGACGATATGTAGTTATAAAAATTATTTTATAGAACGTAAAATTTTCAAGTTTATTAGAGAAAAATTTGTTGTTATTATATGTGACTTTATTTTGATGATACTGTTTTTATAACAAAAAATTGTGCTGTTATTTTCTTAACTAACTTATTTATTTAATTGCCAAAGTTTATGCCATATTTATTGTAAGATTTGTTAGCTAAAGAAATATTTATTTAGATGTTGATGTTTTTGTATTAAATGTTGCTTTTAATATATTTATGAAAAACAAAAGTTGTCTTTATTTTCTTTATTACATATAAATACCGACAGAGGATAATAAATCCTATAGAGTCCGTGTTTGCAATGGCTAGGTGCGCACAACCAGAACATAGCACAAATCAGAAAAATTACTAAACTTACAAAAACAAACAAAACTTAGAGAATTTTATTTCAACACAACACGAGGGCTTACAGCCTAAATACTGTCGTACCGTGGGTGCCGACAAGGAGGAAAGAGGCAACTTGTTAATTCTGGACTTGAAGGTTTGGAGGTTCGGGGGAGAAGGAAAACATGTGCCGGCAAGGAATTCCACAACTTGGAAGTCCTCGCGACAAAAGAGCGGGCATAACAAGATGTTCTATGTCTGGTGACCTGGACAGTAAAAGGGTGCATTCGGTCTGTTCCGGATCTCTTGGGGGCAGCAGGTGGAGGAACTGTGAAAGAAAGCTCCTCTGAGCAGTGCCCGTGCAGATATCTATAAAAGAGAGAGAGGTCACCAATGGCACGTCGGTGGGCAAGGGATGGCAGCCTTTGGGTGAGGGTAGGGTCACCGATGAGACGTATAGCTCTCTTCTGAATTGAGTCCAGGATAGCGAGTGTAGAAGCGGCAGCAGCACCCCAGATGTCGGAGCAGTATTCGCGGTTTGGTCTTATTTGTGAGGTATATAAGGTATAGAGATTAACTGGTGAAAAGTATTTGCGAGCCCCGAAGAGGATACCTAATTTCTTAGCAGCCGCTTCTGCAATTGATGTGACTGTTGGTGCCAATTGAGATTTCGATCTACAGAAATGCCAACAAGTGGAAAAGACTCATTACTTTGAATAACTTGGTTGTTCATTGTGATGGGTCTAGGGCTGGTGTATCTCTTATGCGAAAGAAAGCCAGACTGTGATTTGGTGGGGTTGAATTGTACAACATTTCTACTTCCCCAGTCTAATATTTTTTGGAGATCCACGGAGACAGAACCCTCCATGTGTCTGCGATCCTCATCTAATTGGGCTAAAGAGACAGGCTAAGAATATTGTATATTTGAGTGGAGGGTGCTGTCGTCCGCGTAACTGTGAACTGGGTTGGATGTGCTAGAGAGGTCATTGATGTGGAGAAGAAACAAAATAGGGGCTAAAGCTGACCCTTGAGGAACTCCTGCATTAATTGGATACAGTTTAGAGGAATGACCATCCACAACAGTAATGCTCCAGTTGGAGAGGAAATTTGCTGTCCAGGTACAAAGTTTTGGTGGTAGGCCATAGGCCGGAAGTTTATTAAGCAGCGCTGCGTGCCAGACCTGGTCGAATGCTTTGGATATGTCTAGAGCGACAATCTGGGATTCACCGTGTAGTTCCATAGACTTGTTCCAAGAATGGGTGACAAAGGAAAGGAGGTCGGCAGTTGATCTGCGCTGCCGGAATCCATACTGCCTGTCGTGGATTAGACTGTGTTTTTCAAGAAATTTTAGTAATTCGGTGTTTATATACTTTTCCATCACTTTAGAGACAACTGAAAGGAGAGAAATAGGCCTGTAGTTGCTAGGAAACGCTTTGGATCCTTTCTTGGGGACGGGTTGTTCTCGAGCAGTTTTCCAGTTACTAGGGACTGGACGATCTGTGTTGCTATATGCACCGAAGGTGCCAACGCTATGACAGGACATCGATCTGTTGTCAAATTACGAGAAGTAATGCCAAATGCTAAATGATTGCACTGTTTTTTTCACCGAGTTGTTCTTTCGTCAAAGTATTTATATTGCGAAATTATTTGTTATGAAAAGTGTCATTAATGTTCTAAATTCTATCAAAGGAAAATCATTACACACTCATATTTTTAGAAAAATTTGTGATAATATGGGTGCTTTATATGTGTGTGTCTTTTTGTTTCTTTAACGTCGTTCTATTTCCACGACTATGGCCAATCACCGACGCCAGGGAGCAATTTGACCTCACTATCCTGGAAATTTTGCCGAACCTCTGCCTTTCTGTAAGAGGGTAGGAACTTTAACGTGCCCAACATCAACATGGACACGGGACCGACGGCTTTATGCCCACTCCGAAGGGTGGAACGTGCAGACATTTAACTTGCTCAAATACAATGCCACAACCTCGGTTGATGTTAATTGTACAGTATGTACTGAAAAAGTGAAAGGAAAACCCTGCGAATCGAACTCAGTACCACTCAGTTCAGAGGTACACGTTCTTACCACTGAACCACAGAAGCTCTGTGGCTTCATATGTAAATCTTCTGTATCACACAGAAGTAAGGTAGGTTTCGAGAGGTAGGTAACATTTTGAAAATAGTTTTTCAGTTAAAAGCAGAAGTTTTGATGTACTTACAAGATGATAAATCAGAATATGAGTCTTTTTTCTAATACTCTTTGGCTTGCTATGCTGGCTTTGATACTTTTGTTTACCTAAATATCTTGAATAGTGGTTGGCAAAGCCACAATGTTAATATAACAGCAACGAACAAAATTATTGGATTTATGAAAAAGCTGGACTTATGGAAAACTTCAATGATTCATTTCAGTGCCTTCAAGAACTCATGGAAAATTTAGCCAAGTAAAATATGATAAACTCTGAGCAAATGTTTTCAGGTATGTAAGTTACTTTATGCAAGTTAAAACAACTTTGTGAATATTTTCCATGCGAAAATCAAACCAGTTACCTACCACAATACTGGCTCCTTTTTTGGACAATTCGTATTTCAACATGCGAAAATTTCAATAAACATAAAAGAAAAACTGATTGAAATATTAAATGGTGGAATATTGAAACTAGAATTCCCCTAGTGTCTGAAACAGGCATATACATCCACTGGCGGATTTACCCTAAGGCCCAGGCCTAGGGCAACCAGATATTAGGGGCGGCCAAAAAACACATTATGGCGTATAGCAGGCCGCACTGCACGGTGCAGTTTGCACCGAAAGCCCATTTCACCGTCAAAAGTCTATCAACGACTCTTTGGTCAGCTCGTGCAGACGCATGCAAAAGTTTACGCGAGATAAATAGAGCCACAACAACAGGCTATTGTGCAACAATGTATCCTGGCCTCCTTAGAAACCGCAGTGTCATCATAATAGTGAAGTGGCGCCTGTAGGAATGCAGGCGTAAAACCAGCAAGTGCGAACGGAATATCTCCGGTGACATTCAGCATTAGCAGATCCAGGTCACCTCCAGAGACAATAGTGCCACGCCTGGAGGGGAAGACTATAAATAGGATAAGCACCGAGATAGGAGCGTTCATTGCTTGTTTCCTAGTTAGTCTGGCACATGGCGTGTCAAGTATTTTAATATCACTTATATATATATTTTTTGTCTCATTATTGTATTAAGTAATCATTGTGTTTAAGTAATAATAAATTGTTTAAAAAAGTTAATTGTCTTAACGCTAAAGTTAAGTGGCGCAGTCGTTAGGATTGGTTAAGAAACCGAAAGAATATCGATTTCTAAGCGTATCGACGCCCAATAACCAATTAGAACCAAGTTACGCAGAAGTCATAGCCAAGCAGCCAAATGGGAGCAGAAACCATCATAGTATTGTAAGTTGTTTACTGCTATCCAATTTCACATTTTCCTGCCATATTTTTCAATTGTATGTGTGTGTATTGATATAATTATATGTCAGACTCAGAAGACGAGTCACGAAGCTTAGGGAATATTGAGTACAGATTGAGATCGATAAGTATAAGCGATAATATCGCAACAGTAACTAATTCAAATAGTAGTAATAGTAGTAGCAACATGACTGACCAGTTCAAAGAATTTTTCTTAAAAGCTATTCCCGAATTTGACGGGCAACCAGCTAATGTAGGTAATTTTTTAAAGTCATGCGACCTCGTAATGAACCAATTTTATATGCCAAACGAGAATTTATATATGAATCATTTCTTATTAAATTACATTCAAACAAAACTAACGGGAACAGCGAGGCTTATAATTAACACTAAGATAATAAACACATGGACCGACTTGAGAAGCGCTATTGTGGATAATTTTTGCGATCAGCGCGATTCTAGTAGCCTACTAGCAGAACTATTCACCTTGAAACAAAGGAATGCGGAAGATGCCCTTGCATTCGCTAACAGATGCAGGCATATCGAACAATTACTCATATCTAATCTAATAGCTAACGAACAGAACGAAGGCGTTAAAGTAATAAAAATAAACATTTACCAGGAACAAACATTAAAAGCATTTTTAGGCGGAATTAGGAACCCGTTAGGTCTAGCTCTTAGAAGTAGGTCACCAGGAAGCATAGAAGACGCCCTAAAGTTTGTATTCGCAGAAGAAAATTTCGATTATAGGGACAAAACAGTACAAAAAAATTTTAATCAGAATAGGTCAGACGGACAAAAATTCTTCCCAAGACAAAATAACGCACCGTTTAACAATGTGCAGTTTCAACGACCGTTTCAACCTAATTTCAGACCTTTTCAACAACACAATAACCAACAACATAACCCAACAAACTTTCAACCTAATTTTAGACCATCTCAGCAACAAAATAGACCGCAATATAATCAAACGAATTTTCAAAATAGACAAAATCCGCAATTTATGAATAGAACTAATTTTTCAAACAATTTTAGACGACAGAATTTTAATAACCCACAGGGACAAAACCCTATAATTAACAATAGGAACTATCACGAGCCAATGGAAGTAGACAGCTCGAATACGAGGTTGTCACAAAGACGAGCAGCCTCATTACATAATACAGAGTTTAGCGATTACAACGTAACCAACGGGGGTTACGAATCAAATAGCATAGAATACGAAACAAACGATACAAATTACGCAAATTATGAGGCAAGCCAGGGAAATTCACCTGCTGACGAATACGATAACCAACACGGAAATTTTCCCATCGCGAGCACCTCCCAACACGACACGTAGTCGATGTACTTAATATTAATGATTTAAATAGGTTACCATATATAGAAATTAAAGGAATTAGAGGAAAATTATTGATAGACAGCGGATCGTCGAAAAATTTATTAAACCCAATAATAGCCCATCAAGATTTCGCAAACAAAATAAGGACACAACCATTCATTATTCGGACCCCGCACGGAACTTCGACGCACTCAGAACGCATAAATATCACCCTTAAATCAATTTCGAACAAGGCACAAGAATTCTGCCTTTTCGACTTTAACCCTTTATATTCAGGTCTCATTGGGATCCAATTCCTAAGGGACAATGAAGCCAGAATAGATTTTAAAAATGAAGTCATGCATCTAGGTAAGCAAATCATTAAAATTCAATACCCTCAATTAAACAATGTCAATCAACCGGTAAGAATAAAAGCCAAAGCAGATGGTTCACAAGACCCAGATACTACAGCCACTGTAAACAGTATCATAACAAAAGAGTACTTCAATTGTAATGGAGAACTTGAACTCGTAAATTACATGTTAGCGCACAAGGACGAAGATTATAAAACACCGCAGAACCTACAGACTAGCCGATTACGTAACCAATATAAGTATCACGTTACAGATGAACGTAAGCGCAGCTCAAGGACGCCTACTATAACACAAGATAATGTTATATCGACAATTCAACCATATAATACGAATACTCGACATACAGGGAGCGAGCAAAAACAGATTAACTGCGAAAACATTATAATGGAACAAATAGACGTAGATTATTTAAACGATGAGGAAAAACAGTTGTTATTTAATTTGTTATCAGAATATAAGGACATATTTTTAAACAAGGACGAACCATTGACGCACACAAATGCTATAAAACATAGAATAAGGACCATTGACGACATACCAGTCCATTCTAAATTATATAGATATCCATACATACATAAACCGGAAGTAGATCGACAAATAAATGACATGCTAAGGCAAAAAATAATCAGGAAAAGTCACAGCCCATACAGTTCACCCATTTGGGTCATATCAAAAAAACTAGACAAGTCAAATAAACAAAAATGGAGGATTGTAGTGGACTATAGGAAACTAAACGAGAAAACAATACCGGACAGACACCCAATTCCCAAAATAGATGAAATACTGGACAAAATTGGACGAGCTCAATATTTCTCGACAATCGATTTGATTTCTGGATATCACCAAATTGAAATGGACCCCCGGGACATAGAAAAAACGGCGTTTACCACCGATACGGGACACTGGGAGTACACTAGGATGCCGTTTGGGTTATCAGGGGCTCCAGCGACCTTTTCCAGGCTCATGCAGAACGTGTTAGAGGGTCTAATTGGCCAAACATGCCTTGTATACATGGATGACGTCATAGTTTTCTCCACGTCATTACAAGAACACATAGAGAAACTAAAACTGGTATTCGAACGTTTCAGACAAAGCAACTTAAAGATCCAGCTAGACAAAAGTGATTTCCTAAAGAAGGAAGCCGAGTTTCTGGGACACGTTGTAAGCCCAGACGGGATCCGTCCGAATCCGAGGAAACTAGACGCAATAAGGAAATTCCCGATACCAAAAACCCAAAAAGAAATTAAATCATTTTTAGGACTAGTCGGATATTACAAAAAATTTATTGAAAATTTCGCACACGTCACGAAACCACTAACCAAGTGTTTAAAAAAGAATTCTAAAATAGACGTTAATAACGAGGAATACATTGGTGCCTTTAACTCATGTAAAGACATTTTAATGAATTCACCCGTGCTTATACCACCCGATTTCTCTAAGGATTTTATACTAACAACCGACGCTTCAAACGTGGCGATAGCGGGCATATTAAGCCAAGGGGAACCCAATTCAGACCACCCGATAGCCTATGCCAGTCGTACCTTAAACGAAACCGAATCTAGGTATAGCACCATAGAGAAGGAATTGCTAGCCATCGTGTGGGCAACTAATTATTTCCGTCCATACTTATACGGACGCAAATTCACTATATATACGGACCATAAACCATTAAAATGGCTATTTTCGTTAAAACAACCAAATTCAAAATTACTCCGTTGGAGATTAAAATTAGAAGAATACGAATTCAAAATTGAATACAAGAAAGGAAAGCTGAATTGCGCAGCGGACGCCCTTTCTCGAGTAGAGATCCACCCCATAGATATAGACAACCAATCAATGGCCAATAATGTCGACGAGGAAGAAGAAATAATAGAAATAGAGGACGACGAAGGTGTAATAGAAATAAACGAGGACGAAACAGCTAATTCAAATGCGGATTCTTACTCAGCACCCGGTATACCAATATTAGAGGAAGAAATTATTAACAGTAAAACAAATCAAATAGTCTTTAAAAACACAGACAAACCCGAAATATTCTCAGTAAGGAAAGACAAACGAAACTTTATTTATGCAAACTTTAATTTAAATGACCCCAATCAAATAGAAAAATTTATAAAGGAATACTGTTTACCACAAAGAAAATATTATTGCCTTTTCGTAAATGAACAAGATTACGAACTAGTCAGTTCGGCAATCAACAAAAACTTTAATAATGTAGAGTCACCAAAATTTTATAGATGTTTAGAAATGAGGGAAGAAATCCAGGAAGACGAGCTAACGGATATGATAGTCAAATATCATCAGGGTAAGTCCAACCATCGCGGGGCTGAGGAGACTTACTTAAGAATAAAGAGAAAATACTATTACCCCAATTTAAAGAAACACATAGAAGAATATGTAAAAACGTGTGAGCTGTGTAAAACGTGCAAATATAACAGGAACCCGGTACAGATAGCATTAGAACACACTCCAACAGCATCCAAACCTTTAGAAACACTCCACGTAGATACGTTCCAAATTGAACGAACAATATTTTTAACCATATTGGATCCATTCAGTAAATTCGGTCAAGCATTTCCCATCAAAAGCAAAAACGCTACAGAAATTGCAAAAAACTTAATTAAATACTTTTCACAGTACGGAGCGTGTAAAACCCTAATTGCGGACCCAGGAACGGAGTTCTCGAATTTAGTAGTAAAAGAACTACTAGAGACATACCAAATAGAATTGCACACCACAACACCCCAAAACCCCGAATCAAACGGACCCATAGAACGATTTCACAGCACCATCATTGAACATTATCGATTATTTAAGGAGAAATTCAAAAATATGAAACCCATAGAATTAATACCCTACTGTATATTCGCCTATAATTCCACGATACACTCACAAACACTAAAACCACCATTCGACTTAATATTCGGCTATATACCGGAAATGTTTAACTACGACCCGGAAGTAATAATTACGCAAGAGTATAACGTACAACACAAAGAAATTATGAAAATCATCTACGAAATTGTTAGAAGTCGCATAGAAACGTCAAAACAAAAAACCTTACAACGAACTAATAAAAACACGAACCAGCCGTTCAAGGAAGGCGACGTGGTATACAAACAGATACCACCGGGATTTCATAAAAAACATAAAAACCCCTTTTCAGGACCCTATTCAATAATATCCTTATTAGAACATAACAAAGCTATTCTAATAAACCATAAAAATGACGAACAGACAATAGCACATCTAAGAAATTTACGTCTTGCAGGTTCCTTGCCACAGGAATAACAGCCCAAATACAAGACTTGACGGACAATCCAGGTATGCTGCCAAAGAAATTAGGTACAGCATACACAGAGACTAGCAGCTGGAACTTGATACATATACATGACCTGACGCAACTACACGAAGACTATAACCAAATAAAAAGACATTACATAAACACAGTTACGTCTATGACAAAAGATTACCACGACGAATACCATAATTTTATACTAACATTAAATTTTACTATAGATAATATAAACGATACATTTAATAGGATATTCTTAGAGAGAGATAACATCAATGAGAGACAGAGACGGGGCATAATCAATGGGCTAGGATCGATATTTAAATCAATAACTGGCAATCTCGATTCACAAGATGGCGAACGTATATATCAGGCAATAGAAATATTAAGTACAGACCAAAACAAAATTCATGATCTTTTTAAATCGCAAAATTCGGTAATGCTAGAAGCAATCGGAGAGTTCAATAAAACGATTGTAGGGTTGAGTCACAATCAGGGCACGATAATAAATAGAATAAACGAGTTAGGTAACACAGTTGATAGCCTTAGGAGCGAACAACTAACGCACTATCATCGCATCAAAATCCTAGAGCTGCTGACCCAGCTTGGACATTTATTGAATAATATTCCAGAATTAGCACTCACAACTGAGAATGCAATCACTTTCTCAAAATTAGGAATTTTTCACACATCCATATTAAAACCAAAATTTATAATAAAAGAAATCAATAGAATACAAAAATACGTAACAAATGCCAAACTAATAACAACCACTGATCTGAATCTGTATGAAAAAATATTCAAAATAAAAGCAGTACAAAATAAATTCCAAATTATATTTCTGCCAAGACGACAATCCAACAGCCATGAATGATCAGAACCCATGTGAAATAAAACTAATAAAATTTCAAAAGCCTATCGATAATTGTAACCAAGAATTAGTCAAAATTAAACAAACCACAGTTTCGAGATATGGAACCAGTCAATACATCATCTTAGCGCCAGAAGAGACAAACGCCAGAATAACTTGCCAGGAACAAGAGTGGACCAATATCATCAAGGGAACCAAATTGGTCAACCTCCAACCAAATTGCCAATTGAAAGTAGGAAACAAAATTTATAAAACCGGCCCCACTACAGCGGAAACACAACAACTATTCAATCTCCCCAAATTAGAAACCACCACTACGAAGGAAGAAACAAATTACGAAAAGGTACCCGAACTCAAATTAGACAACGTACAGCTGCATAACATCGAGCAGATCCAACACCAACTCCAAAACATTAAGAAAAATATACCAGGCCGAATGGAACTACCATTACATCACCTGAGTATATGGACCATATTATTGTACGTGGCTATTTTAACCGCCATCATAATGATAGTCGTCAAATGGGGAGTCATAAGAAGAAGAACCACTAGAAGAACTACGAAGATCAACCCAAGAACCGACAAGGGAGAATTGAAGATCAACCCAGGAACCACCGAAGCCGGATTTCCCATGAAAATCCGGAACGAACC
Source organism: Tillus elongatus (assembly GCA_964006375.1). NCBI lineage: Eukaryota > Metazoa > Arthropoda > Insecta > Coleoptera > Cleridae > Tillus > Tillus elongatus. The sequence continues at coordinate 214,260,986 of OZ023263.1, forward strand.
GTAGCTTCGTTCTTCAAAGGGGGGAGGAGATAAATAGAGCCACAACAACAGGCTATTGTGCAACAATGTATCCTGGCCTCCTTAGAAACCGCAGTGTCATCATAATAGTGAAGTGGCGCCTGTAGGAATGCAGGCGTAAAACCAGCAAGTGCGAACGGAATATCTCCGGTGACATTCAGCATTAGCAGATCCAGGTCACCTCCAGAGACAATAGTGCCACGCCTGGAGGGGAAGACTATAAATAGGATAAGCACCGAGATAGGAGCGTTCATTGCTTGTTTCCTAGTTAGTCTGGCACATGGCGTGTCAAGTATTTTAATATCACTTATATATATATATATTTTGTCTCATTATTGTATTAAGTAATCATTGTGTTTAAGTAATAATAAATTGTTTAAAAAAGTTAATTGTCTTAACGCTAAAGTTAAGTCGCGAATCGTGGAATGAAATCCATAATGCGTTAGTATCCACACAACAGAAGAGAGCCGTTATATGCGAAGCAAGAGGTATTCGTTTGAAACTGGTACGTTTTGAAACGGCCGTCATGACTGTTTTTTGGGGATGTTTACTGGATCGCATTAACGCCATAAGCACAAAACTTCAGAGTGTGGAAATTGACATTACCATGGTCATAGAAGTCTAATACTTTTTTTTTGGCGAAACACGAGATAACTTCGATGATTTCGAAAACAAAGTCAAAAAACTGTCTTTGTACAGGAATATGACAGAGATTTTCGACGCAATCGAAAGCGTAAGCTGCTTCCTGGTGAGACTAACACAGGTGAAAAGATGCAACGAAAGAATGGTCCCGAAATTTTCAGAATCACTACGTTTTTGGTAATAATTGATACATTGTCAGAAGAACAAAAAAAAACGACGGGATGCTTATAAATTTCTTTAAAACACATTTAATTTTATTACTAGCCTGACGAAACTAAGCGCGTCAGAAGTCGAAGAAAAGGCCAAACTATTGCAAATGGTTTATTCTACCAACTTAGAAGACAATTTTTCAGAAGAATGTCTCAATTTTCGTGATCACTGCAGTATAAAAAATGAGGATTGGAGCAGTGCTGTTAGTTTGTTGAAACAGTTACGAGCTGAGGGTCTTTAAACCATTTACCCAACTGTGGATATTGCTCTTTGTATGTGTGTGTGTACCCTTGCCAGTAACTGTTCTGGAGAGTTAAACATTATTTACGCACAACAATGACAGAGCAAAGGTTAAACGATCTTGCTTTGCTTAACATAGAAGCTGATTTTCTAAGGAAATTGGATTGTGCAGATTTAATTAATGATTTTGCTGCGCTTAAGTGCAGTCGAGTTTTGTAGCACATTGCAAAACACTTATTATATATTATCTTGTATGAGAATAAACCTGTAGTTAAATAAAAAATGTTTTATTTAAATGTGCAAATATCCCCGAAACCTCGGAAAATATTACAAACTAGCAGCTATTATAGTTAACTAAATTTCAAATCGATTTTGATAAAAGTTGGGTGCTGAGAAAGATGCTGGTACTTACTACATGACCTGGGGCCTAGGGCGGCCAAGATTGCACATTCGCCATTGTATGCATCGAATTAATATTTTTCACTTAGTAATTAATAGTGATGGGAAAAACCGTTATTTTCTATTAACAGTTAAAGCCATTTACGTTATTTCATAATAACCGTTGAAAATAACAGCTTCAGTTATTTATCTGTTATTTTGAACAGTATAGTCGATCGATAGTATCCTACATTCCCAAAGCTGTGAGCGAGAGTGAGCACACTAGAGTATAAATAACGTGTTTCCTGTTAAGTAATATGTTATGAAGTAAAGTCCGCTCTATACTGCATAGCATACCCATACATATTTATTTCATTCCCAGTCGCATGTCCATTCATCCCGTTAAATAGTTAAATTTAACAGTTGCCGATGAAAACCGATGTTTATTCGTCGAACCTAGTTGCAGTGGAACTGAAACAGATACGACTCCGAATTCTAGTTTAGTGTAAAAAGCGTTATTTTGTAAGCTGTTATTTTTATCAATCCACAACTGGTGGTGACTGTTGCGGCTCGACAACCGTTTAAAAATAACCGACAATTAAATAACGACCCATCACTAGTAATTAAGTATATTAAGATATTATATTTTATTTACGATGCAAACGACCAAAATAAAGCTCTAAATAAGTTATTTTTGTTTATTTTGGCAATCTTTTTGCAATTGTAAGTCAGACAACAACACATGGATTTATTCTTTGTTGTAATATGAACAAGGTATGTGTCTGAAAAATAGGCACACATATAGATACCATTTGGCTTTAAATTATTTCCATCTTGGGATAGAACTGCCTTCTTTTAGAACAAGCCCTCCTTAGTTGTTATTTCGATTCATGTCATATAGTTGAACTGTAAACACCAGCTAGTTTTGACCTGTCCATTAGCTGTGTAAATATCACCAAATTGGTTGTTGAAACTGTAACTCTGCGGTAATTAATTTATTGCATACAGACTTGGAGAATTCTTCTCTGGCTTCACTGTTGGTTTTCAGTGGTGAAGGACGTAGCCAGCGCGTGAGCTAACTGGAGCAAGTGGCCCTTTGAATTCTGGAAGTTCTAGGATGTTCTTCAATGCTTCTGTGACTATAGTTTCGCTGCATTGAAGAACATCCTAGAACTTCCAGAATTCGAAGGGCCACTTGCTCCAGTTAGCTCACGCGCTGGCTACGTCCTTCACCACTGAAAACCAACAGTGAAGCCAGAGAAGAATTCTCCAAGTCTATATGCAGTATGGACAAGTTTCACCAAGTAAGGGCAACAACAATCAATGAATTAATTTATACAAAATATAGTCTGTTATATTGAAGGTCACAATGGAAGGACTGAAATAAAAAAGGTGTTACGTTAAACAGATATATTCAAATATCAAATTACAGAAAAACAAATACAAATGCACCAATCAATACATATTTGGAATGACCCAACACTTTATGGGTATAAACATGAAGTTACTTTTCTTTCTTATCAGTTAATAGAGAGTTGTGTAACCTGGAGACTTCACTTTCCACTTGTTCTTGTACTACAAAGCCATCAACGTTAATAAATTCAGCCACGCTCTTCACTGAACTTGCCTCTCTTCTAGTGCCATTAGAGTCCTTAAATGCTAAAGACAAGTTATACATGTCATCGTATTTCTTTAAGAAAGAGCTGGCTTCCCAGACAACTTGTTTTTTGCCGCTAGGATTTTGAATGCATACAGCAAATATTCCCTTCTCTTTGTATGTAGTATATATGGTTAAGATACCCATCATTGTGAAGTATGTTGTAACACAAAATATAAGGATCGGTCTGGATTGTGGAAAAGGATACAGGTAATCCCAAAGAAGGGCAAACATAGCTACACCAACTGCCACGCCACATATCACTAGTCTTCCGTCGATGAGGGCAAAATTTTCTATGTATTTGTATTTTTTTGTAAGTACTTCTTTTACAGCATCATCGACAGCGTTTTTGACTGCCGATCCATCCCATTTATTTATCTTCACCGGTTCAACGGGTTTGCTATCTTTATCCTTTGAAGACATAACTGCTTCTGTTCAGTAAAGCAATTTGTATTTTACTACGGAGTTATATGTAAGTTTCCGTAATTCTAGTGCTTTATCGAAGCAGTCAAAACAATTTTATTTGTTATAACAATATTGGTAAAAGACACGTCAACTTAAACTTAAATCTTAAATGTAAAAATCTCCTTTTTGGAACAGAACACGCAAGCACTTCTGTCATCTGTCTACGCCACAGATGATATGTTCTTGTCCTGTGCATCTGTCAAAGTCAAAACAGTTGCCATAACCTGTACCTGAATAATGACAGTTATTCCGTCTATTGCTGTCAAGATTTATAAAACTATTGCTGTCCCCTGTGAGTGTCATATTATTATTGTCATAACAAACCTTATATAACCTGGAATATAAAACAAATAAAAAAAATTGAAAGTAGAGACCTATAGACGTAATATGTCAATGGTAGAGACTTCTCCGTCCGTCTACTCCGTGCTAACGCTGCAAAGTGTAAATCAATTGGGGTCACCAGGTGCCAACAGCTGAGTTTAAGCGCTCATCTGCTGACTATCGATACATTTGAGCAGTTGGAGACTGATGAACGCGACATATACTTACTTCAAACACTATTTTGTAACGTTTGTATGGTATTCCGTATTGACGAGTCGACAACAGTTGGGTTCCAGCAAAAACTCTTCGGGACTGGTGAGCGAGGATAATCTCCAAGACGAAACACACACCACCACCCTCCAAACACGGGGGATGTAACATGCATACAACCACCCTCAGTGCATAAACCACAAGAAAGTTACGGGAGCTGCGGCGAATAGGGGGTCTGTCTGGGATAAACCCGATTTTAAGGAGGTGTAGCTGCAAAATGAGATTGGGGGAGCTTATATATAGGTCCAGCTAAGCTGGTTTTTTTTTTTGGCCTTTTCTGTTTATACTTCCTTTTATATTCTTCCCTGCCAAGCAGTCCTATTCATTTCTGATACCGTAACTTTCGTGGAGGTTGTTTGCATGAAACTTTTCTTGTGGTTTGTACATCAATCTAAGGGGGATTCTAATTATGCTTCTGAATTTTTCCCTAAAAGCTCTCTTTAAGCTTATCTGCAAATTTACCGAATACTTTATTTTTATTTCTTTTGGAAAAGAAAAGCAGGAACTCGGCCAGGCATGTAAACAGATATTTAGGTTAAGATATCTATTCAGTTTTTATTTCAAGTATTAAGATATGTTTTCTGGTAACTCTCGGCCAATCAGAGAGTGAAGCGGGAATACGTCACACGTATTCCGAATTTACATGTAGTGGAATAATAGTACATTGAATATTGATATCGGACGGCATTCTTATGTTCGCCTTTCAAAGTTATGTTCTTTTTGAACTTATAACAAGATTAAATGTTTAGTAACAAGTTGGAATTAAGATTTTGTTCACATAGTAACAGAAAAAATTGAAACTTTAGGATATTAATCGATTTGAAATTAGTTGATTCAATGAATTGGTTTACCTTGAAAAGGACTAAAAAAATATATTATTTATAAAATTATAAATTCATAATGCGTCAAATTGGACAGAATGTTTTTCTTCTAAACCACAACCTGGGTTTTTAGTTTTTTTTTTAATAGTTTAGATATTTTACTAGATATACAATTATTAACATTCAATTAATCACAATTAGTAAATTATTAAAATTTTCTAATACCTAGGTATGAATGTATTTTTGCACACACAAAATAGTAGGTTTACAATTTTTACAAATTTGTAAGCAAAAAACGCCGACATCTTGCATTTAACTTTAAAATAATAGTAAATTTTGCTAGCCCAATAAGCAAGTGATAAATACATAATAATACTTGGTAAATTTTCAGATGAACTCACTCAGGCCTTTTAGATTTTTTTTTTTAGAAACAGGATGCATAACCCACAAGAAAAATTATCTGCAAACAACATCCAAAAATATTACGGCACCAGGAGTGAATAGTAGTGATGGACGGGGCAGAAGAAACGAAAAATGCGAAAAAACAGCTTAGCCGGATTTATATTCCATTTTGCAATTACACCTCCTTAAAATCATGTTTACCTCGCACAAAACCTCTACTCGTCTTAGCCCCAGTACTATATTCTTCTGGGTTGTTCCCAAAAAATTTTTCTTGTGGTTTATGCATTGAAGGTGGTTGTATGCATGCAGTAGTAGACGAAGTACCCACCCTCACCACCGTGCCATGCTGGCATAGCCCCGCCCCAACACGGAAAGGTTCTTCCCCTGCTTCTGCGTGCCTAGAACCAGCCTCAATGCATAAACCAAAAGAAAAAATTCTTGGAAACAACCCCCAAGAAAGTTACTGGACCTGACCTGTGCTGGATAAACAATATTTTAAAGAGATGTAGCTGCAAAATGTGATAACGGCAGCTTATATAGGTACAGCTAAGTTGTTTCTTTTTCGCATTTTTTGGTTTATACTTCCTTTTTATCTTCTGCCCCGTCAAGCACCCCTATTCACTACTGGTACTTGAGGTTTGTTTGCAGGAACTTTTTCTTGTGATTTATACATCCAAGTGGGGTTCTAATCACATTTTTTTAAAATAAAAGCGCTCCATGAGCTTATCTGCAAATATACCTAATACTTTTATCACTCCTTTTGGAAAAGAAAAGAAGGAAAGTTTATGTCCACTTTTCATTCCCTTTTTACAATTATTTTTGTACATTGATACACTACAAACGACTCCACCAGGCATTTAAACAGATATTTAGGTCAAGTTATTTATTGAGTTCTTGTTTTAAGAATATAAAGGTTTTTTTTCTTTAAACACATATCTACATTTATGACGATTCACCGATTTAATTGTTGAATATAAAAGTAATCTTGAATAAATAACGTTTAATTCGTAATACCGTTGATTCACTGTTATGTTTATAACAAACACCTCAAAAAATAGGATATTGTTTTTAAGACAAATTAGTTACGATTTAACTGCTATTTCGTATAAAATAAACATTAAAATAAATCCATAACTGATCGTATTCGAAAATCTTTAAGCAAAGTTACACAAATTTCTAATAAATGTTATTTAAAACACCAAAACGCAATCTGAAACTATAGGTGTTATTCGCCTTTAGAATACACATGATGTATTACCCTCGTCTTGCGTCTACACCCCCCCCCCCCCCCCCCCCAAGTTACCAGATAACCGATCAAATCCACAAACCTTGTATGTTTGTAACAGAAGAGAAAACACCTATTATAAACGTGTATTGCTATGGGCGACTTCAATCGGTCGCCAAAAGCTGCCAGCGTCAGCAGCTGAATTGTTATGTCAACAAATGTTGACAAAGGTCAACAGTTTGTCAAAATTTTTTGACATAACAATGCAGCGCTGGAAGCTACTGGGGCCAGGTGAACACGCCCAATAATTCAAATTCAAATTGCATTTTTGAATTCAAACAGTGCGCCAATGCTGTGAGAGAAGGCTGATGTTTTTCTCTGTTTGTCTTCTTGGATCCTGTTTGGCCATTGCAAATCCCGATGCTGTGGCCGTCTGTTATTTAAATTCTCGCATTCGCATGTGTTTGGTCATTCCATATCAATGATATAGACAATGAAGGATAGCTCATCCCCATAAGCGTAACGTTAGACAAATATCGAGCCCTTACCCCTTACCACGCCGTTGTGACGTCAGCGATGATGCTCGGCGTAGGTTGATTCCAACGATTATGTCTATAATCCTTAGGTTGATTAATACATTTCCTCCATTGGTGCTTTCCCGCCAATTATGTATACGATTCCCGCCGTTTGTACACCAAGGTGTTATTGTCTCTATAATCGTTGCTGTGTATTGACGTTTTAATAACTGTATAAAATCGTTTGTGTACTTGTTTTTTTTGATATTTAAATAATTTATCGTGTTTCTTATTGTGTATACTTTGTGGTTAATTTTTATTTTCTTTATTGTAAGTAAGTTTTTATAGACACATATATATATATATATATATATATATATATATATATATATATATATATATATATATATATATATATATATATATAAATTTTAATTAAATATCTGCGGATATGGCGCAAGCTGACGTCGGCCGGGCATCATTGATGACGTCACGACTGGTTCAGATTTGTCTACATCTACAAATAGAGGCAGTTAAGCCATTCTTCATGTTTTTAATCGTTGATCCCATATTCCATATTGCATAAACCAATGACATATTTAGTGTAAATACCACGTGTATTTATTTTATAATGAATAACAAAAAAAAACAGAACAAATAGGGCACTGACAATAAGCAAAGTTACCTACCTTTATTCTCCAATAATGCAGGAACATAAGCTTCGTTTTTCTGTATTCACACACAACACCTCTAGGGACCTCGTGTCTCCCAAAGGACTTACAAACAAAATGAATATTTAGAGACCTCGTGTCTCTTCAAGGGGTTGAAAGCAATTCGCTTTCTCGAGACCTCTTGCCTCTTCAAGGACTCAAAAACAAGTGGCAGAGGGATGCAAGCTTCTCTCCCTTCTCTCATTCTTCTTCCCCCTCTCTGGTCTTCTGGCGGAAACCATTAGTAACACTTACTCTATGTCAGTGTAGCGCGCGACATTTGAATTTAAAAGTGACAGAACAACGAGCATGAACATTCCGCCCACCAAAATAAGGATTTATTTTCACAATTATATTGTTTCTCAAATAAACAAACAAAACAAAAATTTACAATAAGCACAAAAAACAAAAAACTGAAGCTATTGGATTTACTGTACAAAAAAATTTCAAGGCAGACGTATTACTGCGATGGCAACAGACATAACTTCGTCAGAGGCCTATCAAAAGTGCCACTACTAGTGCGAACTTGAGCTACCCGAGCTATACCATCACGGCCTGGGTATAGTTGCATAATGCGTCCGAGCTTCCAAACAAGAGGTGACGAAGTCTCATCTTTAATCACAACTAAAGCTCCGATCGGGGGGGACGTTTGCACAGTATCCCACTTACCACGCTGCTGCAGTGTATGCAGGTATTCGTTCTTCCAGCGGCGCCAAAAGTCCTGGTGGATCCTTTGCACCAGCTGCCAGCGTGACAAGCGATTCATACTTAACAAAGTCAAATCAGCATCAGGAGGAGCACCTAACGGTTCCATTGTAAGAAAATGTCCTGGGGATAGGGCTAACAGATCATTTGGATCAGTACTCGCACTACACAATGGTCGAGAATTCAAAACTGATTCCACTTGAGCAAGCAACGTGGACATTTCCTCAAAGGTCAGAATCTGCAAACCGATCACCCTTCGCAAATGAGTCTTGACTGAGCGCACTCCTGCCTCCCACAGACCTCCAAAATGCGGAGCTGATGGGGGGTTGAAATGCCACTTAATGGTACAAGCATCTGCTGCCCCCTTTGCATAGTTTAAGAGCTGCTTATTTGAGCCGACGAAGTTGGTACCTCTATCGCTATACAAATTGTCACATCTTCCTCTGCGAGCCACAAACCTCCGAAGAGCTGCCAAGAAGGCTTCAGCTGAAAGATCAGACACTACTTCCAAATGGAGGGCCTTCGTTGCCATGCACACAAACAAACAAATATATGCTTTCACCTTTCGGACACCTCGATATCTGCCCTGTGTCACAAAAACTGGACCTGCAAAATCAACTCCGCTGTGTGAAAACGGCTTCAACTGAGAAACCCTGGCAACTGGCAAATCAGACATCATCGGTGCCATGGGAGTAGGATTCACTCGAAAGCAACGATAGCACCTTGACAAAACATGATGAATAGCTCTCCGAGGGGACAAAATCCAAAACTGTTGCGAAAGCAAATGAAGCAATGTGCGAGGACCAGGATGAAGATTGACATGGTGTGTGTGTGCAATGATTAACTCGGTGAGACGATGTGAGCGGGGCAACAATATAGGGTGTTTCACTTCAACTGGAACATCAGCTTGACGAAGGCGACCGCCCACCCTGAGGATACCCTCTGTATCCAGAAAGGGGGCTAACTTATTTATTGCCCTCGCACACCTCTCACCTTTAACCAAGGATGCTATTTCCCTTTGAAATACTTCACCTTGAGCACATTTGATAAGCATATGAAGCGCCTCCTGTAATTCGGTGGCTGTCAGAGATGCAGTAGTTCGGTCAGATGGAGACACCCTACAATTTCGCACAAACCGCTGACAATATACAACAACACCCTGAATTTTCCGTAGATGCGAAAAGCGATTCAAAAGTTTACTGAGCCACTCCTCATTTGCCAAAGTAACTAGTACGGGGAGAGTTCGTTGCTCCGCCAGGCACTCTTCTGGCGGCTCAAAACGCAACGACTTGGGCCAATTTTCTCTTGCCAATTTTAGCCAGGCGGGTCCCGCCCACCATAGTGGATGCTCACAAAACCCAGAAGGTAACATGCCTCTCGATGCACAATCAGCTGGGTTTTCTTGTCCACTTACGTGATGCCATGACTCTGGAGGAATCTTCTCTTGTATGCTTGCTACTCGATTCCCAATAAAGGTCTTCCACCTATTGGAAGATGATTTTATCCAGGCAAGTGCCACCATAGAGTCTGACCAAGCATACATAGAGTTAAACTCAAAACGACCTTCATACACCCGACACACAAATTCCAGAAGCTTTGCCAACAATAAACACCCACACAATTCGAGACGTGGAATCGATATTCTTTTTAAAGGTGATACCTTGGACTTGGCACCAAACTTGACCCTCCTCTGATACTTGTCTTAAGTAAACAACTGCAGCATACCCTCGCTCCGATGCATCACAGAACCCATGGAGTTCTGTACTGATGATATTATCGTGTTTTACGCCTCTGGGAATTGATAAACCTGCTAGCGCACTGAGTTGTGATTTATACTGAGACCACTGACCAACAATATCCTTTGAGGGCTTATCATCCCATCCCACTTTTTGCTCCCACAAGCACTGCATAAGATATTTTGCCAACAGGGTAACAGGAGACAAAAAACCCAGGGGGTCATAAATTCTTGCCAATTCCGAAAGAAGATTTCGTTTTGTGCACGGACGATCAATAGGTTCAACATTAAAAGAGAATGTATCACCTATGGGACACCACTGCAATCCTAAAATTTTCAACACTGATGGATCATTTAAATCTAACGATCGAGGTTGCTGACTATCCGCTGATACTGTGGACAACAGTTTCGAATTATTGCTGGCCCACTTCTTCAATTCAAAACCCCCCTTAGCAAACAACCCAATCAATTGCCGTTGCAACTCAAAAGCCTCTGACAATGAGTCGACTCCACTGACTACATCATCCACATAGAGATCGGACCGAACTAGCTTTGCTGCCAATGGAAAAGATGATTCCTCATCATCACAAAGCTGCATCATTGTTCGGATTGCCATGTGTGGGCTTGAGGAGACCCCATATGTGACAGTATTAAGGCGATATTTCTGTACAGGTTCCCCCTTTGAGAACCTCCAGAGAATTCTTTGATAATCCCTATGATTATCTACAACCAAAATTTGTCGATACATTTGCCGAATGTCAGCAGTAAATGCAATTTTGTTTGAGCGAAATTTCAACAACACAGTGGCAATATCTGTCTGCAACTTCGCTCCCACTAACAACGTATCGTTCAGAGATACACCATTCGTACTTTTGGAACCAGCATCAAATACCACCCGCAGTTTGGTCGAAAGGCTGTGAGGACGCAACACACAATGATGGGGAATATAGTATGCATCAGATGGTTCCACAGCTACATCTGATACCAGAGACATATGGCCAGACTCATAATAATCCCTGATAAACTCCGAATAGGACTTGTGCAACGCTGGATCCCTACTAAGACGTGCTTCCAGGGAGTAAAACCGCCTCAATGCAACACTGAAAGATTCTCCCAAACACGGAGTACCCTCACGAAAGGGCATATTTAAAATATATCTCCCAGCACTATTTCGGTGCTGAGTCTTCTTGAAGATTTCCTCACATTTTTTATCTTCCGGAGACATAACTAAACCTTGTGGTACCTGTTCCAAGCTCCAAAACTGTTTCAAGGTATGATCCAAGTCGACCAACGTGCATAAACTATTCACAACAGAATGAGACTTTGACTGTTCTACACTGCCCATAAGCACCCAACCAAAAACAGTATTGATGGCCACTGGTGCACCTCGAGGCCCTCTCTTTATTCCAGGTCTAACCACATGAGCATAAACGTCAGTACCCAACAAAATTTCAATGTCCCCTGGTATACCAAACTCTGAATCTGCCAACTCTAAGTTCTGAATATGTTGCCAGTGGCACTGCTCAATTTCAGCAGAAGGGATCTTGGAACAAATGTTCGGAATCACAATCATGTCCAACTCTAACTTTGTTGGCTCATAAATGGACTCTACTCGACATTTGAGAGTGCCTTGGCTAGCAAGCGAGCTCATTTGGTTCAAGCCTTGAACCATCACTGAACGAGATGAGGTGTTGAGCCCCAATTTTTCAACACACTGCTGCGAAATGAAATTAGCCTCACTCGCACAATCCAGGAGAGCTCGACATCTCCTAACCTTTCCATTTTTATCTCGTACTAATAGCATTATAGTTGCCAGTAACACGGACTGTTCCCTTTTTACCACACTTGCCAACACACGCAATTGCTCTGCACCTTGTGGCTCTTCCACAGGTGGCTTGTTTGAGTCACTCTCATCTCCCGATGCCGGTGCTTTTGGGAAGTGCAATAATGTATGATGGTGTTTATTACATACACGACAACTTGATGACTTGCACTCCCTGCTGGCATGCGAGTTTGATAAACAGTTAAAACAAAGATTATTCTTTTTTGCGAACGTATACCGTTTATGAGAGGATAAAGATAGAAATCCATCACACTTGAGCATGGGGTGCTCCTCCTTACAATAAGCACATACAAGCTTTGTGCTGGTAACAAAGGACGAAGCGGGCCTAGCAGTGGTTGCTGAAACATGCTGCCTTCTATTAGTCACATAATTGGAAGTTAAGGCAGTTGTCTCCATTGCTTTACACTGCTTTTCCAAGAATCTACATAAACTACTAAAACTGGGAATGTCCGATTCGCAAAACTCAAGCTCAAATTTTTGCTTAAGACTCATATCCACCTTTTGCAGCAACATGTTGAATTTAGTGAAATCCCACATGTCATGTTCAAACTGCTTCAACGCTTCCAAATTTTCACTGAATACAGACAACAACGTTCGTAGGGAAGAAGCAGATTCACTATTTGCTTTGGGGGCCTGTACAATACCCTGCCAATAATTGGTCAACAAAACCCGGGTATTGTGATACCTTGAGACCAGAGACTTGAATGCAATCCCATAATTGCTTCCCGTTAGCGGTAAATTCTTGATTAGGCCAGCTGCATCCTTCACTAACGAAGCACTCAAATATTGGAACTTTTCAATATCTGACAATGATTCGTTCTCATGAATCATTGTTTTAAACAGATCATAAAAGGTTGGCCAGTTTTTCCAATTTCCATCGAATTTTGGCATTTCGATTTTCGGTAACCTCAAATGTCTGTCTAAATTTGAAGTTGACATAATCGCGTTTGCGTTCGTTACTTCCTTTTCACTGAGAGATCGAGCGTTCGATGATTTGACAGAACACCGCGACTTACTCGATGCTCGACTCGATTTCGAACTACCGTGAAAAACGGATCGAGCTTGATTCTCAGCGGCTTTATTTGCATAACCTCTCAGTTCTCGATAGATAGTTTTTATAGAGTATTGCAGTTCATCGAATTTGTTCTGCATTTCATGCTCGCTCTCCAACTCTGATCGATCAACTACCGACACGATGTCCAAATGCAATGAATCAAATAGATTGACCAACTCATTCAACGCCTCAAAACGAACCTCAAATCTATTCAACCTATCTAAATCCACTACTGCGTCTATTTTGACCTGTTGAGCCACGTGCAATATGGCTTCTACTCGTCTATAAACGCTTTCGCGCTTATTTTTTAGCTGAATCAACTCCATTGTTCAACGCAAAAAAATTCCTAAACGCGATTTAAACAATATGCAAACGTGATTTCAACAATATGCAATTCGAGTATGTACCTAGTTATATACAAGCAATAACGTCACCTTGAAATTAAATGACTCAACACGGCAATAAACAATTACAAATTTACTAGACTAAAGGAAACAAGTAAAATTACTTCAAAAAATGGACTGTATCAACTAATAACAAAACAAAACAACTATAAAAATCCGGTCGATGGGCCAAATGTAAATACCACGTGTATTTATTTTATAATGAATAACAAAAAAAAAACAGAACAAATAGGGCACTGACAATAAGCAAAGTTACCTACCTTTATTCTCCAATAATGCAGGAACATAAGCTTCGTTTTTCTGTATTCACACACAACACCTCTAGGGACCTCGTGTCTCCCAAAGGACTTACAAACAAAATGAATATTTAGAGACCTCGTGTCTCTTCAAGGGGTTGAAAGCAATTCGCTTTCTCGAGACCTCTTGCCTCTTCAAGGACTCAAAAACAAGTGGCAGAGGGATGCAAGCTTCTCTCCCTTCTCTCATTCTTCTTCCCCCTCTCTGGTCTTCTGGCGGAAACCATTAGTAACACTTACTCTATGTCAGTGTAGCGCGCGACATTTGAATTTAAAAGTGACAGAACAACGAGCATGAACATTTAGAGTCAGTCATTGGCATAGACCGAGAGTCGATTTGTCGATTTACGTTTTCTACTTTCTCTTTTCTCTTTCTTTTTAGTCTCGTTTTTCGTTCTCCTTTTCCTTTGGCAAAACTAAAGCCAAACTTTAACCACAGCATCAGCATAATCAACTTCGTTAACTTTGGCTGCCAACTGCCAAAGTAAAAATTATAGATGGGTAAGTAAAAGTAAAGTGGATAGTGCATGTGATAACTTTATTTAATAATTTTAATCTGCTATTATTTCGTTCATCAATTATGAATATACTTTGTTAAGCCGTTAATTACTAGCGCCCCAATATGTTTATAGTGAGTTTACATAATATAATAGTATTCATCCAGTTTATTTCTAAAATATAATAGATTGAGAGAGTATGATCAAAATATTTCATGATGATAACCCTATTTATTGTCCGATGTGTTGTGCTGACGACCAAAATATCCCACAGCGTTCTGAGATTAAACAATAAATAGTTTTATCAGTGTTTCGCGTTGTAATTTTTCTCTAAAATAATTTCATTTTCTCTAGGTATCAGCAGGGACCACTGGCACAAGAGGAGGGCCACCGGAGGGAAGAGAAAACCCCTCCGTAAAAAGAGGAAGTTCGAATTAGGTCGCCCCGCAGCTAATACCAAGTTGGGACAAAGAAGAATCCATTATGTCCGAACGAGGGGTGGCAATGTTAAGTACAGAGCTTTGAGGATAGATACGGGAAATTTTGCTTGGGGTTCAGAAGGAACAGCCCGAAAGACCCGAATAATTGATGTCGTTTATAATGCTAGTAACAATGAGTTAGTTCGTACCAAAACTTTGGTAAAGAATGCTATTGTTGTTATTGACGCAACACCCTTCAGAAATTGGTATGAAAGTCATTATGCCCTTACGTTGGGTAGAAAGAAGGGAGCCAAGTTGGTATGTATTATTACTTATCTACATTAACACATAGATTAGCAGTTGTGATTTTTATGCAGTTATGTATGTTTTAAAACTATTTATTCAATCAACATTTTGGTTTACTCCTTATCCTAATTTTACATATTTAAAATGGGTCTGGTCCACATTATTTTGATTAATTGGGAATATAATGTAGTTCATTTTCTACATTACTGTTAGCTGTTACTTGTTACATTTTGGGTTATTAAATACGGTAATCCTGTGCTGAAGACACCTATCTAGTAAACAGATAATTCAGGTGAAATCGGAATGTGAAGTGGACGCTGGACGATGTGCTCTGTTGCCAGATGAGTATTAGCAAGGGTCATTTTAAATATAGAAGGAAATCAAGGGGTGAACAAATGTTTTTATAATGTAAATAAATTATAATATGGCGTCGTCTACATAAATCGATATTTGACATATTTTGCGGAAAGCAGTAGGAAAATGGAAATGTAAAAAGATATTTTTTAGCCATGGTGGTCCAGGGGAAAAAACGTGGGCCTCTGGACGCAAGGGTACTGGGTTCAATCCCAGATTTCCCCACTCCTCCCTTTTTAAGCACATCAGTAACATCAACAGAGGTTGTGCCATTGTGATTGAGCAAGGTCATCTGCACGTTCCGCCCTTCCCAGGGGGTGTAAAGCCATCGGTCCCGTGCCCATGCGATGTTGGGCACGTTAAATACCCAAATTTCCTGGACAGTGAGGTAAATGAATCACACTTTAGTAAAGTCAATGAAGCAATTTCCGTTGCGAATTGCCGATGATAAATACAACTCTGCAAATAGCAGACTATAACCAATATATTGTTTCGAAAAGTCGCAATGTTTCATGGTAATGAAGCAATTTCTACTGACAACTGTCGATGATAAACATAACCGAGAAAATGGCTCAAAATGGGCTTCCCTTCGAAGTGTTTGTTTATATTTCAGTTTCCAACATGTCATGAGTATGAAGAGTGAATGGAGCAATTTCCGTTGCGAATTGCCGACAAACACTTTGAAGTGAAGCCCATTTTGAGCGTTTTTTTCGGTTATGTTTATCATCGACAGTTGTCAGTAGAAATTGCTTAATTACCATGAAACATTGCGACTTTTCGAAACAATATATTGGATACCGTCCGCTATTAGCATACTGAGTTGTATTTATCATCAGCAATTCGCAACGGAAATTGCTTCATTGACTTTACTAAAGTGTGATTCATTCACCTCACTGTCTGGGAAATTTGGGTCTTTAACGTGCCCAACATCGCATGGGCACGGGACTCACGGCTTTACGCCCCCTGGGAAGGGCGGAACATGCAGATGACCTTGCTCAATCACAATGGCACAACCTCTGTTGATGTTACTGATGTACTTAAAAAGGGAGGAGAGGGGAAATCTGGGATTGAACCCAGTACCCTTGGGTCCAGAGGCCCACGTTTTTCCTACTGCTTTCCACAAAATATGTCAAATATCGATTTATGTAGATGACGCCATATAATTTATTTACATTATAAAAACATTTGTTCACCCCCTGATTTCATTCTAGATTTAAAATGACCCTTGCTAATACTGATCTGGCAACAGTGCACATCGTCCAGTGTCCATTTCACGTTCCGATTTCACCCGAATTGTTTGTTTACTAAGGGGTGTCTTCAACACAGGATTACCTTAAATACAGTAAAAAAAAAGACCCTTAAATTGCAGTTTTACCAGAAACCCGTGTTAAGAATATGTTATGTGTGATAATGTACTCTATTTTATACATAGTTTGACAAGTATGAAAATTATGTTTCCAGGTGTATCATCTGAATTTAGTGAAAAACTGAGATGTGATCCGGTGTTTTGAGTTTTGTATTCAGTCAAACATTTTGAAGTGAGGTATTTAAGTTACTTAGTTAACTGTCATATATCTTTTTGCAGACACCTGAAGAGGAAGCTCTTATTAACAAGAAGCACAGCAAAAAAGTACAAAAGAAATATGAGACCAGGCAAAAGACTGCAAAAGTTGAGCCAGCCATTGAGGAACAATTCCATACTGGACGTTTGTTGGGTAAGTAGCTTTTTTTGTTGAAGTTTAATTTTATTGTATACACTGTTTAATATAGCTAAGAGATTTTAGAATGTTTCTAGTTTGTTTTTTAACCGACTTCAAAAAAGGAGGAGGTTCTCAATTCGACTGTATGTTTTTATTTTATTTTTATGTGATACCTCAGAACTTTTTTCTAGGTGAACCGATTTTGATGATTCTTTTTTTATTTGAAAGCTGGTGCTTCTTATGTGGTCCCATATAAATGTGATCAGGATCTGACCAGTAGTTTTTGAGTTATCCTTAATAATGCGTATTTAATTGACTTCGACTACATTGATGATGTTCTTGTGTGTTACCTCAGAACTTTTTTCTAGGTGAACCGATTTTGATGATTCTTTTTTTATTTGAAAGCTGCTGCTTCTCGTGTGGTCTCATATAAATGTGATCAGGATCCAACCAGTAGTTTTTCAGTTATCATTAATAATGTGTATATAATTGACTTCGGCTACATTGATGATGATTGTTGATCACACTGTTGCGCTTCCATCTAATTAAATCAGATATAAAGCTTCATATTCACTAAAAATAAAGAAAGAAACAATTTTTATTCTTTATTACTTGATCTAGATGGCTAAAACCTTCAGTCAACCTCAATTTAAATTACACATTGTTGGATTAGAATACTTAAAGTAAGATTTGTTTATGCAGTTCTACCGAAAATTGTAAATTTGCTTCTCAAAAATGCTATTCTCAAAACTCGTTAATGTATTTTTACGAAATTTAACCCCTCTATTGCCACCAAACCACAGAATCAATGTACTAAATTTCAGTTTAGTGAAATAATTGTAATCCAAGTTTTTCCAGAATTAAATGTAACAGAATTTGGAAAGTGTCTTTAAATATATTGCTGTTGTTAGAAAAGGACATTAATAAATGGCCCAGTAGCCCATGAAATCAGAGAGAATTAAAATGTTAATAATCCAGCTGAAATCGATACTTCTCACTGTGAAATAGAAATGACAAAATGTTTTGAAAATTTATAGCAAAACCAAGTTCTCTGTATAAAAACTAAAACATTTACATATAACACATTTAATAGGGATGTTTTTGTTCTGTCACTTTTTGTTATCAAAGCTAAACAGCTAAGCATGTAAATACAAATGTAGAGACTTTTCTCTGGCTTCACAATATGCTTAACTTCTCTGCAAGAAAGACAAAGATGCATGTTCACAGAACAAAATAATAGATAACAGTCGAATAATATCCGGGAACTGAGAGATCAATTCTGTTGTTCTGTGTTGTTTGTTTGAAGTATGTATGTACAGTAAGTCTTGCATAACGTCGTCTCATTTAACATTGTTTTATTATAGCGTCGCTGTTTGTGGTAGGGAAATGTATTGTTTATCGTTGAAACTCATTCAGTATAACGTTGGTGTCCTAAATGTCTAAAATAGTAGGTAAAAAGGAGTACATAATGTAATGTAGACTGTAGGCATGTATATAATACTGTTACCTTCTACGGGTTTCTGGATTTGTTGATTAACAAAACACAGCTTTCCAAACTACTAATTTATTCTTACCAACTATTTTCCAACACCAGTGTCAACTAAAATATTTCTCTTCTCTATTATTAAATGTCCATAGAACTATATTCCACTATCGCCTTCTATGATCGCTCCTTATGCACCAACACTTACTGTTGACTCGCTTAATACTCTATGATCACTTCTGTTACACCACATTACTCAATACGGAACTAACTTATTCTGTGCACCGCTCGTCTATTTATACTTGTCTATAGAGATTCTAGATGTTCCACACTATTCTACACCTGTCACCTCTGGTCTATTCCAGAAATGTCATTCCAGAGTGTTCGTTGTGACATTGCCCCCCTCTTATATTCAACCGTCCCGGTCGAATTCTGACATTTCTTGGTACGGCGTAGATCTGTGCATATGGACCACCTTCATTTTGCTGTTCGGGCTCCTCTGAATGCGATAGACAACGTTGTGACATTGCCCCCCCTCTTATATTCGACCGTCCCGGTCGAATTCTGACATTTCTTGGTACGGCGTAAGTCTGTGCATATGGACCACCTTCATCTTGCTCTTCGGGCTCCTCTGAATGCGATAGACAACGTCATTGATCCTTTTGATCACCTTATAAGGGCCTTCCCATAATTTCTGTAGTTTCGGTGATCGTCCCTTGCATCGTATTGGATTGTAGAACCACACATGTTCTCTTTCTGTAAAACCAGCTGAATTAGCTCACACGTCATAACGGGTCTTCATGTGGTCGCTTTCTACTCGTATATGCCTTCTAACAGCAGAGTGGATGGTTTCTATTCTTCTTTCCAAATCTTTTATGTATTCATCAGTTGACCGTGGAGCATCTGTGGGTTTTCCAAATACGAGATCAGGAGGAAGTCTTAACTCTCGCCCATAAACCACGCTGGTGTATGTCCGGTAGTCGCATGTACAGCCGAGCGGTATGCCAGTAGAAAGAGTGGAATGTGTCGGTCCCAATCCGTTTGGTGTTCATTGACAAATATTCTTAAGTGGGACTCCAAAGTAGCATTGAATCTTTCCACCATTCCGTCAGATTGAGGGTGCATGGGTGTAGTTCTCGTTTTCCTGATTCTCATAAGCTCACAAACCTTCTGGAATACAGCCGACTCGAAGTTGCGTCCTTGGTCGGAATGGAGCTCTGGTGGTGGCCTCTTGATTTGGGACTGCAACAACTTCTGGCCACTTGCTAAAAAAATTCTGGACGCAGCAAGTGCGTTATGGTAGTGAATTTTCATAAAAATGTTTTTAATTGCAAATATGTGTGTTTCCTTTTTAAGAAAGCAGGCATCAATTTTGGTTACCAGTATAACCTATATAGTAAAAACAATGTGCCATGTTTCATAAAAATAACTTTATTGTGTGAAAATGTACAAAAATTTCCAAAAGTAAATTTAAAGTGTTCCCGGAAAAACTCGTTTCTTGGTCAACCTTATAAGTTAATAGCAAATTGAGCTATTCAAATTTGAAGCATTTAATGAAAATTCGCTACCATAACGCACTTGCTGCGTCCCGAATTTATTTTCTTACAAACATGCATCGCTGAAATATTCAAAAATGCAATAACATAAGGCGTGTTTGATTAAAAAAAAAGAAGAAAATTTGTATCACCAACGACTTATGGGCCATCCTGTGATTGTAAAAATATTTTTTTAAGATGTAGCTCAAGACACCCTATAATTAATATATACAAATTTTCTTCATATCTTGTATAATAACGGATATATTGAGCTTTATTGATTTTTTACGAAAATTCGACAAAAATTATATACCATTAAACGATAACCTCTAAAGCTAAGGCTACTGCCAAGCATCAGAAAAAGGGTCTATTTGAAATGAATTTTCTGGAAACATTTTAGTAAAATGAAGGACAATGACGGTTGAAACTAAGACTTCAGAGTTTGTAAAACATCCTTCTTGAGACATTTGATTTCCATATCCCGTATTAGATTTAAGTTCTTTGCCTAAATGTTGCCGATTTTGACGTTTTAAATCGCAACTTTGACGTTTTAAGGAAAACTCCAATTTATTTTTCTTTAAATGCCTATAACTTTTTTGTCTTTTGACCTACATAGCTAAATTTTGGTAGGTAGCTTACCTATAAGGATATTAACTAGCGTACCAAATTTGGTTGCCCTTACTTTGTTAATTCCGGAGATATAATTTTTTTTCGAAAGAAAACACAAAATTTTCCGGGAAAACCTGGGCAGATTTTCCTGGCTAACGAACTTATCCAAGCCATTTGCAAAAGGAATTTTTCCACCAAATTTAGTCAAAATCGGCCTATTATTTTTTGAGTTATCGGTGTGATACATATATATATATATATATATATATATATATATATATATATATATATATATATATATATATATATATATATATATATATATATATATATATATATATATATATAAACATATAAAAATTGAAACTGACCCCGGATATGTGTTCTAGGGGGCCTAGTTCGCGGTCATTTGAAGAAATTTTTTCAAAATTCAAAAGTCGGGATCTCCTCATTAGTGAATTTTTTTTAAGAAAATTCACTAATAATCCATGGCTACAAGCATATAGCGATTTCCTGCGTCTGTTCTAGGGAAAGGACCAGCTATGTCGATTGCAATTCTTTCGAAAGGGGCTCCCACGTTGTACTGCTTCATTCGCCCTCTGGTTTTTGATTTAGGCCCCTTACTGGATGCACACGCTTGGCAGGTTTTGCACCATTCTTCCACATCAGCTCTACATCGTAACCAATAAAAACGTTCTCTGACCTTTTCCAAAGTTTTCTTTACGCCTAAATGGCTTCCACCTGCCCCGCCATAGATCTCCTCGATTACCACCCTAACTCTTCGCCGCCGAAGGATTATTTGCGTCAATATGCGGGTACCATCTTCTGACTCCCAATTCCTGACCAGAAGATTATCTTCAATTGCAATGGAGTCCCGCTGGGCCCAGTAACTTTTGGTGGCAACGCTTTTATCACTAACTTCTGACCAAGTGGGTCTTTCGTGGCAAATCTCCTTCCATCTGTAGATTGGTTGGATATCAGGGTCTTCTTTTTGGTCCTCCATTAACCTCTGCAGGTCCCATCGGTTAACAGGTTGCACTGTTGTCCTCCTACACACTTCGAGATTCAATCCTTCTTTGTTTTCGGCAGTGATGCAATGCTTGCATTTTGGTGGACAAGGTCTCCTAGATAGGGCGTCAGCATTACCTTGCTGTCGTCCAGGGCGGTGTTCTATGGTAAAATTGTACTCTTGAAGGCGTTCAAGCCACCTCGCCATCTGCCCCTCTGAAATTTTAAATTGAGGAATCCAGCGTAGGGAAGCGTGGTCGGTTCTCAGGAGAAATTCTTGACCATATAGATATTTGTGAAAATGCTCCAATGTCGTGATAATGGCTAGAAGTTCTTTCCTCGTCACGCAATAGTTCTTTTCTGCTTTGGAACGAGCCTTGCTGGAAGATGTCGTCTTTTACCTGCTTCATACGTTCGTCGACACATAAAGTAATATTCTCAATTCTGCTGGCTTGTTCTTGCAGAATTTTCTTTGTTTCCTTATCTCTTCTTCTGGCTTCTTCATCTCTTTTTTTCCTGGCTTCATCTCTTTTTCTCATTTCTTCTTTGGCTTCTTCATCTCTTTTTCTGGCTTCTTCTTGTGTTAATTTAGCTTCTTCCATTTATTAAAATCATTTCCAATAGCTGGGCGTCCATATTGGCTGCTGTGCATAGACGTACTTAAAGCTGGTACACAGTTTATTCTGTTTCAAGAACACACTCAGTTATGAATCACTGCTGACACTGATCTTCCAGAGATTCTAGAAGTTTTCATGTTCAAGGAATATTCTGGAAAATATTTCCACTAGTAGCTTGAAAATCCCGCTTCTGACCCCAGTTGTTACGTTCTACGGGTTTCTGGATTTGTTGATTAACAAAACACAGCTTTCCAAACTACTAATTTATTCTTACCAACTATTTTCCAACACCAGTGTCAACTAAAATATTTCTCTTCTCTATTATTAAATGTCCATAGAACTATATTCCACTACGCCTTCTATGATCGCTCCTTATGCACCAACACTTACTGTTGACTCGCTTAATACTCTATGATCACTTCTGTTACACCACACTACTCAATACGGAACTAACTTATTCTATGCACCGCTCGTCTATTTATACTTGTCTATAGATATTCTAGATGTTCCACACTATTCTAAACTATTCTACACCTGTCACCTCTGGTCTATTCCAGAAATGTCATTCCAGAGTGTTCGTTGTGACAATACATTTGTAAATGATTTTTTTTTTGCAGTCACAAATATGTAGATATGTATGTATGTACAGGGTGGCTCAAATTCGAGCCTCGTCATTGGGATCTCGGAAACTGTAAGAGATACAACGTCGGTTAAATTATGGCAAAGTTGCGTAATTTGATGCTCAGCAAAGTGCAGTTTAGAAAATTAGAAAATTCCGAATATTTCCGGTGATAATCGAAGAAAAAAACGAAAACTCATAAAATATGTTTTTTTTTTTGGCGTTATTTGAAAAGATATAACAAAATGAATCACACTTCATCAAGGTCACTTTTCCTCTCCTACAAGATGGCATTTTCAAATTTGAAATCCGACGTTTCGTCTTTCAGAAACCATCATCAACTCCATTTTTTCAAATACGGCCCTGGATTTTTTATTTCATATTTTGTTACCTTTGGACTACCTCAAAACAATGTCTCATCACAACTTTTGAATTTCAAACGTTTTGATAACAAAAAATGACATTTTCAGTATTTCTTGAAAATATTTAATACGACTCTGCCTGTGAAACAAAATATTTCTTCAATAATATAATTTGATTAGGTAGGTAAAGATGAACCCGAATTTATAATTATGAGTCAAATATTCGAGCGAGTAGTTGAGATTCATTAAACATATATCATATCGTATGCACAGTGGTAATAAAGTCTGCCATGACGAAAACTGCGCCCAACTTAAGATCAACAGCCTGTCAACTCTCAGAATAGTCACGGACCTGTCCTTATGGTAACAGTTTTACCAAGTTAAGGCAAATACAACCAATAAACATAAACTTAACATTAAAGTTCTTATATTTACATGATGATAATCCTTGAGCGAGTTCACGATTAAAGAGCACTGTTCGTTTTGGACGTGTTCTTCTGAACGATGATCTGCTTGTCATAGTTACTCTGATTGTATCTTTTGCTATGTATTCTTTGGTTACTCATGGCTTACATAAATCTAATTCGCATTTTTTTCATTTTCAGCTTGTTTAGCATCTCGTCCAGGACAGTGCGGCAGAGCTGACGGCTATGTTCTGGAAGGAAAAGAACTTGAATTTTATATGCGTAAAATCAAGTCTAAGAAAGCTAAATGAATGTGTCGTTAGATATTTTTAAAAAATAAAATAAAATAAAAATAAAAAAAATTTCATCAAATTTGCTCGTTTTTCATTTTTTGCACTGAACATTATCATTCCATACTTTTCATTAACTAGATACTGAAAAGGTGATTGTTACATTTAGACTTGTAATATTTTCAATTAACCTTTTAGTGAATTTTTGTAGAAAATATTCATTAATGGGGAGATCCCGACTTTTGAATTTTGAAAAAAAATTAGCAACTGAACGCGAACTAGGACCCCTAGAGCCCATATCCGGGGTCAGTTTTAAATATTTATATATATATATATATATATATATATATATATATATATATATATATATATATATATATATATATAAATGTTTAATAATGATTGACGTTTAATGTCAGTTTTGATCTTATATAAAATAAATAATTTTGGCAAAAATATGGTATGTGGAGATAGAGTGATAGTTAAGATGGTGTATTAAAGTGGTTTAGATCTATCATAAATGAAGACAATGGGTGAAGAAGCATTAGATTGAAGAAATAAAAGTGAAGAAATTTTTTTACCTGGTTGGTCAAAATTTGAAGTTTGCTGAATTTGATATATAATTGTCACATTGCTTTAGATATATTTTTTAAAATTATGCAAATGTACACCACAAGTCTCCAGACTTATTGTATAGGCATACTGTATAATTTTTATCGATGAATAAAAAAATATATATATATATATATATATATATATATATATATATATATATATATATATATATATATATATATATATATATATATATATATATATATATATATATATATATATATATATATATAGGGTGGCGCATTGAAAACGAAACAGACCGATTTGCGTCCAGAGAATTTTTTTTTCTAAGAAACGCTGAAACACGTCAATCTTGATATTGAGGGGGACATGTTTTGACATAAAACTCAACTTTTAAACAAAAAAATGACTATCAGAACATTTCTTATCGGAATGAGAGAAATGCAGTTTACTATTTCGGTTTATCGGTCGGTTTGATACTTGGTAGTACTACGGAAAGTTAATTTCCCCATGGTGTATTCTGTAGAAAAAAGAGTTGAAATAATTACTCTTTTTTTTTTTTCAAAAACGATGACTGTGCCAACTGTACCGCAATTTGTTTAATGAACGACATCCGAACAGACATTTTAATAGAAAATACATTTTGGAGTTAGTTGCAAAGTTTTGACAAAGTGGTTCAGTAGCCAACAAAAAAACAGGATTCTGAACGTGAATTTCCGGTTAGAAATGAGACTACTGAGATTAAACTTTTAGGACAAATTGCTGCAGACCCAACTTTGAGCACGAGAAAATTGGCCACTGTTTCAAACATAAAAAGAAGAACTATTCAGCGAATATTGAAGCATCATAAATTTCACCTGTATAAAATTCATATGGTACAACAACTGAATGAAGATGATTTTGATCGGCGGCTGGAGTTTTGTAAAGTTATGACTGCACGAATAACTGATAACGGGAACTTTCTGTTCAATATCTGTTTTTCAGACGAGTATACGTTTTTATTAAACTCTACAGTCATAAGTGTCGTTATTGGGCAGATAATAATCCAAGAAATTTTCACGAAGTCCACACTCAAACTCCACAGAAATTGAATGTCTGGACTGGCATTTTGGGAGACCGTTTAATCAGACCAATTTTTCTTGATGGCAATTTGAGTTGCGAAACATATTTGGAGTTACTAGAAGATAACGTTTACCGTCTACTAATTGACATTGTGGAAAATGATGATCACTATCAAGAAAATCAATTAGTGTTTCAACAAGATGGAGCTCCTTTGCATTTTTCACAATGAGAGTTTCCAGAGCAATGGATTGGGCATAGAGGTGCTATTGAGTGGCCCCCTAGATCACCGGATTTAACTCCTTTAGACTTCTTTCTATGGGGCCATTTAAAGACTAGAATTTACGCAACAGAACCGGAATCTCTGGAAGAATTGCGACGACGCATTGTTGAAGAATGCCGTCTAAAAACTCTGCAAATGCTCCAGAATGTCTGAGCTCATTTTGAACAAAATTTGTACTTTTGTATGGAAGCTGGTGGTCAACAATTTGAACACTTACTTAAGTGAAAAAACATTTTTGAACGTTTGGTTTTGTTTTTTAGTTTTTTTTTTTCACGAAAAATTGACTAATTAGTGCATTTCTTATCACAATGAATGAAATACGTTCTTGCAACTACAACTAAATAATTTTTAAACGAGTTGATAAAACTTCCAAAAAAATTAGTGTGCTGAATTCAGAATAGAAAGAGCTTTCAAATGATGTAACGCTTGACCCTTGTTCCCTATTTAAAATATAAGGGTTGTTATCACCACCCTTAAGGGGTTGATGTGACAAAGTTGAGTTTTATGCCAAAACATGTCCCCCTCAATATTAAAATTGACGTGTTTCAGCGTTTTTAAAAAAAAATTCTCTGGACGCAAATCGGTCTGTTTTGTTTTCAATGCACCACCCTATATATATATATATATATATATATATATATATATATATATATATATATATATATATATATATATATATATATATATATATATATATATATATATATATATATATATGTATGTATGTATGTATCACACCGATAACTCAAAAAATAATGAGCCGATTTTGATAACATTTGGCATGAATCTTCTTTTTGTAAATGGCTTGGATAAGTTCGTTAGTCAGGAAAATCGGACGAGGTTTTCCGGAAAAATTTTGAATTTTCATTCGAAAAAAATTTCTATCTCAAAAAATAAAACTCTGGACGCAGCAAGTGCGTTATGGTAGTGAATTTTCATTAAAATGTTTTTATTGCAAATATGTTTTCTTTTTAAGAAAGCAGGCATCAATTTTGGTTACCAGTATAACCTATATAGTAAAAGCAATGTGCCATGTTTCATAAAAATAACTTTATTGTGTGAAAATGTACCAAGATTTCCAAAAGTAGACTTAAAGTGTTCCCGGAAAAACTCGTTTCTTGGTCAACCTTATAGGTTAATAGCAAATTGGGCTATTCAAATATGAAGCATTTGATCAAAGTTCGCTACCATAACGCACTTGCTGCATCCAGAATTTCTTTTCTTACAAACATGCATTATATTTCGATGGAAAATGCAATAACATAAGGCGTGTTTGATTAAAAAAAAAAGAAAATTTGTATCACCAAGGACTTATGGGCCATCCTGTGATTGTAGAAATATTTTTTTAAGATGTAGCTCAAGACACCCTATAATTAATATATACAAATTTTTTTCAAATCTTGTATAATAACGGATATATTGAGCTTTATTGATTTTTTACGAAAATTCGACAAAAATTATATACCATTAAACGATAAACTCTATAGCTAAGGCTACTGCCAAGCATCAGGGAAAGCGTCTATTTCAAATGAATTTTCTGGAAACATTTTAGTAAAATGAAGGACAATGACGGTTGAAACTAAGACTTCAGTGTTTGTAAAACATCCTTCTTGAGACATTTGATTTCCATAGCCCGTATTAGTTTCAAGTTATTTGCCAAAATGTTGCCGATTTTGACGTTTTAAGTCGCAACTTTGACTTTTTGAGGAAAACCCCAATTTATTTTTCTTTAAATGCCTATAACTTTTTTGTCTTTTGACATACAGAGCTAAATTTTGGTAGGTAACTTACATATAAGCCGCGTACCAAATTTGGTTGCCCTTACTTTGTTAATTTGGGAGATATAAATTTTTTTCGAAAGAAAACACAAAATTTTCCGGGAAAACCTGGGCAGATTTTCCAGGCTAACGAACTTATCCAAGCCATTTGCAAAAGGAATTTATTCACCAAATTTAATCAAAATCGGCCCATTATTTTTTGAGTTATCGGTGTGATACATATATATATATATATATATATATATATATATATATATATATATATATATATATATATATATATATATATATATATATATATATATATATATATATATATATATATATATATATATATATATATATATATATATATATATATATATATATATATATATATATATAAACATATAAAAATTCAAACTGACCCCGGATATGTGTTCTGGGGGGCCTAATTAGCGCTCATTTGAAGAAATTTTTTCAAAATTCAAAAGTCGAGATCTCCTCATTAGTGAATTTTTTTAAGAAAATTCACTAAAAAAGCTATGATAACCAAATTTGGTAGGTAGGTTTACGATATAAAAAGTAAACTATAGACCCAAATTTAGATTTCTATGTTACAAGAAAAAAACTTATAATAAAATATTTTGTGCCAGATCATTTCTATGAACATTCACTACCATAACGCACTTGCTGTGTCCAGGCTTTTTCATTGTATATTTTAGTATCACTTCCACATCTTAACGTGTGGAAGGAGCGCCTCGGCGACAAAAATGTAAAAAAAAAATGTTTTCGCCTAAACGTAAAAAAGGGTCACAACATATAGAAAACATCATTTGGGAACAAAATTTTTTTTTTGTCTGGCTGTGTGTATGTAGCCACGATAACTTTAGAACGAATTGAGATATCGTCTTCAAATTTGGTATACAGTTAGCATCAGACAAACTAACGTTTCGGATTGTTTTTGGGTATAATCGCTTTAGGGGGTAGGGGATGAATTGGGGGTGATTTGGTGAAAATTGACATTTTTTCGTCAAAACTCCAGTAATATAACGTTTTAGGGTTTATTTATTAGAACACTTTTAGTTCCATTAAACATCTGGTATTCTGTGCTGAAATTAAATTAGGGGTTGAATTTGTGCGGGTAGAATATTGTTGACAATTTTTTGTTTGTTGCTAAAACGGCGTAAAGTCTTAAAACACATAGAAAACACGGTTCGGATTGTTTTTGTGTAAAACTGCTTTAGGGGGTAGGGGATGAATTGGGGGTGATTTGGTGAATTACATTTTTTCGTCAAAACTCTAGTAATACAACGTTTTAGGGTTTATTTATTAGAAAACTTAATTTCATCAAACATCTGGTATTCTGAGCTGAAATTAATTTAGGGGTTTAATCTGTGGGGGTAGAACATTGTTGATAATAATTTCGAATTTTTTTCTTTTGCTGAAACGGCGTAAAAAGTCACACAGAAAACTTGATTCTGGAAAGAACATTTTATTGTCTGTCGATCTGTTGGCATGGCGACACCACGTAAAGTCGTCGACACTACAATAGAACGCCGATTCGACCGAGAATACCGCTTTTTTCAGTATTTGTCTGGCCGACTGGCCAACATGACATATAAGCGAAATTGAAATAAAAATGCTAATTTATATGCGCGCGGGGCAATACGCACACTTTATATGTTTAAGATGGCTTACATATAAAAAAATATGTTGAGTTATTAGATACAAATAAACATACTTATGGGTAATTGATTGTTATATATGTAAATATGTATGAAACTCAGTCCTGACACCTTAACGAAAAGATCATTTTCTAATTAAAAAAAATTGATTGATATAAGATTTTAATTACAAAAATGTGATTTAAAGTGAAGCCACATATTATTAAGCATTTATTTTCAAGAAAGTTATCTTTGATGGCATCTACTTTTTTACATTTTATAATTATGCATAGCTGCACAATTGTTTGAAAATTTATGGTTGCGAGGGCAGAAGGTTAAGTACTTCTTTTTTTATAAATGTATATAGGCAATGAAGAAAAAATCATTGGAGATTGAATATGTGGTCATGCCTTTAAAGTTATTTGTGTAAAAAAATTTGTTGAGTTAGATATAAATAAATATATACTTTTATGGATAAATCGTTTTTGAAGAAGATATAAATAGTTGTAAGCCTGAATTACAATGTCTACACTCAAAGAAATTATGAAGAATGACAGGCAGTTCTGTTATTGTTGTAAAAAAAAAAAAAAAAACGAATGATATGTTTTATTCAATATTTTCATTAAAACAATTCCATTTCAAGAAAAACCAGATATTCATAAACTTTCTATTTTCCTCTTTTATTGCCAAATATTTTCAAAAAAGCTGTCTTACATAATTTTTTAATGCCTTTATTGGCGGCAAATTTATTTTTCAAATTTTTTCTGCATTTTTTTAAATAATGAACAAAATAAACAAGGAAAAAACTGTCTTTTATATTATTTTTTAACGCTTATTTGCTGAAAATATATTTTTCAAAATTTATTATCGAGGGCGAAAGGTTTTAAAAATATTTCACTGCCATAATATATATATATATATATATATATATATATATATATATATATATAACAAAAATTTTAGATCATTTATATGAACACTCACTTCCATAGCGCACTTTGTCGCGTCCAGACTTTTTATTATGAGTAGCAGAGTGTTTGCTACATGATTGTACACTTATTTTCTTATGCTGGTTGCATTTTCACACACTCACTGTTTTTGGAATACCTAGTACTACTTTAATTATTTATAAACTCAGTGGGCAGTTCTCCCGACATATAACATTTCTCAATCTGCACATTTTAATAATATTCATTGATAACAAATTAAATTGTCCGGTTAGTAATAATAAACTGACAGATGAATAAGGTTGGAACTGAAATGGTGTCAAAAACTTTTGTAAAGGTGTGACTATCTATATATATATATATATATATATATATATATATATATATATATATATATATATATATATATATATATATATATATATATATATATATATATATATATATATATATATATATATATATATATATATATATATATATATATATATATATATATATATATATATATATATATGTATGTATATGCATCAAGATTATTCAAGATTCTCGCTTATTAACATTTGAAATATTTTTATAACTCTTTGCAACAAAGCAGTTGCTGTATGTAGATTTTTTTATACTTTTATTTACTATTTTTTAAAATAAAACTCGCCACCACAAGTAACTTGCTGCATACAAGTTTTTTTACAAAAATTTACTGTTTAACAACAGGATTTTTTTATGCAAATTTGTTATCATTACGCATATGCTGCGCCCACACTTTTTTCTTATTGAGAATCAACAAATCTTATCAAGTGCCTTTTTATTAATTTTTCTCAAGTATCGGAATAAATGTGTGCTTTTCTGAAGGCTTTACTTTATATGTATCAAGATTTTTGAAGATTCTAACTGAATGGGAAGGATTAAGATTCGAAATTAATGAAAAACTTTTTTAAATACTTTTATTTACTATTTGATTACCAATTTTTTAAATTAAAACTCCCTACCACAACAAATTCGCTACCAAAAAGCACTTGCTGCGTCAACACTATTTTGTTATTGCAAATGGATCATTCTTATTAGGTGACTTTAATTATTTTTTTCAAATATAAAAGATCTGTTAGTTTGGCTATTTAGGTTTGCTTAAAATGGTCTTATAAATTCAAAACAAGGGTTCTTTTAACTTAATCATAGCTATACTATATCAACACGCAAAGTTAAGCAAATTGCCTATTGCATAAACTTGATGAATTAAAGTCTACCAATAAATTAGTGTACGTCCGCCTAAATGGATTGGTGTATGCAGGGGTTGCATACATGTAGGCGCTGTCGGTCGAACCATACGCACTCCAATACTTTACCTGTAAGTAGTCCCCTGTGGGTCCGGGGACTGACAAAAAGAATAGGCCCAAGGTAACTCCTGCCTGTCGTAAAAGGCGACTAAATGGAATCAAACACTGGCGGCGGTCTTCTCCAGGTGGCCCTGGAGGGAGGCGGATATCTCTGGGGAGTGATTTACACCCGGATTTTGAGGCTCTGGGTGCCCGCGCTTGGTTGTTACTCGGGAGCGGGGTTCCGGATGGGTGCCGCCTTGGGTTGAGGGCTGACGGGTGTCGTGTGTCTAGACGACCCGGAGGGGGTTGACAACTCTGATGAGTGGTAAACACCCGGAGTTTGAGGCCCCCACTGTGTGCTTCGAAACGGACGGACGGCCTCGCTTGTGCGATGTTCGGGAGCGGGGCTCGATGGGATGTCGCCTTGAGTCTAGCACTGGTGGGTGTCGGATCTAGACGAACCCGAGCTGAGATCTTTAGGGGTGGAATACAACTAAGGGTTGAGGCCTCTTCTGTGAGCTTCGAAACGGACAAACGACCTCACTTGGATGCTGCTCGGAGGCGGGACTTCAAGATACTGCCCCGAGTCAAACACTAACGGATGTCTGGTCCAGATGAACTCGAGGAGAGGTTATCACTCTTTGAGCTTTGAGACAGACAGGCGACTTCGCTCAGATGGTAGTACATCTGTCGAACAAAGTTTTACCTCGCAAGTGTCGTCTCCTGTCGGAAGCACGATTTGTTGGGTGAAATTTAAGCTAACGCTGGCAGATGTTGGGCCTGGACGAACCCGGAGGTGGCTGGGGTCTCTAGGGGTGGATTATACCTGGAGACTTGGGCCTACTCTGTGAGCACCGATACAGGCTAACGACCCCGCCTGGATGCTCGTCGAGGGCGGGACTTCATGATACCGCTTCGAGTCAATGAAACACTGGCGGGGGTCTGGTGCAGGTGAGGCTGGAGGGAGGCGGATATCTCTGGGGAGTGATAGGCACCCGGAGTTTAACGCCTCCACTGTGGCCTCAGAGACTCACAATTGGCCTCGCTTGGTTGTTACTTGGGAGCGGGGTTCCAGATGATACCGCCCTGGATTGAGACCTGGCGTGTGTCGTGTGTCCAGACGTCCCAGGGGGCTATGATCTCTGATGACTGGTAAACACCCGGAGTTTGGAGCCCATACTGTGTGCTACGACACGGACAGACGGCTACGCTGGGGTGATGCTCGGGTGCGGGACTCGATGGGATGTTGCCTTGAGTCTAACACTGTTAGGTGTCAGGTTTAGACGAGCATGAGGGGAGCTGAGATCTCTAGGAGTGGATTACAACTAGAGATTAGATGCTGCTCGAGAGTGAGACTTCATGATACCGCCTCGAGGCAAACACTGACGGATGTCGGGTCCAGACGAACTCGGAGAGAGGTTATCTCTCTTTGAGCTTCGAAACGGGCAAGTGACTTCACTCAGATGGCAGTACACCTGCAAAACAAACTTTCACCCTCAAGAAAAGATCGACTCCCACAGGGAGCTGGAATTGATGGGTGAAATCTAAATAATTAGACGTGAGCCACAATAGACCTAGGCGCGGTGGAGGGACTGGAATAGCCCACTTATAAAAAAATCTAATCTAAATCTACCTGTAAGTAAGCTTGATCCAATTTCTCGTTCTTCATATAACTTTCGATTTCTTCACAATTTGTATAACTTTTGTCTGATTGACATCTGAATTGTTACCTATATTTTAATAATTTGTGCAACTCCAGTAATTGGAGCAGTTTAAGTTCTAGTTTTGTTGGGTTTCTTTCTTATAAAGAAGTAAATATTGTAGATATATAGATGCCTTAATGGAGCCTGAATAAAGTTACAGAATTATATATACATTGTCAAATGAAATGAAACGCTTATTTAGTACATATATATTTTATTGGTTTGACTGCATTGCCATCCGGCCTTACATTATTTCAACAACATGGCACACCATACATGTATCTGTAAAATAATATTCATATATAATATATCTGTACATATCTGTTAGCTTTCATAGATCCTCTACATAAGATAAATAACATTCTCGAAGGTATGGAAACCCCCTTTACAAAAGGCACTTCATTATCATTGTCTTCTCAATATTTTATAATTTCTAAATTTAACTTAACTCCACTGCTAAAATATTGAGCTCACTGTAACTTAAATCGAATAAAAATACTTGATATTTTTGGCAAAAAGAATCGTACATACATTTAAAAAATACTCTATATACATATAAAAAAATATCTGATAAAAATACTGCTAAAAAACAATTTTTACTGTCAAATTTAAAATATTAAAATTATATCACAGAATGCCTCATACAGTTATAAAAAAACTAAGATCCAGGTATATATAAGTTTTCTTTTTTGCCATATCGTGTCAATGCCCCCCCACAAAGTAAACCTATATTGTTTTTTTTTTCTACAGACATTCTGTTTTCATCTACTACAATTCTTGTTACCAAACACATAAAATTTTAAACAGTTTAGAACATTTTGTCAACTACAAGCTGTATAAAGAATAATATGATATTTCTTGTAATAAAATTACAAGCGCGGAGTGAGGTATATAGTCTAATATGCATATTCACATTTGTTATAATTTTATTTAGGATCTTTAAAGACAACTTAAGACTGTTTGCTTGTTTCATTGATTGTTTTATCAAAAGAATCACTTTTTTTTAATCAATTAAACCTGTAAATTAAGCGGGAATTTTTGGAAAGTTTCACAAAGTAAGGCTAGCATTATATAAACTTTTAATATGCTTGGTACATTAGCGACAACTTAAAGGTATTAAAGGAATATTTACTGGTGAGGAAATATATACACTAAAATTCGAACGGAGCTTGTAGCAAATTTTCAATAAAATCTTTTAAAAGACAATAACACAATTTCCCATTAAGCCAGAATCCTCAACTTCGGTGGATAAGGAAAAGTCTGTAAAGACAACATATTGTCACATTTGTCTATGAGAATTAAGTTTAGGAACTTTGTTACTTCTATGGTAGTGTGTTGGTAACAGCGAACACTCTGGAATGATACTTCTAGAAGGGACCAGAAGTGACAGGTGTAGAATACTGTAAAAGGTCTAGAATCTCTAGGGACAGTATAAATAGACGCGTGGTGCACAGAATAAGTTAGTTCAGTATTGAGTAGTGTGGTGTAAAAGAAGTGATCATAGAGCATTAAGCGAGTCAACAGTAAGTGTTGGTGTATAAGGAGCGATCATAGAAGGCGATAGTGGAATATAGTTCTATGGACATTTAATAATAGAGAAGAGAAATATTTTAGTTGACACTGGTATTGGAAAAGAGTTGGTAATAATAAATTAGTAGTTTGGAAAGCTGTGTTTTGTTAATCAACAAATCCAGAACCCAGTAGAACGTAACAACTGGTGTCAGAAGTGGGATTTTCAAGCTGCTAGGCGAAATATTTTCCAGAATATGCGTTGAACAACGTGGAAATTTCTAGAATCTCTGGAAGATCAGTGTCAGCAGTAATTCATAACTGGGTGTGTTCTTGAAACAGAATAAACTGTGTACCAGCTTTAAGTACGTCTATGCCTAAGACACGTAGCGCAACAGCCAATATGGACACCCAGCTATTTGAACTGATTAAAGAAATGAAAGAAGGAGCAAGAAAAAGAGATGAAGAAATGAGAAAAAGAGATGAAGAGGCCAGAAAAAGAGACGAAGAATCCAAAGAAGAAATGAGAAAAAGAGATGAAGAAGCGAAAGAACAAATGAAAAAAAGAAACGAAGAAGCCAAGGAAGAAATGAGAAAAAGGAATGAAGAGGTCAGAAGAAGAGACGAAGAAACCAAAGAAGAAATGAGAAAAAGAGATGAAGAGGTCAGAAGAAGAGACGAAGAAGCTAAAGAAGAAGCCAGAAAAATAGACGAAGAAGCAAAGGAAGAAATGAGAAGAAGAGATGAAGAAACAAAGAAAATTCTGCAAGAACAAGTCAACAGAATTGAGAATATTACTTCGTGTGTCGACGAACGTATGAAGCACGTAAAGACATCTTCCAACAAGTAGAAAGTCGAGTAAGGGGTATCAGCGACGATGTACATGACAAGCTGACGAGTGTGCAAGAGGTAGTGCAAGAGTCAAGGGACACCAGACTCGAAGATAGCCACATAAGAATTAAGGTTCCCACATTTGATGTCTCAGTCCCATGGGGTATTTATCTACGCCAATTCGAAGCCGCTGCCACAGAAAATGGTTGGAGCGAGAGAGAGAAAGCGACCTCGTTAATAGTAGCTCTCAGAGGAGACGGACTAGATGTGCTGCAAGGTATTCCCGGGAAGAACCGTTGAGTTTTGACAGCATTAAAGATCAATTAGAGATGAGGTTTGGCGACCAGCATTTACAGCAGCTGTATCGATTGCAATTGAAAAATCGTCAGAAATCGGGCGAAAGTCTCCAACATCCTCACGCCGACGTTGTCAGACTGAGATGATCAGCCTACCCCATAGCTCCGATAGAGTTTTTAAACCAGCTGTCGCTGCAAACCTTCATTGACGGCATCAGAGATATCGACACGCAACAGGCGCTGAGGATTGAGAGACACAAAAACTTGAACGATGCTTTGGCACATTCCTTGGAGTTTGAAGCGGCAAAGCAAGCGTCAGAAAGTCATGTGAAAGTTCACAGTCTTCAAGTCCAAGAAGAAAATAAAACAGATCCATCCAAGATCACGCAGCTACTAGAGAAAATAGCGGAACAAATAAGGCCCACGTCATGGACACCCAATAAGAGCTCACCGTGCAAATGCCTTGCACTGCTGGAACTGCGGCAAGGTGGGACATATAAGGGGCGAATGTTGGGCTCTAAGATCACGCTCAAGGGAGAAAGTGATGCTAAGGCCGGTAACCATTTCTCAGGTTAGCGATTCTGGCAGCGCTCTCGTCGTAGACGGATACGTAAGCGGTAATAAGACCCAGATGGTCGTCGACACAGGCGCACCTAGGACGATTATTCGCCGCGACATAGTTCCAAGATAGCGAGTAAGAGAACCAGACAGAGTGTACAGAGTAAATGCGGCCGAGGGTGATCATATCCAGGTATTTGGCGAGACTGACGTCGAGCTGCAGAATGGGACATGGAAGGCAAAGCAGAGAGCCATAGTCGCCGCCGTATCAGACCCGATTATAATTGGCTTGGACATACTTCAGAGCCAGTGCGCTAAACTTGATCTTGGCACTAACATCCTGACTATCGGCGGTGAACAAATAATAATGTCGTCTGGCAGTAACCTGGTAGTGCGGAAAATCACCATAGAGGCAAATAGAAACGTCTGCCATGAAAGTTCCATTCCAGTGAAGAGAGCTGTGAGAGGAAGAGACGACCCAGTTACTCAACCAGAAGCAAGTGGAGAAGAAACTATTAGAGAAATACAAGACGAAGGGTGCAAAGACCACGTAAATGCCAAGCCAACCCTGAAAAAGGTCAGTAAACATATTTGTTGGAATAGAGCCGATGTCGAAAGGATGAATAGGACTCGCCGAGATATTTGTGCAAGTAGAAACATCAGAACAACAGCAACTACACGGAAGAACCAGTACCACCTAAGAACTTCGCTTGAAGGAAACCACAACATATTGACGAGAAGGAAAACCATCCACTCTGCTGTCGGAATGCATATAAGAATAGACAGCGACCGCATGAAGACCCGTTATGACGTGCGAGCTAATTCAGCTGGTTTTAAAGAAGGAGATCGTGTGTGGTTCTACAATCCAGTACGACACAAGGGTCGGTCACCTAAACTACAGAAATTATGGGAAGGTTCGTATAAGGTGGTCAAAAGGATCAATCACGTTGTCTATCGAATTTAGAGGAGCCCGAAGAGCAAGATGAAGGTGGTCCATATGCACAGACTTACACCATACCAAGAAATGTCAGAATTCGACCAGGACGATCGAATATAAGAGGGGGGCAGTGTCACATTTGTCTATGAGAATTAAGTTTAGGAACTTTAACATAAGTTAAGTGACGACTATCCAGAATTCTGGTTAAGATGTGATGAAAATCCTAACTTCTTAAATAACATATTTTCTCAGACGAGACTACATTTTCACATTATCACCTCTGATATCACTGAGCATGTAATAGGAAGCATGTACACACATGCTGGAGAGTTAAAGGTTGAACTTCAAACAATTCCAATAAGTAAAATGACGTAAGGTTCTTTAATTTACTCACGCTCTTAAATCTGAACTTAATTTTTGCTTGTAATAGATAAAAGCCTGTTACTTACATTTTGCATTAATGTTTCTCTCACAAGCCACGTGTATTTTGTTGGCGGTAAGCAATAGATATCTATAAGGCAGTATGGTATACAGGCATAAGTGGAGGATCAATTTCTATTTAAAAAAAAAATATCGTGACATTAGCTCAAAAATGGGATGCAGTAAATAAATCATTTTTATGCTGGTTTTTAGTGAATTTTTATTTTTAAAAAATCACTAATAGAGAGGTATCAATGGTGAGACTTTGCAAAAATTTTCCAAATGAGCGCGAACTAGGACCCCTAGAACCCATATCC
Organism: Tillus elongatus; assembly: GCA_964006375.1. Taxonomy (NCBI): domain Eukaryota; kingdom Metazoa; phylum Arthropoda; class Insecta; order Coleoptera; family Cleridae; genus Tillus; species Tillus elongatus. The sequence goes on from OZ023263.1 coordinate 214,299,276, forward strand.
GGGGGCAGTTTCAACTTTTATATGTTATATATATATATATATATATATATATATATATATATATATATATATATATATATAGGGTGATTCATAAGTGGTGACCAAAAATGAAACCCCATGTTCTTTGAACAATTTTAGAGAGGGTATGTCCTATAAAAATTTTTCCTATAATGCTTCATTAAAAAGATACAGGGTGTTGAATTTGAATTTCAAAAAATAAAATTTCCCAATTTTTTAAAAAGTAGTACATATATTTTGCTGAAACTTCGCATGTGTAGGCTGTTATGGAAGGCACGTATTCTACCATAACAATTGAATCGGCTAATCCAGCAGTGGCGCACGTACCCACATGTCATTGGTTATCCCTCAAGAAAAAACGGGTATGCTAATGATATTTTTTTTTATTTTTTTTTTTGAATCTTACTTTCATTCGTGAACAAAATGACTCCTTTGATAATTTTCTGTACGACGCTTATTTGTCGAGTAAGCAATGAATCAGGTGTTTTAGAGCACAGTTCATGATTTTTAAGCAGTCGTTGTTTGGTGGAAAATCGCAATGATACACTTTTATGCCTACATTGGCCTGAATACACGCACGACATCTTTTTGATATGGAAAATTTAATGTCTTGATAATTTTTTGTATGACGATTATCTTTGTTGTATTTTAGTAAGTAGTAGCCTGGTTTGCAAAAGTTGTCATTAAGTGTCACTTGACGTTTAGGTTAACAAGTTATTATTTTGAATAGGTATAAGTGGTAAACTTTATAAAATTACAAAATTTTCTACTCTTTTACTTCTTATAATGGAGTACACCTTAGAAGACTATGCAGATATAATTTTTATCTACGGATATGCTGATGGAATGCTCTAGCTGCTTGTTGGGAATATCAACGTAGGTTTCCCACTCGCCGTCAATCTACACCAAGGGTTTTTTCTCGATCGTTTTCAAGACTTCGGCAGTGCGGTATTGGACAACGTCCTGACGCTAAAGCTAATGGTAGAAGACAACATCAACTTGAAAACGAAGAGAGAGTGGTGGATGCAGTGATGGATCAACCTTCTACAAGTACTCGGAGGATTGCCACGCAGTTACAATATTCTCAAAGCTTTGTTTGGAGAACTTTACATCGAGAAGCCTTACATCCATATCATCGACAGAATGGTCATTGCCTTCTACCTGGAGATAATGTGCATCGACGAGTCTTTTGTGAATGGATGTTGCAAATGAACAATCACAATATCTTATTCCCTAATCTAATCTACTGGTCTGACGAATCAACATTTACAAGAAATGGTATTTATAATTCCCATAATGAGCACGTCTGGTCATTGGAAAATCCACATGCAACAAGGACTCGCACATTTCAACATAAGATTTTCCATTAATTTATGGTGTGGTATTTTTAACGGCTCACTGTTCATGGAAGTCCTGCCACAACATTTAAATGGATCTTCGTACTTAGCGCTCTTAGAAAACCGTGTAGAAAACATTCTAGATGACATTCCACTAGCAACAAGAGGTATAATGTGGTACCAGCATGACGGTGCACCAGCGCATTATAGTCGAAACGTTACATGGCTACATGAACATTATAATGAAAGATGGATTGACAGAACTGGACCAATACATTGGTCTGCAAGATCACCGGACTTAAACCCACTTGACTTCTATCTTTGGGGTGATTTTAACCGACTGGTCTACAGTGAACACATAAATACACCAGAGCAGCTACAACAACTGATAAATAATGCTTTTCCTCATATTCAAGCAACAATGAATCCTCAAGACATTAAATTTTCCATATTAAAAAGATGTGCGTGTATTCAGGCCAATGGAGGCATTATTGAACATTTATTGTAATAAATAAATTACTATAAGCTTGATAAAAGTGTATCATTGCGATTTTCTACCAAACAACGATACAAAATACAAATATATATATATATATATATATATATATATATATATATATATATATATATATTATATATATATATATATATATATATATATATATATATATATATATATATATATATATATATATATATATGTATGTATGTATGTATCCAACCGATAACTCAAAAAATAAATTTTGATGAAACTCGGCAAGTGCCTTTCTTTTATTAATGGCTTGGATGAGTTCGTTAGTCAGGAAAATCGGACAAGGTTTTCTGGGAAAATTTTGAGCTTTCTTTCGAATTTTTTTTTGAAGTTTGAAGATTTTCCAGCTCCTAGTAGCAGTGGTGGGGAGGCCAACGCCAAGCAAGTAGGCCACAATGGGCCCTTTTTGCCAACCCAGCTCCTAAAAAACCGTGGAAAAAGGCTACCATACTATCAAGCGGCTAAACAACAGTGTTCAACTTCTTTGTCAAAAACTAATACAATTTACATTGATTTTCAAACATGTAACAAGAAACTATTTGTAGATATTCATTTTCTTTTCATAAATAAATATAGTCGACAATCATTTAGTGCTTTTAAATCATGTCATGTAGATAGATCAAAAAAACAGAGTCACTCAGTAGGTACATATTTACTTATGTCAACTTTTCAAAACTCTATTGGTTCACGTTGTTATTTTTGATTTGTTTAAATCTTACCATATGTACATATTTTTTCATTTCAATGGTGAAAAAATATGATTGTTATTATCTACTAATTTAACTACATGGTCTTAATTATAACTTCTTTAGAAACAACCTGATCTTAATACAAAATTTAGATGAACAAGATACCTATATTAATCCCCCATTAAAAGTGATCTATGAACTTATTTTGATAAAAACATTCATAAACAAAACACAAACAGTCTTAGAATAAGATATGGAGGGAAGTGTAGCTCATTCCACATATTTACTGTTATCACAGCCAAGAATTCACATGGAAAATTAATATTACTTTATAACAACATTAAAAAGCATTTTATCTGCCTCACTAGAGGCAAATTTCATATATAATATATTTTTTTGTTTTTTTTTTGTCAATACTTATTGTAAATATTTTTTTCTTTTTTACATAAGTAACAAACGCTATCTAAATAGATAAATAAGTTTGCAAGTTATCTCAAAAACAAAAGTATTTTGTCATGTGTATCTTTCTAATAAACGTTTAGCTATAAATTTCATAGTCTTATAACATGGATTTCTCGTTGAAAAAATTAAGTTTTAAAAATCGTGAAAAACTTTAAAAAAATATTTTGATATCTTCGAGCCCCCATATTATTTGGTTTTAAAAGGTTTCCTTGTAATTACTGTGATTTACACAATACATCACAGTTATTAACAAAACACAAATTACTTGATGATTTTGTTCAAGAATCACCTTATTTTTAGCAGAAGTTTGCATATACAGGGTGATGCAAGCTCCAGTAAACATTGGTAAATGATAGATAGGTTAATTTTAAACATTTTTATTCTATCAACATATGACAGGTCAAATAGCTCAGTTCGCGACGCTAGAATTAGACTAGGAGGTCGTGGCTTTGAGTCCCAGATTCAGACAGTAATTATTATTCCGATTATTTTTATTTATAGAAGCTACAGGCGGCTTAACCCGTCAACAGTACTCTGGGGTAGGGATGGGCACATTTCTTAAAACATCGAGGTTAACATCGATGTTTAACATCGAAACCTACTATCGATGGTAGTAAAAACATCGGCTGGAAAACATCGATGTTGAGAAACATCGATGTTTTCAAAATAATAGTAAATTTACTAATTCTATGTTCTTTTGAAAAAAAAAAATAGTTTGTAGTTTTGTAGGCTTTAGAAAATGGAAACATATTCCGATGCAGATTATGGCAGGTGCAGGTTAAAAAACGGCTATTACTGGTTCTGTGTTAATGTCAGAGCCCAGCGTCATCAGTCTCCGAGCCTTAAACGTTCCTGTTTATGATGTTACTACGTCAATTAATCGGACAGGAGTGCCCATTTATGCCAGGTAGCCGGAATTTAATACTTACTGTGTTCACGTATAGATGTCGCGTAAGTCACAATGTGCAATGAGTAAAGAATCAATTAGTAATTTGTTCAGTAAATTGATGTATTTTTTAGCTACTTAAAGACTTTCGAACTGAAAAATTATAGGACATTTGTGAGATACGTAACGATGTTTCGATGATTACAAATAACATCGATGTTAAAAATATAACATCGAAATTACAACATCGATGTTTTAAACATCGATGTTCAATGGAAAACATCGATATTCCAAAAACATCGATGTTAGGTGTCCATCCCTACTCTGGGGTATCAGATACCCAATAGCCTATTAACCTATCTGAAATTTATGCAATCATGAATACACCTGTGATTGCATCTCAGTACCTTCCTAAAACAGTATTGCATTGGTAGCTGAACTTCAGTCAGAGAGTAGAGGTTGTGACGCTGGGTATCATATACCCCACTGTACTACATATGTTATTGTTAGTGTATTCTTATACCCCAGTGTACCATAAGTGTGACAACAATTTATGTATAGCGAATAGATAGCCATTAAGATTTTTTAGGTGAGTAATACGTTTAAGAAACTATTTTTGTGTTTTATCTAATATCAGAAATATTGTTTGCGGTATGTCGTATGAAGAACAGCAGTCACGCTTGCTCCAACTTTTGAATGTAGTAGAGACAGATGATGCCCCTCTGGACTCGGATTCAAATGATGGATGGCCAGATCATGTAAGCAAACGATCTACAGATTCAACCTCTGAACAAGATGACGGTGATATTTTCAACAATGAAGTCGATGTGTGAAAATACTGAAGCCAGTAAAAACGGAAAGTTCACGGGGAGAGACAACAAAACAGAGTGGAGTAAGGTGTCTTTCACGAAGACAGTAGGAACTCGTTCAGAAAACATAATAACTCATCTTACAGGAGTGAAAGGTAAAGCAAAACTTGCAAAAACTCCCCACGAATGTTGGAATTTATTCATGACAGACAACATGCTTGATGGCATAGTAAAGCATACTAATCAGAAAATCCTAGAGAAAAATGTCAACTATGAAGACAAACATTTATTCCAAGAAACCACAGTCCCTGAACTCAAAGCTGTTATTGAGCTTTCGTATACAGCTGGTCTGCACCATTCTAGTAAACTGAATTTGGAAGATTTATGGGAGAGATGGAACTAGCATCAAGATTTTCTATATTACAATGCCAATGAAGAGGTTTCAGTTCATTTTGTTTGTGTTTTGATGACAACAGAAGTCGAGCTGCTAAGTGTAAGATTGACAACACAAGGTGTACTGGGCGGACTGTCCAGGGCTCAGACATGGGAAGTCAATAATTGACGGACCCAGTTCAAAGACAGCTGTGGAGCTGCTAAATCTTAGCAGAGGACAGCTCAGAAACATAACAGGTCTCTTGACGGGACACATGGCCGTCAAGAAACACCTGCATAAAATGGGGCGGTTCGAAGGGGACCTCCCATGCAGACTCTGCGGCGAGGGGTAGGAATCAGTCCAGCACATCTTGTGCGAGTGTAAACCTCTGGACTGCAAAAGACAAATGATCTACGGTCAGTCTAGACCGGAGACAGAGCAATATATAACTTTACCCTACCAATCGCTGTGCAGACTAGTTCAAGGCACAGTGATTTTGGAATGGGTGGAGTAAGACTAAGGGTATGCACAATCAACCAAAGGTTGCAGTGCTATCGGGGCGGCAGGGCCGCGGACGAGCCCTGAGCAAAAAAAAGATTGACAAGTTGGCACCTATAAGAAGTATATTTAATATGTTTGTTGAAAACTGCCAAGCTTATTATATGTCCGCAGAATATGTCACAATAGACGAACAGTTACAGTTTTTTCGGGGCAGGTGTGGATTTAGACAATACATACCTACCCAATAAGCCCGCCAAATATGGAATCAAAATATTTGCACTGGTAAACTTCCGTACATTTTACCAACTGAATCAAGAAGTTTACGTCGGCCAACAACCAGAAGGGCCCTACAACAGAAGTAATAAGCCAAAAGATATAGTTTTACGTATGATTGAACCCATAAAAGGAACCAAACGTAATGTTATGTTCGATAACTGGTTTTCAAGTAACGCCTTATTGACGAAATTACTGAATGATTATCAACTCACAGCAGTATGTACACTCAGAAAAATAAAAGGGAAATTCCCAATGAGTTGATAAATACAAAAGGAAGGGGATTGTGTTCTAGCATATCCGCTTTCCAACACAGTATTACCCTTGTTTCTTATGTTCCAAGAAAAAATGTCTTGGTGCTAGCTACAATGCATCACAATGACAACATAGATGATGAAACAGGTGATGCCAGAAAACCAGAAATTATAACAGTGTACAAAGCCACCAAAGGAGGAGTAATTACATTTGGCGAGCTCTCAAATACATACAGTGTATGCTGGCACAACAGAAGATGGCCGCTAACTTTATTCTATTCAATCCTGAATGCCATTTGTACGAACGCAAATGTTATTTATAAAGCAAACACATCTGATATACTTCCTAGACGAAAATTTATCAAGAACTTGGGGTGTCATTTGTTGACGAACAAATAAAAATTGGACAGAGCAAACCCACCTTGAGGCGGGGAATAAAGAGGAGAATTGACGAAATTTTTGGTTCTGGTCCAAGTGAAACACCTAGAGAGGGGTATGAAAAACCTCCTAAACAACAAAACACTAAAGGGCGGTGTTTTTTGTGCCCAAGAAAGTCCGACAGGAAGTCCTTTTATAACTGCATAAAGTGCATGGAATATGTCTGTTTGGAGCATGTATACGTAATATGTGACGAGTGTGAAAACAAAAACTAATTAGTGTTATAGAAATTGTAATCTGTTATTTTTCTTGTAATATTGTCTGTAGTGTTAAATATATTCATTTATCAGCAAAAATGTACATTATTCAGTTGGATCATGTGGTTATGAAAACTATAGGGTATGTAATACCCCAGTATACCAGTCACACGAAGAAAATATAGTGTACTAATGACAGGTTAAAGTTTGAAGTCAGTAGAAGATTGCATTCAAATATATATAAATTTGACATTTTCAACTTACAAAAATAAAGAAATAAACAACAGATTTGTTGATATGGCAATCCAACAATTGTGTATGACACTAGTTATTAATTTGATACGTGAATGTTTAAAATGTCAAGTTCTGGTTAAAAATGCATTCATTTACAACTGAAGCACATGCAGATATTGTTTTTGTGTATGTGTTTTTTAATGGCCATTCATTCTCATGTAGTGAATCTTCAAGACACCGTCGATGTAATGGATTTTGTGCTAGACAATCCTTTCATAAGTACTCTGCATGTAACGAAACATCTACATGTTTCACAGAATTTTGTATGGCGTGTATTAAACTGAGAAATGTTCCATCCCTTTCATAGTCAACATATACTTGCATTAGATCCAGGGGATGATCAACAATGGTTAGTATAGTGCAACTGGTTACTTCAACAACACACATAAAACTACACATTCCTTTCACAGGTCTTGTGGTCTCAAGAAGCATGTTTTACTAGGGATGGTGCTAATTATTGTCATAATGAGCATGTGTGAATTTCAGAATCTGCATGGAAATAGACAATGAATATTTCAGCATTGTTTCAGTGTCAATGTTTGGGGCGCAATTTTTAACAATGACTAAGTATCCCTATAGGTGATGAGAAATCACGTAAATGCAAGTATGTACAGAAATTTATTGGAAAACGCCTGTTTTAATTTAATTGATGGGGTACCCCTTATTCAAAACATGTGGTATCAAGATGATGAGGTTTCACCACATCGAGGGAGACAATTAAATGTTTGATTAAATGAATATTTCTTTCTGGAGCAAACAGGAAGGGAGTTCCGATAACATGGCCACCTTGCTTCTGGATTTGAATCCTTTAGAGTTTTATTTATTAGGACACACGAAGCAACTTGTCTACTGTGGCAGAATCACAAGCCATTAACAATTACTTGATAGGATAGAAGATACAGCAAATAATATTCGGAATGATCCAGCTGTCACACACTGAGCGACACAACCAAATTCCATCAGTGTGGGGTTTCAGTTCAACAATAGCGTGCACATTTCCGAAACTTAAGATTTAAATTTGTTATTAGTTTCTGAAGTGTTTCACCTTTTACCGACATCAAACATTAAATACCTGTAGCTTCGACACAAAAATATCGGATATAATTGATATAATAAAAATTGTTTAAAATTAACTCGTCTATCATTTACCAAAGTATATCATAGAACTTGTAGATCACCCTCTATTATTTTATTTATTACTTCTATGACTTTCATGTCTTATATAACCATGGCAGAAATTTATTTAAAACAGTCCATTCACTGAAAGCAAGTACCTTTACATCAATCGGCCACAAAAAAATTGTAAGATCGGTCCACAAATTTTCAAACTGTAATAACTTAATTTCCTATTAAAGTCACTTATATTTCGGTACATAATTTAGTATTTATGAAGGCAACATATGTACCAAATTTTATTTTAATAACTTTATTATTTTCTAAGACAACGAATTTCTTTGGGAAAAACTGACCCGACAGTTTTTTGCAAAGCATGATTTTCTTTCATCTCCACGAAAACATATCAAATTAGACGTTAGATAAAGTTTCAAAAATGTCAATACATTGCCAACAAAGCAAATAGATAGGTCAACGATGATACTACTGAGTTCAATAGACGATTCTAAAAGGATTTTCTCAGAAACTTCAAAAGGTGTCATCTGTATTGGCGATTTTTTAAATGAAAATTCATAAGCGTCATAAAGGCGCTCAGAAACAAAAGCAAATCATTTCTCATTGCTTTTCGTCAACATGTTTTACCCATACTGAAACTTCAACAGTATAAGAGAAGAGAATAAAGGAAAAACAGTTTTGATTGCCTTATCCTACTTGAGAAGAAATATTGAAAAAGAGCAAGGGAGAAACACAAATTAAGGGGGCTTAAAAATAGAAAGCTTAAAGACAAAAAGTGGTCTTCTAAAAGAGGAAGGTATTGATATAAATCTAGTAATATTAAAAATGATGCAAAATGTTTTCATTGCCAGGAGTTTAAATGGACAGTTCTTCTTTACTGGGCACCTAACTTTTGTGGTGGCATTGACAATGAGAATGCTGAAGTTGTTTTCATTTGGAATTTTGTGTCTATCAACAGAAACGATGTAGGTGAAAACAAGTTTTTTTCCCCTGTATAGACAATATGACAAATCAATCGTGTTCCACAGTACGTTGGACAGAATGTGAAAAAATACTACTTAAAAAAACTAATGATTTACAAACTGCCCTTATTTTTTTATTACCTTAACTGTTTTTTTAATGATGTTCTTGACTATGTCGCCCAAAAATCCAATCATTTTCCGCAGTATATTGGACAGAATGTAAAAAAATACTATTTTACAAAATGAATGATTTCCGAACTGTCCTTACATGCTTTTTGTTTTTATTGCCTTAACTGTTTTCCTATATCAATTCACTTATTATTCATGGAATTTATTCTAGTTTATTTCGACTATTATCATATTAAAATTGACTCTAAAATTAAGCGTGTCATTTCGCTCTGGGTTTCCCTAGCTAGTCCTCATATATGACTCAGAACACTAGATAGATCAACATAACAAAAAAAGATTAGTCATTGCCTGGGCTTGAACCTTATAAATGATATTATTTATTCATAACACTTTTATCACGTGTGGCAGAGTGATAACTGTTTGAAACTGACAAATTATTAGAGGATAATCTGAATACAGTGGCGTCAATTATTGTACGTTAATTTCTATTAGTTGTAACATTCACATGGTACCCGGCGGCCATTAGTTGTCAAAGAAGATTGTTATATTTTTGTGATATGCCTATGCATCAGGGGCGGCTCTTCAATAAGTGCGCCCGTACTGCCGCCTGCCGTGGGAAAAATAATATTTTTGCTATGCTATATTTTAATAATTTTTTATATACTTTTTTACCTCCTGCATTCAACAAACAAAATTAGTATATCGAGGATCCCAGAAAGTCGGCAGCCATTAATAGAGAATCAGAATAAGTATATTATAGTGTTATATCCATATAAATCAGTCCTCACGCGGTGGTGTGTATTTTTCGGCGCTCTCAGGTAATGTGACACTTGGATGCGAAATCATCGCACTCTTCCTCGAAAACGATTGAATAAGCAATCTGGTCGTGCGCTATACAATTACACACTCGCAGTTTGCAGTGAACTTTTGGTAGAGGCAGAGCGTTTGTACCTAGTAATTTTCATGCAATGCTCACGTCAGATTGATTTTTAATTAGATCATTTCGTTGTTTACATGTTCTAAGAAGACAATTATTATTATTATGATGGCTACTGCTTCGGGTTGCTTAATAAGTGGACAAAATAATTGTGATACTGTGATTAATTCAGTGGATAATATTCTAAAGATTAACTTTTCACAGTTAGACTTAAATTCTAAGGTAAAGTTTAAAATTTTAGGATGACCCACACCAGATTTAAAGTTGAGCCAAAGTTGTATGAAAAAAAAAGAAGGTAGGTCTTTTACTCGACATTTTGCTAGAAGTATATATAATCGCAACGAATGGATATGTGGATGCAATGTAAGGAATTCTTTTTTTTTTGTTTTTCATGCTTGTTATTTTATACTCGAAGCATGGACAAGAATTGGAGCCGTGTAGGTGTTTTGTTTTAAAAAAAAAATTTTTCTCCGAAAATTACAAAGGTATTTTAATGAAATTTAGTGGATATGCCGCCTTGTAAAATGCCTTACTACACACTAAAATTCAACTTTCTACATTTTTAGAAAATTGAGTTATTCAAATTTTGAGTTTTCTTTTGAAAAAAATTGTTTTCTTTGAAAATTACAAAGTTATTTTGATGAAATTTGGTGGATATGTTACCGTGGGTAAGGCCTTACTATACATCAAAATTCAACTTTCTAAGTTTGTAGAAAATTGAGTTATTCAAATTTGAAGCATTTAATAAAAAATCACTACCATAACGCACTTGCTGCGTCCCGAACGTTTTTTTCTTGCGCACCCCCAATGCATAAGGCACGAGCCGATACTGCTATGCATATATCAAATTCATATGATTTCGTTATGCTGATGCTGCCGCTAGTCACTGATGTCAACAAAAAATTTGAAATTTCACGTCTCATCATTTATACACACAGAAACATTTTAATTTTTCCTTTCTCCATGTTTTTCGACAACTAATGGCGGATGCGTGGGGCGTAGGTCCTATTGTCGCCACTGTCGTGTATACATTCACTGTAAAATTAAATTATTTAGCATGCTTTTATTGACATACAACAAAAAATTTAACTAATGTAGTATGGCATATTGATATGTGGATCTCAACTTGTATTCATATACAATTCTCAGCTAGCGTAAAAAATAAAAATCTGCGTTAGTTGCTGTAAAAGCTGAAGATTATTTCTTAGCTTATAAAGCATCTTCTGGAATAAGGCCTCGTTTTAATTTCAGAATAATCAAAGCTTTAAGTTATTTTATTTTCATTCTAAAAATATTTTCTCTACTTTTTGGAATGCATTTCCAAATCATGTGCTCATCTTATTCAAATTTTTGTAAAAATGACACATTTTATAAGATAGGTATTATCTATTATAACTTTCTTTTACTTACTTAAAAAAAGTCCAAATGTGATGAAATAAAATGTCATTAACTTTACAATCTGGTTTTAGAGTTTGTAGTTTACTAAAATAATGAAAAACACATTTTCAAGTGTTCTGACGAGCATTCTTGAATAATATCCATTAACAATGTTTTTTAATGTTATGACAAAAGACAACATTTATGTAACTTTATTATTTGCATAAAAAATAATATTTTTGTGCCCAATGACATAAGTAAATCTCTTGTCGCATTTTATCTTACGATAAATAATTTTAGAATTTGGCGCCTGAACAGATTTCCATGCAATTAAACCAATACTTTTGTTTTTGTATAACTAATAATCAGTTCGTGCATTATATCAAATGTATGAAAAAATCAATAGTAAATAAAATACAGATCTTTGAGAACAACATTAAAAGCATTCCTATCACACATCTCTCATGAGATCGAAGGTAGCACAGTTCTTCTGTAATTTAGCATGCCACCAAACTCCTATATACGTATTTAACAACATTAAAAAAAAGAATGAATAACTGTCCACCTTAAATGATTGTAAACATTTGTTTCCTGTGAACTTTAATTTTCTTTTTTATCACTCGTCATAATACTAACTTCGAATATCAGCACGTTTATGTACTTACATATGGCGATCAGACCAACTAACTATTGTCATGAACGGAACCCTATCTATACCATCTTAACATTGCACTTTTAATGCTTCAACAATATTAGCGGCAAGTTTTGAAATGACCCCTCTAGGCTATTTACAAATTACAAATTTTTACAAAGCTTTACAACAATTTTTTCAGTTCATTTAGGTCATTTCAATACTAGCTAGGCTCTAAAGCTTCTCCTTTTATGTATTATTTCGAGCCAATTTCATTTTAGATTTGTCCAACCTTGCCCTAATTGCTGAATTGACATTATATACTGAGATCCCAGCTACAAAAGCTGTATATACCACAGTAAAACTTGATTTTTTTTATAGCTTATTACATACGCAGAAACTGCATTAACATACTGGCTTAATTTAGCTTTCACTTTTTTATTATCATAGTAAATACTTTTGAAAAATAAATTTGCAAGCAAAATTTCCGATTAACACCTACTTTTTTGGTCACGATAGCTTGCAAATATTTATGTAAAAAGTACTAACAAGCAAAAACCAAAACTGAGAAGAACAAAATGAAAAAAAGAAGAAATGACCAATGATAATCTAATCATTATTTTCTTAATTGTTCAATTATTTTGCATAGATAATAAACTTTAAAATACAGCAAGTTTTACTAGGTACAAATGAAATCACAACATAAACCAGTCTTCATATATTTTTTTTTTTCGTATACACTAACCGAGATCTCACAAAGTGTGTACCTATCATTTAGGACAACTTGTACAGTCTCTAAAACTCCCGAAAACCCGGAATTTGCGCCTTTTATTATCTGTTCAGAAGCAACCGGAGAAGCCAATCTCATTCAAGCTTAGATTTGCGCACTTGCTGTTCTTCTTGTGCAGAAATTTCGTCCGGTGCCGACCACCTCCTTTTTCTCGCAGCCAGGCTTTCTGGAGACAACGGTGCATCATTCAATTGCTTACCGATATTGTTTGCTTCCAGTTTCATAGAGTTACCAATGCTTGTATGAAGGTTCATCGGTTGAATTTGGACCGGCTGCACCATATGATGTGATTGTTGCAAGATTTGGGCAGGTGATGATATACTCTGGCCACTAGACTGCACAAAATGCGCTGCAGAATGAGGAGACCGTTGCACAACTTGGGCAGCCGTGTGCATTATTTGGAGTGGCTGTTGAGCCGATTGGGGTATCTGCGGAGATTGCTGTGCTGTTTGTGCTATCTGAGGAGACTGTTGTAAGAGTTGAATGTGTTGAACATGAGGAACTGGCTGAATGGTGACTGTTTTGTTAGAAGTGGCTGGAGGTGCTGGTCGCACGGACATGGCAGTTGTTGTGGCAGTTGTCATGATCGTAGGCGTTTTGGTAGACGGCGAGGAAAGTGGTTGTTCTCGGGGTGTAAGTGAAATCAAGATGTCACCTACTTGAAGACGATGGACTGCGAGACCATATACCTGCAGAGTCCGGTCCGGGTTACAAGATGCCCATCCTTGACCATACACATAATATGGATGCTCAGAGGATGATTCTATATCAACCTGAAACAAACAAAAATGTTTAATACATAGAGGTTAACACCCTATAACACAATCTATCAAAATAAACAATGATTTTTTGTTGTTTTTTTATTGGTCAACGAGTGATCCACTTGTAAATAGCACAAGGAACACAACGTTACAATACAGGAGAGCAATCAATTTTTAACAAGTTTGAATCAATGTTTTATCAAAAAACCTTAAGGAAATGGAATGTACACAAACTAAAAGATGCAGAGGAATCGAAAAGTTTAAAGAAGAAACCAACACGTCAATTTTAATATTGACTTAAAACTCAACTTTGTCACATCAACCCCTTAAGGGTAGTGATAACAACCCTCATATTTTAAATACGGAACATGGGTCGAGTGTTACATCATTTGAAAGCTCTTTCTTTTCTGAATTCAGCACACAAATTCAGAACATTTCTTATTGGAATGAGAGAAATGCGGTTTATTATTTCAGTTTATCGGTCGGTTTGATACTTGATAGTACTACGGAAAATTAATTTCACAATGGTGTATTCTGTAGAAGAAAGAGTTGAAATAATTACTCTTTTTTTCAAAAACGATGACTGTGTCAACTGTACCGCAAATTTGTTTAATGAACGACATCCGAACAGACATGTTAACAGAAAATACATTCTGGAGTTAGTTGCAAAGTTTCGACAAAGTGATTCAGTAGCCAACAAAAAACGGGATCCTGAACGTGAATTTCCGGTTAGAAATGAGACTATTGAGATTGAAGTTTTAGGACAAATTGCTGCAGACCCAACTTTGAGCAGCAGAAAATTGGCCACTATTTCAAGCATCAAAAGAAGAACTATTTAACGAATATTGAAGCATCATAAATTTCACCCGTATAAAATTCATCTTGTACAACAACTGAATGAAGATTATTTTGATCGGCGGCTGGAGTTTTGTGAAGTTATGACTGCACGAATAGCTGATAACGGGAACTTTCCGTTCAATATCCGTTTTTCAGACGAGTGTATGTTTTTATTAAACTCTACAGTCAATCGTCATAATTGTCGTTATGAGGCAGATAATAATCCAAAAAATGTTCATGAAGTCCACACTCAAACTCCACAGAAATTGAATGTCTGGACTGGAATTTTTAGATGCCGTTTAATCGGACCAATTTTTCTTGATGGCAGTTTGAGTGACGAAACGTATTTGGAGTTTCTAGAAGATATCGTTTACCCTATACTAATTGACATTGTTGAAAATGATGATCGCTATCAAGAAAATCAATTAGTGTTTCAACAAGATGGAGCTCCTCCGCATTTTTCACGTGTTAGGGACTTTTTGAACAGAGAGTTCGAGACCAATGGATTGGGCGTTGAGGTGCTATTGAGTGGCCCCCTAGATCACCGGATTTAACTCCTTTAGACTTCTCTCTATGGGGCCATTTAAAGAGTAGATTTTACGAAACAGAACCGGAGTCTCTGGAAGAATTACGGCGACGCATTGTTGAAGAATGCCGTCTAATAACCCCACAAATGCTCCAGAATGTCAGAGCTCGTTTTGAACAAAATTTTTACTTTTGTATGGAAGCTGGTGGTCAACAATTTGAACACTTACTTAACTGAATAAACATTTTTGAACATTTGGTTTTGTTTTTTAGTTTCTTTTCAACGAAAAATTGACTAATCAGTGCATTTCTTATCACAATGAATGAAATACGTTATTGCAACTCCAACTGTGAATAATTTTTAAACGAGTTGATAAAACTTCAAAAAAAAAATAGTGTGCTGAATTCAGAAAAGAAAGAACTTTCGAATGATGTAACACTCGACCCATGTTCTCTATTTAAAATATAAGGGTTGTTATCACCACCCTTAAGGGGTTGATGTGACAAAGTTGAGTTTTATGTCAAAACATGTCCCCCTCAATATTAAAATTGACGTGTTTCAGCACGTGTTTCAGCGTTTCTTAAAAAAATTGTCTGGACGCAAATCGGTCTGTTTGGTTTTCAATGCGCCATCCTGTATATTAATATATTATGTATCACACCGATAACTCAAAAAAGATTGCGCCAATTTCAATCAAATTTGGTGGGTACCTTCCTCTTGCAAATGACTTGAGTAAGTTCGTTAGCCAGGAAAATCGGCCCAGTTTTTCCCGGAAAATTGTGTGTTTTCTTTGGAATTTTTTTTATATTTCCGGAAATAACATAGTTAGGGCAACCAAATTTGGTACACGGGTTTATGTGACAAAAAGTAAACAATTTAGATCTATAGGATGAAAGAAAAAAAAGCTATAGGCGTTTAAAGAAAAAAGTTGTCGGTGCCACTGATGACCAGAAACTAACTTTGAAATTTTGATGAACTTTTCGTCTTAAAACGTCAAAGTGGCGATTTGAACGTCCAAATTGAGAACTTTTAGGCACAGAACCTAAAGTCAATACGGGCTATATGTAGAGAAAATGTCGCAAGAAGTGTGTTTTAAAAGTCCTCAAGTTTCAGCTTCAACCGTCATTGTCCTTCATTTTACTACAATGCTTCCAGAAAATTCATTTCAAATGGACTCTTTCTCTGATGCTTTACCCGTAGTTTTAGTTATGTAATGTATGGTTTAATTGTTTATGATTTTTAGCAAATTCTCGTAGAATAAATTCGCTAATGAGAATGCCGCGGCTTTTGAATTTTAAAAAGATTTTTCCAAATGAGCGCTAACTTAGGACCCATATCTGGGATTCGTTTCAGTTTTGAACTGTTTGCATATATACAGGGCGACGCATTTCTACGGTAAAGCTCAATATTACTGTTATTATACAAGATACGAAAACAGTTGAGTACGTTAATTATAGGGTATCTCGATCTTATAAAAATTATTTCGACTATCACAGCTGGCAATACATTTTCTTTTTTTAAATCGAACAACCCTTATGTTATTGCATTTTTACTTTTTCGTTAGAATCGTTATACAAGCTTGTTTTCGAGTTATTTCAATTGTTTTGCAACTTTCACATTTTTGGCTAATATCAATTGTGATAGGCGTTTTTACCAATAGGAATCGGAGTCCCATGGAAGTGACGCATTCTCAGAGGTTTTCGTTTATATTATTTCATTAAAAAATTTAGATGCCGTATACAGGCGTTCTCAAATCGTGACTGAATTTAAAAAAATCAAACTATCGCAACTCAATTGTATCAAATAGAGGAGTCTCTATTTTGTGTTTCAGAAGTGAAGAGCATTATAATAAATGCTTAATACGTTATTTAAAAAAAAAACGTTTCGAATTTTCGTGAATAAATTGTTTGTAAATTTTCATGCAAAAAACTTTTTGGGAGTTTTGTCAAAAAGCTTATTTGATGAAATATAGCACATTGTTTCTACTATATGGGTATACTGACAACTTTGATGCCTGCTTCCATTAAAAAAAGAGAAATTTTCTATTAAAAACAGTATTATGAAAATTCACCACCATAACGCACTTGCTGCGGTCAGGACTTTTTAAAGGTTACTTTTATATGCACCGCCATTCACGGTCTGGTCTGCCGGGACGTTTTTTTTTTTTGTTGATAAATTTAGTTTTTTATTAATTTCTATTGATGTTATTATGTATGTATTTATTACACCTACAGTTTATTGTAGGTGCCTATTTAGTATGTACTGCTGTTGCAACTGTTAAATATGGTAGCACTTTTTAGCTAAACTTCGCTATAGCGTATCTATTTATATACTTTGGTTATACAGGGTGGCGCATTGAAAACGAAACAGACCGATTTGCGTCCAGAGTAATTTTTTTTAAGAAACGCTGAAACACGTCAATTTTAATATTGAGGGGGACATGTTTTGACATAAAACTCAACTTTGTCACATCAATCCCTTAAGGGTGGTGATAACAACCCTTATATTTTAAATAGGGGACATGGGTCGAGTGTTACATCATTTGAAAGCTATTTCTTTTCTGAATTCAGCACATAAATTTTTTTGCAAGTTTTATCAAATCGTTTAAAAAATATTGACAGTTGAAGATGCAAAAACGCATTTCACTCATTCACAGTTGGAGTTTCAAGAACGTATTTCATTCATTGTGATAAGAAATGCACCAATTAGTAAATTTTTCGTTAAAAAAAAACTAAAAAACAAAACCAAACGTTCAAAAATGTTTATTCAGTTAAGTAAGTGTTCAAATTGTTGACCACCAGCTTCCATACAAAAGTACAAATTTTGTTCAAAACGGGCTCTGACATTCTGGAGCATTTGTGGAGTTGTTAGACGACATTTTTCAACAATGCGTCGTCGTAATTCTTCCAGAGACTCCGGTTCTGTTGCGTAAATTCTACTCTTTAAATAGCCCCATAAAAAAATGTCCAAAGGAGTTAAATCCGGTGATCTAGGGGGCCACTCAATAGCACATCTACGCCCAATCCATTATCCTGGAAACTCTGTGTTCAAAAACTCCCTAACACGTTGTGAAAGATGCGGATGAGCTCCATCTTGTTGAACCACTAATTGATTTTCTTGATAGCGATCATCATTTTCAACATTGTCAATTAGGAGAGGGTAATCGATATCTTCTAGTAACTCCAAATACGTTACTGCCATCAAGAAAAATTGGTCCGATTAAACGGTCTCCAAAAATGCCAGTCCAGACATTCAATTTCTGTGGAGTTTGAGTGTGGACTTCGTGAAAATTTCTTGGATTACTATCTGCCCAATAACGAAAATTATGACGATTGACTGTAGAGTTCAATAAAAACGTACACTCGTCTGAAAAACAGATATTGAACAGAAAGTTCCCGTTATCAGTTATTCGTGCAGTCATAACTTCACAAAACTCCAGCCGCCGATTAAAATCATCTTCATTCAGTTGTTGTACAAGATGAATTTTATACGGATGAAATTTATGATGCTTCAATATTCGCTGAATAGTTCTTTTGATGTTTGAAACAGTGGCCAATTTTCTCGTGCTCAAAGTTTGGTCTGCAGCAATTTGTCCTAAAACTTCAATCTCAGTAGTCTCATTTCTAACCGGAAATTCACGTTCAGGATCCCGTTTTTTGTTGGCTACTGAACCACTTTGTCGAAACTTTGCAACTAACTCCAAAATGTATTTTATGTTAACATGTCTGTTCGGATGTCGTTCATTAAACAAATTTGCGGTACGGTTAGCACAGTCATTGTTTTTGAAAAAAAGAGTAATTATTTCAACTATTTCTTCTACAGAATACACCATTGTCAAATTAATTGTCGGTAGTACTATCAAGTATCAAACCGACCGATAAACTGAAATAATAAACCGCATTTCTCTCATTCTGATAAGAAATGTTCTGATAGTAAATTTTTTGTTTACACACCAACAAAGCAATGACTATCAGTACATTTATTATCGGAATGAGTGAAATGCGTTTTTACATCTTCAACTGTGAATAATTTCTAAACGAGTTGACAACACTTCCAAAAAAAAATTGTGTGCTGAATTCAGAAAAGAAAGAGCTTTCAAATGATGTAACACTCGACCCACGTTCCCTATTTAAAATATAAGGGTTGTTATCACCACCCATAAGGGGTTGTGGCAAAGTTGAGTTTTATGTCAAAACATGTCCCCCTCAATATTAAAATTGACCTGTTTCAGCGTTTCTTAAAAAAAATTCTCTGGACGCAAATTGGTCTGTTTCGTTTTCAATGCGCCACCCTATATTTATATTTTATTATGTAGGTATTTATTACACCTACAGTTTATTGTAGGTGCCTATTTAATGTATACTGCTGTTGCAAGTGTTTAATATGGTAGTTTTTTTTAGCTAAACTTAGCTATAGTGATAATACCTATTTATATACTTTGGTTATATTTATATATTATTATTATTATTATTGCGATTTAAGATTATTCCTGTAAATACAAATAAATAAACAAAAAATAAAACTATTCAGACATTATAAGTATTTCATTTATAGATTAATTGTCTGGAAAAGGACATGCTTTAATAATTATCTGCCAAGAGATAATAAAAAAAAACAGACACAATAACTACTAGTGTTGATTGGAATGGTTTTATATACAGTGGTCATGTATCTATAAGGAACAGGTTAGAGTATCACCTGTACCAGAATTATAAAAATTCTTTTGTCTGCCAGCCATCATGTTGCCAGCGTAGTCTAATCCGAAATAGAGGACAAGGGGGGATGAGAAAACAAGAAGAATGGCCGTTATTTAATCGTGTGGCAGAGTATAGTATATACACAGGACACAGGTATTTTTAAATCTGGTCGTTTGTAGTGGAATGTTTGCCTACAATGTCTCCCGCTTCGTACAGAAAGAGCGTAGTACTCACGTCCACGTCGATAACACGACGAGGGAGAGGAGAAGAGAGAAGCAAAGAGAGAGATAGTTAGAGTTGTAGAGCGGTTCCGGAACCTGGTGTCCTTGAACGTCCCAGGCCTACTACGATCAGCTCTTCAGCGCCCACCACGACCCGGGGCATCACCTCTCGTGCAATTTGATCGTACGTTGTTGCCAATCGTAAACATATCACACAAATATTTGGTGGATACACAACGGAATTCGGAGTTAAACATTTTTTATGAATATGCATAAGCTAGCGAACGTAACACAACAAATAGAGGGGACAACTGTATAATATTTCGGTACAGAGACCAAAGAGTACAAAGGTACAAAGCTAGATGAGAGAAGATTTGATGAAATATTTTTTTCAGTTTGAACTTTTGTCACAGCATAATGCTGTAATTTTGTTGCTAATTCTTGCACAGACTCTTAACGTGTTAACAGCTTTTTCTCCGCAAATTAAAGCCAATTTACAGGTAAGTATATTAATTTGTAGTTATAAACGGTTTGTCTCAAAAATACGTATAAAATTGCTATACAAATTTTATTGTACAATTAATCATATAACTGTATATTATCAGTCTCAAAATACCCTTCTTATGCCACTTCTCTTTCCACGGTTCAAGACACATTTTAAAGTCCTTTCCTCATAGTCAGGCTCTTCAGCTGGCTCGTGATGGTCGCCACGTCCTCCAAACACCGTCACCGGGGAATCATTTTGCACTTTGGGAATAGAACGTAGCCACACAGTGGCAAATCAGGCGAATACGGTGGGTGAGCGTTGACTGTGAGTGGGCGCATTTGATAGAGAAGAATCCAGCGCCTCCTTGCGCCAAATTCAGCCGAATTCGCAACACACAAACTCGAAGACGTTTCAGGTCCTCGAGAACTTCCATGAACAGTTTGAAACGAACTCAAGGTGGTGGACAATGCCTCGAGAATTAAAAAAAACACTGACATCCTATATAACATAAATAAAGATGTCATTTTAGAGCAGGTTAGTCGCAGTCGACTGTGTATACGTGGAAACTGCTATGGAAGCCTAGAAGCGTCACAGACCCAGAGATGGCGCTTCGCGCTGTTCTCCACAAAAAGTTTGTTTATTTAAAGTTCCTAAAAATCAATTAAGATGGTGAAGGTGAATGTAAACACTTTGTGTGAAATCTTTTTTTCGAAAAATACGTGAAGTTATTACATAATCTTAGCCTGTAAGTCTTGCATTTGAAGTTTGTGACAATAAATGCTTTGTTACAAGCTTTTATTTAACTTCACCTGTTAGTACATGTTTCTTTGTTAGTTAGTATGTTCGATCAAATATTGCAAATCAATTTTGAACCAGTTCTCCTTATCGGAATGTGTTGAAATTTGATACCCGTGTATAAATTCAATATGGCGGACGCTCTAAGATGGCGGATGTTACACTTTCTCACAATCCCCCCTGACATGGCCTTTAAATTGAAGGGCTTTACGAGTAAAATACAGCAGGGTAGGTAACTAACGCTTGGATGAATTCAAAATGACGCCCGACGCAAAATGACAACCGACGCAAAATGGCGAAATATTTCTTCAATTTGATATGGGTATCAAATGATAGGGATTTACGTGTAGAATACAGTAGGCTTTGATGAATTTAAAATGGCGACCGACGCAAGATGGAGGAATAATTATTTCTCAGCAACTCTCGTGATATATCAAATTTATTAGCTCAAATAAAAAATATACAACGTTTGGATCACAAACACAAAATAAATTTAATATGCTGCCAAAATATGGCAGAATGGGCATATTTCAAATAAATTAACTGTAAACATTTCAGTGAAATGAAGAAGAATATATGTTGAAACAGACCTTTAATACCTTGATAAACACATTTCTTGCAATATCTGTTGTCCATCACCCGCCTTCCGTTCAAAATTACCAATTTTGGCGTTTTAAATCGCCACTTTGACGTTTTTAAAAGACAAAACTAAAAATATCAAATTTATTTTCTTGATACTGGTTGACCTTTTTGCACTCAAGACTTCGTTTATCTTCATATAATATTTTGTGTCCCTTTTTTTCTACGAAAACTTGCTAAAAGAGAGGTCTAGGTGAACAAACTTTTAATCGAAAAAGAACTAGTCAATGAATTTGAACACATTGATATCTTACATTTTTCATTACCGAAAATAAACCAAATAATTATATCGGTTGCAAACTTTGAGAGCAGTTTTCGAGAAACGAAGAAAGAAGACGGAATACGTTTTTGTGTTGATATTCTTCATTATCAAAATTAAACAAAATAATTCTTGAACTCAATTAGCGATTTAGAAACTGAAACAGCGTCATCTTTATGCCTTACAAATTTTGAAAACGTTTGACAAACTAAGTGAAGATTGAAACCTGTGACGAGCACTGATAAGTACACTAGGAGAACCAAAACCACAACACATTTTTTTTAAACCTGACGATCATTTCACTAACCAACTTAGCGTGAAAATTCTGAATTTTTCATCCTCTGATTAACTCAGTGAAACGATCGTCAGGTTTTCTTAAAAACATGTAGTGGTTATTTGGGTTCTACAAGTGAACTAATAGGTTTGATAAATTTCCAAAGCGAGAAATTTATGGATCCTGGCGCACACGCCCACAACCGCGCGCGTACGCGCGCGGGCGCACACACACACACACACAGAGAGAGAGAGAGAGAGAGAGAGAGAGAGAGAGAGAGAGAGTCAGTCATTTTTAATCAAACAAAAATGTATGCAGGTTGTAAGTTTTTATTTATTAATGAATTCCTCATGTTTTGGCAAAAAAAGACACTAATTCATGAAGTTTTTGGTATAACAACAACAGCGAAAGAATTACATACCTGGTTTCAAGAAGTATATATAAATAGATATGTAATGCGTAACTCTGGCAACACAGGTTTCATTCTTTGGCTTTGCTTGTGAAAACCTGTGCCATAAGATCGTTGGTTTATGTCTCCGGAGCTGGCGCCAAACCCATTTCTTTATTGTCTTTGTTTACTGCATGCTAAATTATAAATGTAATTTCTGCAATGATTCTTTTAATTCATCAAAATGGCTAAAGAAGGCAATATAAAATCTGCTCTTCACTCAACTTTTAAAACTCTGTCGTAATACAAACAGGAGGTGTGTTTTTAAAAAAATGGCTGGTGGTCGTCATAATTTAAAAAATAATCAAAGGAAATACTTAACCTTATTTTGTGCAAAACCTTTCGCAATATATCAAAATGGTACATCAAAGTTTGTCTTAAGACTGCCTTTAGACTTTGTGATGATGAGTTATTCCAGGTACCGTTTAACAAAAGTCCATGGAGATTTGTTTTAAACTTCATTCGTAATTAGTTGATTTAACATCTACATTTTTCATTAAAGACCGTTTGACAATTACTAATTTCTTTTGCCAAGTAATAAAATTATAGAGCTCCTACGGCTAGCTAAAAGTAAGTAACTCCATTTTACATCGCCTGCCCCGGACTCCTTTATTTTATCATTCGATATAACTTTCATACAGCAATATGTCAATAACTACACAATCACTTTACTATTTATGATTTCCAGAAACGCAAGTGGATATACACTGTTTTACAAAAAAAACCGAACACCCAGTAAGAGTCGACCAATTGCAGCACTATTTCGTAGCGATTTTTGCTCAATTGATTACATCATTATGCCTAGTGCCGTTTACGGAACAATTTCAATCGTCTAAGTAAATTAGAAAGGCGCATTGTTGGTATGCGGAAAGCCGGTTTTTCAATCAGACAAATTTCCGACCGCATGGGACGTAGTGTGTTGGTCCAAAGACGGAACCCACAACCGTCGTCATGGATCCGGAAGACGTCGAGCAACGTCAGCACGGGAGGATCGTCATTTGAGGATTGCGGCGTTGCAAGACCAGAGTTTCCACAACGCGGTCGATTTTTTTTTAATTTCAACACTACACCACGAGGGATTACAGCCTAAATACTATCGTACCGTGGGTGTCGACAAGGAGGAAAGAGGCAACTTGTTAATTCTGGACTTGAAGGTTTGGAGGTTCGGAGGAGAAGGAAAACCATGTGCTGGCAAGGAATTCCACAACTTGGAAGTCCTCGGGACAAAGGAGCGGGCATAACAAGATGTTCTATGTCTGGTGACCTGGACAGTAGAAGGGTGCATTCGCTGTGTTCCCCTGGTAGATCTGTTTGGGGCAGCAGGTGGAGGAACTATGGAGGAAAGCTCCTCTGAGTAGTGACCGTGCAGATATCTATAAAAGAGAAAGAGGTCACCAACGGCACGTCGGTGGGCAGGAGATGGCAGCCTTTGGGTGAGGGTATGGTCACCGATGAGACGTATAGCTCTCATTTGAATGGAGTCCAGGATAGCGAGTGTAGAAGCGGCAGCTGCAACACAGATGTGGGAGCAGTATTCGAGGTTTGGCCTTATTGGTGAAGTTACTGGGATTTGCTGGGATCTCATCAAGGCCAGAGGCTTTCCTGGTATTAAGAGAAGAGAGCATCTTTCGTACCTTTTTAGTTTTGAAAATGATATCCGTCATTTTATGCGCGACATTGGGGACTGTTGGTGGTTGAACATTTGGAGGTGGGTTGAGAATAGAATTGCCGGCGAACAACGAAGCAAAAAGTTCAGCCTTGCCCAGGGCGGTAGAAACAATTTCATCCCCTGAGACAAGAGGTGGGAACGTGCTTTTGCAGAAATTATTCCCAATAGATTTAGCAAGAGTCCAGAAGGGTTTGACGCCGTTGGAGCTTAAGAGGAATTTGTTTTTGATGTGGTTATTAAACGAGTTTTTTGCCTCAGAAAGAATGCGGACATAGCGGTTTCTTGCGTTGTTAAATACTTGACGGTTTTCTTGACTGGGATTGTGTAGAAGCGTTTTGTGAGCTTTGACCTTTTCAAGTCTGGCCTTGTCACAGGATTTAGAGAACCAGGGCTTTTGAGTGACTAAAGAGGTTTTCTGTGTACATGGAATAAATAATTCCATGCCAGCTTGGATAATTTCGGTGACGTTTTGTGAGATATCAGAGGGGTCAGGATGAGAGAAGCAGACAGACGCCCATGGAAATGAGGAAAAGTAATCCCGCATTTCGTCCCAGTTTGCGGAGTTGTAGTGCCAAACGATACGTGGGTCTGATGACTGTGTGACCTCGGGTTGCATTGTGCAGGAAGCAGTCACCATGCCGTGGTCTGAGCGACCAAAGGGGGCGGTGACTGATATCTTATAGCATTCAGGTTTTGTAGTAAGAAGGAGATTCAAGGGATTTGAGCTGTGTGCTGGGATGCGAGAAAAGTAAGTAGGTTGCTGAACCATATTGGCTAAAGAATTGCTGACTGCAAAGGCCTCCGCTGCTCTCTCTTGTGGATCGGTTTTTGAAGATCCTAGCCATTCCTTATTATAGACATTGAAGTCACCAAGAATAGTGACCTCGAAGAAAGGATATTCAGAAATAAGGCAGTCAAAAAGCTGGACAAAGTTGTTGTCAGAAGGTGACGTTAAATGCAACAGATGAATTTAGTTGCAGCCCTGAGAGAGAGTTTTATCCATAGTATGTCTTTTCTTCCAGCTTCTAAATTGGGGAGTCTGGTGCAGGGTAGATTGCTACGGACGTATGCGCACACGCCTCCATGCAATATAAAGGAAGTAAGGAGCTCATACCCCGGGAAATTAAGGTGATTAGTGGCTGTTTTGGCACTGATTTGGGTTTCGGTGAGGAAAAGGAGTTGGAGCCTGTTAGCCTGGAGGAAATGGTGCACGGAGTTCAGGTTAGAATTTAGGCCACATATATTCGAAAAGGATATGTTAAGTCTTGATGTTGGCGCCCCCTGTACACCCCTCTCCCGGAGATCCGAATGGAGGGGTATTTTACCTCCGGAATGTTTTGCACAAGGAGGAGTCATCATCATTTTTGCTTATAACGGAAACCGACTCATACACCAGAACCAGAAACGTCCGTTGGGACTTCACCGGCCCCTTGATGTATGGGGTGGTACCTCCTCGGGCGTGAAAAAAATCCTTTACTATCACGTAAAGGAAAATTCCACTACCACCTACCAGATTTTGTTTAATTTGATTACCATAGCCTTGTTATTAACAGAGATACAAATTTTGATCCTCGATATGGGTTCTAGTCATTTGAAGACAATTTTGTTTTGATGATGGAAATGATTTGATTTGATGATTGGAAATGTTTTTATCCTACATAATCAAGTTTTGATCACCTCTACCTACCTTCCTAAAAGTGTTTTTTAGTATCCAACTGTATCCAATAGGAATAATTATTATGTGTTCAAATTTAATTTATAAAATCAAAACTCTACCATGGTTTCAAAGAGGTCTTACTATTACTATATTTTATAACTTGATTCGGTATGGATAAACAAAAACAATTTGGCCTGAAGAATTTTTTGAATATAATTTTTAGTTGTACGAAATATACGGGAAACGGGAAACAATAAATATATATGTTTAGAAATAATGTGTGGGCAAACGTATAACAAGTCGGCATCGAAATGTCCGTATCCCCAAACGGACTCGACCACCTAACCACCGAACTTATCAGAGGACGGCCGACGGCAGGGCTCTCCCATCCTGTTCTGGAAATTGGAATATTAGGATAAATAGTTAGTTTCGATTCATTTTAGCTGCGGGAGGGGGGGGGGGGGTGTGGGCAGCAACAATGTAACTGCAGATCAAATTGGGATGGTAAATAGAATCGTGGTGTGTTCTCTGACAAGTCCCGATTCTGTCTTTGCGTCCACGATGGTCGCAGGGGAGTACAGACGATTACGTGGAGAAAGTAGAAATTTAGAATTTACTGTGGAACGGCAGCCGCGCTTACACGGGGGCTGATGTTATGCGGTACAATAATATGCAGTAGCAGGTCACTGTAGTTTTATTGACAGGAATTTGAATGCAAATCATTACATACGAAACGTACTGCAGCTTGTTCCACTGTCATACCTACGAGGGTTAATTCAACACCTTTTCGAACAAGACAACGCACGTCATCATACAGCAAGGGTTACTACAAGGTTCTTACAAAAAAACAACATGACCATGATTCCAGGGTCTTCTCGCATCCCAGATTTGTCACCAATCGAACATGTGTGGGATATGATTGGCACTCGACTAGGTAATTTACTCAACCACCAAATAACGTAGTTGACCTTCGTCACCAAATTCAAGGAGCCTAGGGTGACATTCCTCAGGATACCATGTGTTTGGTTTCTTTAACGTCGGTCTATTTTCGCTACTATGGCCAACCACCGACGCCAGGGAGCAGTTTCCTCTCACTTTCCTGGACATTTTGCGAACCCCAACGTTTCTGTGAGGAGGGTAGGCTTATTTAACGTGCCCAACATCGCATGGACATGGGACCGACGGCTTTACGCCCCCTCCTAAGGGCGGAACGTGCAGACATTCAACTTGCTCAAATACAATGCCACAACCTCGGGTGATGTTATTTGTATAGTATGTACTGAAAAAGTGAAAAAAGTACCTTGGGATCGAACCCAGTACCCTTCAGTTTAGAGCCACACGTTCTTTCCACCGAACCACCGAGGCTCTATAAATTTGTTATGTTTTAATATTTTAGAAAATGTAATCATTTGTTAAGTTTCATTAAACACACATTATGTATACATTTAATTAAAATTGATCAACTCTTCCTGGGTGAACTTTTTTTCAGTATATTATCTGGAAATTTTATTAACCGCCATTGTGTTGACTTTAGCGACTTAAAAATTCCGGTCAATTATAAATCAAAACTAATAAGCTTCTGGAAGAAGCATTAAAACATAATAATCCCTCATTAGCAACAGCTAAATAACCTCAGATCAGATGTCACTATCTCCAGCACAGCACCAACACAGTAAACAGTTTTCTATATGCTAGCGATTATAATCTTTAATCGTTAATAATCTTCAGCCATTAAGGAGATCAGATATTACACAAGCCAGTATCTGGTTTAATGATTGCTAGCTGTTACAAAGATCGGAGTCACCACCTGAGGCAAGGTAGGCAGTAGGCAGGTCGCTGACCATTTGTGATAAACTCGACTCGAAAACAACTTTCCGTTGATAAACTACCATTCCTGTTTCGTTAATAATGCTTCTTAGTCCCATATTATCGAAGGAAAAGGAGCTTAACGTGACATGCATCATTCACGTTTTATTTACCTTGATACAAAGTTGACGTTTTTTTATTCATTCGGGTTCATTTATTACATTTGTGTTTTACGAACAAGAAACCTCACTTCAGACAGTAAATTGATTATAAAAGGAAACTCTGGACGCAGCAAGTGCGTTATGGTAGTGAATTTTCATTAAAATGTTTTTATTGCAAATATGTGTTTTATTTTTATTTAAGTAAGCAGGCATCGATTTTGGTTACCAGTATAACCTACATAGTAATATAGTAAAAACAATGTGACATGTTCCCGGAAAAACTCGTTTCTTGGTCAACCTTATAGGTTAATAGCACATTGGGCTATTCAAATATGAAGCATTTGATAAAAATTCGCTACCATAACGCACTTGCTGCATTCAGAATTTCTTTTCTTACAAACATGCATTAGCATAAAGCGTGTTTGATTAAAACAAAAGAAAATTTGTATCATCAACGACTTATGGGCCACGCTGTGATTGTAGAAATATTTTTTTAAGATGTAGCTCAAGACACCCTATAATTAATATATAAAAAAATTCATATCTTGTATAATAACGGATAAAATTCGACAAAAATTATATACCATTAAACGATAAACTCTATAGCTAAGGCTACTGCCAAGCATCAGAGAAAGGGTCTATTTGAAATGAATTTTCTGGAAACATTTTAGTAAAATGAAGCACAATGACGGTTGAAACTAAGACTTCAGGGTTTGTAAAACATCCTTCTTGAGACATTTGATTTCCATAGCCCGTATTAGATTCAAGTTATTTGGTAGGTAACTTACCTATACGGATATAAACCCGCGTACCAAATTTGGTTGTCCTTACTTTGTTTATTTCGGAGATATAATTTTTTTTCGAAAGAAAACACAAAATTTTCCGGGAAAACCTGGGTATATTTTCCTGGCTAACAAACTTATCCAAGCCAATTGCAAAAGGAATTTATTCACCAACTTTAATCAAAATCGGCCCATTATTTTTTGAGTTATCGGTGTGATACATACATACATACATACATACATATATATATATATATATATATATATATATATATATATATATATATATATATATATATATATATATATATATATATATATATAAACATATAAAAATTGAAACTGACCCCGGATATGTGTTCTAGGGGGCCTAATTAACGCTCATTTGCAGAATTTTTTTTTAAATTCAAAAGTCGAGATCTCCTCATTAGTGAATTTTTTTTAAAGAAAATTAACTAATAAAACGCATTTTTAATCGAGTCCACAAGGGATGTGATTTTTTATTCCTCGAGACGCATAACAGTTGCGCTGTGGTGGTTTTTAAGACTTCAAAAAATGTCTGGACGCAGCAAGTGCGTTATGGTAGTGAATTTTCATAGAAATGATCTGGCACCAAATATTTTTTATAACTTTGTTTTCTTTTAACATATAAATATAAATTTTGGCGTATAGTTTCCTTTTAATATCGTAAACTTACGTAACAAATTTGGTTACCACGGCTTTTCTATTTTTTGAGATAAAATTTTTTTTCGAAAAAAAACTCAAAATTTTCCCGGAAATCCTAGTTCGATTTTTCTGGCTAACGAACTTATCCAAGCCACTTACAAAGGTAAGGTATGTGCTAAATTTTATCAAAATCGGTCAATTATTTTTTGAGTTATCGGTGTGATACACATATATATATATATATATATATATATATATATATATATATATATATATATATATATATATATATATATATATATATATATATATAAAACAATATAAAAATTTAAACTGACCGCGGATATAAGTTCTCGGGGTCCTAGGTCGCGCTGATTTAAAGAAAAAATTTCAAAATTCAAAAGTCGGGATCTCCCAATTAGTGATTTTTTAAAAGAAAATTCACTAAAAGGAAGAGGTTCTATGCAGGGTTCGCAAGTTTAAACAAACTGTTTAAAACAAGATATTTAAAACTTTTAAACACTAGAGCTGGTAAGGCCTAATGTATTTCTGCTGCCACTACTTCCTTCTTGACCTTTAGAATTAAAATGTACTTCTGACATAATTTCGCCTCTTCTAGAAAGAAAATCTTATGAATTGAATGTCACATTTTGGTGGTTGATTTCAGTTAGAATATGTGGATTTCATTTTTTCTATGCCAATAAACTGTCAGAAGACCAATTACTTTACAGATGTGTTAATATATATATATATATATATATATATATATATATATATATATATATATATATATATATATATATATATATATATATAAACATATAAACATTGAAACATGTATAGGTGGCGCATTGAAAACGAGAAAACGAAACAGACCGATTTGCGCCCAGAGAATTTTTTTTTAAGAAACGCTGAAACACGTCAATTTTAATATTGAGGGGGACATGTTTTGACATAAAACTCAACTTTGTTACATCAACCCCTTAAGGGTGGTGATAACAACCCTTATATTTTAAATAGGGAATATGGGTCGAGTGTTACATCATTTGAAAGCTCTTTCTTTTCTGAATTCAGCATACAAATTTTTTTGGAAGTTTTATCAACTCGTTTAAAAATTATTCATCATTCATTGAAGATGCAAAAACGCATTTCACTCATTCCGATAAGAAATGTGCTGATAGTTTTAGGACAAATTGCTGCAGACCAAACTATGAGCACGAGAAAATTGGCCACTGTTTCAAACATCAAAAGAAGAACTATTCAGCGAATATTGAAGCATCATAAATTTCACCCGTATAATATTCATCTTGTACAAATAGCTGATAACGGAAACTTTCTGTTCAATATCTGTTTTTCAGACGAGTGTACATTTTTATTAAACTCTACAGTCAATCGTCATAATTGTCGTTATTGGGCAGATAATAATCCAAGAAATTTTCACGAAGTCCACACTCAAACTCCACAGAAATTGAATGTCTGGACTAGCATTTTTGGAGACCGTTTAATCGGACCAATTTTTCTTGATGGCAATTTGAGTGGCGAAACGTATTTGGAGTTACTAGAAGACATCTTTTACTTTCTACGAATTGACATTGTTGAAAATGATGATTGCTATCAAGAAAATCAATTAGTGTTTCAACAAGATGGAGCTCCTCCGCATTTTTCACAACGTATTAGGGAGTTTTTGAACAGAGAGTTTCCAGGAAAATGGATTGGGCGTAGAAGTGCTTCAAATTTGAGTAGCTCGATTTGTTATTAACCTTTATAAGGTTCGTTGGCCAGGAAACTAGTTTTTTCGGGGAACATTTTAAGTTTATTTTCGAAAAATTGTTGTACATTTTCAAGCAATAAAGTTATTTTGATGAAATATGGTACATTGTTTCTACTATATAGGTTATACTGATAACCAAATTTGATGCCTGCTTTCTTAACAAAACATATTTGCTATTTAAAATATTTTTACGAAAATTCACTGCCATAACATACTTGGTGCGTCCAGGCTTTTAGTGAATTTTCTTAGAAAAAATTCACTAATGAGGAGATCCCAATTTTTGAATTTTGAAACAATTTCTTAAAATGAGCGCGATCTAGGACGCCTAGAACCCATATCCCGGGTAAGTTTTAATTAATGTTTATATATATATATACATACATATATATATATATATATATATATATATATATATATATATATATATATATATATATATATATATATATCACACAGATAACTAAAAAAATAATTGACCGATTTCGATAAAATTTCGCATGTGCCTTCATTTTGCAAGTGGCATGAATAAGTGCGTTAGCCAGGAAAATCGAATCAGGTTTTCCGGGAAAAATTTCGAAAAAAAAAATTATCTAAAAAAAATAGAAAAGTTATGGTAACTAAATTTGGTACGTAAGTTTACGATATTAAAAGGAAACTATATAACAAAGAAATTTATATTTCTATGTTAAAAAAAAGTTATAAAAAATATTTCGTGCCACATCATTTCTATGAAAATTCACTACCATAACGCACTTGCTGCGTCCAGACTTTTTTGATTTTGCTGTGTTATATTTTGTGTTATATTTTTTACTTCACATCAATACTTACTATTATTAGTCATTTGATTTGTATAAATATATAAATAAATTTTACATCGCGCACAAATATGTGATTAAAAAATGTTAATTGTAGTATTTCTGCATATGCACTTTTTTAATTAGGTCTTTGTGGCAAACTGACGCAAACAGCAATCTGCAAACATCATACATAAACTCCTGAGGTCGTTGACTATTTCGTGTAAACATTCACAAATACATATTTATAAATTACCATAAAGATAGGATCAAACAACTTATCGTCCAGCACAAGCCTTAGCTCTCTGGTCTATTATTTAACAAGCCACCGACGTGTTCCAGGCTCGATTGTGTTTTGTAACATTTTGTGGATTCATTTCTGATGATATAAGGAGATAACCACTTTAAATGACCAGGTTCCAGCTTCCACTAGGCTATGTCGAGGTTGGCCATTGTTTGGACATGACCATATACGTTCAAATGTTTCTTTCATGGTGCCATTGTATAACAGAAGTAAACAACTCTACTTGTTTTACTTACTATGCACATTGCGACCACTATAATGTATGACACTGATAACCATCGGTAATTTTAACCTGCCTCAGGTACTTCTACACATTAGGGACAAGTAATTTAATTGTATATTGACACATGGTACCATGTTTGCCAACAATTGAAATGCGACAGTCGTAACTGTAACCAAAATTATAGTCCAAAATTTACGTTATAAAATTTAACAGACTAAGAATGAGATGTGCTCAAATTATACAGGTGGTCTAAAAATAACGTCTATGCATAGTATGATTGAACGCTATCACTACTGTTAATGAAGTTTGATAGGAAATTCAGAGCATAATTGATAGGTACCTGCTAATTTTCCCGCATCATACTGAACAATGCGCTTTCCAATTTAGTTGGCCATTAATTCTCAGGCCCAATAATTTGGCTTCTTTCTTTGTGGTAAGTATTTCATTGTTAAATGGAATTTCCAATTTTTCTTTAACCAAATTATATAATATAACGTCTATTTTCGCAACATTAAGTTTCAAGTTAATATGCCCGAACCAGTGTTCCATGACCTTCAGAATATCTGCTGCTTGTCAAACAGCAGAATCATCCCCTGGAGGCCGGAAGATTACTGACGTATTGCCAGCGAACAATGTCGTCTTGTAAGGTAGTACTCAGGCTATTATACAGCAAAAACAACACAGGCCCCAATATTGAACCCTGCGGAACGCCACAAAATCTTGTTTCGCATTTTGATGACAGCAATTGTCGTTTTTGGGGACCTTTATTATAGATAACAGATTGTTGACTTGATTAAATTCAAATTAAAGATGTTGTTCAGCAAAAGACTATAATTTTCCCCTATGTGTGTACTACTGGTACATTTACCTTATGCTATAATAATAAGCGCTTTTTAATTCGTGAAAATTTACAACTATTTTTTTGTGTAAACTTCTATATTCCATTGCGCACAAACTTATTATGTAAATGAAATCGTAATTTATTTATAAATACTCAATAAAAATTCATGAATCAGTTTGTTTTGGTGCCAAGTCTGAACAGTATATAACCTAGAGACAAATAATATCTCTTCCAAGAATTTTTTATTTTGTCACTCAGGTGTTACATTCATTTGACCTGACCAGCCAGTAACGGATGTGACGCTTTTAATGGCATGCGACAAAATAAAGCATGCTCGTGATTTGTATTTCGAGAGCTTTTTCTAAATATACTCCCACACTTAAAAAGCTATCAGAAGCACCTCCGACCCCGCATATTCCCGCAGGTATTTGTTACAACTGCTAAAGTCAAGGAACTCGGAGTTTGTTTTATTTTTATTTGTCTGTAAATCTCGTTGCGTAGGAATCCAGAATGGCTGGCTTAAATATAACCAGAGGCTGTTCTTTGCCAAAACGTATTATCGTAATATTTTTTTCTGGCAAGTCTCCATTCAGCGTAGATTTATTTCGTAACTTATACATCGGATTTTAGAATGACGAAGAACATGGAAATACAACTTGGCAATGGTTTTGTTAGGTAAGTGAAAGAAAAACTCCTACGCACCGGTTAATTGGAATCCGTAAGGGGCTATTTTAGATATGAAATGTCTCGGATTCAGGTAGACAGCCGTATCATTCCTGGAAACTATTGAATGAATGTAAAAATTAGTTTTGTGTAGATTGTTTATATTTTGAAACTATTTTAGGTCTCTAGCCCAGAAAAAAGCAAAAAAATGTTGGGAGCACCCGCTTGTGATTAATTTGACTACTTATGCCATAAAATATTTTTGTAGTAATTTCTATAAAACCGGACACCTAATTTCATCAGTTTGTATGAAATATTACCAAAATAGTAATAGGTAATCATCTTGCATTATTTTCTGTCAGTTCTCAACTGTTTATCCCAGATATGTCTATTGCACTTCATATTTACTGAATTATAATTCACTATTTACTTTAATGTTGTAAGTAATTGACGACACAACAAGAAATTTGCTATTTTTTTTAAATTTAGAACTATTTTTTTGGCGTACGACACCTAGTAAAAGGGTGTCTACGTTACATTTTTTATAAAGTATAACCTACAGAATGTGGTACTTCTTAAAAGACAACATCATTGTAATGTAACCTTGAACTGGAAGGGACCCGGCTGTGCCTTCAATATCGATTTTCTGAGGCACATTTACATCAGTGAGATCGACAATAATAGGGGTGGTTATCTCTGTCGCGCACACACAGATAAGGCTCATTAGTAATAAGTACAGTTAAATATTGCCATAAAGTAAATGAGCAAGAAAAAGACAACAACACCTTTTACGTCCTATCTCTTTGCCTCACCTGCCATTAATTTGGTTTCCCTTCCAGTTCAAGGTTAGATAGTTACATTTCCATGCTTAACAGTGACTCTGACGTTGCATTTTTTACACCTAGTTGCGGATTTTTTTTTTATAACAGTTGGCACACCTAGTTTGTTTTTCTTGGGGAGTGACCATGTGATCAAATTGATCGTAGATATAGATTTTCGTTTTCTGATGGTCTTCCTCTTTGATAGGTATATATTTTTGGCTTTGAGTTAACAGAAGTGACGGATTACCGCACAGACGGATTACCGCACAGGCGGATGAGGCGCGTGTCTGGGGCCTCTGGAATGTAGGGGGCCTCTGGAATGTAGGGGGCCTCTGGAATGTAGGGGGCCTCTGGAATGTAGGGGGCCTCGGGAATGTAGGGGGCCTCGGGAATGCAGGGGACCTCGGGAATGTAGGGGGCCCGGGAATGTATGGGGCATCAGGAATGTAGGGGGCCTCGGGAATGTAGGGGGCCTCGGGAATGCAGGTGACCTCGGGAATGCAGGTGACCTCGGTAATGTAGGGGGGCCGGGAATGTAGGGGGCATCAGGAATGTAGGGGGCCTCGGGAATGTAGGGGCCTCGGGAATGTAGGGGGCCTCGGGAATGTAGGGGTCCACGGCAATGCGGGGGACCGATAATTGTATCTTGCAAAACTAATAGTCATTTGTTAAATTCAAAAAAGAGGTAGCAAACTTATTTTAAGAATTTTTTTGACAATGCCTATCTGCAATGCAAGCGGTGAACGTTCATTTTCCGTACTTAAATTGGTTAAGAATTATATACGTAATTCGCTAAGCCAACTTCATTTGGGTAATTTATCACTCATGTTTATAGAAAATTGTGTTGTTTAGTTGTTAGATTATGAATTAATTGTTGATATGTTCGCATAAGCATGAAGGCAAGAAATGTTTCGCTTTAAAGGAACATCTATTAATTAGTACCTAACATAACTTCCACATAGCTGTGATAATTTAGGCTCCGTGACTTGACCACAAAGAAAATATTCGTATTCCTGTACCCATAAACTTCTGAAACATTATATTACTAGAGTTTTAACGAAAAAATGTAAATTTTCACCAAGTCACTCCTCATTTAACCTCTACCCCTTAAAGCGATCTTACCCAGAAACAATTCGAAGCGTTCCTTTGTCGGGTGCTAACTGGATACCAAACATGAAGATTATATCTCAATTCGTTCCAAAGATATTGGGCCCACTAACAAACAGGCGTACAGGCCGACAAGACCGACCAAAAGACAACAAAATTTTCGTTCCAGGATCAAGTTTTATACATGTTGAGACTTTGTACGCCGTTTTAGCAACAACAACAAAATTCGAAATTTTTGTCACCGATATTCCACCCCCACACATTCAACCCTTACTTTAATTTCAGCACAGAATACCAGATGTTTGATGAAATTAAAAGTTTTCTAATAAACAAAACGTTATATTGCTCGAGTTTTAACGGAAAAAATGTGAATTTTCACCAAATCATCCCCCATTCATCCCCCCACCACCTGGAGCGATTTTATCCAAAAACAATCCGAACCGTTCGTTTGTCGGGTACTGTGTACCAAATTTGAAGACGATATATCAATTCGTTCTAAAGTTATCGTGACTACAGACAGACAAAAAAATGTTCGTATCCAAATCATGTTTTCTGTATGTTTTGACACTTTTTTCGACGTTTAAGCGAAAAAAACTGTTGGAAATTTTTGTCGCCGATGCCATACTTCCACACGTATTAACGGTGTGCATGTAACATGATGCAGAATTTAACTGTCGTTTTTTTTACCTAAGAATGTGATTTTTCTTACTTAAGAATGCGATTTTTTCTACCTAAGAATGCATGCGCGCGCGCGTGTGATCGCGCGCGCGGGTGTGTGCGTGTGCGCGCGCTCGCGGGTGTGTGTGTGTGTTGCATAATGGAATGGTTTTAAATTTAAAATTACCAACCACAGACTTTACCTAAGAATGTGTTTTTTTTTCTACTTGGGAATATTTTTTTATTTTCGTATCTTATTTTTATGTTTATGTTAATTCCAAAAATTAAAAATATTATAACTTTGTGCAGCATTTATATTAGTGAACCATCCTGTGGGGGGCCTTTAGATCAGGTTGCATCTGGGGCCTCGTCATGATCCGCCACTGGTTAACAGTGCAGTGGCAATGCTTTTCCTGAAACCTAGGCGATCAAAGCCTCCTGTCTCGCCTCGTGCTTGTATAGTTGCCACGCACTGTGGACTCACATGTCAACGCAATAATACAGTAATGGAAAATACCAGGACCAGACTAATGTTCTACACCACTCATCCCTTTGCTATAGAATTTTACAACATTTGGTTGCTTCACTTTCACTAACTTCTTTTCCCTTTGTGAGTATCTTTTTCATTGATTGTTGTTGCCCTTACTGGTGAAACTGGTCCATACTAAATACAGACTTGGAGACTACTTCTCTGGCTTCACTGTTGGGTTTCGTTTCTGTAAGTGAACTCAGAAGGGCCACTTCCTCAAGTTAGATTACGCACTGGCTACGTCCTTCACTAACAGAAACGAAACCCAATAGCGAAGCCAGATAAGTATTCTCCAAGTCTGTATGTAGAATACCTTATTGCCATGTTCAAAGGATACACACCCTTTGAATAGCTGCAAAAAGCAATACATACATAATTATCGTCCCATTTTATAAAAACAATATTAGACTCCTTTATTTTTATTTAGATAGTCATAGTACACTCTCCCTATTTTCTTGAGCTCTTTGGAATCTATGAGTTTACTGCCGAGTATGCAGTTGTTCTAATGGCTCCGGTGCCATACATTTTCACTCTGGTCAAATTCTCCAACAACGGTCTGGACGAAAAAAAGGTGTCAAAATACAGCTGAAAACTAGTGTTGGATTATTTTTCTCTCAATCTCCAGATAGAATTAGAACACCTAGCAAACATTTCAGCTCAGATAACTCTATTATAATGTTTTTTGTTATTCATATCTATTCCGTTCTTCCATGATTTTTTTCAAAAATTCATCATAGACCAATCTCACAAAATAGTTAAAAGAAATGTTGTTTTCAAGGTTAAAATTTTCCTGAGTTTCGAAAGTACTTGGGGATGCCGTCAAGTCATCTTTCTCATAATGATATTTTTTATTACCTTGGCAGTCATCTTTCTCATAAGGATATTATTTTGTTTTTTTGTTACCTTGGCGTTGTTCTGAAAGGTTGTAAGAGGTAAATCATCATCAGATGACTAATCATCACTATATTGAGCACAATTTAGTTCTACTTGACTCTACATTTGCGAACTAGGTAAATTGTTTATATCAGCATAATCCTCGTCACGCGAATCTTTATCGGTGGCACCTTCACATGCATTTGTTGGTGGTAGTAATGTTAAAGATTCTGGATTTATTTCATTTTCTTTTAACATTGATAACGCTTCGTGAATGGTTAAGCCTCTGGAAATATAAACGTATTGTGTATGCCTAATGTCTTACATGTAGTACACCTTACTTTGTTCACTAACTGAAATAATATTTATGCAGAAACAAAGAGTATGGAAATATTCACTAACCTCACAAAATTCACGGTATAATCCGACATGCTTTTATTTCCAGATTTGTAAAATATACAAATCTGCTGTTTTATACAATAAACTTAGACATAGTACTTAAACCAGCAATAGTTACTGTATTACTGGCTTCTCAAAAGATATTGTCTGCTGTACGTGGTGAAGCTTAGACAAGAACTGACTTGTTAAACTGGCTCCAATTGTTTGTCTCGTGCCTGTTTGAACCAGCTGTATTCGTCATAAACTTGAGTAACACCTCCACCTTTTTTGAGTCTACCAGGCGCTTTGCTAGACGCAAGTATTTTAGACAACATTTTAGGACCATTTAGAGTCTGTAATTCGTATTATAATGTAAGTGGCGACTATTTAAAAACTGTTATTTTTATTACTCTGCAAAATCTTCAATTTACTCTTAAATCAGATACCTACCACAAATCATGTACATAATCATCGTGTAGTGTGTAACCAGTCTGACATTCGTAAGTTATTTATGGTTTGGTGACTGAAAAGTTATCATAAGACTGTAAAAATGTGACAATAGAGCAAAAACATGGTTTCTCCGAGGGAAGGTCAACATCTACTAATCTAATAATATATGAGAGATTTATTATAGATGTTGTGGAGAAAAACCTGCAAGTTGGCTCCATCGATATACTTCTCCCGAGGCCTTTGATGAGATCCTTGCTTTCTAAAAGTGTAATTGAAATTGGTGGTAGGGTTTTGCGATGGATAGAAGGGAGATTTCAGTATGTTAAGTATGGTAATTATGTTTCAGAAGCAATTCGTGTTACCCCAGGAGTTCCACAGCATTCACATATGGGTCCACTGTTAGTTCACTTGTTTTCAATGACTTGGCTTGAGTAAATTTCTGGAAAGTGTTCGAAATGTGTTCAATTTCACAACAACAAAAAAACGCTAATGTAGATAATTAATAGGCTGTTAGTGATTTATTTGATATACATTTACTAGACAGGGAAAATGTTTCTCATGTTTTCTTTGCATAACACGAAAGTCGCTGACGTTGTTTAACAAACGTCTTGCCTCGACGACATACTAACTGAATTGCTTTAGTTAATCTTGCGATAGCAGCACATCCTTATATGTCTTTTTTTTATTTATTTTTATTTCAACAATACACTACGAGGGCTTACAGCCTAAATACTATCGTACCGTGGGTGTCGATAAGGAGGAACGAGGCAACTTGTTAATTCTGGACTTGAAGGCTTGTAGGTTCGGGGGAGAAGGAAAAACATGTGCCGGCAAGGAATTCCACAGCTTGGAAGTCCTCGGGACAAAAGAGCGGGCATAACAAGATGTTCTATGTCTGGTGACCTGGACAGTAAAAGGGTTCATTCGCTCTGTTCCCCTGGTAGATCTGTTGAGGCAGCAGGTGGAGGAACTATGGAAGAAAGCTCATCTGAGCAGTGCCCGTGCAGATATCTATAAAAGAGAGAGAGAGAGAGCTCACCAACAGCACGTCGGTGGGCAAGGGGTCCCAGCTCTTGGGTGAGGGTAGGGTCACCGATGAGACGTATAGCTCTCTTCTGAATTGAGTCCAGGATAACGAGTGTAGAAACGGCAGCAGCACCCCAGATGTGGAAGCAGTATTCGAGGTTTGGTCTTATTTGTGAGGTATATAAGGTATAGAGATTAGCTGGTGAAAAGTATTTGCGAGCCCGGAAGAGGAAACCTAATTTCTTAGCAGCCGCTTCTGCAATTGATGTGACATGTTGGTGCCAATTGAGATTTCGATCCACAGAAATGCCAACAAGTGGAAAGGACTCATTACTTTGAATAACTTGGTTGTTTATTGTGATGGGTCTAGGGCTGGTGTGTCTCTTATGAGAAAGAAAGCAAGACTGTGATTTGGTGAGGTTGAATTGTACAAGATTTCTACTTTCCCAGTCTAATATGTTTTGGAGATCCACGGAGACAGAACCCTCCAAGAGTCTGCGATCCTTATCTAATTGGGCTAAAGAGACAGGCTTAGAATATTGTATATTTGAGTGGAGGGTGCTGTCGTCCGCGTAACTGTGAACTGGGTTGGATGTGCTAGAGAGGAGGTTATTGATGTGGAGAAGAAACAAAGTAGGGGCTAAAGCTGAACCTTGAGGAACTCCTGCATTAATTGGATACAGTTTGGTGGAATGGCCATCCACGACAACAGAAATGATCCGGTTGGAGAGGAGATTTGCTGTCCACGTTCAGAGTTTTGGTGGTAGGCTATAGGCCGGAAGTTTATTAAGCAGCGCTGCGTGCCAGACTTGGCCGAATGCTTTGGCTTATGGCTATGGCTTATGTTTAGAGCGACAATCTGGGATTCACCGTGTAGTTCCATAGACTTGTTCCAAGAATGGGTGACAAAGGAAAGGAGGTCGGCAGTTGATCTGCGCTGACGGAATCCATACTGCCTGTCGTGGATTAGACTGTGTTTTTCAAGAAATTTGAGTAATTCGGTGTTTATATACTTTTCCATCACTTTAGAGACGACTGAAAGGAGAGAAATAGGCCTGTAGTTGCTAGGAAGCGCTTTGGATCCTTTCTTGAGGACGGGTTGTACTCGAGCAGTTTTCCAGTTACTAGGGAATATGCCTCTGTTGTAAGATGTCTAAAACAGACGAGTCAGGACAGGAGCAAGTTCTGGTGCGCATTTTTTGAGAACAATTACTGGGATCTCGTCAAGGCCAGAGGGTTTCCTGGTATTAAGAGAAGAGAGCATCTTTCGTACCTTTTTAGTTTTGAAAGTGATATCCGTCATTTTATGCGCGACATTGGGGACTGTTGGTGGTTGAACATTTGGAGGTGGGTTGAGAGTAGAATTGCCGGCGAACAACCAGGCAAAAAGTTCAGCCTTGCCCAGGGCGGTAGAAACAATTTAATAACCTGAGACAAGAGGTGGGAACGTGCTCTTGCGGAAATTATTCCCAATAGATTTAGCAAGAGTCCAGAAGGGTTTGCTGCCGCTGGAGCTTAAGATGACTTTGTTTTTGATGTGGTTATTAAACGAGTTTTTTGCCTCATAAAGAATGCAGACATAGCGGTTTCTTGCGTCGTTAAATGCTTGACGGTTTTCTTGACTGGGATTGTGTAGAAGCTTTTTGTGAGCTTTGACCTTTTGAAGTTTGGCCTTGTCACAGGATTTAGAGAACCAGGGCTTTTGAGTGGCTGCAGAGGTTTACAACCTGTGATAAGTTTATAATCGGCTGGAGCAAAAATAAAAAGGAATATTTGCTTGCGAGTAAACTAAGCCGTGTTTTTAAGCACCCAAAAGCACTCGAGTCATTATTTGTTCCTGCATTGAAATTTATTTAGAAATTAGGATGGTGACTACTAACTTTCCTCCAGTAGAATTTCTAATAAATGTGCTATTTTAACGCCTATAAAATATATAGAGAAAACATACCTGTGTGCGTCGCTCGTTGTAGGAAAGCGTCACGGTAGCTTTTCCCGTACGATGGTCCTCTTCAATTTTGAGCACAGTACTATTCGCCAACCTTAACTCGGGGCTGTTCTGTGCTGAAAGTATGAAGTCCTCGGTTCTCATATCCTCTATCCTTCTGAAGTCACCGGAAGCCAGTTGAACCAGCTGTCCTTTAGAATAACCGGACGAAATATTTCCTACACTGGTAGGAGCCTTGTGCGGTGACCTGCAATTCATAGCACAGTGAGAGCACGCGAGTTTAATGACGTTTAGAAAAGCAAGTTTACTCGTATTCCTTAGGTAAATCATTTAATCAAAGTTTTCTGAATTTTAATGGTCGACTTAAATGTTAAAAATCAGTCGAAGTTTAAGCATGTATTAGTGAAAGGCTGACGACGTACTTATGTTGTCATACCTGGGAGAGGGTGGTGATGTTATGGTTGCTGGAAGTCTCTTCCTGGGAGCCGTAACATTCTGACTAGGTTGTTTCTGCTGCAGATCTAAGGGAATGCTAATTTTTTGTCCGTCCTCCGGTCTGGTTAAGATTCTGTGTTTCAGGGAACCTTCTTTACCTTTCAGGGAGACCGTCGACTCCTTGGAAGGTACTTTGAATGATACCTGAGACTGTGGTTGTTGCTGTGGAGGAGTTGAGGCAGCCTGCAGAAAAATAAAGTTAGCGGAATTTTTGAGCATTGTCATGTATACTCTTTTAATAAACGCTGGTTAAATTTGACCATTCATAGATTCAAATAAATTATAGATGTTGAGCCAATCAATTGTTTATATTTGTTCTTTATCACTGCCGAACTAAATTTAACCTGAACCCCACCACTACATAGGTGTCAACGGATTTGGGCTCAATTCTCTACCTTTCTCATTCGTAAACTGATTTTCATCAAATTTGGTATATTCATATAAAAAATATGTTGCGTTGATTGGCATAAAAAATTTAAATGGTGGAGTGTTGACACCAATTGTAGATTTGTAAATGGAATACTTTGTATATTTTTGCTTTTTTGAATTCTACGTGTCAACCTAAACCAAAATTGTTTTATGACGGAGACATTTTTTTACATACATAAGTATTTTTGTAGTTTGCATAAAATGTTTTTGATGAATGTATTATCGTTTGGTATCATTTGTTCGTATAACGATGATTTTTCTTTTACTCCTATCGTCCCACCCTGTTGATATTCGAATAAAATGAGAAGATGAAAGATATGATTTTTAAAATTTTAAAATTGCACTCAAGAAAGAAAGTAGCCAATATTAAGTGGTAATTGTATGTTTTTCCCAGAATCCTTAATACAAGAAACAAAAGTTGAAAACTAAGCACATCATTCTGCGACAAAATATAAAAATAAATTTTGTGGAAAATAAAGATGTTAAAAATTGACAAAACCTTGGTTTTAGATAACGTTTCACATGTAGAATTAAAAGAGCAAAAATATACCAGGTTGATCCATCTACAAATTGAAATTTTTAGGCCAATCGATACAAGGTATCGTTTGACATAAATATACTAAATTTGATTAAAAAAAATCGGTTGAAAAAGCTACAGGGTGCCCCTAAATCTGTTCGAGAGCCGGCATACTTATTATTAAACGAAGTTTCTAATAAAGTCATTCTTTCTAAGTTAGCAAAAAGCAATTTCTCTAAATTTCAAATGCTATTTCTTACATTTTGAAACGTATGTTAAGCTAAACTCTATCATAACTTAAAATATATTATAAACAGTATCTTTTTCGCCTACATTTAAATCAAAAGCTTGACACTGACAGTACATATTCGAAAATTAAGAAATTGCGACCATATTTAAAGACAACGTGTTAAAGCGACACTGGCAGTTATAATTAATAGAACGTGAATAACCTAGGACCAAAACCACCTGCCATTTTTGAACGTACTGACGGAATCGAATATAACTTTGGCCAAACAGAAGAATGTTGTAAATTTCTTATTTCATGCCTACTATAGACTATTCAAACAATGGAG
This sequence comes from Tillus elongatus, assembly GCA_964006375.1. NCBI lineage: Eukaryota > Metazoa > Arthropoda > Insecta > Coleoptera > Cleridae > Tillus > Tillus elongatus. Next base: position 214,343,376 of record OZ023263.1, read on the forward strand.
TAATTGTTGTAGCACCTACTTGGTAAAACCGTTCCATATCATATACATATGTAGATACTACTTCTCTAGCTTCACAAGTGTTTGTTTTCTTCTTTGAAACCGGTTTCGCCTTTTTATAGAATCGTTAGACAGGAGAAAATTGAATTTATTTACATGCATTCGTGACAATTATAAATAAAAATCCGTTGCTAAGTTATGGTGTTTTGATTAAAAAAAATCCTTAAAAGTAAATAAAATAAAAGACAGATCACATCCTTCAAATGTCTATGTGACTGTATGTCGATAGTATGGAACCTGCTTTATTACTGTTATTGTTAATTAGTTATTTTATTATTATAATTGCAATTATGGCTTTATTGTTATAACCTGATTATATTTTTATGTTAAATATTGACATACTTCACATAGACATTTTAAAGACGGCAGCTGTCGTTTTTATTTCATTTATTTATCATAGAATGTTATGATCAAAAAATTATAACATAACTACGGATTTTTATTTATAGTTGTCATGAATGCCTATAAATAAAATCGATTTTCTCCTGTCTGACGATGCCGTAAAAGGGCGAAGCGGTTACAGAGAAGAAAATAAACATTTATCTAGCCAGACAAGCCAAATGTTGTCCCTTTGTCTAAATTTAAATGCAAATGATTACATACGAAACGTACTGCAGCTTGTTGCAGTACCATACCTACGAGGGTTAATTCAACAACTTTTCCAATAAGACAAGGCATGTCCTCATACTGCAAGGTTTTTTACCCCCTCAGGGCTCGTCCGCGGCCTCGCCGCCCCGATAGCACTGCAACCTTTGGCTTATTGTGCATGCCCTTAGCCTTTTTACTCCACCCACTCCAAAATCACTGTGCCTTGAACTAGTCTGCACAGCGATTGGTAGGGTGAAGTTTTATAATGCTCTGTCTCCGGTCTAAACTGACCGTAGATCAGTTGTCTTCTGCGCTCCAGAGCTTTACACCCGCACAAGATGTGCTGGGCTGATTCCTCCCCCTCCCCGCAGAGTCTGCATGCGAGGTCCCCCTCGAACCGCCCCACTTTATGCAGATGTTTCTTGACGGCCATGTGTCCGTCAAGAGACCTGTTATGTTTCTGAGCTGTTCTCTGCTTAGATTTAGCAGCTCCACAGCTCTCTTTGAACTGGGTTCGGCAATTATTGACCTCCCATGCCTGAGCCCTGGACAGTCTGCCCAGTACACCTTGTGTTGGTTTCTGATGCAGGACTTAATGGCTCCCCTGGCAGTGCTCTTTGTCACGCCCAGAGCCGGTTCTGGTCCCAAAAATGGTTCTGCTGACCCTCTCTTCGAGAGACTGTCAGCTTCTTCATTGCCTTTGACCCCCGAGTGACCCGGCACCCAGATGAGGGTGACCTCATTCTGCCCAGCCAGGTCGCTCGTCTCGTCTCGGCACTCACTCACCAGCCAGGAATTTACCCGCGGGCCACTTAGGGCCTTAAGGGCTGCCTGGCTACCTGTGGCTATGAGCATCTTGGTGGTGTAGCGCCTCCTCGTGTTCTCCAAAATACTATGACTTACCCTCGGTCCTTCCGAATAAACGCCTGCCCCCTACTCTCTCCGCCGGATCCGTCCGTGAACCAGACAAGCGCGTCCCGTGGTGCGTCTCCTCCCGGTCGGGGATTTCCACTGTAAAGTTGTTTTCCCTGCAGATTCGCGGGTTCGCGAAGTCTGACATCATTTCAAGCATAGGCTCCTTCACGATCTCCTGAATTTTGCAGTGGCCCCTGAAGTCTGGGTTGATCTTCAGTCTACCATTGCAGGCTAGTCTGTATAGTCCTAGCCAGGCCTCCCCCATAATAACTAAGTGTAGGGGGAACACCTCCATGGCGGCTGTTGGGGTTGAAGACATGGCTTCTGTGATTCCTAGGCAAGCCATCCTTTGGATCTTGCCCAGTTTTTGTTTGGCACTGGATTGTGTCACCTTAGGCCACCAGACCAGTGCCTCGTATGTTAGCGATGGTCTGACCACCCTTGTGTACAGCCAGTGGGCCATACTAGGTCTCAGTCCCCACGTTTTTCCATATAGCCGCCTAGTGACGGCTAAGGTCATGACTGTCTTACGCAGTATTTTTTCAACGTGACCATTCCCGGTTAGCTTAGAGTCCAATACGATCCCAAGATATTTGACCTCCCTGGCCATTGGAATGGTCCTACCGTATAGAGTGAGAGTTCTGTAGCTCTCCCACTTCCTTCGCCTCGCCGTCCACCCTTTCAGTGATCTGCATTGGCTCCCACACTGACTGTGTAACCTTTCCTCGAACTATGATGACAATGTCGTCCGCATAGCCCTGTACCTCATACCCCCCTCCCGAGAGCCTCCCCAGCAGGCCGTCCACGACTAGGCACCAGAGCAAGGGAGACAGAACGATCCCCTGCGGACACCCTGCGGCGACCCCCCGCCAGCACGGTCTCTCCCGCGAGCGAGGTGAACACCGCCCTGTCCCTGAGCATGGAACCGATCCACCTGCAGCAGGTATCTTCTATTCCACGCTCCCTGACAGCTACCCGAAACGATCCGAATGAGGTGTTTCTGAAGGCCCCCTCTATGTCTAGGAAAGCCCCCAGCGCCACTTCCCTGTCCTCCAGCGTATTCTCCAGTTTCAGCACCAGTTGGTGCAGTGCTGTTTCTGTTGAGAATCCTGATCTGCATGCATATTGTCCGCAGTGTAGGGGATACTACTACTACTACTGCAAGGGTTACTCCAAGGTTCTTACAAAAAAATAACGCGACCCTTATACATGGCCTTCTCGACCCCAGACTTGTCACCAATTGAACATATGTTGGATATGATTGGTACTCGACTGGGTAATTTACCCCAACCACTAAATAATCTAGTTGAACTTCGTCACCGAATTCAAGAAGCCTGGGATGACGTTCCTCAGGATACCCTAAATCATTTAATTTCAAGTATGCCTCAAAGCGTTGGAATGCATACGATATATATATATATATATATATATATATATATATATATATATATATATATATATATATATATATATAATACCACAGGAAAAAGTCCATACTCGAGTATGTACAAATCTTAAGAAATTGGTACAGCTTGGCAAAGTTTTTGCTCAAGTGAACATGTCTATGTGAACATCATTTTCGGATTAATTGAAAGCGGCCTTTGCAAAAGTGACAAAGAACCGATTAACTGACTCTGGTGAGTGTTACAAATTTCAGATATTAATTTTGACTTTTAACAAAATAGAGGCCTGTTACATGATCTCGTGGATGTTCTCTTTTATGCCATTTTTATTACTCAATTCATTTTTTCGTTTTCATAAGATTATTAAAATAAGTTTTATGCAATTTTCTCCTTACCGTATGTGGTGACTGAGCTGGCGGTGTCCTCTTTTCTTTCAGTATACTCTGGCCTGGCTTGACTATGGTTGCAGGTGGACTGAAGGTTGCCGCCGGTGGTAGAAACGTGGACGAACTGGCCGCGCTTGCTGTTGGCGTGGTAGGAGAGTACGCCTCCAAAGGAGATATTGGTGTGGAGGGTGGATAGCTGGCCCTAATGATGTGCGTGTACTGAGGATACAAGGAGTAGTGGCCGAAGTGAGAAAACGTCGAAGGATGGGGATATAAGGAGTACGGACTATAGGACAGCTCGTCGCTGACCTCATCTTTGGTGAGGTTTACTGGGGCGGCTAAGGACGAGGCAGTGTGCGGTGATGAGGGATACTTGCCGAGAGGCCGCGCTGGTGGCGCAGCCAGGCGAGTACCGTTGGGTGTTGAGCTGGTGCTGATGCCATTGTACCTGCTACCAAGAAATATGCATATTACCACATACAGGTTATTCCAGTTTTTTTTTTGCGTTCAATTGCATATTTGCTGTGTATGCCAAATGATTGGGGCTAATAAGTCACACAAAAGAATTTGAAAAAGTTCAACTAGTTCTTAAGATTTCTTTATTTTTAGAAATATAGACAATGCCCCAATTATAATAAAATGAAATCGGCCGGAGTACCAAAAGCGATTTGAGTTGGTAAATCTTGAGCATAGGATAATGGGTGAACATGTACTTGCTTATGTACAAAATTATTAATAACATTTACGAATATAGTGTCTTATTGGTGCAGCTACACTTCCATGTGCCAGGTAGACCTACACGAAAATGTCGAATATTTGGGATACAATTTTCCAGAACATCTCCAAAAAGTCCCAGTGCCAATTAAAACATCCCACCCGGAAAACATGTGAATTAAAAAAAAAACGAAAAGAAAGACATGTGGACTTTATTTTCAAGGAAGACACATGATGGCGTAAGTTTTAGTGTTTTTGAAGTTCCCCTTTAGGTTCCATTGGAATTTGCCCCAATCATTTGGCATACACAGCAAATATGATGTGTATGCCAAATGATTGGGGATAATAAGTCACACAAAAGAATTTGAAAAAGTTCAACTAGTTCTTAAGATTTCTTTATTTTTAGAAATATAGATAATGACCCAATTATAATAAAATGAAATCGGCCAGACTACCAAAAGAGTTTTGAGTTGGTAAATCTTGAGCATAGGATAATGGGTGAGCATGTACTTGCTTATGCACAAAATTATTAATAACATTTAAAAATATAGTGCCTTATTGGTGCAGCTTCACTTCCATGTGCCAGGTAGACCTACATGAAAATGTCGAATATTTGGGATACAATTTTCCAGAACATCTCCAAAAAGTCCCATTGCCAATTAAAACATCCCATCTGGAAAACATGGGAATTAAAAAAAAACGAAAAGAAAGACACGTGGACTTTATTTTCAAGGAAGACACATGATGGCGTAAGTTTTGGTGTTTTGGAAGCTCCCCTTTAGACAGGGGCGTAAAGTGCCCTTTAAATTTTAAATGGTATGTTGAGTGACACCCAAAACTTTCTCAATTCTGCTCACGACAACATACGAGTTTTTAATGTTGCTTTGGATATGGCAATAAAATTACCAATGAAGAATAAGGCAAAATATCAATGAATAAAAGGATATTATTTAACAAAATGTTCAAACTGTTTTCCTCTTCACCAATTCGCCGAGGAGGCTCCTCAAGTGGGTTTGGTAGTGTTGCACAAATTTTCGACTTCAAGTGTCCCCATAGAAAAAAGTTTAAGGGTGTTAAATCTGGCAATCTAGGAGGCCACTCAATTGATTTGATTGAGAAAATCACGCACAGTTTCTCGTTGTAGTAAATTTTTTATAAAGAAATGAAAGTTTACCCGCCAAAATGTTTATTTTAAAGCCCGTAGTTTGTGACGTACTAGCCTCAAAACATTTGATTGGTCCAGGTTTCGTCTTAAATTTATAAATCCTAATTACTAGCAGAGTCCCTGCAATACTGTCAAAAAGGCATCAGTCATTCTAATATTTTCATTGGATAATTGCATATTGAATAAAAGGCTTTTCCTCCAGACATCAAATTTATTTTAAACATCACTCCCGACGCGTTTCGACATGCAAGAGGCCGTCCTCAGGGGATAAATCTACAAACATAACAAGAAGGGTCTGTCAGAAAAACATTAGTTTTTTCGGTAGGCTATTGTGCATGTCAGAGCACAATGATGACAAGGTAATCTCTACAGAAAACGTCACAGGCTAAAAATCACAAGTCAAACAGTAAAATTCCAACCAACAATCAAGTTAAAATCTAAGAGCTACATATACAGTGACACTAGTTAAAAATATGCTAAGTTAAACATGCAATTAAACTAACAAAAAACTAACAACAGAGCAAATTGAAAAGCGTTCAAAACCACAAAATTGCAAAAATCTAATATTTGAACACTAAGTATTTCAGTCTATTGAAGAAAACATAAAGCAAAGCCAATGAGTAAAACTGACAGGTTAAACAACACCAGAGGCAGGCACAATCCAGCAGAAACCCAATGAGAACCGCCATATAATGACTTAGAAGAGATATGATATTGCGCATATGCCCCGCCCCCTCCTGACGTCACGCGGTGAGTAACGTTATAGAAGTCCAACTACACACTTAAAACAAAGTCATTTGCAATCAATAAGTTTCTATACGTCAGTTTAATGCGGTTGAAGTTACGCCTATATTGTCTTTTTCAGATAATAAAGATCGCAGCACTAAATTTAATCTTTTTCATTTTTATTACTTCCAACTGTATGCACTTAAATATTAGTAAAATACGTAATTTGTTAAGAGGTTATGATGAAACGTCAAACCCCACTGCACGACAGCATATTATTGTTGCATTGCACTCACCACTTGACACCATGCGCGTGACAGGTATAAAAATAGGTAGTCTGAATATCATATCTCTCGTTATTTGTATCATGTCTGTATCTGTCAACAAAAAATCTGAGAGAGGCCATCTTGTGGAACATATGATGGGAATATTTGAATGGAATAGAAAACCCACTCAGACAGACCACCTCATTCCACTGTTTTGCTCTTCTGCACCTGCGCCGGTGCATGCTGCCCGTTCAAGTTAGCATAATGACCGCCCCTCATAATCGCTGTCGTTAAAAAGGCACCGATCATTTTCATTGATTTTTGTTTTGAAGACAATTTTCTGGCAAATGCAGATGTAGTGTTGCAGGGCCCTTGGCACAATGGATGAAGTTGTGACCTGTTGAACCTTTTTGTATAGTTTCCAGTTCAATTTTTTAAGAATTGTTCAAGTGAGTATTGCTCATTGTGTTCTTTTTCATTCAATATTTCATATTTTCTTGACCCCAGCGGTTCTCATTGGGTTTCTGCTTGATTGTGCCTGCCTCTTGTGTTGTTTAACCTGTCAGTTTCACTCATTGGCTTTGCTTTATGTTTTCTGCAATACACTGGAATTCTTAGTGTTCAAATATTATATTCTTGTAATTTTGTGGCTTTTAACGCTTTTCAATTTACTCTGTTGTTAGTTTTTTGTTAGTTTAATTGCATGTTTAACTTAGCATATTTTTAACTAGTGTTACTGTATCTGTAGTTCTTAGATTTTAACTTGATTGTTGGTTGGAATTTTACTGTTTGACTTGTGATTTTTAGCCTGTGACGTTTTCTGTAGAGATTACCTTGTCATCATTGTGCTCTGACATGCACAATAGCCTACCGAAAAAACTAATGTTTTTCCGACAGACCCTTCTTGTTATGTTTGTAGATTTATCCCCTGAGGATGACCTCTTACAGGTCTAAACGCGTCGGGAGTGAAGTTTAAAATAAATTTGGTGTGTGGAGGAAAAGCCTTTTATTCAATATTCAATTCTAATATTTTAATTAAAATTAATGGCCACGCTCAGCTGTCAGAGGAGCGACTAATCACAGCAGCACAGTCCACGTATCAATAATAGTGTTGACAGTTGGTTTTGTGGAACGTGTTCCTGTGATTAGTCGCAAAACTTTCAGTGACATAAGAAAGGGCGCAAACCGCTTGCCGCCAGCGCCATCTTCTGTCGCAAGCGCAAAATATGTATATTTTATGGCGTAATAACCCTAAGTTTGAAACTCAATTTTATAAACTCATTTGTTGCAATCTTTGATAATTTTTTCTGCGATATTAAAAAGTCTGAAGAACGCAGCAAGTGCGTTATGGAAGGGAATTTTGATAAAAATGTTTTTAATAGCAAATATGTCCGTCTAATGCAAGCAGGCATCAATCTGGTTACCGGTATCACCAATGTAGTAGAAACAATGTACCATATTTTATCAAAATAACTAATTGTTTGAAAATGTAGAGACCTTTTCCGAAAATAAACTTTAAATATTTCCGAGAAAACTAGTTTCATAGCCAACAAATCTGAGGGTAATATCGAATTGAGTTATTGAAATTTGAAGCATTTAATGAAAATTCGCTACCAAAACGCACTTACTGCATATCGATTTTTTTCTTACAAACAGGCATCATATTTCGTTAAAAAATGCAAAAATGCAAAAATGCAATAATATAAGGGCGCTTGAAAAAAATATTGTAGGGATCACCAACGACTTATGGGCCAGCCTGTGATTGTCAAAATAATTTTATAAGACACCCTATAATTAACGTAAACAACTTTTTCTCGTGTCTTGTATAATAACAATTATTTTGAGCTTTACCGTAGAAATGCGCCACCCTGTATATATGTAAGCAGAGAAAAACTGAATCCCTATTTCGTTAGGTCTTCGACCAATAAAATGACACAATCCAGAAGAAAAACTAGGAATGTGAAAAACAAAGAAAAGAATAATGCGACCTACTTTTCCATGTACATCTTAGGGCTTTTGCATTTTCTCAAACCCTGAAGTTAGTAAGTATAATAGCCAGTGAAACAAGAACGCCGTCGCTACCCGCAGTTGCTATAAAAATATTTTGGTTGTCCCTTGCAAATAGTACATTTCAGACCGTATTGTATTAAATTAGTTGTTTTATTGGGCGATTGACTTACCTAATGGATGGAACTGGTTTGGGTGCAGGCCTCAGAAACTCTGGGGATGGCTTGGGTGGTCCCCGCCAAGGCTCGGGATAGGTCATGTAGGGCAATCGTCCCTCAACTCCGGCGGAAATCATCGGCTCAATACAATGCTACCACCGGCCTGAAATAAAAAATAGAAACCTTTAAAATCATACATACAAATCTAAAGATAAAGTATTTCAGTACATGTTTTTAGTGAATTTTTATTAAAAAGGTATCGATGTAGCAACAACGTCAAAATTTGCAATTTTTAGACAACGAGTCTGAAACAAATACGGATTATGTAGAAGCGCTGCCGTATATAGGTAGTCCCAAATAGTGGCTGAATTTGAACAGTTTTCGCAGAAATGTTTTTAGTGTTTTCTTAGAAATCATTTTTTGTAAGATTTTTGTGATATATTGGTAATTAATAATAATTGTTTAGTAAGTTATTATAAAAAAAAGTTGTCGAATTTTTGTGGAAATTATAATTTAGTGTAACATTACTGAAGGCAATTTCTTTAAAAAAAATGGTGATTTTTTTTTTGAATTTTGGTCCTAAAGCTGTTTGTGAATAATTATATCTTGGCAGGTGTGTAATTGAAGAATTTCGTTGGCCAGGAAAATTCCACAGATTTTTTTCCGAAACTTTTAAAGTTTATTTTCGGAAAATGTTTGCACTTCTTGAAACAACAAAGCTATTTTAGTGAAATAATGTTACTATTATATAGGTGATACTGATAACCAAATGTCGTTCTTTTAAAATAAGACATATTTGCCATTAAAAACATTTTTACGAAAAATCTACCATAACTCACTAGCTGCGTCCAGATTTTTTAGTTATTTATATGATGATTACAAAAAAAGGAGCGTTTTCGGTTTTATGGTATCACTTTTTTACTCGTCAACCGATTTTCGTAATGGAGGGCTTATATTTAAGTCAAAGCTTCAGACAGGAACCCTCAGTTAACAGAATCGACGTAGAATGAACGATCAATATGGAAATAAGTACACTTGGAGAACACCCAAATCACCACAACACATATTTCAGAGACCTTACGATCGTTTCGCTGACAATGTCAACATCTTCAGAGGAAGAAAATTCAGAATTCAGAATTTTCTTCCTCTGAAGATGTTGACATTGTCAACGAAACGATCGTAAGGTCTCTGAAATATGTGTTGTGGTAATTTGGGTGTTCTCCAAGTGTACTTATTAGTGCTCATCACAGATTCCAGTTTTCACATAGTGATATGGAAGCTATAATAAAATGAAAAGAGCTGCTGCAGGTCGTGGTTGCGACGGTAGAATGATATCACCTATAGACCGTCCTGATGATGAGTAAAAGACTAGCCTGATATTATTTTGAAAAAAAAATCAACCCATTATTTCTCGTTTATTTATAGGGCTGTTCTTCGCTGTATACGATGTCTATTTATAGTCCCATTGGTTATTTCCATGTCGGTGAAAATCATTCATGCGACGAAAAACTAATTCTTTATAGAATGATGGATTGTGTGCTGTTGAAATGAAAATTTAATGAAGCACCAGGCTACTACGGCAGTGACGAGAAGCGACCGATTAACAGCCAGCAGGTTTTATAAAGCTCAACTCATGTGAGGTTGACGTAGGCAAAACGGCTTGATGAATTGTGCAGTGAAATACCTACGTTTAGGTGCGTGAAAGAGAAGGGTGAACTCAGCGTAAAATTTATAATCAAACACGGTAAAGAAAGATGCGATGAAGGTAATGGTGGTAGGATGATTTTTAGAATAATCAAGGTAAAAAAGTGTCAACAAACAACTAATATAATTTTCGAGTCCTTTATGCCTCACAAATATTATACCTACTACATTGCTACTTTCGACCACTCAATTCGCCACTTTCAGAAATATTGTCTTTTAACTATGAAGAAGGTGAAAATGTTAAACCAGTCTTACAAACAACAGACCTCTTATGCATCATGATGTACTAAAGTTCTTTAACACAACACAATATTTACAAGGAGCCTGGACTGATGATGATCCAGTGGACGGGAATTGTTTTTATGCCTTGTCAACGTTAGGGTATGAGAGCGACGTTGCATACAGGCTGGCGAAAAATCGTCTCACAGGCTGTAACTTTCTGCAAAAAATACGACGGATTTAAGTCAGCTCTTGCAATCACCGTGGTGAACCAGCACCTAGTTGCCACATAATAATATTGTTACAAAGTACTTCGATAGATGTAGGTGCGGTGTTGCCACACCTCGAAAACTTCCCCAACATCTGAGAATTCTTGCACAATTGTCTCGTCAAGAGACCTGTTATGTTTCTGAGCTGTCCTCTGCTTAGATTTAGGAGCTCCACAGCTCTCTTTGAACTGGGTTCGTCAATTATTGACTTCCCATATCTGAGCCCTGGACAGTCTGCCCACTACACCTTGTGTTGGTTTCTGACCCAGGATTTAATGGCTCCCCCGGCAGTGCTCTTTGTCACGCCCAGAGCCGGTTCTGGTCCCATAAATGGTTCTCTGCTGACCCCCTCTTCGCTAGACTGTCAGCTTCTTTATTCTCTTTGACACCCAGATGATGGTGACCTCATTCTGCCCAGCAAGGTCGCTCGTCTCGTCTCGGCACTCACTCACCAGCCAGGAATTTACCCGTGGGCTACTTAGGGCCTTAAGAGCTGCCTGGCTGTCTGTGGCTATGGGGATCGGCTTGTTGGTGTAGCCCCTCCTCTTGTTCTCCCGCACACAGTGCAGGATGGTGTACATTTCGGCCTGAATGGGCTCCGAGGGATACACTATTACTTACCCTCGTCCCTTCGGAATAAACACCTGCCCCCGTCCCACACTCCCCGCAGGATCCGTCAGTGAACTAGACGAGCGCGTCCCGTGGTATGCCACGCGGTCAGGGATTTCCACTGTAAAGTTGTTTTCCCTGCAGATTCGCGGGCTCGTGAAGTCTAACCTCATTTCAAGCATGGGCTCCTTCACGATCTCCTTAATTTTGCAGTGGCCCTTCAAGCCTGCCCCTCAAGCCTGGGTTGATCTTCAGTCTATCATTGCAGGCTAGTCTGTATAGTCCTAGCCTGGCCTCCCCCCATAATAACTAACTGTAGGGGGGCGGATCCAGCAACACCTCCATGGCGGCTGTTGCGGTTGAAGACATGGCCGCTGTGATGCCTAGACAAGCCATCCTTTGGATATTGCCTAGTTTTTGTTTGGCACTGACCAGTGCCGCGTATGTTAACGATGGTCTGACCACCCTTGTGTACAGCCAGTGGGCCATACTAGGTCTTAGTCCCCACGTTTTTCCATATAGCCACCTAGTGACGGCTAAGGTCATGACTGCCTCACGCAGTCTTCTTCTAATGTGATCATTTCAGGTTAGCTTAGAGTCCAAAGTTTAGGGTGACCTATTTGTAAATAATTTCGACGATTTTTTTTTTAATAGTATGTTGTACATATTTGATATAACTCATTTGTACATTGATGTATATATTTAACTGTTACAATAGATAACAATAATACTATCACGCATACACGCACACACCAAAGCGCGCGCGCGCCTACACACTCACACAAATTTGGCGGAAAGCGAGGAGAAAGGGGAAATGGAATAGATGCTTTGATGTACTTATTCTAATATAAGAGAACTGTGTAAAAAACATGATGAAATAATATTATAACGGAGAATTTTAATGTAGTGGTAGGCAAACAATTCGAAATTGCTGTCAACTGGAAAATTTGGATTGAGAGAAAAATAAATGACTCAAACAGCAAGTATGACTGTCTGCCATGATTGCTGTTTGAGAAAAGATGCCATCCGGTGGTTTCCTGTTATTAGTTAAGAAGTGCTTTCTCTTTGGCTTCCCAACAACCTGCTATCTTCTCTGCAGCCGGTTTAGTCTTAAAAGTAAAGGGAAACCGGATACAAAAGAGAAAAGTTGTGACACTGAGGGCAACTACCACCAATTTAGTGAAAAAGAATTATCCCATCTTGCCGAAATGTTCTGAAAGAACTTGTAACATCTTGCCGAGAAAGTTTTTCAGATCCAGTATGAAATGTAACAAAACCATTCGATATAGGCAACGGTACAACAGTAAAAACCTATAGAGCTCTACAAAATAACAAATAATTCACTCAATGCCTGGAAAATAAAACAAAAAACAAGGTACGCAAAATAGTTTTGCAGAGTGGCGCAGCGAAAACGAAGCAGACCCAATTTTCATATTTCTTGTTATTTAAAAAAAATCGCTTGCAGACGACAATTTTTATTTCGAGGGGAAAATGTTTGGCGGATATTTTCAACCCTACCAGTTCATCCCTTTAGCGAAGGTGGGTTTCACCACTCAAATTTTAAATGAAAAGGGGGGACGGACATCTCAATTCGTTTGGCAGTTCTGGGAACCTAGATACATCAATTTGAGTTTTGGACACCTAGACAGCTAAATTCCTAGTTCAATTTACACAACAATTAAAAATGCGTTTTCTAAAAAACAACTAAACCATTTTCAAAAACTGACACTTTTCAAAAAGATCATTCAGTTTCAAAAATATGTGTTATTCAATACTCAAACTCTTCGTTGAAAATTTAAGGGGTGAAACTCTCACCCTCTAGAGGGATCAACTGACAGGGTTTTTACTTGTGCGAGCGATTTTTTTTTAAATAACAGAGATTATGAAAAATCAGGTCCGTTTCGTTTTTTCTGGGTCACTTTGTATATGTTAAACTGTTGTTATTTACTAGTTTGACGAAGTAAGGGTCGTACAGTCAATGAGCATATTTTTAGCTTGCACCATAACCTTGCTAAATACTACAGGCCAATAACTCAGCTTTATTGGCAAGCAAGTTGTAAATAACTGTGTAGGCATCTAGTTATATGCAACCAATAACAAAAAACATATTTTTACCGAAAACCTGAGATATATTGTGTGTGTGTAAATAGCTTTGTAAATATTTAGTTTCAAATCGGTGATGGCTGAAAGATACTAGACTTTCTTGTTTACAGCAGCTATATTTTCAGGTTGAATTGACATGCAGTTAATATAAGTCACCAAATAGGCTTACGGAATCTAATAAGAAGTGACTCAAATAACATTAACGTTAATTACGAAAGACAAAGACATACATATTTAGTTTCAAATCAATGATGGCGGAAAGATACTGGAGTTTATATACAACCTGTTGTTTTAGGTAGAAATTTAACGAAAATGTCAGTTTAGGCAGCGAAACTAGTCACGGAAACGTTGAAGAATGTCCTAGAACATCCAGAATTCATAAGGGCCACTTGCTCCAGTTAGCTTACGCCCTGGCTACGTCCTTCACCTGCAAAAAAGAAAGTAGAGAAGTAGTCTCCAAGTTTGTATGTACTATGCTTCTTTATTAAACTGGCTATTTTTGAGCGATGGTTAAAAAACTGCTTTCCTACCTATTTATTTATAGAAAATATAACAAATAGGATGAAAGAAAATACAGCAGGAGTAAAGTACGCAGATCACACAGCGCTGATAAGGTAAACGGAAAAAAGATTGCTCAATATACCAGATGGTATGTTACAAGGAATTAAACTCAAAATGAACAAGAGAAAACAAAAATAATGAAGATAAATAAGAATATGACTCCGAAAACAGATATAAAGGTAAACCTCCAACGACGAGTAGAAATATTTCGGTATCTTGGGAATTATTACGGATAATGGTAAATAAAGGAGGATCACGATAGCAAAGCATGAATTCAATAGACAAAAAACTCTCCTCAGGTTATACGTATAGTGTTATACTGTATAGGGCGGATATCTGGACTTTTAACCCTTAACTGGTATCGTCGGGTCAGAATTGACCCGGCGCATCTTTAACTCACCACAGAATAGGCGTTTGCGCAGTTACGCGGTGGGGGTTCCGTGACTTCTCATACAGTGTGCATACAATTAGACACCTCAAGCGCCAGTTCAATTTAAGCATCGAGAGTGCCTATTTTTACGCGTTCGGGTTAGGTTTGACCCGACTATACCAGTTACGTGTGCATTTTGAATTTATTTCACTATGGATTTTCTCGTTATTAACGGCAAGAAATATACGGGTAATGAAGTACGTGAGTTGTTCTTGGACAATGAAGATGATGGCGATATTAGTGACTCGCGTACTATCGATAGTGATCACGATTCTGATGAAGAATATACCATAGAAGACGATATCGATAAAGATGAACAAGTTCCTGTTGGCGATTTCGATAATCATGGAAACAGTGATGGTTCAGTTAGTTCTTCGGATTTGCCATTATGATCTGCATGCTATGTTTATGGAAACAACAGGTACAAATGGTTTAAACGAGCTCCCACACCTGGTCGGACCAGATGCCATAATATTATTACGCATTTACCTGGACTGAAAGCAGTGGCAAAAACTTACACGATAAGAACCATGTCAACTACTGGTCTCTTCTGATAACCGACGAAATGATTAGCACAATTGTCGACTCCACAAATGAAAAAATTACTGATTTGTCCAGTAGATATGGAAAAACAGCCTCATTTGTGAATTTCACAGATTCAGTTGAGATAAATGCATTTTTTGGGTTGCTCTATTTGACGTCGGTTTTCAAATCCAACGATGAAGACATCGACGGTTTATTTGCTTCAGACGGCACCGGCCGCGACATATTCCGAGGTACCATGGCGCGAAAGAGGTTCATGTTTTTGTTAGTTGCATTGCAGTTTGATAGTATTTCTACCAGATATGCGAGAAAGCCGGATAAATTTTACCACATGCGTGAAATTTTTGAGACATTCATACAGAACTGTCTAAATTGTTATATTTCTGGTGAGTCGCTTACAAACGACGAGATGCTTGTAGGCTTTAGAGGACAATGCTATTTTCGTGTTTATATGAAATCTAAACCAAACAAGTACGGATTGAAAATATTATGCCTGTGTGATGCAAAGACACACTACCTTCTCAATGCTTTCGTCTATACAGGTAAATCAGAAAATGGGCAGCCAAATCTAAGAAAGCTATCAGTGCCAACCCGAACTCTTATCATTAATTGATCTAGACAAAAAGACCAACAGAAATATCACCGCAGAAAACTGGTTCACGTTAATTGAATTAGTTGAAGAATTGCGCAAAAACAAACTCACTTATGTTGGTACGGTACGTAAAAATAAGAGAGAAGTACCTGAGTATGTAGTTCCAAATAAAAAAAACGCCGACAGGTACTTCTAAGTTTGTGTTCACTAGCACTACAACTTTAGTGTCGTATGTGCCTCAATCAAATAGATACGTTCTGTTATTGTCAAGTGTGCACCATGACAACAAAATTGACAAAGAATCAAATAAAGCTGATGTGATTCTATATTATAACTCCACAAAAGCGGGGGTTGATGCATTAGATCAGAAGTGTGCAAATTACAATACTGGTCGACGAACCAGAAGGTGGCCGTGTGGTATTTGGTATGCTGTGATGAATATAGCTTCTGTACATTCCTGCATTTTTTTCCAATCCGTGACTCAAAGTTCTATGAGGCGACGGACCTTTACTATCAACTTGGGTAAAGCTTTAATTGAACCTCAAATGAGATGACGTTTATTGGAAACAAGACTTCACAGGGAACTTCGTTCAGTCATCCAAAGACTCCGAAAATGCGACGACACAACAACGGATGAAGGTGGGCCGTCCACTTCTCAGCCCAGAGTTCCTGGCCCTGATGTAGTTTGTAGAGGAAAAAAACGACGTCGATGTTACATTTGTCCGTCAAACAACGACAACAAACATTCTTCAGTTTGTAATAAGTGTAAGGAGCATGTGTGTAAAGTTAACAGCGCAGCTACATTGTTATGTGAAAACTTTCAAGTGTGAGTGATAGGTTATGCAAACATCATTGCATGTTTTCTTATATGAGAATGTAATTGTTTATTTGTTTTACAATATGAAGGATAAATATGTTGTTTAAATTCCGATCATGTTAGTTTTTTTATATTTTCATGTTTCAGTTGAATTTTTGGAAATTATAGTACGCTATACATTTCTTGATGAGTATTTGTGTTTGTTCTCTGACAATAAAGTGCTTTCATATAAAATACTTTTATGTCTATAAACCTGTTGTTACATTGCCAAATATTGACTAAAAAATTGTATTTCACAATTTGGAGGTCTCAGCCTTTTTATATCGTCGGGTTAGAATCGACCCGACGATACCAGTTACGTAAGTAAAAATGACGGTACCAGCTAAGGGTTAATAGGATATATGCCTTTGAATTGTGGACATGGAGAAAAATGACAAAGATAAGGTATATCGATAGAAAGATTAATAAAGATGTTCTAAAAAACGTGAGCGGAGACGCTTGCTGAAAGCAATTGAGACGATGAAGGTAAATTTTGTTGGATACATAATAATTTTATGACAACATTACCTGAAGACACATACTTGGAGAAAAGGGAAGGAGTATACCAAGAGGAAAACTTCTGGTAAACTTGGCTCAATTGGTGCAGTGCGGAAGCTACAGTTATCTAAAACGAACTGCTGGATACAGAAATTCATGGTTGTGACAACAAGGATTTTTCGCCTTAAGACTATGACGATGATGTCCTTTTCAAACCATTAATGTTCAATATATTAACATGATTGGTTTTGTATATACACAAGCTGTTTTATATTGAATTACTTTAACGTCATCATGCCCTACAGCTGCAATATAGGCAATGCCGAATTTTATTCCACTGCAGATATGCGTGGAGGGAAGCAGCACTAAGTGCCTCAAGACTATTTTAAGCAGACATATTCAAAGCAGGCGACTTGGACACTTGAAGATCCTGGAAATTTTTTCAATGGAGTCACTCGCCAAACCAACAAATCAATTCTAGGCTAAACTGGACTTCATAGCTCCATTTGGCGTGATCATAAGTGACCGCCAAGCATGGGACAGAAGCAGTCAAAGGCTAAAAATAACTCATCTATATGGTAAACAAATGGTGGAAGCAGGACTGGAAATAAGAGGCGCTAGCTTTAGACTCGCTAAGTCCCTAGGAAAAACATCTACCATCTTTCAAGCAAAAATGCTTCCTATCTCTGTGCAGAAAAGCCCTTACAAAGAAGACTGAGAAGTAGAGAGATCTACATCCTCTTAGACGGTAAAGCAGTAGTAAAGACTCTGATAACTTTCAAAATCGAGTCTAAACTAACCTGGGACTGAAAAAAATCCTTGAAGCAACTGGCTACCAATAACAAAGTAACTGGCCAGGGCATCAAGGCATTAAAGTAAATGAGGAAGCAGATAGCCTTGCAAAAAGGGCAGAAACAACACCATTCTAGAGTTCAGAGCCCGATTGTGGACTAACAAAAAGCCATGTAGTGAACTTGATACTTTGGAGAGGAACCAAATGCTGTCATACTGGAGGGATACGCCAGGTTTAAGGCAGGCAAAACGGTTCATCACCATACCAACAGGGAAGTCTAAACTGTTTCTTGAATTGAACGGGAACGACTTAATAATCACAGGACTTTTCACAGGGCACTCCCCAGTAAGGCATCACCTTATGAAGATGCGTAAGATCAACAGTAAACACTGCAGATACTACACTGAAGCTGCAGAAACAACAGAACATTTGTTATGAGACTGCATGGTTCAGTTCGACAAAAGGCTCAAACACCTTGGAGGGGTGCCATTAACACCACAGAAAATAGGTAGCCCCCAAAATAATAGTGGACTATAAGAAAAATCTGGAGATTTTGAGCAACTATTAGAAAAAAGAGTTATGCACAAAGACTTATCGGGGTCGTAGCGATGAGAGGGCAAAGGTCTATAAGACTCATTAAACAATCTACAATATACTTTAACGTCTGGACTCGGTAATGTGCTATAACATATGAAATTGGAACACAAGTACCTACAGATCAAAATCTCCCCAAAACCATTTTCTTGTAGGAGGTTCCTTTAGTGCGTTTCAAATACGGCGTTAAGATACTCTTAGTTCGCTGTTATGAGAAAAATAGACTATTGGTTCATAAAAAAGTTATAAAACATTTCGAACAGGTGTTGAATTTTTACAGTGACACCAAGATCTGCCGTCAGAAGCACAACTGTGAAAGACAGATCCCAGTGTGTGCACTTGTTCTATTTACGATTTTAAACGGTGGTAGCTGCTTTGATGAGCAGGGGTAAGAACGTGTACCTCTGGACCCAAGGGTCCCAGGTTCAATTCCCAGTAAAAACGTCAAATTATTTTTCAGTACATACTGTAACATTAACCGATGTTGTGGCAATATGTTTGAGCAAGTCGAATGTATACACGCTCCGCCCATCTGAGACAGCGTTGGGCCGTCGGTCCCGTGTACCATGGGGCACATTAAACATTTTTATTGTTCTTAGAGAAAGGAAGGGATTCAGAAAAATTTCCAGCATAGTGAGGCGAAACTGCTCCCTGGCGTCGGTGATTTGCCATAGTCGCGAAAATAGAAGGACATTAAAAACTCATGTACTACCCTGAAGATAAAATCTTAACCTTAAAAACCAATTAACGAGAGCAAAAGAGATGTTAGTGTTTTTTTGCTGGAGAATCAAGATGTGCTTTTTTAAACGTAACAAATAATCCCATGCATACAAAAAATATGCACATATTTTATTTTCCTACAATGTAGTCTGGCTACAAGTAAGACTTATCGACTTACCCTCGTCGTTATGAACAACACATTTTTTATCCATCATCTTAATGCCATCGCATTCCTTGGACCCAAAATGTAGCTAAACTTATTGCAGAGAAACAGAGTGATTGAAAATAGTTCAGCAACATATTTGTTGCTAACTTCACGTACTAAGCAAAACATTACAAAAGCGGAGGACTGCTGGGCTAAGTTGCGGGCAACGCAGCATGCGAGGGGCGGCGTACATACACACATACACACAATTTGATTCATGAAATGGTAGACCTAGCAGTAAGGGTTGGTTGGCTGGGGTAGATCGATCCAGTGTGCCGCGGATCCAGTTATCTAAGCGGGGGCGGCGGTTTGCGGGTCAGTGGGTCGCGCCTGGAGCGGAAGAGAGAGGGCGACGGGACAAAACATTTGCCTGCCGCCTTCCATTCACTTTTCCCTCTGTTACGGCCTCCGGTTAGGAGTACTGTGCCACCCTTTCAATGGAAACGGTTTATGTACGAGACTCATCAATCTTCAAGAGTTACTATTTAATGAAAACAGCACAAGGTAGAATTTTAATGGTATCAATGCTCTCCTGAAAAGAAGTTGGTGTTCAATGGGCAAGTAAAGTGAATTGGTAATGTTTTATGCAACAAAGAGCGTAGATATCAATTCGAATGAGTAGGCTGCGTTACTACTCCGTCCTGACAATAGAACATCTGCGCGTGACGTCATCTTGGACAGTAAAACAATAAATAATAATCGCGGTGACAATGGACATGCAGTTACTATAGGCCATTAAATAGGTTTATGGAATCTAACAAGTGACTCAAATAACATTAACGTTCGTTGCGAAAGACAAAGACAAACGACTTAGTAAACGACGTTTCATCATTATTACGAATGAAAATCACAATTGAATCTACCTATCTAAGTATATAAACAATTATTTCCAGATATATGAACCTTTCAGTTTCACACTTAGAAATAACTTTAAAAAATATTTCGATAACCCCTCAAAAACGTCAGCAGTTAGTTCTTCATCTGAAGAATATCGACGTCTTCCTAAGTGTTTTTTTTTCGCTTGGGCAATAATGGACTAGGACTGGGTCAGACGGAAGTAAGAGGGATGTCATACCTCAACAAAGCTGCAGTATCTTTCTGATCTTTGTGTGCCTCTACAATTGTCGTGCAGTATTAAAGTTCAATTAGTTAGACGTAGGCAGTACAGCAAGCGACTCCAGTTGTAAGCTGTGCTATTTACCTCTTTCCTTTCTTGCCAATATCCTCGATTCCTTTATTCAAATTACCCTAATCCTTTCTGAACTCAACCTCTTTCCTTTCTTGCCAATATCATCGATTCATTTATTCAAATTACCCTAATCCTTTCTGAGCTACTTCCTTCATGCCCACCTACCTGAGCCAGCAGAATTAGAAAATTTTGAAAACGAAATATTTTTTGAAATATTGAAGTGTTCGAATGAAAATTTGCACATATATAGGAGACGTTACAATATAGCTGTTAACCAAATTTGAAATTAAATGGCATACCAGGACAGGAGTTATTAAAAAACAAAATTATAAATGAATAAACAGTCTTAAGATATCAGTTCAAATTTCATACAGCATTTCCCACGTTCAATGTTGATAAGGATGATTAGACTGTGAATGCGTCATTTTAAGTAGATAATTCAAATAGAAACAGTCACCTGACAATTAAATATAAAGCAGCCGGGTTGTCAGATTAAATAAAATTTCATTTGAATATAAAAATCTAAAA
Organism: Tillus elongatus; assembly: GCA_964006375.1. NCBI lineage: Eukaryota > Metazoa > Arthropoda > Insecta > Coleoptera > Cleridae > Tillus > Tillus elongatus. The sequence continues at coordinate 214,364,174 of OZ023263.1, forward strand.
CATATACTAATAACACATATTGGTATTTATTCATGACAAATAAAAGTTCGTCAAAAAATTAATCCATCCAATAAATGTGGCTTAATATTAATAAATGTTGAGTTACCAATAATTTCTCATTCGATTTATCATAAATTCTAACAAACTCAATCTGACACCGCTGCTTGATAGGCGAACTGTCATCGCGAAACGGGAGCCGTCGACTGACGACGCCGAAACGCGAGTCACTCAACGTGTTATTTACATTTATTAAAACTGAAATGTTTTGTTATATTACAGAATATACCGAATAGAAGTTTCACTTCAATGAAATGGTTTAAAACTATAAGTTCAGTACTAATTTCCGACGTTTCAGCGCCAGTAGCATGATAATCCAGAAATATATTCACTTTTAAATATCAATCTAACCTTAAAACATTCGAAGATTCGTTATTAATATTTATGGTTTTATTTTGCAAAGCATCCTTACATGGAGTTAGCGACTAGCCACGTTTGTTGTTATAAAGCTCTTTATTATTATATCTCTACATATTATGTTAGAGTTGTTATTAAAAAGTGTTTTCTGATTTGGTCCTAAAGTTTCTGACACAATTGTGGATGAAATGTAAATAGCACATGCTTATCGTTATTTGTGTTCTTCAATATTTTTAATAACCTGGCAAGTGAAACTAATACTAACTTATACTTATTGGTTCCAGTATCACAAAAATTTCGGGACGCAGCAAGTGCGTTATAGTAGTGAATTTTCATAATAATTGTACACTGTTAGTAAGATATACTATTAAAACTAATTCTTTAAATTTAAATGGACCTTTGAGATCAGTTTTAGCGATTATTTGAAAAAAAAATGTTTTATATGGAGCTACTAAATTCAAATTTGGTCTTAGATATAATATGTAAATACTGCAAGTCTCTTTAAAAAAATTGTGTTACAAATTTCATTAAAGTTACAAAAGTTTTTCAGAAAACAATTAATTATTTACAAAGGGAATGTAGTCAAATTATAAATATGACAGGTATTTTTCTTTATTAATTGTTTGGATGGTTTTGTTTTAGTCAACCCATCCAGTTTTTGCAAACAATAAACAACAAAAAAGGTTTTTTAAAACAAAACGAAGCTAAATATGTTATTTTTCTTTAATGTATTACCCACGTGCGTTTACATAGGTGTTACTAAGGTTCAAGATTGAAGATTTTGGCTTAATGGGAAATTTATTGAGCTATCGGATTTGAAATATTTTTACGAAAATTTTCTACCATAACATAAAAAACCTTTTTTGTTGTTTATTGTTTGCAAAAACTGATGGGTTGACTAAAACAAAACCATCCAAGCAATTAATATGGAAAAATACCTGTAATATTTATAATTCGACAGGTACATTCCCTTTGTAAATAATTATTTTTTTCTGAAAAACGTTTGTAACTTTAATGAAATCTGTAACACAATTTTTTAAAACACTTGCAGTACTTACATATTTTTATAATTCTACAGGTACATTCCCTTTGTAAATCATTTATTTTTTCTGAAAAACGTTTGTAACTTTAATGAAATTTGTAACAAAATTTTTTTAAAGGCACTTGCAGTACTTTTTTTTTTGTTCCCTCAGGGCTCGTCCGCGGCCTTGCCGCCCCGATAGCACCTTGCAGTACTTACATATTATATCTAAGACCAAATTTTAATTTAGTAGCTCCATATAAAATATAATTTTTTTCAAATAATCGCTAACTGGGACTCTAAAACCAAACTCCAAGGTCAATTTAAATTTAAACAATTAGTTTCAACATCAATCCAGATAACAAAAGAACGGTCGCCTCCTATGCCGATGATACCAACTTTTTGATAGGTGGACATAGTGTTGAGCACATTATGGCTGATTCTGACAAAACCCTCAAAAGTCTAACCAATTGGGTCGATAAAAACAAGCTTGCACTTAACAAGGATAAAACAGCTTGCGTGTTTTTTAAATCTTCAAAATCAAAAAAAGGTACTGTACAAAGCGTAGTACTTGACGGCCAAACTGTAACCTTGCAGCCATCTACAAAACTACTAGGACTTCATATCGATAGTGAGTTAAAATGGAATGTTCACATCGATGAACTTTGCTCGCGAATCTCATCCGTTACATATGCAATAAGAACACTTACCCAAAGATGCAGTACCTTTACTGTGTTGTCACTGTATTATGCGTGTTTCTACTCACAACTAAGGTTTGGTATTACGCACTGGGGATTAGCAAGTGAAGTAAACCGAGTTTTTAAACAACAAAAGCAAGTGATGAGGATCATATTCAATATCCCTCATAGACACACTTGCAGAAACACTTTTAAAGAACAGGGTATCCTTACAATCCCCAGCATATACATCATGGAAGTGCTAACCCATGTTTTTCAAAACAAAACCAAATACACACGCAATGCAGTGGAACATGGATATACCACAAGAGGTAGAAATAACCTGCAAACTGACAAACATCGCACAGCTCTGTACCAAAAATCACTGTTTTACAATGGCTGCAAGTTGTATAATGCGTTGCCGGAAGATGTACGGAATGTTGACACTTTACCAGCTTTAAAAAAAAAAGTGAAAACGATTCTTATAAACAAGACGTGCTACTCGGTGGATGATTTTTACACATAAACTACCATTAACTATCTTCGGTTTTTAAATTCTTATAATATGAACACTTTGTTTGTAGTGTAGTTGCCATAGTATAAACTATAAACCTAGTGCACCTGGTGACTCTAAAAAACAATATTGGAATTGGATCTGGATTCTGCAGCTCTTATCTTTTGAACGTTATAAACGTTATAAGTGTGTTTTATAAGTATCTTTGTTTTGTATTATTTAAGGAAAAATTTTCCTTAATTGTTATGCTTATTGTGTGTGCTACTGTCGTTCTTATTGTTAATTTTTTGACGTACATTAACATCCCTGTGTCATTCAGGTGACATTGGCCTGTTTCATTGTTAATATATACATTATACATTAATATATGTTACTAATGGTGTACAATTCTTTTGAAAATTCACTACCATAACGTACTTGCTGCGTCTAGAGTTTTTTGTTATATAAGACAGCTTTTATTTATCACGTAGACTTGTGCAAACATTTTACATGTTCCAGCACCAGTTAATGTCATTATTATTATTAATCATTTAAAATTCTTTGCCGCACAGGTAGACTGCGTGGGGTACATTTAGGTAGTAACATTTTTTATAGACGAGTGTTCCTCTTTTATTTTTAGGTGTTATGACACATTTGTTGTCTGTTTTTTTATTGTGAAATAGATAAGACTCAATTGTATTTGTTATTACTAATAAACAAAAGCACGCCATTTACAATTTTTATCTAGTTTAAACACTGCTCAACATGGACGGAAATAGCAACCTTATCAGATGTCATAGAATGAATGACATCAAAATAACGCGTTGTGAACATTTCAAATAACTTATCTTTAATATTATCAGACATGAGTACATAATCAAAGAAATTTGTCAGTCGGGAACGGAATAACCGACATAATCTTATCAGCCACTCTACCAACACAAACCAATTTGCTTTCATTTTAATTGATAACTCCCTATCAAACTGCGTTACTCCTATACAGGTGTCCTGCGAACTTGGACTGTTAGCCGTATATCAGGAACTACTCCGATTTGAAATCTGAAAATTTCTCGAAGCATGTTTTCAATAGTTGTCTGTTCAATGAAAATAGTTATACCGAAAGTGAACATCAACTACCTTATTTCAAACGGAACAACCTATATATTATTAAATTTTTAGATTCCCTGACAAATTCTAATATGACTTTGTGTATCATAGTGAGTAAGTATCTCTAATGGTTTCCAAAATATGGCGACCCGAAGTCAAAAATTGACATCTGAAGAGGTTTAATAAAACTGCTTTTGTTAACTGAGTTTTATGTCTTCAGCTATAATTTTCTTACATGTGAATGCTAAACTTTTGCTTTATCTCATGCAGTCAACAGCTCCTGAAAAATGTATACAGGTGCTCCTAAAACATTATTATTTTTTAGAAACTTCCAACAACCGTAACTTGACTTTTTCAAATGAAACACCTGTATATTATTACATATTTCAATTCTGCTTTTAATTTTTGACACAAATGTATTATATTCCTCTAAACTGTATTTAATTCATGCAAGGTTCAGCTTTAGCCCCTACTTTATTTCTTCTCCACATCAATGACATCATCTCTAGCACATCCAACCCAGTTCACAGTTACGCGGACGACAGGATCCTTCACTCAAATATACAATATTCTAAGCCTGCTTCTTTAGACCAATTAGATAAGGATCGCAGACTCATGGAGGGTACTGCCTCTGCGGATCTCCAAAAAATATTAGACTGGGGAAGTAGAAACCTTGTACAATTCAACTCCACCAAATCTCCGTCTTGCTTTCTATCTCATAATAGATACACCAGCCCTAGACCCATCACAATGAACAACCAAGTCATTCAAAGTAATGAGTCCTTTCCACTTGTTGGCATTTCTGTGGATCAAAATCTCATTTGGCACCAACATGTCACATCAATTGCAGAAGCGGCTGCTAAGAAATTAAGTTTCCTTCTCCGGGCTCGCAAATACTTTTCACCAGCTAATCTCTATACCTCATATACTTCACAAATAAGGCCAAACCTCGAATTCTGTTCCCACATCTGGAGTACTGCTGCCGCTTCTACACTCGCTATCCTGGACTCCATTTAGAAGAATACGTCTCATCGGTCCTACCCTCACCCAAAGACTGCCATCCCTTGCCCACCGACATGCCGTTGGTGACCTCTCTCTTTTATAGATATCTACACGGGCACTGCTCAGAGGAGCTCTCTTCCATAGTTCCTCCACCTGCTGTCCGCAACAGATCTACCAGGGGAACAGAGCGAATGAATCCTTTTACTGTCCAAGTCACCAGACATAGAACATCTTGTTATGCCCGCTCTTTTGTCCCGAGGACTTCCAAGTTGTGGAATTCCTTACCGGTGCATGTTTTTCCTTCTCCTCCGAACCTCCAAACCTTTAAGTCCAGAATTAACAAGCTGCCTCTTTCCTTCTTGTCGACACCCACGGTACGATAGAATTTAGGCTGCAAGGCCTCGTGGTGTGTTGTTGAAATAAAAAAAATTAAAAAATACATTCCGCTGTTTCTATTTTACACATACACATATAACACATTTCTAGCAGAGCGTACTTAGGCCAATTAGTCTTTATCTTCAGAAATGTTAATTAACGTTGCATTAATTTGGTCAAAGTATTCGAAGAAAGCTTTGCCCTTATCAGATATACAAGACCATGGAGTGTTATTTTATCATTTAGGTACAAGCATATGAGTTGCTTGTTGCTTGGGTATTAATAATATGACAATTGACATTACAGTAATTTTAAAATTTTGCGGAATCGAGAGTGAGATTTAAATTTACATTTTCTAATTAAAAAAGACACTCTGATAATGAAATGTCAGATGAGTCATTTCTCTATCATTACTACTTGTGACCGCTGTCCATTTTTTCCACAGATGCATCGACTAACACAGAAAAGTTTCGATTTGCCTGTTTCTGCCTTAAAACAAAAAATGATGAAACATGGCGGCCGAATTGCTTAACTGTCTTAAAGAGCCACTGTACCATTCCCGAGACAGTAAGCCGTAAGCCGAGCGTCGTCGCTAAAGAATGTTCCGTTCGGCTTGTGCTAATCTTTTTGTGAGAGTTGTTTTGTGTGCTCGTCGTTTTTGCAACGGCCGATTCTCGTGACCAGCATGCAGCCGTAAAGTTGTGCTTCTTGTTCAGAAACACTGGCACAGAAACTATTAAAATGTTTAAAACAGCGTACAAGCATGGTACTATTGGAAAAACTCACGTGTTTGAGTGGTTGCCCGTTTTAAAACAGGTGAAACGTCATATGGTGACAAACCTCCCCTGGTCGTCCTCCTACGCCCCGAACCGATGAAAATGTAAAAAAAAAGAGGAAATCATCTTGGAAGATCGAGGACGGTCCATTGACGAAGTTGTGGAGCTGTCTGGAGTGATTTGGAGTGTAGTATTTTAACGGACGATTTGGGGACGAAGAGGGCGACTGTCAAATTCGTGCCTTGATTGATGACTGCTGAACAAAAGCAAGGTCGCGGGGAAGCAAAAAAAAAACAGATATATCATATTTGCACAGTAAAGGTCTGATGTCCCATAATCAAGGAAAATAATGTAATGCTTAAAGGGTCGATGTCCTTTTTTAACGAATGTAAGGAATGCATTTTCTAGCCCTGGTCATAATGTCATCTTATTATGAAAACACTCTGTACATATTTAATAGACACGTTCTTAGGTGAATACGTTTTACTAGTCAGAGTATTCCCATTAGACCTAAAGTGTCAAGCGATGAGCGTTTAAAAATTGTTTACTTAAAGATAGACGTGCGGGGTGTGTGTGGTTATAATGCAGCCCTCTTAGACTCAAGGGCCTTGCACTATTCATTTCATATTCCCATTAGCATCGGTTGAACTGAACCATACCTACCCATTTGTGCGTTAGCCATGACCTGCGCTGCATTAAAATATGCTCGATATTAGTGAAATTTACAGTGCATGTTATATATATATATATATATATATATATATATATATATATATATATATATATATATATATATATATATATATCTTTATTCAGGTGAGTGAATCTCACAGAACACATGTTGTCTATTGTACATGTTCTCATTTGTTTAAGTTATAAATTGAAAAGTACTTTCAATAAGTATATAATGTAAAGGTGGTTTTAGGAAATCATTTAATAATTAGCTTATATGAAAATACAGTGTATCTGAGTTTGAATTAAGTTTGTTATTTATATAAGGCTAAGTTATAAATTGAGAAGTAATTATCTGATGTAAATAAAGGGGCTTTATGAAATAATTTGAGAATTATCTAAGTTTAAAATAGGTTTATTATTTATACGAGGCTAAGTTATAAATTGAGAAGTAATTATCTGATTTAAATAAAGGGTCTTTATGAAATAATGTAAGAATTATCTAAGTTTAGATTAGGTTTGTTATTTGCGCGAGGCTAAGTTATAAATTGATAAGTAATTATCTGATTTAAATAAAGGGGCTTTATGAAATAATTTGAGAATTAGCTAAGTTAAATTAGGTGGTTTACTTATACGAGGTTAAATCAACAATCATAAATCAAGTAGGAGTTGAGTTATGTCAGTTTGCATTAAGTGAGTAAAGTCTGTTTGAAGGTAAATTGATTATAGTTTGGAAGGTGTGAGGCGCACCTTCGCTGTTTGTTCACCCAGTAGGACGTCATACTGGTAGAGGCGAGCTTTTGAGCTGGGTTAGGTAACCACAACACGGTGGCTTTTAGTGGCATCGCCAGACTAAGGTAGGGTTACAAGGGAACCATTGCACCTATCCCTGTTCGATGCGTGGATACCAGAGAGGGCACATTGTTGCGTTCGCCCTTTGTGTCCATTGCACTGCTCAGTATTCAGTCTCCCTTCCGCCTAGTCGGCATATCCAGGCCGATTCTGCTATCGGAAGCGATGCTTTCGCTTCCACCCTAAGTGGTGGCAGCCTTTTCCAGTGCCGTACCCAGCGCGAATCAACCCCCCAAGTGCACTGGGCACCAGTCATATGGAGCTTCAGCCCTTTGCTCTAGATTACCACGTTGTCTTCATAGACCACCATAACCTATTCCGATTGCACCCCCTTCTTTGGACGCATCGGTATAGAAGTACCTCGCGGTTTAATGCTCCGTTTATTTCTGCTGCTCTGCTCTTCCGGGTGTGCGCCCCTTGTCTGTACACCGGTTTTTCTACTGCCGCCCATATCTTCAGGAGAGAAGGCGACATTTAATTTTATTTTCACTGTTTCAATTGAGAATGTAAAGACTACACTTTTACGGACTTCTAATTAAAATCTCACTAAAATAACAATTAGCCATTAATGGATGAAAAGACTATTTCTTATAGATAGTAATATTTATACAGGAATCCATTATATCGAACAGTCATGATCGTCTATCATTAAGGCAATTAAAACTGTCGGCGATACTGTTGGCAGTCGGGTCACATGCATGAATGTAACACACTTCCACATGAGAAAGGGGCTTGAGAGGCGAGAGAGGCAATAGCCGAACGTGCCACAAGGTAAGGCAAGGTCACACAACTACTATTTACTAACGATTAGCTATTTGACAACAAATTATAGTACTAGTTTTTTAATGCCCCAAGACTTTAAAACTAACACAGCAACATTTGAAGAAAAATGTGATTTGGCGGCTTTAAAAACACGTTAAAAGTTTTATCTGAGTTTTAGTGGCCTACGGTCTGCGGCAATTCCTGTCAAGCCAGATAAAATCGTGTTGTTACGAATAAATTAAAACTCTGTGCTCTACAGAAATACAACTGTACTTTGATTTATACCACAGCACGGGTTTCTATGAATGCTAAAATATCAATTAAAAAAAAAGTCGACGCAGCAAGTGCGTTATGGTAGTGAATTTTCATAAAAATCTTTTTAATAGCAAATATGTTTTTTTAAGAAAGCAGGCATCAAATTTAGTTACCAGTATAACCTATATAGTAGAAACAATGTGCCATGTTTCATCAAAATAACTTTATTCTTTGATTTTTTGGTCAACCTTATAGGTGAATAGCAAATTGAGCTACTCAAATTTGAAGCATTTAATGAAAATTCGCTACCATAACGCACTTGCTGCATCCCGAATTTCTTTTCTTACAAACATGCATTATATTTCGATGGTAAATGCAAAAATGCAACAACATAAAGCGTGTTCGATTAAAAAAAAAAGAAGAAAATTTGAATCACCAACGACTTATGGGCCACCCTGTAATTGTAGAAATATTTTTTAAGATGTAGCTCAAGACACCCTATAATTAATGTATACAATTTTTTTAGTATCTTGCATAATAACGAATATATTGAACTTTAATGATTTTTTACGAACATTCGATAAAAATTATATACTATTAAACCAACACTACTGCCAAAGCATCAGAGAAAGGGTCTATTTGAAATGCATTTTCTGGGAATATTTTAGTAAAATGAAGGACAATGACGATTGAAACTAAGACTTCAGGCTTTGCAAAGCATTCTTCTTGAGACATTTTCTTTCCATAGCTATATTAGTTTCAGGTTCATTGCCTAAATATTATCAATTTTGACGTTTTAAATCGCGACTTTGACGTTTTGAGGAAACCCCAAATTTATTTTTCTTTAAATGTCTGTAACTTTGTTGTCCTTTAACCTACAGAGCTAAATTTTGGTAGGTAACTTACCTATGATGATATAAATACGCGTACCAAATTTGGTTGCCCTTACTTTGTTAGTTCTGGAGATATAATTATTTTTTTTTTCGAAAGAAAACAAAATTTTCCTGAAAACTTCGGCGGATTTTCCTGGATAACGAACTTATCCAAGCCACTTGCAAAATGTAGGTATTCACCAAATTTAATCAAAATAGGCCCATTAGTTTTGGAGTTATAGGTGTGATACATACATACATACATACATTAAACATATAAAAATTGAAACTGGCCCCGGATATGTGTTCTAGGGGGCCTCTTTAGCTCTCATTTCAAGAAATTTTTTCAACATTCAAAAGTCAGGAACTTCTCATTAGTGATTTTTTTTTCAGAAAATTCACTAATACATTAGCAAAAGTTCTTCTAGGCGTCTCGCTTTAAAATTTTAAACGTTATCTTATTAGTTTGCATAAACTGAAAATCGCTTTTTAACTCTTATTCTCGAACTTAAGCATCTTCATAAATTTAAATAATTACCGTGTTTATTCAATACGTGACAGTGAATTAAAAGTATATTAAGTAGAGATCCGCAAAGAGAAGTGGTGTATACATCATAGAAAAAATATTATTCAGGTAAAAAGTGTAATTGTCTGCCCCAGAGCGGGTTTAGCTGATTTCTACTCTATTACACTCAACCCTGGGGCCGACAGTAAGCTATAAAATTTTTATAAGAAATGATTAAGACACCATAAACAAGGTATTGGCTCTCAAATGTATAAAATAATCACAACCATCAAGCTGCCAAACAAATAACACGGACACAAAACAAAGAAAACCCAACTCAATCAGCCAATTCAAGGAGTTAGAGTCCCTTAGAATGCGTTAACAAATCTTCTTTGTATTTATTGAGATTTAAACTCTCTAGAACTCAAGGTTCCATCCGAGTTGCAAACGAATTGTAGTTTCACAGCGCTATAAGTGAAGCATCTTTCAAACAAATATGACGAATGACAAATAATCGCTGGAGAGGGACCAACAATGGCACTATGAGTGAAAGCAGCAAGTGTAACTGCTACGATCGACCATTCAGAGGAGTCATACCATTTTGGGCCAAAAATTGACGCATAGGCAGGGCTGTGTGAACAGGAACGTTATCGTGATGGGAAAATCAATCGCCCGACTGTTCCAAATAAGGCCTCTTCGCCACAAACTATTGCGCAATCTTTTCAAAACTTCCAGGTAGAAACCCTGACCCTGTGGAACAAACTCTAAATGGGCAACTCTTCTCACATCGAAAAAACAAATCAGCATTGTTTTGACGTTTGATTTCATTTGGCGAGCTTTTTGAGGTGAGAGCTTGGCGTCTCCCACTGGCTTGATTGTTGCTTCGTTTCAGGGTCGTAATCTTACCACGATTCTTCACCTTATAACTTACTTTAACATTTTTTTATTGTTGACCGGCTAATTTAAAAATAAAAAAATGCATTGTCATTAATCGTCAGTAATATAAAATAGTAAGTAAATAGACCAAATATAAATTACTGAAGCATGAGATATACACCGTGTGAATTCTCGCCATTTTTATCTGGGCACTGTAAAAAAATATTGAACATAAACATTTAATTAATTAATTAAGCAAAATGATATTTGATGACAAATTGAAATTATTTTAAATAAATTGAATTACAATTTTTTTTTTAATTTTTCGTGTTTTGACAGATTGCTATGGAAAATCGCTATCATAACGCATTTGCTGCGTCTAGGCTTTATCTTATGTTTTAGGAAGCTGGAGACCCTGTGAACCAACCAGCACCACAACATAAGTATGCTGTGCCAGCACTATAACCAATTTGTAGTTACCGATATCAGACTAGATTTACATAACACAGCGCTCTATGCCAGTAAAAGTTTCATTATCGGCGGTAATCTCTCAGCTAAAGAGTTAAATGGATTACTAACACGGCATTGGCGTTGCTAATTGCCTTTTGCATAATGAATATTATTTCGTTAGTGTGCGGAGTAGGTGTTAAATCGAGCCAGTAATTCATCAAATTGACAAGCATTTTATAGGGAGTGCACGTATCTGTGTTTATGGCAATAATGCTGAATGTCAAGTCTATTATTAAATACATGTTGAGTAAATGGCAATAATGTAGCCGTGTAATGAATAAAACACCTGATTTTAATACCCGTACACACACACATGCATATATATATATATATATATATATATATATATATATATATATATATATATATATATATATATATATATATATATATATATATATATATATATATATATATATATATATATATATATAACAGGTGGGCCATCTAACGTTTGGAATTGGCGCTATAGGTTATTTAGAGGTTGGAAGGTTTGATGACATTTCCAATGTGACAGAAAGTTAGTTTTATGTTTGACATTTATGAAATGGGTCGATTTTTGCTTGAACAAAGTTGGGAAACATTAAAAACTTACTTTCAAAGTGGTGTCTTCTACTCAAACTGAAAGAAATTTACGAAAAAAAATTCACTACTATGACCCCCATGCTGCGTCCAGTATAAATTTAAATCGGTTGCAGAAAAGAACAGGCACTTGTGAATCCTTGGGAAAGTCTACGACTGTACTAAGTATGGAACGGTTTCACTAAGTTAGGGCAATAACAAGCAACCAGGTGTGCTATTTACATTGAATTAAGTCTTAAAAGTTTACATCTCGTCCTAATTGAATTTGTCATACAAAAACTCACCAAAAAAATCATCGGAATAACACAATCTGATCAGATAACGGTAAAATGAAATAAAAGAATAAAAAAAGTTAAGTCATTAACTGGGATTAGAACGCGTGTTATAGGAGTCCATTATTAAATTTACTCTGCTCCCTCCACCGCTCGGCCATTCTCGACATGATCTATGTACTAACGGGTATATGCCCTAGTATATTAATTTGCAACGTAGTGATTACTTACACCATACAATTTTGGTTTAAAATGGATTTTTTTCTTATATTTTAACGAAATGAAGGAAAACGACGGTTGAGACATAGATCTAGGAGCTTTTTAGTCATTTCGAGCCGTATTTTTAACTACAGAGGGGATACTCTTTATAACAGAAACCAGCGTACCAAATTTGGTTACCATAGCTTTTTAATTTTCAGAGATATGAATTTTTTTCGAAAGAAGATCCAAAATTTTAACGGAAAACCATGTCCGATTTTCCTGGCTAACGAACCTATCCAAGCCATTTAGAAAAGGAAGGTACTCGCCTAATTTGATCAAAATCGGCCTATTATTTTTTGAGTTATCGGTGTGCAACACACTTATGGAATAAAATTCATTACTCAGCAAAAAATAGTTTTTGTGGAAAACGCTGAGACACGGGAAGTTTAATTTGTCGAACATTATGTTATAATAATAGTTAAAAAAATTAACTCCCACCATTTTACCCCCACCACTTTATCCATTAAAAAAAATAGCAACTCTAAATTTTTTCATCACAATTCGATGGATCACATTTTGCTGAATGCGGAGATATCCCATATGTATGGTCTAATAATACAGTTTTCAATACAGGCTTGAAATTTAATACCGGAATATTAATACTAAACAGTTTACCCTGAAATTCAAATTTCGAAAATAAACTTAATAAAAACGTCAATTTCTTATAATTAATGTTCAAAATGTTCTCCATTCACTTGCACACAACGAAATAATCTGCTCTGGAATTCTAACGACTAACTACTATTCTAACCTAACTCTGTTCAACACGTCAGGCGTTACGTTCCTAATTTCTGTTGTTATTTTCATTTTCAAATCATCTAAATCAGCAGGTTGCGATTTATACACTCTGTTTTTGAGGTATCCCCATAAAAAGAAATCAAGAGGTGTAAGATCTGGTGTTCTAGAGGGCCATTCTACGAAACCTCTTCGTCCAATCCATCTTCGTGGAAAGACTTCGTGTAAATACCCCCGTACTTGAAGAGCAAGTGGTGCGGTGCACCGTCTTGTTGAAACCATATCCTTTCATGGGAAATATAAGGTTCCATTACATTTGAATACAATTCTGCTAACATTGGGACAACCTGTTCTCTTAGCATTTCTAAATATCTTGGACCGTTTAGATTTTCAATAAAAACAGGTCCAACTACGTGATCACCAATGATACCAACCCAAACGTTCAACTTCTGAGGACGTTGAGTGTGTTTTTGTCGCATCCAGTGGGGGTTTTGGGCAGCCCAGTATCTGAAATTTTGGCTGTTTACATTGCCACATTGACAATAAGGATGTGCCAAAAACGCAGTTTGTGGATCAATTTGTAAAGAGAGTTCATGAAACTGGATCGCTGTTGGATAAAACAACCCGTGTACCTACTCGTCCAGTGCGCTAATCGAAAACATCGCTGCTGTTGCTCAGAGTGTGCGTGAACGACCATCAACATCAACTCGTCATCGTTTTCAAGAATTGAAGATTTCACGCACTTCTTTGAGAAGAATGTTGCATAAAGATCTTGGTATGAATGCGTACAAAGTTCAATTAGTGCAAGAGCTGAACCCGCATGATCATCCGATTTATTTTCGGTTTGCTCAATGGGCCATATACCGCTTGATCGAAGATGAGCATTTTTACCGAAAAATCGTCTTTTCAGATGAAGCTCATTTCCACCTCGGAGGATACGTCAATAAGCAAAATTTTCGTATCAGGGGCTCAGAAAATCCGCACGTCATCGTGGAGGAACCAATGCATCCACAACGATTGACTGTCTGGTGCGGATTTTGGTCTGACGGCATTATTGGGCCATTTTTCTTCGAAAATGAGCCAGGAAACGCCGCTACGACGGTGAATGGCGATCGCTACCGCGCCATGCTTTTTTGTTTCCCAGAATTGAAGAGTATAACATAGACGACATTTGGTTTTAACAGGACGGCGCAACGTGCCACACAGCCAACAATCGATCTTTTGCGCACTGTTTTCGAAAATCGCATAATCAGCCGAAATGCTGATGTCAATTGGCCACCTCGAAGCTGCGATTTGACTCCGTTAGACCTTTTTTGTGGGAATCCGTTATAGACAGGTGTTACGCTAACCATTAAGAGACGATTGTCGACTTGAAACATGAAATCGAAGTTGCCATTGACGAAATAGAGGCCCATATCACTAATTCATTTAAGTGGTAGTTTTCTTGTTTATGGCCGAGGCGTTACACAATAGTGCTGCAAATTGAATCATAACTTCCACATAGCTGAGATAATCTACTCTCCTCAGAAAGACATTCTTATGAAATAACAATGACTTGACCACAAAGAAAATATTTGTATTCCTGTACCAACAAACTGCTGGCACATTATATTACTACAGTTTTAACGAAAAAATGTCAATTTTCACCAAATCACCCCTTACTTATCCATTACCCTGAAGCGATCTTACCCAAAAACAATTCGAAGCGTTCCTTTGTCGGGTGCTAACTGGACACCAAATTTGAAGATGATATCTCAATTCGTTCGAAAGTTATTGCGTCTACTAACAGACAGACGGACAGATAAAAAAGATTTCGTTCCAGAATCAAGTTTTCTATATGTTTTCAGCCTTTTTACGCCGTTTTAGCAAAAAAACTTCTAAATTTCTGTCATCGATATTCCACCACCACACATTCAACCCCTAATTCAATTTCAGCACAGAATACCACATGTTTGATGAAATTGAGAGCTTTCTAATTAACAAACCCTAAAACGTTATATTACTCGAGTTTTAACGAGGAATGTCAATTTTCAGGCTTACCCCCTGTACGATTTTACCGAAAAACAATCCGAACCGTTCGTTTGTCTGGTTCTAACTGTATACCAAATTCGAAGACGATATCTCAATTCGTTTTAAAGTTATCATGGCTACAAAAAGAGACATACAGACAGACAAAAAAATGTCGTTCCCAAATTATGTTTTCTATATGTTTTGATACTGCTTATGACGTTTAAGTGAAACAAATTTTTTGAAATTTTTGTCGCCGATGCCATACTTCATGTACATGTATTGACAATGTGGAAGTAATAAAAGGCGCGGTTTTGTCTGATTATGCCTTCACTGTGTTCCCAAGGTGCTTTTTTGGCTTCACTGTATTTTAAATACAGATGTATACTGTCGGTTTTCTTTTCTGGAACCGGTGTCGCTCCTTGGCAGCATCACCAAGCAGAGAAACAGGTTACAGAGAAGAAAACCTACACTTGTGAAGCCAGAGGCGAAGTCGCTACATCTGTATTCAGTATAAAACAGTCTCACCAAGGGCAAAACGAAGTGAGACGTAAGGCAAGTAGTATGTTGTCACGGCAGCTCCAAAAACACAGAATGTAAAAAAAATAGAGACTGTATACAACCAACTAACAATTGAGTAAATTGTCAGCCCTGGCCCATTTCTTCCCCAACAACGATTAAGGAACTCATTGTATTCTTTTATGGCAGCAAATTTTTCATTGTGGAGTTGCAGCAAGTGCGCTATGGTAGCGAATTTTTATAGAAATGATATAAACATGCAAAATTGAAACTGACCTCGGATATGGGTCCTTGGGGACGCCTTAGCTCACACTCACCTCAAGAAAATTTTGGAAAGTCTCAGTCGTGATCTGGTCATAAGCAAAAGTGTTTTCACGGAAATTTAAAAAAAGTCTGGACGCAACAAGTGCGTTATGGTAGTGAATTTGCATAAAAATGTTTTTTTAATAGGAAATATGTATTTTTTAAAGAAAGCAGGCATCAGATTTGGTTACCAGTATAATCTGTATAGTAGAAACAATGTACCAGATTTCATCAAATAACTTTATTGTTTAAAAATGTAAAAAAAAAAATCCGAAAATAAACTTAAAATTACATTATTACATGGAATACAATATACCACTCCAGACACTTTGTATTCCATGTAATAATTGTAGTTTAAGATACATTGGCCAAACAAGCAGAGTCCTTAAAGGTAGGTTAACACAGCACAAAAGTGACATACGTTTACAAAAAAGAGCTTGCGCTCTGTCTGAACATAATCTCGACACTGGCCACAATATAAATCTTAGTATTGTTTCTATTTTATACTGTGAAACCTTAAGTAATAAAAGAATGTGTTTAGAAGAATTTGAAATTACTTTAACGACTATTTAATAAACTTAAAGAAAGATAATAGTTTTAGAAATCAGAAGGCTATTTATATTTCCTAGACAAAAACAAATTCAATTAGACAATAGTTAGATTTATGTCAGTTTGGCACTTTTCGACTTCACTCAAATTTATAAAAAGGTTTTTTCATATTTGTTATTGATAGTGGCGTGCGGTCCCTGGAAGCAAGGGAAGCATTGCTTCCCTTAAAATAACGACCACATACCTACTTAAAAATAATTTATATTAAACCGCATTATTTAAAATCCATTTTGTATTTTAAATATTAAATTTCAAATTCGAAAACTAATTTATCTATTACAATTTTTAATTCGCAAGCTCACACCTAATTATTTATTATGCATCATACTGTACTTGTATATGCGCTCTGCGCTCTTAGAAAGGACGTCGTCGCAGTAAACGCGACCGCCAACCAACAGCATGAACCTGATACTAGGAGTGGATGCAATGACTTCAGTTAAATACACGTAGTCAGCAGGCCACATAATGAGAAACCCTTGCTGGATGCTAGAAGCAATGTACGTGTATTTAAACATGTAGAACATATTGAAAGACCCGATGCACGTACAACGTGAATGTCTCTGATTATTTCGTAGATATAAGCAGTTGACTAAGTTAAATACATTGGCATTTTATGATTATTAATATGGCTGCAACTAGATCAGCTTTTCACAGCGGCGTCGGTGGGGGTGGGAATTTACAAACTTTACGAACAAGTGGTAATAATAACTGTGTTGTGTCGTGTGTTTTTTGATAACCAAAGGATTTTCAGCTTTATCGTTTGCTGAAAAACTTGCTATTATTAATAAAGGTAGGCCGAAACCTACTCTAAAAAACTTAAATACAAGAATTAAAACATGTATTCGACATTTCAACTCGGAAAAAACTTATAAACAATATGAATGGTTAACAGGAATAAACTGTTTTGTTGGCCTGGTAGCCTATTTGTAACTGAAAAGGGGGTGTGGAATAAAAGTGGGTTTTCCGACTTGAATAATCTACATAAAGTAGTAAAAAGACATGTTATGTCTAAAGCGCATTTACAGACCATTTTAAAATTAAGTGTCTTTGGAAAAAACGCGAATTGAACACGCCGTTGACAAGCAGATAAAAGTTAGTCATCGCCCACACAATGAACTGGTTGATAAAAACAGAAACATATTAAAAAGACTTATTGATGTTGTGTGTTTTCTTGGTCAGCATGAATTGGGGTTCAGGGGTCATGACGAAACAACTACATCTGCAAATAGACGAAACTTTCAAGACCTAGTTTCTTTAATAGCCAAATACGACATTTGTTTAAAAAATCACTTGGAACAGTCTAACGTTTTTCGCGGGACATCAAATCGCATTCAGAATGACTTAATTGCGGCTGCTGCCACTATTATTTTGAACAGAATTAAATCTGAAATTAATTAAACAGACTCGTTTCATTGCTATTGTTCTAGATGAAACAACCGACGTAACTAATTTAGGTCAACTATCTGTAGTAATACGCTATGTAAAAATGGGTGGGAGCAAAAAAGATTTTTAGGCTTTAAAAATGTGACAGAAGATCGTACCGCAAACGCCTTATATAAAATTCTTCTTAATATCATGAAATATATTGAGGAGACTGATAATAAATTAATTGCCCAAAGCTATGATGGGGCTGCTGTTATAGCCGGAGATTTAGGAGGTCTTCAAGCTTAAGTGCGGGAAACGTTTTCCAGTGCTCTATTTGTACACTGTTGTGCTAATAAATTAAATTTAATTTTATCCCATAAATCATATTAAAGAATGTAAGGTGTTTTTTGCTACCCTAAGTGGAATGGCTGCTTTTTCCAAATCTATGAAGCGCACACAAGCCTTAGACTCAATTGTTAAAAAACGTTTACCCAAAGTAGCTGCAACCCGATGGAACTACAACGCAGACTTGTGTGAACTATATTTGAACACCGTGAATCGTGAATTGAACTTTTTGAAAACATAATAAAAAATAGCAAAAATTGGGATGCAGAAACAATAAATAGTTCTAGAGGATTTTTGGATGGTTTGAAAAGAGACTTTAATTTTAATTTTTGGCTTAATATATTTTCGGAAATATTTCCGTTTTCAGATAATGTATTTAACATATTGCAATGCAAAACAAATGACCTTGGTTTTTGCCTGAAGAAAATTTGTGAATTTAAATCCATTATAATTCAAAAAAGGAATGAATTTGATAAGTTTTGGAAAAAACAATGAAATTAGGAAAAGTGGTGCCACGAAAAACGCGTCTGCGTACTGACAATGTGGGAGACCTTCAAACTTCTTATCGCCGCCTTTTCTACAAAATCATAGATCAAATTCAGCAGCAAATTAACTGCAGATTTGATCATCTCAGTGACCTGAAATTTCTTGAATTGTGTACCTTGGGATACCTTTCCCAGAAGATTCATTCAAATCATTATTCCACCACTATGGACATTATTTTGACAAAGCCTTATTACGATCAGAACTTACAGTCATTTATGAAACCGATGTTATTGACACAAAAACTACCGCGAGTGAACCTTTAACTTTCTTAAAAGAATCAAAATTGGAAAATGCATTTTCTGAAGCGTTCAAATTTTGTGAATTAGTGTTAACAATTCCTGCTACTAGTGCGTCTGTAGGAAGAAATTGTTATACATTGAAACGTATCAAGAGTTTTGTTAGGAATTAAACAGGACAGGAAAAACGTTCCCAAATTTCAATTTTGTCAATTGAAAATAACTTCGTCGAGGAAATGTCCCAGAATCTACAGTTTTATGACATTATTAACGAATTTGCCAAAAACGACAGAAGAATTGAGTTACACTACAAATAGGTAAGTTTCTGAAAATTGCTTCCCTTATTTAAAATGTCACCGCACGCCCCTGGTTATTGAATAATTAGTTTAGTAAAACTCACGTTAAATGTAAGTACTTTAATCTTTTATATTTTTCCTATGTAAATTGTAAACTTTGTTCTTTCCATGTTGTAGCCTTGAGAATGGAATAATTTTTTTCCGAAAGCTCGGCATTTAATAAAGAGTTTTATTTTGCAACTGACGGCTTTCCAACAATTTTTTGGTAAATAACAATATTACCGTCGCAAAAACTTAATACTATATATATATATATATATATATATATATATATATATATATATATATATATATATATATATATATATATATATATATATATATATATATATGTATGTATGTATGTATGTATATGACACCGATAACTCAAAAAATAATGGTCCGATTTTGACTAAATTTGGTGAATACTTTCCTTTTGCAAGTGGCTTGGATAAGTTCGTTAGCCAGGAAAAGCGGCCCAGATTTTGCCGGAAAATTTTGTGTTTTCTTTCGAAAAAAAAGTATATCTCCGGAAATAACAAAGCAAGGGCAACCAAATTTGGTATGCGGGTTTATATCATCATAGGTAAATTATCTACCTAATTTAGCTCTGTAAGTTAAAAGACAAAAAAGTTAGAGGCATTTAAAGAAAAATAATTTGAGGTTTTCCTCAAAACGTTAATGTCGCGATTTAAAACATCAGAATTGTCAACATTTAGGCAAAAAACTTGAAACTAATATGGGCTATAGAAAGAAAATGTCTGAAGAAGAAAGTTTTACAAACCCTGAAGTCTTAGATTCAACCGTCATAGCCCTTCATTTTACTAAAATGTTTCCAGAAAATTCATTTCAAAAAGACCAATTCTCTGATGATTTGGCAGTAATCTTAGCTAGAGAGTTCATCGTTTAATGGTATATAATTTTTGTCCAATTAGTCCATAGTAAAAAATCAATAAACCTCAATATATCCCTTATTATACAAGATACGAAAAATAAATTGTATACATTAATTATAGGGTGTGTTGAGCTACATCTTAGAAAAATATTTCTACAATCACAGGCTGGCCCATAAGTCGTTGGTGATACAATTTTTTTTAGTGGAACACGCCTTATGTTATTGCATTTTTGCACTTTTTATCGAAATATAATGCATGTTTGTAATAAAAGAAGTTCAGGACGCAGCAAGTGCGTTATGGTAGCGAATTTTGATTATATGCTTCAAATTTGAATAGCTCAATTTGCTATTATCCTATAAGGTTGACCAAGAAATGAGTTTTTTCGGGAACACTTTAAGTTTACCTACTTTCGGAAATTTTTGTACATTTGCAAACAATAAAGTCCTTTTGATGAAACATGGCACATTGTTTCTACTATATAAGTTATACTGGTAACCAAATTTGATGCCTGCTTTTGTTAAAAAGAACACACATATTTGCTATTAAAAAACATGTTAGAAATTAAAATATTTCAAATAAAATTGGTTTATTCAGAATTAATATAATTACTAAAGATCACATGCCAACAACTCAACAACTCATAATAATCTAATTGAAAATGTTCATCTTCAATACAGCCGGGTATCCCCCTTCATCCTTGCCCTTCTTACATATCGTCACTCAGTCTGTTCCGTTTCCGTTTTCAGATAATGTATTTAACATATTGCAATGCAAAACAAATGACCTTGGTTTTTGCCTGAAGAAAATTTGTGAATTTAAATCCATTATAATTCAAAAAAGGAATGAATTTGATAAGTTTTGGAAAAAACAATGAAATTAGGAAAAGTGGTGCCACGAAGAACGCGTCTGCGTACTGATAATGTGGGAGACCTTCAAACTTCTTATCGCCACCTTTTCTACAAAATCATAGATCAAATTCAGCAGCAAATTAACTGCAGATTTGATCATCTCAGTGACCTGAAATTTCTTGAATTGTGTACCTTGGGATACCTTTCCCAGAAGATTCATTCAAATCATTATTCCACCACTATGGACATTATTTTGACAAAGCCTTATTACGATCAGAACTTACAGTCATTTATGAAACCGATGTTATTGACACAAAAACTACCGCGAGTCAACCTTTAACTTTCTTAAAAGAATCAAAATTGGAAAATGCATTTTCTGAAGCGTTCAAATTTTGTGAATTAGTGTTAACAATTCCTGCTACTAGTGCGTCTGTAGGACGAAATTGTTCTACATTGAAACGTATCAAGAGTTTTGTTAGGAATTAAACAGGACAGGAAAAACGTTCCCAAATTTCAATTTTGTCAATTGAAAATAACTTCGTCGAGGAAATGTCCCAGAATCTACAGTTTTATGACATTATTAACGAATTTGCCAAAAACGACAGAAGAATTGAGTTACACTACAAATAGGTAAGTTTCTGAAAATTGCTTCCCTTATTTAAAATGTCACCGCACGCCCCTGGTTATTGAATAATTAGTTTAGTAAAACTCACGTTATATGTAAGTACTTTAAACTTTTATATTTTTCCTATGTAAATTGTAAACTTTGTTCTTTCTATGTTGTAGCCTTGAGAATGGAATAATTTTTTTCCGAAAGCTCGGCATTTATTAAAGAGTTTTATTTTGCAACTGACGGCTTTCCCCCAATTTTTTGGTAAATAACAATATTACCGTCACAAAAACTTAATACTATATATATATATATATATATATATATATATATATATATATATATATATATATATATATATATAAACACACACATATATATACATATATATATATATATATATATATATATATATATATATATATATATATATATATATATAAACATAGGTATAAAAATTGAAACTGACCTCGGATATGGATTCTAGGGGTCCTAGATCGCGCTCATTTGAAAAAAATTTTGCAAAGTCTAACCATCAATACCTCTCTATTAGTGAATTTTTTAAAATAAAAATTCACTAATAATGTAATGTAATGTTGAAATACATTGAAACAGATTTACTAGTATATCAATTAAATTGGTAAGTGCATGCTTGTTTGAAATGTACACTCATATTAGGCTAATGATGTAAACATTCCTGTTTTGCTTATAAATCGCCTTATACCATGCATTTACATAAGCATTTAAGGAAGTCAAATAAGTCACTTTCCTATATTTAGAAATCATTCATTAACTAAACACAAGTCAACAAAAAACACATGGCAGACAATGATACGCGCCACTAAAGGTAAACGCAGTGTTGTCAAATCAATAACATTTTCTGGTCACACAAGACTTTCATGTGAGGATATCACTAACCCGCATACAGTGTTCTTCAACTGATGGCGCAACAGGGATCAGCATGCAAATTTTTAAATGTTCAAATATTGGCTTCCCTGGTATTTTAGAGCAAAACTATGTTAGATTTTTTTAAACAGCATCACATTAGAAGTGTATCGCACTATTTTGTTTTATTTTTCACATAAATATATAAAAAAACAATATTGAACAAGAACAAGTACTTAGTCTCGAAGTTTATTTACAAGTCAAAACAAAGAGACAGAAGCGTGGAATTAACCTTAAATGAGATGTTCAAATATTCCTCCATCAGCTGCCAAACAATATGCTAAACGACTGTAAAAGTCAGATCTAACATTGCTTAATTGGTATTGTGTGATTCTATCGCATTCTGTTGAAATTGCATTTTTAAGTTGCTGAATAGTTTCAAAACAAACGTCAAAAATATAATGGGATTTGTAGCTATCAATTGCAAATTTTGTTTGTTGTCAGTTAGATTTTTATCCTCAGGGATCGTCCGCGGCCTTGACGCCCCGATAGCACTGCAACCTTTGGTTGATTGTGCATGCCCTTAGTATTACTCCACCCATTCCAAAATCACTGTGCCTTGAAGTAGTCTGCACAGCGATTGGTAGGGTGAAGTTTTATATTGCTCTGTCTTCGGTCTAGACTGACCGTAGATCAGTTATCTTTTGCGGTCCAGAGCTTTACACTCGCACAAGATGTGCTGGGCCGATTCCTCCCTCTCGCCGCAGAGTCTGCATGCGAGGTCCCCCTCGAACCGCTCCATTTTATAGAGATGTTTCTTGACGGCCATGTGTCCCGTCAAGAGACCTGTTATGTTTCTGAGCTGTGCTCTGCTAAGATTCAGCAGCTCCACAGCTCTCTTCGAACTGGGTTCGTCAATTATTGACTTCCCATTTCTGAGCCCTCGACAGTCTGCCCAGTACACCTTGTGTTGCTGCTGACCCAGGACTTAATTGCTCCCCTGGCAGTGCTCTTTGTCACGCCCAGGGCCGGTTCTGGTCCCATAAATGGTTCTGGTGACCCTCTCTTCGCGAGACTGTCAGCTTCTTCATTGCCTTTGACCCCCGAGTGACCCGGCACCCAGATGAGGGTGACCTCATTCTGCCCAGCCAGGTCTCTGGTCTCGTCTAGGCACTCACTCACCAGCCTGGAATTTACCCGTGGGCTACTTAGTGCCTTATAGATGCGGATAGATGAACAACTATTAGCATTTCGGGGGTGTTGTGGATTCCGCATATACATGCCAAACAAGCCAGCCAAATATGGAATCAAGATCGTGATGGTGTGTGATTCTTCGACAAAGTAAGTAGATGCCAGCCCCTATTTGGAGAGAAAAAACCTCTACTGGTGGCCTTCCATTAGCTAAGCATTATGTGAAAACCTTAACTGCTAGTGTCCATAGTAGCAACAGAAATATTACCATGGACAACTGGTTCACATCTGTAGAGCTAGCGGATGAGTTATTACTGGATCCTTACAACTTGACCATAATAGGCACTGTGAGAAAAATAAAAGGAATATTCCTCTTGAAATCTTAGAAACTAAAGGAAGAAAACCAGGCACCTCAATGTTCTGTTTTGACCAGCAAAAAAACACTAGTGTCATATATGCCGAAGAAGAACAGACTGGTAGTCCTATTGTCAACAATTCATGAAGGATCATCATTAAACGACATCACCAACATACCTACAACCATACAAAGGAAGGTGTTGACACTTTCGACCAGCTGTGCGCTAGCATAAATTGTGGTTGAAAAACAAGACATTGTCCATTGGCCATTTTTTATGATATGCTGAACATCATGTCAATCAACTCCCATGTCATGTATTCTTTCAATAATTATCGACAAAACCAAAAGCCACTTCCTCGACGTAAATATTTGCTAAGTATTTCCAACTGATTGATCAAATCGTGGCTAGAGATCAGAAAAAATATGCCATCTTTGAGACGCAATATTCGTGACATCGTGTGTGATATTTTGAAGGAAGAAGTTCCAGCTGATACTCCTGTCCAAACTGAAAAACGACGCACTGTTTGCTGTTTTTGTCAAAGGCGGTTACGTCGAATGACGACTACTTTTTGTTCAATATGCAATAAGTACATTTGCGCCGAACACCGAGCAAATTGTTGCACCAACTGCATTTCTTCGTAACACTTTTATAGTTTATTTTTGATATTTTGAGTAACAAATAAATGCATAAATGTATGTGTAATTTTATTTATTCAAAATTTTTTGTTATAAGTTCCATAGTATTTTATAAAATATCGTAAAAATTAGGACGGTCTGGTATTTACGTGTTTTGAAACAGGTCTGGTATTCTAGGGTTAGGTTAGGTTAGGTTAGGTTAGATTGTGAGTGGTCCATATCGGTCCCTCCACCGCGACCATAAGGTCTATTGTGGCTCACGCCTAATGTCTATATTTCGCCCAACAAATCCAGCCTCCTACAGAGGTCGATAACCTTTGCGGGCGAAAGTTGATCCAGATCCTCTAGGGTTAAACAGCGGAACAAACGCATCCGAGTAAACTATTACACAGCACATAATAACAAAGTATAACAATCTCTTTCAAAATGAAAAGCGGTGGAGCCAACTGACTGTGAGCAAGTTCAACAGGAGGCCACACAGTTAAGCAAAACTTCATGAGAACCCTTGGAGGGTGGACCTCTGGTACAATAGATGAAACTTCAGCTTCGATAACCTTCGTGTAGTTTTCAACTTCAATTTTCGAGGATTGAAAAACTAAGTATGGGAGCCGTTTTGTTTTTTGTTTTGTTTTGCAAATTAGCACCCTCTAAGGGTTGTCATGAAGTTCTGCTTAACTGTGTGGCCTCCTGTTGAACTTTCTCTCAGTTAGTTGACTCCACAGCTTTTCATTTTGAAATAGATTTTTATACTTTGTTAGTATTTGATGCATAATAGTTTACCCGGATGCTTTTGTTCCGCTTTTAGCGATTTTTTTTAAAAAAAATTCGCTTATGGGGAGATCTGTATATATATATATATATATATATATATATATATATATATATATATATATATATATATATATATATATATCCGACCGATAACTCAAAAAATAATGAACCGATCTTGATAAAATTTGCAGAGTACCTTCCTTTTGCAAGTGGCTTGGATAAGTTCGTTAGCCAGGAAAATCTGACCAGGTTTTCCCGGAAAATTTTGTGTTTTCTTTATAAAAAAATTCATATCTCCAGAAATAACAAAGTAAGGGCAACCAAATTTGGTACGCGTGTTTGTATTATAAAGAGTGAACTCTGTACCAAAATTCAAGTCCATAGCTTTAAAGACAAATAAGTTATGGGCAGTTAAAGCAATAAATGCAGGAGTTTTCCTCAAAACGTCAAACTCGCAATATTAAACGTCAAAATTGGCAATGTTTAGGCAAAGAATGTAAAACAAATACCATTTGTGAAACGAAAATGTTGCAAGAAGAATGTTCTGCAAACCCTTAAGTTTCAGATTCAACCGTCATTGCCCTTCATTTTACTAAAACGTTTACAGGAAATCCATTTCAAATAGACCCTTTCTCTGGTGCTTTGGCTGTCAGTTTAGTTAAGTTTAATAGCTGTTTGGATATTTATTTGTAGGTTTAGTGAAATTTATGGTTTAACGGCCTATAATTTTTTTTTAGCTAATTATCGTGGAACAAATTTGTTAATGCATTTTTTATCGAAATATGATGCGTTTATCTTAAAAAAAATCTGGACGCAGTAAGTGCGTTTTGGTTGCGAATTTTCGGTAAATTTGCAGTTAAGCTCCCGAACGCTTTTCAAAACACTGTTTTCAGAAACCTGCCTAGAGCCCCCCCTGGATCCACAAACCCCAAGAAAAATTTGTTATTCACACTCCCCAAGGAAGTTACGGGACCAGGAGTGAGTAGGGGTGCATAATTTTTTTAGCTAATTTTTTTAGAACATATTCGTTAATGTAATTTTGCATTTTTTATCGAAATATGATGCGTTTATAGGAAAAAAATCTGGACGCAGTAAGTGCGTTTTGGTAGCGAATTTTCGGTAAATTTGCAGTTTAGCTCCCGAACGCTTTTCAAAACAGTTTTCAGAAACCTGCCTAGAGCCCCCCCTGGATCCACAAACCCCAAGAAAAATTTGTTGTTCACACTCCCCAAGGAAGTTACGGGACCAGGAGTGAGTAGGGGTGCATAATTTTTTTAGCTAATTTTTGTAGAACAAATTCGTGAATGCATTTTTCCATTTTTTGTCGAAATATGATGCGTTTGCAAAAAAAAATCTGGACGCAGTAAGTGCGTTTTGGTAGCGAATTTTCGATAAATTTGCAGTTTAGCTCCCGAACGCTTTTCAAAAAACTGTTTTCAGAAACCTGCCTAGGCCCCCACCCCTCTGGATCCACAAACCCCAAAAAAAATTTCTTGTTCACACTCCCCAAGGAAGTTACGGGACCAGGAGTGAGTAGGGGTGTATAATTTTTTTAAACTAATTTTCGTAGAACAAATTCGTTAATGCATTTTTGCATTTTTTATCGAAATATGATGCGTTTGTAAGAAAAAAATCTGGACGCAGTAAGTGCGTTTTGGTAGCAAATTTTCGGTAAATTTGCAGTTTAGCTCCCGAACGTTTTTCAAAAAGCTGTTCAGAAACCTTCAGGTGAGGTCCTAGTAATGTCTGAAAACAATTTGTTGAAAAGCGTTCGGGCGCTAATCTGCAAATTTACCAAAGTTTCATTAAATCCTTCAAATTTCAATAACTCAATTTGCTATTAACGTAAGTTTTGTTGGATAGAAAACCAACATTTAAGTTTATTTTCGGAAAATTTTTGTATATTTTCAAACCATAAGTAATTTTGATAAAATATAGTACATTGTTTCTACCACATAGGCTATACCGGTAATCAGATTGATGCCTGCTCGCATTTGCTATTAAACACATTTTTATGGAAATTCACTTCCATAACACATTTTCTGCATCTAGACTTTTGAAAAATGTTTATATATTTGCAAACAATAAATTTGTTTCAATGAAATATGATACATTGTTTCTACTATATAGGCAACCAAGTTTGATGCCTGCTTTCATTAAAGAAAGACATTTGCTATTAAAAATATTTTAAAGAAAATTCGCTACCATAACGCACTTGCTGCGTCCCGAGATTTTAACTACATGCTTAACTCTTACTGTAGCTTTTAGCTTTGTTTCATTGTTTGACTTTAGATGTTAGCTTTCACCTTTTCTGTATCAATTGTTTTGATATCATTGTCCTTCCTTCAGCACAATTACCTACCAGAAAACAACGTTTTCTGGCAGACCTTTTTATTACGATTCTAGATTTACTCCTGAGGATGGCTACTTAGATAGTCTAAACGCGTAGGAAACTAATGAAATTTTTATTGTCTGGAAAAAAAGCCTTCTTTTGAGTGTTTAACTATTTTAATTAGATGTTTTAATAAGTCTGGACTTTATCAAAAGCTTTTCATAATCAACAAAACAGATGAACACATCTTTACGCTATTCTCTCTATAAGTGTCGACGTTCTCAATTTTCAAATGAATCCTAAAATTCAAATTGTTTTATTAAACGTATTTCGTTAGTTTTTTCTAAAAGTCATGAGTGTATATATATATATATATATATATATATATATATATATATATATATATATATATATATATATATATATATATATATATATAATCTTTACGTTCATTAGCTTAGATAATTTATATGATTTCAAACAACGGTGTTTATGTAATTATAGGTGAAGTCATTCGGTTAAAATAGACCAGGTATAATATCATGAACCGGTCGAAGTGAAAGATAAAATTAAATTAACTAGTTTATGACAGGTCGCGTTCTATCCGTACATCGCACAACCTTCACATTGAAATCAGTTTTATTAGATGTTGTTGGCGCTTATACTGTAAAATTATGAAAGCAGATGGAGCGTATTTCCAAGGTCAGCACCAGTTTATATATATATATATATATATATATATAT
Source organism: Tillus elongatus (assembly GCA_964006375.1). NCBI lineage: Eukaryota > Metazoa > Arthropoda > Insecta > Coleoptera > Cleridae > Tillus > Tillus elongatus. The sequence continues at coordinate 214,392,729 of OZ023263.1, forward strand.
ATATATATATATATATATATATATATATATATATATATATATATATATATATATATATATATATATATATAGCTATATCACATCAAAAAAATAACCCAAACGCTCAAACAATATGACTTAAAAATGAGCTACAAAACCAATAACAAAATAATAAACAAAATAAATAAAAAAACAAGAACACAACCCACATAACTTAAGCGGAATATATCAAATATATCAAATAGAATGTGACACATGCAATAATAAATATATATGAATGACAAAAAAAAATCAATAGAAACCAGATTCAATGAACATATAACAGAATTTGATAAAATCCACATACCTAGCTACAAATCAAACGTAGCTACACACATTCACAACAGAAAACATCAAAAACCAGAGATCAACAAATTACAACTAATAAAACATATTAAGACCACACAAAAAATGGAAATCTGAGAACAATACTACAACAAACAAACAATAAAAAAACAATTAATCCCAGAACAAGTCCAAGTACAAACATTTAAACAAAACTTAATAAAAGCCATACAAGTAGACAAATTCTTTTACCACAATAATGAAAACAGGAAACCGATACAATCGACATAGACCAAAAGCACAGCCAATCAAATAACTGCAAACCGACCAATAGAAGCTCAACACGCAAGCGTCACGTACAACTTTAGACATAGAACACTAGGAACGATCAGAGTCAGTAGAGTGCTGATGATGAACCAGGAAGGTTCGAAACTGCAGTCCACATAAACAAATAAAAAAATCACATAAAGTACAGCAAACATATAAAGTGTAATATATATATATATATATATATATATATATATATATATATATATATATATATATATATATATATATATATATACAGGCTGGCCCATTGAAATCCAGCTAGTAGCCATAATTTCAAGGAAAAGAATTTGTTGAAAAAAACCTGAAACACGTCAAGTTTCCTTGCATATCTTATCAGTATATCACTCTCGACTTTTTGTGAAGCTAGAAACTTGAAATTTGGTATGTTCCCGTCTATAAAGGCAACTATTTAAAAGAATTTTAGCAAAATAACTTTGTTACTTTCAAAGATGCAAAAATGCTTCGGAAGAAAATATTCTCAGAAAAACTGGTTCGATTGGCATACAAACTTATCTAAGCTATTTATAAAAGAAAGGCACCTGCCTAATTCATGATCTTTCTTTCGTTAATCGTTTGGGCGAGTTCATTAGCCAACGCCATCGAACCGGTTTAAAAACTTATTATTTTATTATTGTTCATGATTTGAAATTCGCTAACATAAAACACCTACTGCGTCCAGACTTTTAGAGAAATTTTCTTAAAACTAATATATATATATATATATATATATATATATATATATATATATATATATATATATATATATACAGTGTGGAACAGCCAAATGGAATAAATTCGATAACGGATAAATGAGGGCGTGTTGGGAAAAACGCTTGGACACGTCGATTTGTATTTTTAACTGCGCATCTTTTTCAAGAAAAAAAAATTATATAGGGTGCGTCATGTGACAGTGGCCAATACCAACTTTCTTATTTTAAATACAAGCCCCTGTATATTATTAATTTTTTGGATTCTTCAGAAAATTCTAGACATAATTCATGTACAATGTTCTATACCTATCTTCAACTGTTTCGGAAATATTAAGTATTTTCAGATTTATTACAAAAATTAACATTAAAAATAGAAAATTATTTTATTTCACAAATTCGCTACATTGCATTCAATACTTATTTCCCATTCAGCTCTTGATAATGAGAAAGTAAACAAAAACCATTCCTGCGTTTCTTTTTACTGATATGAAATGAAACAAAAACAAAAACAGTTTTCTTTCTGTTCGTATAAAACTCGTAGCCTTAGCAACTTGTTGTCTGCCTGCATGACAGTAGTGATTAGTGTCAGTGCTATTGTCGTTTGAATTTCGTTAACTGTACGTAATAATATCAGAAAAATGGTTCATTTAACAGAAATGCACAAAATAACCATTCTACAAATGATTGGTTATGGAGATAACACACGGACACAGATGGAAGTGTCTCGCTTATTTCACGAAAAATTTCCAAATTTGCCGCCTGTATCCCAAGGAACAATTAGCAAAATAGAAAAGCAGTTTCGCGAGCTTGGTCATGTGAGACAGATAAAAAAAGTAGCTGCCAATGCAGTAAGTGATGATACGAAATTGGATATTACGCTTGAGTTTCAAGAAAACCCACATACTTCTGGTCGACAAGCAGCCCAACTATTCAACGTTAGCCACACAGCAATTTTTCGAACATTAAAGGAAAGTAAAATGCATCCCTATAAAATGATACCAACTCAGGAGCTCATGGAGGACGATTTCGATAGGAGAACGTATTTTTGTGAACAAATGATGGCAAAGTTAGATAACAATGTGATCCAATTAGAAGATGTTTTGTTTTCTGATGAGAGCACATTTACACTTCACGGTCATGTTAATCGTCAAAATTGCCGCTATTGGTCTAATGAGAATCCTCATTGGATGAGAGAGGAACATACGCAATATCCTGAAAAAGTTAATGTTTGGGCAGGAATTGTTGGAAATCATATCGTAGGTCCCTTTTTCATTGATGGCAACTTGAATGGGGATAAATATTTAGAACTGCTCCAAAATAATGTCGTGCCAACTTTGACAAACTTATATCCAGATCCAGCAAACCCACAAGTTCCTGCCAATAAAATATGGTTTCAGCAAGATGGAGCACCGCCCCATTACCAAATCAATGTCCGGCAGTACCTGAACCAAATTTTTCCAAATTCTTGAAAAAGATGCGCAGTTAAAAATACAAATCGACGTGTCCAAGCGTTTTTCCCAACACGCCCTCATTTATCCGTTATCGAATTTATTCCATTTGGCTGTTCCACACTGTATATATATATATATATATATATATATATATATATATATATATATATATATATATATATATATATATATATATATATATATATATAACATAGATCTCCTCATTAGTGAATTTTTAGTTTTAAGACAACTTCTCTAAAAGTCTGGACGCAGTAGGTGTCTTATGGTAGCGAATTTCAAATCATGAACAATAACAAAATAATAAGTTTCGAAATAACAAATTTGTTTTGAGAAAAAACGTTTTTAAACCGGTTCGATTGGATTGGCTAATGAACTCGCCCAAACGATTAACGAAAGAAAGATCATGAATGAGGCAGGTGCCTTTCTTTTATAAATAGTTTAGATAAATTTGTACGCCAACCCAATCGAACCAGTTTTTCCGTTAGCCAGAAAAATTAGACCAGTTTTTTCGGAAAAATTTCGGTTTTCTCTCGGAAATTTTTTGTATCAGAAAATAACAAAGCTATGACAACCAACTTTAATACATAGGTTTTTACTATCAAACTTACGCTACATGCCGAAATTCACATCTCTAAGTTAAAACTAAAAAAAGTTATAAGCATTTAAAGAACAACAATTGGGTGCCACTGGTGATCAGAGGAACGCACAAGAACAAAATATTTCGTGTAGTTAACAAAAGTAATTAAATACAAAGGTAAAGTTTTCTTGCAGCAAAAAGTCAAGAAATAGCAGAAAAAATATGTTGAAAATTTTATAGTTTTTCTTCTTAAAACGTCAAAGTCGCGATTTGAAACGTCAAAATTTGCAAACTTCAGACAAAGATTGTGAAAGTAATACCGGTTATGTAGAAGAACAGTCATAATAAGTGTTTTTACAAAGCCTTAAGTTTCAGCTTCAACCATCAAATATTTACGGCAAATATATTTCAAATAGAGTCTTGCTTTGATGCTTTGGCAGTAGTTTCAGTTATAGAGTTTGTGGTTTAATAGTCTATAATTTTAGCAAATTTTCGTGGAAAAAATCGATATTTAGCGCGAGCTAGAACACCTAGAACCCACATACGGGTCAGTTTCAGTTTTTGTCTGTTTACACATATACAGGGTGGCGCATTTCTACGGTAAAGCTCAATATATCCGCTATTATACAAGATATGAAAAAAAATTATATATATATATATATATATATATATATATATATATATATATATATATATATATATATATCTATATAAACCTATTTTGAGGCTGTCCCATAAACCGTTGGTGATACACACTTTCTTTTTTAATTGAACACCCCCTATGTTAACTCATTTTTGCATTCTCCATCGAATTATAATGCATGTTTGTAAGAAAAAAAATGATATCGTTAATCGTTTTTGAGTTATTTCAATTGTTTTACAACTTTTCAGGTTTTTGACACATATCACAAACACATATCATAAATTGTGATACAGCGTTTTTACTAATAGACAACGGAGTCCCATGAAAATGACGCATTCATGATGCTTATGTTTGTATTATTCGTCGAAATAATCGAGCTGCTATATTACAGGCGCTCTCGAATAGTGGCTGAATGTGAAAAGTTTTGGCAGAATTTTTGTGTGTGCTTCCGGCGAAATCATTTTTTGTAAGATTTTTATAAAAAGTTGGTAATTAATGATAAATGTTTAATAAGTTATTGTAAAAAAAATCATTTAAATTTTGGTGAAGAATATAATTTAATGTAACAAATAATTTCTGTAAAAAGGTGAATTTTTGTGAAAGAAAATGCTTGTAAATTTTCATAATTTTTTTCAATTTTGGTCAAAAAGCTGTTTGTGAATAATTATATCTTAGCAGGTGTGTAAATCGCTTGAAGAGGTTCGTTGGCCGTGAAAATCGTACCAGTTATTTCTGGAACCTTTTAAGTTTATTTTTGGGAAAATGTTTGTACTTTTTGAAACAAAGCTATTTTAATGAAATATGATACGTTGTTACTACTATATAGGTTATACTGATAACCGAATTTGGTGTCCTTCATTTAAAACCAAGACATATTTGCCATTAAAAACATTTTAATGAACATTCGCTACCACACTTGCTGCATCCACACTTTTTTATGATGCCGTGCTTTTAAAATGATATAATCAGGGCTACAGTTGGAAAAGATAATTCGATTTAACAATAAATCTAATTACATTTTTCATATAGTGGCCACAATAAAGGGATATATTAATCCGAAAAGTACGTGGCGAGTAAAGATTGGAACCTGTAATGAGCACTGATATCTTTGTTAGCGAAACGATCATCAGGTCTGAAAACTGTAATGTGATGAATTGGGTTCTTCAAATTATACTTATAAGGTAGCTGGTGTAAAAATAATTATTCTTTTACCTTCGATGGCATATCAACATTTCTTTTATTGATAATAATTCTACCATAATAATAATAATAATAATAATAGTAAGATATATTTCCTAAAAACAATATACATTGTATAGGACTAGTGAAAATAAACAAATAAAAAAAATGAACGAACAAAATATCAACAATCACAGCAAAAAAAACATATCACCACATAATGTTGTCCAGACATAAATTCTTCTAAACTATAGAACATTCAGCCAATAAAAATGTCTTAAGTTATTTTCTTAAAACTGACAGGTTGCTACATGATCTAACTCTTCTGGCAGTTGATTGTTACTAAACTTATGGTGTATCACCCAAAAAATAATAATAATAGTAAAGCAACTTCAATGGAATTTTGTAAGTCAGTCTTAGTAGAACCCAAAATATTGTGATTTAACTCAACTTACCTCTATACTAAGTTGCAACCCTGAGAAGTTATAGGCCTTCAAAGTGGGGTCTCTAATTTCGAGAAAAATCAATATCTTAGTTATGCTTGAACTTATGCACAATCAACCAAAGGTTGCAGTGCTGTCGGGGCGGCAAGGCCGCGGACGAACCCTGAGGGGAAAAAAAAGGCCTCGGTGACAAAAAAAATAAAATATGCTTGAACTTATAAGAACTAAATTTGATACACGTTTAGATTGTACCAAGACCAATAACACAGTTTTTTAGTTTTTTCTTAATTAATAAGAGTAATAAAAGTTTTAAGAGTAAAAATAATCTGAGAAGTTATAGGCCTTCAAAGTGGGGTCTCTAATTTCGAGAAAAATCAATATCTTAGTTATGCTTGAACTTATGCACAATCAACCAAAGGTTGCAGTGGTGTCGGGGCGGCAAGGCCGCGGACGAACCCTGAGGGGAAAAAAAAGGCCTCGGTGACAAAAAAATAAAATATGCTTGAACTTATAAGAACTAAATTTGATACACGTTTAGATTGTACCAAGACCAATAACACAGTTTTTTAGTTTTTTCTTAATTAATAAGAGTAATAAAAGTTTTAAGAGTTAAATTTCCCATAAAATAAAATAATAATTTTTTAAATCCGCCAATGGGTTAAAAAATTCTGTCACATTTTAAGGGTGAATCATCCACTATCAACCCTTTAAAATGCTTCAATTGAATTCTTATTACTGTCGATTATTGCTTTTGGTACAGTCAAAACGTGTACCAAATTTAGTTATTCTAAGTTTAAGCATAACTGAGATATTGATTTTTTTCGAAATTAGGAACCCCACTTTGAAGGCCTACAACTTCTCAGGGGTGCAACTTAGTATAGGGGTAAGTTGCGTTAAATCACAATATTTTGCGTTCGCTACATGCCCCTGCTCGGTATCGGTTCCTATGCAAAACACCCTGTATATATATATATATATATATATATATATATATATATATATATATATATATATATATATATATATATATATATATATATATATATATATTATATATATATATATATATATATATATATATATATATACATATATATATATATATATATATATATATATATATATATATATATATATATATATAAATTCAAACAGACCTTGCTTTCGGGTTCTACGGGCCCAAATTCGCGTTCATTTGAAAAAAAATTTTGCAAAGTCTCACCATAGATACCTCTCTATCAGCGATTTAAAAAAAATAACATTCGCTCAATATGGAGCACTCTCTATTTTGGTTTGCAAAAGAACAGCATTTTTATCGAAATAATCTTACAGATATTTTTGACGAACTATTAATCAATAAATATTAAAATATTGGGCTCTCTAAAATCAAATCTATGGTATTTACAAGTAGATAAACCCTTATTGTGCACGGGTTAGATAGGTCAGAGTATGTAAGTAAAGTTACCTGTAAGATAAGACGACGAATATCATTTATATTCTTGCCAAAATTATCTTCTCAGCAATCACAATTATCACAGGGAAATCACAACTTCACAAACTAACTGCAACAAGAAGTTTATAACCCCACTTAAAACACTTCATCGAACGTAACGCGATGAAAACTAACTCAGGAAAAGACACTGAAAAATCACAAATATTTCGCCACTCAATCGAACGTAACGCGATGAAAATCAAATCAAAATAAACTGAAAACGCACAAAAATAACTTATACGAGAACCAGCAAGCACATGGAAGTTGTATTATTTACAAACGCGTGGCGCCTACTAGAGGTATTTGCAGTGATTTGTGGCAACTGAGTCTTCAGAACTTCTACAATAGTAGTGGTGATTCTCAAGAGGGAGGCTATTATCTGTGCGTATCTTTATTTCAACAATGACTATGCTACAGGACCTTTTTTCTCTCGAGTGACTTCACACGTTCTAGGAACGATCTATTCAAAGTCGTCTTCCATAGTAAAATCACAGAAAATGCGTCTATTGTTGTACAACAAAGGCCACTTGAAACTTGACTACCTGCAAGATACTATAAATTATAAGTACCAGTAAAATATACCCCATAAAAATATTATATTAGAGAGAGTTTATTTTCAGAAAGTTGTGTTTACTATAGTACTTAGTATTTCATTGATTATTTATTACGTCTTCTTGTGAATGGGATAAGTAAATAACATAAGGCTAGATATTGCCCAGACGTTTATCTGTTAAGCGCAAAGCTTGTTAACTCTGACACTATACATAGTTATAATTCTAATAATGAATGGCATCATAATGCAAATCACCTAGAGTAAGTCTAAATAAACAAACAAACAAGAAAAATGAAACAGGCTTCAAAATAGGCACTAAAAAAGCGAAAAATAACTGGATTAAAGGTTTCATTTAAAAGACAACATTTAATTTAAATGAAATATTTTTATATGCGCTACCTACTTATCTGTTTGAAGTCGGTGTCAAGCCAATTAGCTGCCAGGTAGATAGGCTAGGTCCACTCCCGCCATATCGCAAGTTTCTCTGCGCACGCGACGGAATGCGTGAGCGTGGGTTGGTCTTTGACCATTAACAACCTATTTGCGGCGTGCCGCAGGGCAGCATATTGGGCCCTGTTTTGTTTGCAATTTTTGTTAACAATATTGTTTCTGATCTCCCACAATACCACTTAACTTTGTACGCAGGTGACACCATTGCTACAATCTCATAGGAAAGTTTCGAAGTCCTTGGTGTTACAGCTAATGTTTGTGTGCCTCAGTTCTCAGATTGGTGTTCGCAAAATGGTCTGGTACTTAGCACGCAAAAGGCTGAAATGCTTCTTTTTTTTCCGGTGGATGTGCATCCAAATCTAAGCCTATATGTGATATCTGACTAACCGTCTCGCCACAGATATTGTAGGAGAAGCAGGGGTTGTTATATCCCAAATGAAGCACGCAGCATTTCCGGATATTTAATCGAAGTAGCCAATCTTTGCTCTAGTTATAAATTGTTATTAAGTCAGCAAAAATGTCATCACGGTTTGTGTCCGGGTTCTGGAAGATTTTAATGTCGTCGGCAAACATGGCGTACTCCGATTTAAGCAGACGAGGCAAGTAGGCAGTGTACACAAGAAAGAGCAAAGGGCCAAGAACAGAGCTCTGCGGAAACCGCTCAGAACCACTTGACATGTAGATTTTGCTTGATCGAGTCTTACTAAAAACTTACGATTTGATAAGAAGCTCCCAGTCCAAGCAAGTAGAGGTCAACAAATTCCTAGTTTTCTGGTTTGTATAGAAGCGGTCGAGTGCGGCGCACTCCGATTTAAGCAGACGAGGCAAGTCGGCAGTGTACACAAGAAAGATCAAAGGGCCAAGAACAGAGCCCTGCGGAACACCGCTCAGAACCACTTGACATGTAGATTTTGCTTGATCGACTCTTACTAAAAACTTACGATTCGATAAGAAGCTCCCAGTCCAAGCAAGTAGAGGTCAACAAATTCCCAGTGTTCTGGTTTGTATGGAAGCGGTCGAGTGGGTACGCGGTCGAAGGCCTTAGAAAAATCAAAACAAAATACATAGACTGGCTTCCTATGGTCACCTGACTTGAACCACCAGTCAATGGAGGACAAAAGGTTGGTAATAATCTAAGACTATAAAAAATACAGGAAGTGTGTCATGCTTTATGCATGGATAATTAGCGGTCCATTTGATGACGTCAGTCAACCGCGGATGGCTCATTGTTTGTTGTCGGGTTCCAGTTGAACCATAGCGGACAGGTTAACTGAAGTAAATTTTCATTTTAGTGCCTATTTCACATTGTTTTAGTGTTCATAGTTCATAAAGAAGTGTTAACGTTAGCAATAAAAGACAATGGGGAGCTCTGTTTTTATTACATACAGACTTGGATACTATGTCTCTGGCTTCACTGTTGGGTTTCGTTTCTGTAAGTCCAGGACGTAGCCAGCGCGTAAGCTATCTGGAACAAGTGGCCCTTCTAAATTCTAGAAGTTCTAGGATGTTCTTCAACGTTTATGTAACCAGTCTCGCTGCTTGACAGCATCATCAGACAGATAAAAATTAAATTAATACGAAATTGTGACAACTACAAATAAAGATCTGTTGCTATGTTATGATGTTTTGATCAAAAAATTCTTTAAACTTGAAAATAAAATGAAACACAAATGACGGATGATGTCTTCCAAATGTCTACGTGATGTATGTCAATATTTAACATAAAGATAGAACTAACCTATAACAGTAATAACTATAGTAACAGTTACAACAATAAAATAACTAAACAATAACAGTAATAAAACAGACTCTAAACAATAAAAACTTTGACATATGTACATCAATTCGTTTTCTTATTACAATATTTTTGGTAAAACAGTTAGATTTGTTTAATTAGGAAGATGAATATCCATGAAAGGGGAATTTATTAAATCAGTTTATTTATTTAAAAGAAGGTGGCTATTGTCGTGTGTGTGTTTTTTGACTTCTAAAGCTTCAACAAAGTCTAGTTTACGCTTGTCATTACAAAACTTATATGTAAAATGAAGGCATATCTATGGGTAGTCCGTTGTCTTCTTTATTAGCCAACATATCTATGGAAAACTTAGAAAAGAAATTTTAACATTCGCATAATAATGTCTTTTGGTACAGATACGTAGATGACATTTTGGTATGTTTTCAAGGTAGCCATACGGAATAAAATGAGTTTTTTAATTTCATTAGTAACCTTCACACAAGTATTAGGTTTATTTTAGAAGAAGAAGCTAATAGTTGTATAAAATTATTCATTTGGCTTTTCAATATATAGGAAACCAATTTACACTGACACAACCATACCATACGATTCATGTCACCCCTTTTCACAAAAGTTGTCAGCCTATCATTCTATGATACATCCTGCAATTTTAATACCTATGTCCCCAAACGATAAAGAGAAAAGAACACAAATTATCGATTAATTTAATTTATCCAAATATTAGAGACAAAAAAGACAACAGGCATGTTTCGAAAACTTATTTTGGAACCATTTCAGAAAACATTTCAAAAATTTTAAACACCTGTACAAATACAAAGCGCTAAGAACCTCGGTGGTTTAGGGGTAAGAACGTGTGCCTCTAAACCGAAGGGTACTGGGTTCGATCCCAGGGTACTCCTTTCACTTTTTCAGTACAAACTGTAACATTAACATCAACCGAGGTTCTGGCATTGTATTTGAGCAAGTTGAATGTCTGCACGTCCCGCCCTTCGGAGGGGGCGTAAAGCCGTCGGTCCCGTGTCCATGCGATGTTGGGCACGTTAAAGATCCCTACCCTCCTTACAGAAAGGCCGGGATTCGGCAAAATTTCCAGGATAGTGAGGTGAAACTGGTCCATGGCGTCGGTGATTGGCCATAGTCGCGGAAATAGGCCGACGTTAAAGAAACAAAAACACACAAATACAAAGCGTAGCTTTTAAATTTTACAACACGATGTGTGATTTGTTATTTAACGCGGAAGAAAAATCTTGTTTCTTGACAAAAGCTGGAGTTTATAAATTAGCTTGTACACATTTTCATGCCATCTACATAGGTCAAATTTCTAGAAATTTTAACACCTGATACAAAGAACATATTTCTACATTTAGAAATAACCACGCTGACAAATCTACATTTGCAAAACATATTAATGATACCCAACATAGACCTACTGTAAATAACCGCATACATCCACTACATTTTTATAATGACAAACGTAAACTAGACCTTTTGAAGTTTTAGAAGTCAAAAAACACACACGACAATAGCTACGTTCTTTTAAATGAGCAAACTGATTTAACGAATTCCCCTTTCCTGGATATTCTTCTTCCTAATTAAATAAATCAGACAAAAAAAATGTTACTATTTTTTCAAAAAAGTTGTAATAAGAAAATGAATTGATGTATGTAGATATTTTCATTGTATAGAGTCTGCTTTATTACTGTTACTGTTTAGTTATTTTATTGTTGTAACTGTTATTATAGTTCTTACTGTTATAGGTTAGTTCTATCTTTATGTTAAATATTGACATACATCACGTAGACATTTTGAAGGCCTCATCATTGTGTTTTATTTTATTTTAAATTTTAAAGATTTTTTTGTATAAAACATCATAACATAGCATCAGATCTTTATTTGTAGTAGTCATCATTTAGTATTGATTCAATTTTTATATGTCTGAAGATGCTGTCAAGCAGCGAAACCGATTACAGAAACGTTGAAGAACATCCTAAAACATCTAGAATTCAGAAGGGCCACTTGTTCCAGTTAGCTTACGCGCTATGTCATTTAGTTTCAGAAACGAAACCCAACAGTGTAGCCAGAGGAGTAGTCTCCAAGTCTGTATGGACCAGTTACACCAAGTAAGGGCAATAAAAATCGATGAATTGGAGAGCTCTGTTTTCAGTCAACCATCCCGTTTTCAAGGTCGTCACTATATGCTCGGTCTTTATAACCTAATAAGGTAATAACGGATAGACCGGGGATGAAACTATGCTGTTGATTGGGTAGCACTCCGTGTTTCATTACAAAGGGAAGCAGTTTGTTAAGAAGTAGAAATTGAGGACATTTTTTCGGTGAATCTGCAAACAACCTCCCGAATAGCTTTAGATTAAACGACGGTACATTTGCAGATTAGCTCCCGAATGCTTTTCAAAAAACGGTTTTCAGACCCCCCCAATTCACAAACCACAAGAAAAATTCCTTGTTAACACCTCCAAGGAAGTTACGGGACCAGGAGTGAATAGGGGTGCTGGGCTGGATAGGGCTTGAAAGCTGTCTATTTGAAGCCATATCCCCAATAAACCCTGCCTACCCCGCACAGCACCCTTATTCGCCCCAGGTCCTGGGGGGTATGAACAAGAAAATTTTCTTGTGGTTTATGCAACAAGGGTGGCTGTATGCACACGAGAGGGGAAGGAAAATTCCTACGACGAAGCAGACCCCCACTAGTTCAACTTATGACAGGGGATGGTTGTAGGGTTGGGGGCGTGGTGGGTGCTTCGTCGTGGGGACTTTCCTTCCCCTCTCGCGTGCATACAACCACCCTCGTTGCATAAACCACAAGAAAAATGTCTTGTTCATACCCGCCAAGGAAGTTACGGCACCAGGGGGAATAGGGGTGATGTGCGGTGTAGGCAGGGTTTAAGGGGGATATGGCTTCAAGATGTGAAAAAGACAGCTTTCAAGCCCGTTTTCTTCGCATTTTCTGCTCATATTGCCAGATTTTTAAAACTAGATATCGCCGTTTTGCTGAACGAGGTCGCCCAAAATCTCCAACTTTCCATCCATAAAAATGTCTTGTTCATACCCGCCAAGGAAGTTACGGCACCATTGGGAATAGGGGTGCTGTGCGTGCGGTGTAGGCAGGGTTTAAGTGGGATATGGCTTCAAGATGTGAAAAAGACAGCTTCCAAGCCCGTTTTCTTCGCATTTTCTGCTCATATTTCCTTTTTACTACCTACCCCGCACAGCACCCCTATTCACTCCTGGTCCCGTAACTTCCTTGGGGGTGTGAACAAGATTATTTCTCTGTGGTTTGTGCATCCAGGGGGGTGGGGGTGGTCTAGACAGGTTTCTGAAAACACTTTTTGAAAAGCATACGGGAGGTAATCTGCAAATTTACCAAAACGACTGCGGATAGATAGAGTCTGGTATCTTACATGCACGCTGACACTATTCTTACCTTTTGTTGTCTTGTACTTTCCGAGTTATTGACAATTAAAATTGTTACACATTACACAATGTTTAAACAGTTTTCCAGTACGGTTCTGTTGCGTGACACCTCTTCCCCTCCAATACCTTAACCTTGTCGGGGCGGCAAGGCCGCGGACGAGCCCTGAGGGAACAAAAAAAAAAAAAAAATACCTTAACCTTCGACGTAACCTTAACAATGAACCCATTGTGCTGGGATTTACAGGAATATTACACACCCGACAGTTTAGGCGATAGTACTCTATAACATTACCATCAGTACCAGATCCCCTTTTGTACGCTACACATATCGCTGTCACCGGGCTCTTAATTACTAATGTGTTCCAAGGCCTCCTTTCTGAAATTTTGCATTCTTCACCTTCTACCTATTGCTAGAGTCGTTAGAGCGTGCATTTGTCGCTAGTTCGTAATCCGTTACATATTATTTGCTTCCTACGTTGTTTTTGTAATGAGGAAAATGCGAGGTCGCCGGTTATTTGCACCTAAGTGCCGGACCTACCTAATTTGCTTGAGATGAAAAAGGTAAGTGTGTGTGAGTTACCGTTATTTTTTAAATTTCGATCGTTTGACAGTATTATATTGGTTCTCTTTTAGCTGTACAAACTAGGGTACTTATATTGTAACATGGATTTTCCTTCCAATAGCGTTTCACTTGCCACCGGGGGAGCTTAGTCGTGGGGGGGGGGTCCTACCCCTCTCGCAGTCTACAACCATCCTCGTTGCATAAACTACCAGACACATTTCCTGTGAGCAGCTCTCAAGAAAGTTGCCGGACCTGGGGGGCGAATAGGGTGCTGTGCGGGGTCGGCAGGGTTTAAGTGGGGTATGGCTGAAAATGTGAAAAAGGCAGCGTTTCAAAGCCAGATTAGGCTGTTTTCTTAGCATTTTCTGCTCATATTTCCTTTTTATCTTCTAACCCGCCCAGCACCCCTATTCACTCCTGGTCCCGTAACTTCCTTGGGTGTTGTGAACAAGAAATTTTTTTTGTGGTTTCTTCAACCAGGGGGTTCATAGCATGTTTTAGAATTTTTTTACAGCGTTGGGGAGGTTACCTGCAAATTTACCCTTTTTAGTGAATTTTTATTTTAAAAAATGAGCGAGAACTAGGACCCCTAAAACCCATATCCGGGGTCAGTTTCAATTTTCATATGTTTCTATGTATGTATGTGTATATATATATATATATATATATATATATATATATATATATATATATATGTATGTATATATGTATATGTATATATATGTATATATATGTATATATATATATATATATATATATATATATATATATATCTATATATATATATATATATATATATATATATATATATATATATATATATATATATATATATATATATATATATATATATATATATATCCAATAACTCAAAAAATAATTAACAGATTTCGATGAAACTTGGCAAGTGCCTTTATTTTATTAATGGCTTGGACGAGTTCGTTAGCCAGGAAAATCGGACAGGGTTTTCCGGGAAAATTTTGAGTTTTCTTCCGAAATAAATTTACAAAGCTGTTTTAATGAAATTTACTAGATATGTTGCCTTTGGAGAGATCTTACTACGTACTAAAATTCAACTTTATGAGTTGATTGAAAATTAAGTTATTTAAATTTTGAAATTTCTTTAGAAAAACAATTTTTTCTCCGAATATTACAAAGTTATTTTAATTAAATTTGGTGGATATCTTTCCTTAAAAAAGACCTCACTACATACCAAAATTAAAATTTCTAAGTTTATAGAAAATTGAGTTATTCAAGTTTGAAGCATTTAATAAAAAATCACTACAATAGCGCACTTGCTGCGTCCCGAACTGTTTCTAAATTCAGAAGTCTAGATGTCCTAAATAACGAATTTCTTTTACAAAAATTCGCTAACCTTAATACAACATTGCATATACCAATGTTTGTGATTGCAATGAGAAATTAGGCAAAACACAAAATTATTTTTTTACGATATACCCATACTGACAAAGTCAGCTAGTAACATAATTATAATTAAGAAATCATATAATTGTCATATAAAGTAGTTAAAAATATGAATAAACAGCTTGTATATCAATCAATGAACTTGAGTTATTAGTTATTACTTACAGACAGTAAGGCTCGAATCCAAATAAACAAATAGTTTCCCTGATTAAACACAATTCTACCTTCACGTATACGTTACTACTACTTCATATGATGGTTTGTTTACTTGTAAAGATTAAACTTTATTTAACTTATCAGTTTTACTGTAACACAAACAAAATGTAAAGTTTTGTTACTGGTCAGACTATGTATTCAATACATTATGTAACAATTATGAGTATATAAACCGAGAAAACAATGTGCAGACTTGACACACTTGAACGAAACTTCGACCACAACTGAAGCCTGTTAGCTCAGTACACATAGTTTCTGATCAGGATTATTATCAATGAGAGATAAGAAATGTAAATATACATTTGATAGATAAACTAATAGTACACAAAGAAATCGGTGTGATTAAATTAGTTAAATAAACAAAACTTGACAAATAATAAATACTTTATCTAATTTAAGATAATATCAAAATCTTGCTTTTGTTTGGAGTTTAAAACACTTGAGAATTTT
Source organism: Tillus elongatus (assembly GCA_964006375.1). Taxonomy (NCBI): domain Eukaryota; kingdom Metazoa; phylum Arthropoda; class Insecta; order Coleoptera; family Cleridae; genus Tillus; species Tillus elongatus. Next base: position 214,408,722 of record OZ023263.1, read on the forward strand.
AAAGTGGCTTAGATTAGGTGCATCTGTCAACTTTAATTAATGAATGAATCACTAGCTAGAAATTTAAAAACATTAGAGATTAAAGGTCGTATAATCTACAACTCATTTAACATGGAAATAGTAAAACCTCGGTGGTTCAGGGGGTAAGAACGTGTGCCTCTGAACCGAAGGGTACTGGGTTCGATCCCAGGGTACTCACTTTTTCAGTACAATTGTAACATTAACATCAGCCAAGGTTCTGGCATTGTATCTGAGCAAGTTGAATGTCTGCACGTTCCGCACTTCGGAGGGGGCGTAAAGACGTCGGTCCCGTGTCCATGCGATGTTGGGCACGTTAAAGATCCCTACCCTCCTTACAGAAAGTCAGAGATTCGGCAAAATTTCCAGGATAGTGTGGTGAAACTGCTCCCTGGCATCGGTGATTGGCCATAGTCGCGGAAATAGGCCGACGTTTACGAAAAAGAAACACACACACACAACATGGAAATAGTAAGCTGCTATTTTTGTCAAACTTAAGTAAGTAAAGGAGAAACAGAACTAGAACTAGTTCGACGGTGGCGAATACTTATCTAACATGTTCAGCGTTGCCAGATTTTTAAAACTAGATATCGCCGTTTTGCTGAACGATATCGCCCAAAATCGCCAACTTTCCATCCTTTGGAAATCGCCCAAAATCGCGCACTTTCTGCAAGAATTGTCACTTGTTAAATCGTCCAAACTGACTTTTTCGGCGGGAATTTCATTTTTTTTTTATAAAGCTTTCTTTTAGGTTGATGAGAAGCTTTAATATAATGATGTATAGTGCATAGGGCCTCAGTGGTCCAGTGGTGAGAACGTGTGTTTCTGGACCCAAGCGCACTGGGTTCGATTCCCAGGGTTTCCCTTTCACCTTTTCAGTACATACTATAAAATTAACGAAACGAGAGGTTGTAGCAATGTACCTCAGCAAGTCGAATACCTGAACGTTCCGCACTTCCGGGGGTGTAAATCCGTCGGTCTCGTGTACCATACAATGTTGGGCAGGTTAAAGAACCGATCCTCCCTACAGGGAGGTTCGGAAAATTTTCCAAGATAGTGAGGTAAAACTGCTCCCTGACGTCGGCCATAGTCGTGGAAATAGACCGACGTTAAAGAAGGGAAAAAATCTATAGTACATCAAAATCACATGTAAATAACGGTTTACCTTATATATATATATATATATATATATATATATATATATATATATATATATATATATATATATATATATATATATATATTTACCTCATTAAATTAAAAAAAGAAAAGAAAAAGGATTTAGAACAAGAATTGATTTATAAAATATTATTATTATTATTATTATTATATCAAAACAAACACTCAACAGCAGTGTTATAAGAATGCAAAAATAAAATATTTTCTCTATATAACGAAACATATAAAATATACTGTAATATAATATAAAACATAAACAACATATTGTCCCTGTCACCTGTCACCTATCACCTTTTCTCTATTATCTATCCAAACATGCTGTGTACTCTTGGTTTCTCACGGATGTCGAAATGTCATTGCTTCTCATGGATGTTCGTCTATGTTACTTCTGAATAAATCAAACTTTGGCGAAACTGAATAGTTTTACAACAGAGTGCGTTTCTTTACGATCGCCCAATTGGCGATTTTTAGATAACAAAGGTAGCCCAATTTGCTACTCGGCGTTTTCTTTGAGAAAAAAAAAATCGCAACAAAAGATAAAAGATAGCCCAATTTGCGATAAATCGCCCAATCTGGCAACTCTGAACATGTCTAAGCGCGTCTACCTATATCGGGTAGCGCCTCCGTGGTCGTGCGGGAAAGTCGATTCAGACTTTCCAATAAGGACTCGGGGGGTCGACGGTTCTAGACTCACCGGCAGCGGATGATTTTTCAAAAATCACTGTCGTCGTTGAGATCGAGCTCAAGGTGGAATTAAATGGCCTAATTGCCAGTAAGCATCTTACCTTTACCTTTTACCTATATCGGGTTGGTAAAAATTATGCAAACACCTAGCTACGTGGGTCGATCAATAAGTACCCGTGTTTGAAGACCGCTGGCGTTGCTGATGGAAGTTGGCGTTACCATCGTGTACTGTCATCTGTCAAAAGACACCACACTAAATTTCAGACTGATTCAATGGTGAGTTTTTTTGCAGCCAGTTCTGTCACACGTGTTTTTTGTTTCTCGATAAAATAAACAAATGCAATATCGATCCGCAATTCGCTTTTTATTTTTGGATATAAAAACATGCGACATAAAAGCGAAATTGATTGCTGTTTCAGGAGACCCTTTACCGTCCATGCCAACCGAGAGATATGCTTCAACAAATTTAAACATGGTCGCACATTTAGTCTTTTCATAAGCGGCCATGCCGCCCGGGAGACGTGGGTATGGAGGAAATCGTTGAAAAGGTCCACGACATGATTCTCGCTGATCGCCGAACTAAAGTGCGCGAAGTAGTAGAGGCAATCAATATGTTACATGATAAGTTAAGTATGAGGAGCGTGTGGGCCCGACGGGTACCGCGATGGCTCACGGAGGACGACAAGCGGATACGGCTGTCAATGATGAAGCAGTGTTTGGACCTCTTTAAGCGAAATTTGCAGGAGCCTTTACGTCGAGTCCTCAGCGTTGATAAAACCTGACATTATAATACATTAGAGACAACGCGATTTTTTAAATTTATTTTTGGTGAATCTGCACCGAGGAAAGCAACGACGGCCATATCAGCCTGAAAGTTCATGGCGACGATTTTTTGCGATTCGAAGGGCATACGCCCCATGGATTTTTTGCAGAAAGGGAGAACGATCACGTGGCAGTACCATGTCTGGTCTATGTGGGGTTTCCACTTAAACAAGCATCTATATGAAAGCCTAAAACTTTATTATTTTCGCCTGAGTTCGGTAGATGATCCCTGGTTATTATGAGAAGTCTGGATATTTTTTCTGCATTAAACAATAACTTGTTTGCCTTAACCTATGCTTCCACCTGCTGGATGGATTGATCACCTTTCTGTTTTATAAGCTCTGGAACTGCTTTATTAATAATTGTCGTGTCATCTGCGAAGATGCAAATTCTGTCTGCCCTGATGTTTTCGGGCAATTCGTTAATGAATAACAGAAAGAGCATTGGTTCCAGTATGGAGTCCTGTGGTACTCCCAAGTTTACCTGTCTAATATACTAAGTGGTATTTTGCCAGCTAACCAATTTCTCCCTGTTCTTTAAATATGATTGTAAAAGTATTCCTATTCTGCCTCTCATTCCATAATATTCCAACTTAGGGATAAGGATCTGGTGGTTTACCATATTACATATTAAAGGCCTTGTTAAGATCACAGCACAATAGCTCGGCATTTTCTTTGTTATCAAGTGCTTCTAAGATAAAATTAGCTAAGAGCCTGAGGTGGTTCAGAGGTAAGAATGTGTGCCTCTGAACCGAATGGTACTGGGTTCGATCCCACGGTTCTCCTTTCACTTTTTCAGTACAAACTGTAACATTAACATCAATCGAGGTTCTGGCATTGTATTTGAGCAAGTTAAATGTCCGCACGTCCGCCCTTCGGAGGGGGCGTAAAGCCGTCGGTCAAGTGTCCATGCGATGTTGGGCACGTTTAAGATCCCTACCCTCCTTACAGAAAGGCAGGGGTTCGGCAAAATTTCCAGGATAGTGAGGTGAAACTGCTCCCTGGCGTCGGTGATTGACCATAGTCGCGGAAATAGGCCGAAGTTAAAGAAACAAAACACACACACACACACATAAAATCAGCTGTATATGTCATCGCCGTAGTTGTTGGCCTATTTGTTCTGAATCCATGCTGTGAATGGTTTAGGATTTCCTGCCTATCAATATATCTTGTCAATCTCTCTTTAATAAGTACTTCCAAAATTTTAGAGATTATAGGGAGAATACAAATTGCCCTATAATTGCTGCAGTTGTTCATGTCGCTATTTTTTGGGAGAGGAATCATCTTTGCAATCTTTAATAGATGCGGAAATATACCGTGAGCAAAGCACATATTGATAATTTTGCTCAGTGGCTCTCCAATCACATGGATTATCCTTTTTATTAGTATTATGTTTAATCCAAACGTATCCACAAGCTGACTTATATTTTATCCTCCACACCACCTGCATAACTTTACGTGGGGATGTATCCTCGAGAAACGTTGACCCATTGCTCCGTAGTTTGACACCTTTTATATCGGGATGGCACTTTTTTGACGTGTCTTCTACTGGCACCCAATTATTCTCACTAATTTTGGAAAAATGGCAATTTAGACAGTCCGCGTCTAGTTTACTTGTTCATCTTAGAGGTTTTTACATTCGAATTTATCAACTTCCAGCTGGTTTTAGATTTATTATCAGCATTTGTAATTTTATCTCTGTTACAGTTTCTAAAAGAAGTGTCAATTTGTGTCCTAATTGTTTCTTTGGGCTTTCATAAAGAGTTTTGGAGTTTTCGTCTCTTTTTACTCTAAAGATTGTATACACAGGGTCTACCTGATTCTTCAATTTACTGAAATTTCACTCCTGAAAATGGGTTCTCTAACAGTACTAATTTTTTTCTTTTCTACGTGGAAGCAGTTCTCAAAGTTTATCGAGTCATGAAAACGAACATAAGATTCTTCAGCATCCGGTGCCAGAAGTGAATTCCAGTCAATCTTTGCAACTGGTGTATGATAGGATGAAGATTTTCGCTGTGAGTTGTATCCCTTACATTATGAAATTTATCCTCTCGTTTGTTGTCCTCATATATCAGGAGTTTCAGCGCAAGATGGTCCGGCAACTGTAAATTCACAGGTTTCGCTAGACAGTTGGTTATGTTTATATTTCAATAAATATTGTCTATATAACTTAAAGATGTCTTTGTTAACCTAAATGCTTCTGAAAATAGATTATTAAGTTCATAGGACACAAACAGATGATGTAGCTTGGTTATCTCCATTGTTGATTCCAAATATTCACATTAAAGTCTCCAGAGGCCATTAACGTCACTATTTATTAAAGTACCCAGTGCAATATCAGCTTTTTCTATAAAAACTTGCATGTCAGTCCCCCCCCCCCCCGAGGGGGGGATAAACTGATAGAACTGTCATGTCTAGACTTGGAAATCTAGCTGCAGCTATTTCTATATAACCCTCAACAGACAGGTTAGTTATCGGATCAATTGACTCATATTCCACTCCTTCTCTTACCAATATCATAGCACCACAACGAAAAGATGCTCGTCTTGTAAAGGAATTTGCTATTCTGTAGCCTTGTATTACGATTTTGTTTACATTGTCATTAGTCAGCCAATGTTCTGTAAAGCAAGCTATACAGCAGTCTTGTATTTTTAAACAATTTTCTAGGAAATCTATTTTCCTAGGTGGCGGTTGGTGGCTGCAGGCAGGCGAGGGACTTCGTGGAGGGGCCGGACAGAGATAAAACTGTCTGGCTACTCGGTAGAAGTCGACCTACGCTTCGCCGCATCCTTGGGGTGCTGACATGCCACTGCGCCCTTAGAAAACACCTCACATTGATAAGCGTAGAGAGGGATCCCATTTGCCAGGAATGCGGCGAGGATGAAGAAACGTCTTACCACTACCTGTGTGAATGCGAGGCTTTTGGGAGTCTTCGAGCAAAATTGTTCGGATCGAGGACTCTGCAGAAGAATCGGGTAAGTACCGTCCAATTGAAGACCGTCACCGCCTTCATTTCGAGGTCGAGGCGGTTTGGCGACGGAACCGAGGAAGTGTAGAGCATGGTTGCTGGGGTTGGCAAAAAGTGTAATTTTAGGTTAATCAAAGCAGAACAACTTTTTTGTGAATTTTGATGCATCGAATTTTGCACTATTTCTTCCTAGAAAAAAAATTATATTTGGATACTGTTACATTAGTGGGCCAATTTGGAGCATCGTAAAATTCACTTAACAGAGCAAAGTGTGCTTCTATCTTGAAAAATATACTGATCGCACCCTCTCTCAACCTCCAGGGTACCCAGCAGAAATCCAAAATCAAATTCCCTGACATTTCCAGACCCCTCGAGTACATCTTTCATAATACTCTAAATAATAAACACACATACGTGAATACTTTTTTATGAACAAAATAAATCAAAATTACGAACAAAAAACTTACATAATCAAAAACATAGGTATGCTTAACTCCGTGAAATTTATAACATATAACATTTTCGAGAAGAAAATGTGCAATTTTTTCATGGAAAAACGTGACTTTCATGACTGACCGACGAACTTAGCCTCCCGAAAGAATTTTCGAGTGTGATGGAACAAACCAGAAGTCTCTAGGTGGCGTAGAAACTTTGCAAACCATGTTGTTCGTATATATGAATTTGAATCAGCCTGGGAAATGGGTTCCAAAAGCTCAGCTTTGAGCCCATTAATTATTTTTTTTGAAAATTCGAAAGTCGCTACCTCTCTAAAAACGAAGTTTTATTTATGAAAATTCGCTGAAAAAATGAAACAAAGATACTGTTTACACGCGCCATATACAAATGCCAAATATTTTGCAACTTTCAACATGATCATAAAGGTTAAAATAGAATAAACACGTTCACAACACAGCTCAACCCGGCCAATACCTAAAACGCATTTTGAATTTTATGCATTCAAGGACGAACATTCCAAGTGAGATGTACATATGAGACATGTTTAAGATAGAAGAAGACGCTATTTATATCGGCACATGATGTGGCATACGCTGCGTTCATTGGCGGATTGAATTAAAATTGGTATCAAAGGTAAGCCGCATTGTTATCAGATATATTGTCCTAGGTATGAGAAAACTATTTACGTGAGAAAATTCATATAACAGGTCTACTAAATGATTTCCATGACATTTGAGAAAAATCACAAATTTCCCTGACATTTTCCTCACATTTTAGGGGGTATTTCACATTCCCTGATTTTTCCAGGTTTTCCCGGTCTTCCAGGTCGCTGGGTACCCTGACCTCTCAATTATTGAACCGATTCTAAAAGAAATTAAAGGAGACGCTGCCCCATTTGGCTAAGAAAAAAGTACTGTTTCACTAAATTGCTCGAACTGCGCCACGAAATACTACCGCATCCACCGTACTCGCCCGACCTGGCTCCCTGTGACTTATTTCTGTTCCCCAAAATGAAAACATGGTTCGGCGAAAATAATTTCAGTTTAAACGAGGAGATTATCGCAGAAACAGATTCGTATTTTGAAGAGTTTGACAAATCGTATTTTTGGAGGGGTTAAATGTCGGAAACGATGGGTAAAGTGTTCCCCAACATGAAAACATGGCTCGGCGAAAATAATTCCAGTTCAAACGAGGAGATTATCGCAGAAACAGATTCGTATTTTGAAGAGTTTGACAAATCGTATTTTTGGAGGGGTTAAATGTCGGAAACGATGGGTAAAGTGTTCCCCAACATGAAAGCATGTTCCAGTTCAAACGAGGAGATTATCGCAGAAACAGATTCGTATTTTGAAGAGTTTGACAAATCGTATTTTTGGAGGGGTTAAATGTCGGAAACGATGGGTAAAGTGTTCCCCAACATGAAAACATGGCTCGGCGAAAATAATTCCAGTTCAAACGAGGAGATTATCGCAGAAACAGATTCGTATTTTGAGGAGTTTGACAAATCGTATTTTTGAAGGCGTTAAATGTCGGAAACGATGGGTAAAGTGTTCCCCAACATGAAAACATGGCTCGGCGAAAATAATTCCAGTTCAAACGAGGAGATTATCGCAGAAACAGATTCGTATTTTGAAGAGTTTGACAAATCGTATTTTTGAAGGCGTTAAATGTCGGAAACGATGGGTAAAGTGTTCCCCAACATGAAAGCATGTTCCAGTTCAAACGAGGAGATTATCGCAGAAACAGATTCGTATTTTGAAGAGTTTGACAAATCGTATTTTTGGAGGGGTTAAATGTCGGAAACGGTGGGTAAAGTGTTCCCCAACATGAAAACATGGCTCGGCGAAAATAATTCCAGTTCAAACGAGGAGATTATCGCAGAAACAGATTCGTATTTTGAAGAGTTTGACAAATCGTATTTTTGGAGGGGTTAAATGTCGGAAACGATGGGTAAAGTGTTCCCCAACATGAAAGCATGTTCCAGTTCAAACGAGGAGATTATCGCAGAAACAGATTCGTATTTTGAAGAGTTTGACAAATCGTATTTTTGGAGGGGTTAAATGTCGGAAACGATGGGTAAAGTGTTCCCCAACATGAAAACATGGCTCGGCGAAAATAATTCCAGTTCAAACGAGGAGATTATCGCAGAAACAGATTCGTATTTTGAGGAGTTTGACAAATCGTATTTTTGAAGGCGTTAAATGTCGGAAACGATGGGTAAAGTGTTCCCCAACATGAAAACATGGCTCGGCGAAAATAATTCCAGTTCAAACGAGGAGATTATCGCAGAAACAGATTCGTATTTTGAAGAGTTTGACAAATCGTATTTTTGAAGGCGTTAAATGTCGGAAACGATGGGTAAAGTGTTCCCCAACATGAAAGCATGTTCCAGTTCAAACGAGGAGATGATCGCAGAAACAGATTCGTATTTTGAAGAGTTTGACAAATCGTATTTTTGGAGGGGTTAAATGTCGGAAACGATGGGTAAAGTGTTCCCCAACATGAAAACATGGCTCGGCGAAAATAATTCCAGTTCAAACGAGGAGATTATCGCAGAAACAGATTCGTATTTTGAAGAGTTTGACAAATCGTATTTTTGGAGGGGTTAAATGTCGGAAACGATGGGTAAAGTGTTCCCCAACATGAAAGCATGTTCCAGTTCAAACGAGGAGATTATCGCAGAAACAGATTCGTATTTTGAAGAGTTTGACAAATCGTATTTTTGAAGGCGTTAAATGTCGAAAACGATGGGTAAAGTGTTCCCCAACATGAAAACATGGCTCGGCGAAAATAATTCCAGTTCAAACGAGGAGATTATCGCAGAAACAGATTCGTATTTTGAAGAGTTTGACAAATCGTATTTTTGGAGGGGTTAAATGTCGGAAACGATGGGTAAAGTGTTCCCCAACATGAAAACATGGCTCGGCGAAAATAATTCCAGTTCAAACGAGGAGATTATCGCAGAAACAGATTCGTATTTTGAAGAGTTTGACAAATCGTATTTTTGGAGGGGTTAAATGTCGGAAACGATGGGTAAAGTGTTCCCCAACATGAAAGCATGTTCCAGTTCAAACGAGGAGATTATCGCAGAAACAGATTCGTATTTTGAAGAGTTTGACAAATCGTATTTTTGGAGGGGTTAAATGTCGGAAACGGTGGGTAAAGTGTTCCCCAACATGAAAACATGGCTCGGCGAAAATAATTCCAGTTCAAACGAGGAGATTATCGCAGAAACAGATTCGTATTTTGAGGAGTTTGACAAATCGTATTTTTGAAGGCGTTAAATGTCGGAAACGATGGGTAAAGTGTTCCCCAACATGAAAACATGGCTCGGCGAAAATAATTCCAGTTCAAACGAGGAGATTATCGCAGAAACAGATTCGTATTTTGAAGAGTTTGACAAATCGTATTTTTGGAGGGGTTAAATGTCGGAAACGATGGGTAAAGTGTTCCCCAACATGAAAGCATGTTCCAGTTCAAACGAGGAGATTATCGCAGAAACAGATTCGTATTTTGAAGAGTTTGACAAATCGTATTTTTGAAGGCGTTAAATGTCGAAAACGATGGGTAAAGTGTTCCCCAACATGAAAACATGGCTCGGCGAAAATAATTCCAGTTCAAACGAGGAGATTATCGCAGAAACAGATTCGTATTTTGAAGAGTTTGACAAATCGTATTTTTGGAGGGGTTAAATGTCGGAAACGATGGGTAAAGTGTTCCCCAACATGAAAGCATGTTCCAGTTCAAACGAGGAGATTATCGCAGAAACAGATTCGTATTTTGAAGAGTTTGACAAATCGTATTTTTGAAGGCGTTAAATGTCGAAAACGATGGGTAAAGTGTTCCCCAACATGAAAACATGGCTCGGCGAAAATAATTCCAGTTCAAACGAGGAGATTATCGCAGAAACAGATTCGTATTTTGAAGAGTTTGACAAATCGTATTTTTGGAGGGGTTAAATGTCGGAAACGATGGGTAAAGTGTTCCCCAACATGAAAGCATGTTCCAGTTCAAACGAGGAGATTATCGCAGAAACAGATTCGTATTTTGAAGAGTTTGACAAATCGTATTTTTGAAGGCGTTAAATGTCGAAAACGATGGGTAAAGTGTTCCCCAACATGAAAACATGGCTCGGCGAAAATAATTCCAGTTCAAACGAGGAGATTATCGCAGAAACAGATTCGTATTTTGAAGAGTTTGACAAATCGTATTTTTGGAGGGGTTAAATGTCGGAAACGATGGGTAAAGTGTTCCCCAACATGAAAACATGGCTCGGCGAAAATAATTCCAGTTCAAACGAGGAGATTATCGCAGAAACAGATTCGTATTTTGAAGAGTTTGACAAATCGTATTTTTGGAGGGGTTAAATGTCGGAAACGATGGGTAAAGTGTTCCCCAACATGAAAACATGGCTCGGCGAAAATAATTTTAGCTCAAACGAGGAGGTTATAGCAGACAGATTCGTATTTTGAAAAGTTGAAGAAATCCTAGAGGGATATTGTGTTGAAAAGTAAAAATAAAAAATTGTGGAAAACTTGCGTTTTCATTCCTTACGCGGGTATTCATTGATCGACCCTCGTATCTCTGCAATGGCCAACTCTTTTTGGATAAAATTTGGTATCCGTATATAAGAAGATCCGAGAATCCTAAAATGGCGTCAGAGTTGCCATTATATTTTTATTTAACAACAAATGCATGTGAAAACATGTAATTAGTCCGATATTAGTATGTTGTTATAGTGACCGGATATGGTGTAATTAAAATTAATAACTTATATGCAATAAGCCATTTATAAATATCCAGTAATTATTTAGATTTTCAGGTTATAAGAAACGTTTCACTACACGCTAAACAAAACAAGTAAACACAGACGTTTTGTTTTCATTACTTATTAATACAGTCATTTTATGTAATAACGTTTGGTTGTTATAGCACACAACACACTCATTCAATTAGGAAACTTGTGTAATAATAAATGCTTGTGAGTAGTAAAACAGCTGTCCACGTGGCCACTACACTATAATGTCACTAGATGGGTCAATTATTTATTGACTTCAATAGTATAACATGCTAGCTGCCAACTTGCCAACAATATTAATTAATTGGAAACCTCGTCGACGCGGGGCTTTTTTAATAGCACTGCCTAACGACAATGTTCTGTACATAAACTTTGGTTTCTTTTGATACGCGGGAAGGTTAAAATGAAATGAAAAGTCAGGACGCAGCAAGTGCGTTATGAAAGTGAATTTCCATAAAAATGTTTTTAATTACAAATATATCGCTCTAATACGAGCAGGCATCAATTTGGTTACCGGTATAACCTATATGGTAGGAACAATGTACCATATTTTATCAAAATAATTATTTGAAAATGTACAAAAATTTTCCGAACATAAACTTTTAATGTTTCCGAGAAAACTGGTCTCCTAGCCAATGAACCTTAGGTTAATAGCAAATTGAGTTACTGAAATTTGAAACATTTAATGAAAATTCGCCATCAAAACGCCCTTGCTGCGTTCATACAAAAATTTTCCGACATTAAAGTTAAAAGTTGATTTTCTAACCAACAAAACTTTCGTTAATAGCAAATTGAGTTATTGAAATTTTAAGGATTTAATGAAAATTCGCTACCAAAACGCACCTACTGCGTCTAGATTTTTTTTCTTACAAACATGCATCATATTTTGATAAAAAATGCTAAAATGCAGTAACGAATTTGTTCTACAAAAATTAGCTAAAAATTATAGACTGTTAAACCATGAACTTCACTAAACCTACAGCGAAAGCATCAACTTAACTAAACCTACAGCCAAAGCATCAGAGAAAGGGCCTATTTGAAATGAATTTTCTGTAAATATTTTAGTAAAATGAAGGACAGTGATGGTTGAATCTGAAACTTACGGGTTCGCAGAACACTCTTTTTGCAACATTTTCTTTCCACAATCCGTATTTGTTCCACGTTCTTTGCCTAAACATTGCCAATTTTGACGTTTTAAATTGCGAGTTTGACGTTTTGAGGAAAACCCCAAAATTTGTTTCTTTAGCTGCCCGTAACTTTTTCGTCTTTAAACTTAGAGACCTAAATTTTGGTACATGGTTCACACTTTATAATAAAAATACGCGTACCAAATTTCTTATTTCCGGAGATAAAATTTTTTTAGAAAGAAAACACAAAATTATATATATATATATATATATATATATATATATATATATATATATATATATATATATATATATATATAAACACTTAGAATAATTGAATCACCAACGACTTATGGGCCAGCCTGTAATTGTAGAAATATTTTTAAGATGTAACTCAAGACACCCTATAATTAATGTATACAATTTTTTTTCGTATCTTGCATAATAACGGATGTATTGAACTTTAAAGATTTTTTACGAAAATTCGACAAAAATGATATACCATTAACCGATAAACCCTATAGCCAACACTACTGCCAAAGCATCAGAGAAATGGTCTATTTGAAATGAATTTTCTGGGTATATTTGAGTAAAATGAAGGACAATGACGATTGAAACTAAGGCTTCAGCCTTTGTAAAACATTCTTATTGAGACATTTTCCTTCCAAAGCTCATATTAGTTTCAGGTTCATTGCCTAATTATTACCAATTTTGACGTTTTAAATCGCGACTTTGACGTTTTGAGGAAAACCCAAATGTATTTTTCTTTAAATAGCTGTAACTTTTTTATCCTTTAACCTACAGAGATAAATTTTAATACATAACTTACATATAATGATATAAACCCGCGTACCAAATTTGGTTGCCCTTACTTTGTTAATTCCGGAGATATAATTTTTTTATAAAGAAAACACAAAAATTTCGGGGAAAACCTCGGCGGATTTTCCTGGCTACGAACTTATCAAAGCCACTTGCGAAAGGAAGGTACCCAACAAGTTTTATCAAAATCGTTTCATAATTTTTTTGTTATAGGTGTGACACACACACACACACACACACACACACACACACACACACACACACACACACACACACACACACACACACACACACACACACACACACACACACACACACACACACCGCGCGCGCGCACACACACGCACACACGCACACAAATATATATATATATATATGACATGCTTGGTTCTCGGGTTAAACCGCGTCCAGAATTTATGGAAACTCGACGTTTCGGCTCCTGTTTTGGAGCCATTTTCAAGAGGTAAAGGAAATATGTAAGGACACTCTAAGGCCTCAATCTGCCTACTCCTTAGAATGATGGACAAAGGTGGGTAAAGGAAATATGTAAGGACACTCTAAGGCCTCAATCTGCCTACTCCTTAGAATGGTGGACAAGGGTGGGTAAAGGAAATACGTAAGGACACTCTAAGGCCTCAATCTGCCTACTCCTTAGAGTGGTGGACAAAGGTAGGTAAAGGAAATATGTAAGGACACTCTAAGGCCTCAATCTGCCTACTCATTAGAGCGGTGGACAAAGGTGTGTTGGGTTGTTGTAGCTCGATTACGGGATCTGCCGACTCCCCAAATCTCGCCGGAGATCGTCTGTGAGGTCTCAGTGTATTCAACACTAGGCCTCAGAGAGATCTGGCAGTTCGTTGCAAGTCTTGTCTTATATATGTCGTTCCGTCTACCTGTTGCGTCAGTGAAAGTAGTGGGGTCACCGTCAATTAAGTGGGGGGCTTTGGTCACGGTATTTAGAGGAGGATTAAGAGGGTCACCGGCATTAGTTAAGGCAGATAATGATGCAATAAAAGTGTCTGTGGAATTTATTTCCTTTTTGTGTGTTTGTAAAGAAGAAATAATAGGTTTCCAAGTAGTCGGAAGGCGAAGACCATCATCTCTCTTATTTAAACAATCGGGACGTTTTTCAATCTCGTTTGCTTCGCGGATAATTCTCGTTTTGAAATTGTAAACCGGTGCTATTGTTTTTCACAGGACACAGCAAGTGCGTTATAGTAACGCTATTTTTTTCCCTCTTAGGGCTCGTCCGCGGCACTGCCGCCCCGATAGCACTCTAGTAACGCACTTGCTGCGTCCTGAAATTTTATAATATAAACATGCGTACCAAGTTTAGTTGCCATAGCTTTTTTTTTTGAGATACAAACATTTTCCGTACGAAAACCAAAAATTTTCCCGGAAAAAAGATCATATTTTCCTGGCTAACGAACTTATCCAACCCACCTACAACGGAAAGTACCTGCCAAATTTAGTCAAAATAGGCCCACCATTTTGTGAGTTATTGGGGTGACGCACACACATACACACGCGCCCGCATGCTCGCGCGCACGCACACACACGTCCGCACGAAGGACGTACGCGCACGTACGCACGCGCGCGCAAGCACACAAACGCACACACCCACGCACGCACTAACATAAGGAAAAAATAAAAACGCGTGAAAAATAAAAAAAAGTCTGGACGCAGCAAGTGCGTTATGGAAGTGAAGTTTTATTAAAATGGTTTGAATAGCATATATGTCTCTTTAATGCAAGCAGTCATCAATTTGGTTACCAGTATAACCTATATAGTAGAAACAATGTACCATATTTTATCAAAATAACTTGTTTGAAAATGTACAAAAATTTTCCGACAATAAACTTAAAATGTTGGTTTCCTAGCCAACAAACCTTAGGTTAATAGCAAATTGAGTTATTGAAATTTGACGCCTTTAATGAAAATTTGCTACCAAAACGCATTTACTGCGTCTCGCTTTTTTCTTACTAACATATTTCGATAAAAAATGCAATAAAATAAGGTGTTCGAAACAAAACTTGTAGGGATCACCAACGACTTATGGGCCGTGATTGTCAAAATAATTTTATAAGGTGCAGCTCGAGACATCCTATAAAATTGGGTAAAAATTATGGACCGTTAAACCATAAACTTAAAACCACCGCCAAAGCATCAGAGAAAGAAAATAACTAATCTGTTGCATATCAGCCCTTTTTGTAAAACTTCAATCCTTTATATCTGTTGACAAAACATCACAAACACTGTTTGGTTCACACACTAACATTAATAAAATCGTAAAGGAATAATTTGCACTTGTATATTAAAATTCCCAAATAACACAAATAATTTGTAAACTGAAATTGAAAACAGATAAACGATATAATACTATACGATAAACGTCAGTTACAGCGTGTAACTGACCCGCGCAATGATATCAAATCTTCCGTTGCCAGGTAACGACTCAGACATACTAGATCTCATATATAAACCAGTTTTTATCATTGTCAATAAAAAGTTGTGATATTAAAAATAAATGTTTCAAATTTAAATAGCTCAATTTTCTGTAAACCTATAAAGCTGAATTTTGGTACATAGGTCTTTTCCAAGGCAACATGCCCACCAAATTTCATCTAAATAGATTTGTAATTTACGGAGAAATTTTTTTTCCGAAAGAAAACTCAAAATTTTTCCGGAAAACCTTGTCCGATTTTCCTGGCTAACGAACTCATCCAGGCTATTAATAAAAAAAAGGCACTTGCCGAGTTTCAATAAAATCAGTTAATTACTTTTTGAGTTATCTGTTGGATATATATATATATATATATATATATATATATATATATATATATATATATATATCTATATATATATATATATATATATATATATATATATATATATATCTATATATATATATATATATATATATATATATATATATATATATATATATATGTATATATAAACATATAAAAATCGAAACTGACCCCGGATATGGGTTTTAGGGGCCCAAATTCGCGCTCATTTGAAAATTTTTTGGAAAGTCTCACCATCGATACCTCTCTATTAGTTAATTTTTTTAAATAAAAATTCACTAAAATGAGAAAGAAACATAGAAACGCGAGAATAGCATTGGAAATGTTTGGAATGTAACAGATATAAAACCAGATCTGCACGTATTTGCTAAGCAGCCCTGGATCTAGTGGGGAGGCAAACTGGGGCACCCGCCCAGGGCGGCAGATTCATGGGGCGCCAAAATCATAATATAATATGTATATGGTTGAAAATTCAAAGAACTTGCTCCACAAAGCACCTAGCATGCAGCGCAGGTTGTTCTATCAATTATTCATTTGATTTTAAAACGCCCAGTTAGTTTTTGAACACTACATCCTAAGACCTCATTCTGAAATGCGCTGCGAGCAGCTGCAGCGCAGCAGATTGTTGGCAACATATAATGGCGGATATTTTAATTTAAACTTGTTTTTTTTTCAAACTTATTTTTTTTACTCCTCGGAGTAGAACAAATAAAAAAACAGTTAGGAGTCCCGATTCTACGTAACTACCAAATTTTTTGCAGAGAGGGGGCGCCACTATCAAGTTTTGCCCCGGTTAGAAAAAATCGTAGATCCGGGGCAGTTGCTAACTTAAGCATCTCTAACTCTAGTAAAATCAACAGATAGCTGTAGTGAGCCAATATAAATTGACAGCCTGTATATATATTAAATAAGACTGAATAAAACCAACAATCTTTAAACAATTTCTATACGTGAATGGTTTTGTTGTACTCACCGCATGGTCTGATGACATGCACATTGTCTGTGGTCAATGCGTATTATTATTGATATCGAGTAAAAAGAACTACAATTACGGTTTACTACCACTGGACTGTGGCTAATGACCGCATTCGCATTGATAACTACAAGAACTGAACACATACAGTGTACAGTGTGGAACAGCCAAATGGAATAAATTCGATAACGGATAAATGAGGACGTGTTGGGAAAAACGCTTGGACACGTCGATTTGTATTTTTAACTGCGCATCTTTTTCAAGAAAAAAAAATTATTTAGGGTGCGTCATGTGACAGTGGCCAATACCAACTTTCTTATTTTAAATACAAGCCCCTGTATATTATTAATTTTTTGGATTCTTCAGAAAATTCTAGACATAATTCATGTACAATGTCCTATACCTATCTTCAACTGTTTCGGAAATATTAAGTATTTTCAGATTTATTACAAAAATTAACATTAAAAATAGAAAATTATTTTATTTCACAAATTCTAATAAGAAATACTGATTATTTCTTACTAATTTAAAAAAACAAAAAAAAATTAATGTCAATGTAGTAAATGTTCAAAATGCTCGCCACGAACATCTTGGCAACATGCTAATCTGGTATAGAAATGTCTTCTAACATTACTCAACATCTCAGGCGTGACTGATCTAATCGCAAGCGTGATTCGTCTTTTTAAGTCATCTAAGTTGAGGGGCTTAGTTTTGTATACAATACTTTTGACATATCCCCACAAAAAGTAGTCTAATAGCGACAGATCAGGAGATCGTGCTGGCCATTCTATCGATCCGCGCCTCCCTATCCACCGATTTGGAAAAATTTGGTTCAGGTACTGCCGGACATTGATTTGGTAATGGGGCGGTGCTCCATCTTGCTGAAACCATATTTTATTGGCAGGAACTTGTGGGTTTGCTGGATCTGGATATAAGTTTGTCAAAGTTGGCACGACATTATTTTGGAGCAGTTCTAAATATTTATCCCCATTCAAGTTGCCATCAATGAAAAAGGGACCTACGATATGATTTCCAACAATTCCTGCCCAAACATTAACTTTTTCAGGATATTGCGTATGTTCCCCTCTCATCCAATGAGGATTCTCATTAGACCAATAGCGGAAATTTTGACGATTAACATGACCGTGAAGTGTAAATGTGCTCTCATCAGAAAACAAAACATCTTCTAATTGGATCACATTGTTATCTAACATTGCCATCATTTGTTCACAAAAATACGTTCTCCTATCGAAATCGTCCTCCATGAGCTCCTGAGTTGGTATCATTTTATAGGGATGCATTTTACTTTCCTTTAATGTTCGAAAAATTGCTGTGTGGCTAACGTTGAATAGTTGGGCTGCTTGTCGACCAGAAGTATGTGGGTTTTCTTGAAACTCAAGCGTAATATCCAATTTCGTATCATCACTTACTGCATTGGCAGCTACTTTTTTTTATCTGTCTCACATGACCAAACTCGCGAAACTGCTTTTCTATTTTGCTAATTGTTCCTTGGGATACAGGCGGCAAATTTGGAAATTTTTCGTGAAATAAGCGAGACCCTTCCATCTGTGTCCGTGTGTTATCTCCATAACCAATCATTTGTAGAATGGTTATTTTGTGCATTTCTGTTAAATGAACCATTTTTCTGATATTATTACGTACAGTTAACGAAATTCAAACGACAATAGCACTGACACTAATCACTACTGTCATGCAGGCAGACAACAAGTTGCTAAGGCTACGAGTTTTATACGAACAGAAAGAAAACTGTTTTTGTTTTTGTTTCATTTCATATCAGTAAAAAGAAACGCAGGAATGGTTTTTGTTTACTTTCTCATTATCAAGAGCTGAATGGGAAATAAGTATTGAATGCAATGTAGCGAATTTGTGAAATAAAATAATTTTCTATTTTTAATGTTAATTTTTGTAATAAATCTGAAAATACTTAATATTTCCGAAACAGTTGAAGATAGGTATAGAACATTGTACATGAATTATGTCTAGAATTTTCTGAAGAATCCAAAAAATTAATAATATACAGGGGCTTGTATTTAAAATAAGAAAGTTGATATTGGCCACTGTCACATGACGCACCCTAAATAATTTTTTTTTCTTGAAAAAGATGCGCAGTTAAAAATACAAATCGCCGTGTCCAAGCGTTTTTCCCAACACGTCCTCATTTATCCGTTATCGAATTTATTCCATTTGGCTGTTCCACACTGTATAGAATCACACGACACGCTTGAATTGTTTTCCTTTACTAGTTTTCTTGTTGCATATGGGCCGGGTATTTCGTAACGTGCGTGGATTTACTAGACACTTAATGATAGTAATGTTGTTCCTATTATTTTAATGCAGTTTGTTATTATGTGCAATTAAACTTATAGGAAATGCGTAAAAACAGAATTCAATCAGCGTAAATATGAAACCGAACCGTACGGGAAAGTTACAATAAAATTATAATGTTACAGTTTGTGGATACGTTATTAATTGACCGATATTGGCTTTTTTCTCTAGAGAAGTGTACCAATTTAAATATTATGCGGACGTGCTTATTTGAATTTGTGTCACTAAAGCCCGCCGCAAAGAAGGCCGGTCCGGCGATAAACCAAAGGCGATAGCCCAAAAAACTACGCTAAAACCGAAAAGGTCTATCCTAGCACCTAAGACTAAGAAGCTGGCCGGGTGATGCTGCTTAAAGGAAGTCCATGTCCACCACAGAGAAATTAAAATCGCCTTCTAAAGGGAGTCAGCTAAAGCTGATCCCACAAAGAAAATGAAGACATCGAAACTGAAAATGGCAAAGAAACGACCAGCAGCTTCACCAAAGAAAAAGTAAACGATGTTCGGTCATTGCCTACCATATAGAAATAAGGGGTACAGTTACAATTATTGCAACTTGCTCCTGTCCTGACTCGTCTGTTTCAGACATCTTACAATAAACGCATATTCCCTAGTAACTGGAAAACTGCTCGAGTACAACCCATCCCCAAGAAAGGATCCAAAGCGCTTCCTAGCAACTACAGGCCTATTTCTCGCCTTTCAGTCCTCTTTAAAGTGATGGAAAAGTATATAAACACCGAATTACTAAAATGTCTTGAAAAACACAGTCTAATCCACGACAGGCAGTATGGATTCCGTCAGCGCAGATCAACTGCCGACCTCCTTTCCTTTGTCACCCATTCTTGGAACAAGTCTATGGAACTACACGGTGAATCCCAGATTGTCGCTGTAGACACATCCAAAGCATTCGACCAGGTCTGGCATGCAGCGCTGCTTAATAAACTCCCGGCCTATGGCCCACCACCAAAACTCTGTACGTGGACAGCAAATTTCCTCTCCAACTGGAGCATTTCTGTTGTCGTGGATGGCCATTCCTCTAAACTGTATCCAATTAATGCAGGAGTTCCTCAAGGTTCAGCTTTAACACCTACTTTGTTTCTTCTCCACATCAATGACCTCCTCTCTAGCACATCCAACCCAGTTCACCAGTTACGCGGACGACAGCACCCTCCACTCAAATATACAATATTCTAAGCCTGTCTCTTTAGTCCAATTATATGAGGATCGCAGAGTCATGGAGTGTTTTATCTCCGTGAATCTCCAAAAAATATTAGACTGGGGAAGTAGAAATCTTATACAATTCAACCCCACCAAATCACAGTCTTGCTTTCTTTCTCATAAGAGATACACCAGCCTTAGGCCCATCACAATAAACAACCAAGTTATTCGAAGTAATGAGTCCTTTTCACTTGTTGGCAATTCTGTGGATCGAAATCTCAATTAGCACCAACATGTCACATCAATTGCAGAAGCGGCTGCTAAGAAATTAGGTTTCCTCTTCAAGGCTCGCAAATACTTTTCACCAGCAAATCTCTGTACCTTATATACTTCACAAATAAGACCAAACCTGGAATACTGCTCCCACATCTGCGGTGCTGCTGCCGCTTCTACACTCGCTATTCTGAACTCCATTCGGAAGAAAGCTATACGTCTCATCCGTGACCCTACCCTCACCCAAAGGCTGCAATCCCTTGCCCACCGACGTGCCGTTGGTGACCTTTTTCTCTCTTTTATAGATATCTGCACAGGCACTGCTTAGATGAGCTTTCTTCCAGAGTTCCTCCACCTACTGCCCCCAACAGATCTAACAGGGGAACAGAACGAATGCACCATTTTATTGTCCAGGTCACCAGACATAGAACATCTTGTTATGCCCGCTCTTTTGTCCCGAAGACTTCCAAGTTGTGGAATTCCTTACCGGCACATATTTTTCCTTCTCCCCCGAACCTCCAAACCTTCAAGTCCAGAATTAACAAGTTGCCTCTTTCCTCCTTGTCGACACCCACGGTACAATAGTATTTAGGCTGTAAGCCCTCGTGGTGTGTAAATTAAAAATTAAAAAAAAAAGAGTGAAAGTACAAAATATAGTTATGCCTTCTTTGGGTTCATAGCTCAGTGAAAAGAGGCAGTTTTTCGCCCGATTTTATCAGTTTGTGTAGTTTGGTGTCTACTAATGATTGTGCTAATAATTATCCTGCGATCTCTAACAGAAATTTTACCATTTGAGTTTTTAATTAGCATATGTTATATTCACATTTTGGAATTTGTCACTTATCAAGACTGATAAGGTGTAGTTAAAAAGTGAAATGATCATAATTTACTGTTTGCAAGATGACACATTTGTTGACTTATCGGGATAAATAGTTGTATACAAGGGAGGGCTGTACAATAATGTCTGTAAACTTGGCTTGTTATGTTTGGTCCAATGTAGTTCTCGAAATATATTTGTGTTAGTTTCTCCAACACTGGAAATGGACTGCAATTAATGCAAAAAAAAAAACAAGTCTCCAACCCAGCCTCTTTTGAGGTGTGACAGGTGTGCTTCAGAATTGTGTCAAAGCTGTACCAATGTATCCACTACATACTATAGGGCGACAGTTCTTCAGAATCGTACCATTATCTACCTTTGTCCAGAAGGCAGTCCCAATATGAATCTTGAAGTGGGCACTACTGCCGAATTGGAGTCCACAGTTCTGAAGAATAGAAGGTCTCTCACTCAGTTGACTTCACAGATTCTGTCTGCTTTCAAGGATAATATCGCCGAGAACAGTTCAGTTCTAGCCATTGTTCGTGACAGTATTACATCAGTTGCTAAGTCGGGTAGCGGATTTAAACAATCAGGTTACTGGTTTAAAGGAATCAAATATTGATTCAATCAGATTGTTAATAGGCAACACCAATGCAACGACTGCACCTGTTAACCCGAATCTTCAGGCTGTTGGGGATTCCAAAAATGGTCCACTATTTTTCTTCCCTCAGGGTTCGTCCGCGGCCTTGCCGCACCGATAGCACTGCAACCTTTGGTTGATTGTACATACCCTTACTCCACCCATTCCAAAATCAATGTGCCTTGAACTAGTCTGCACAGCGATTGGTAGGGTGAAGTTTTATATTGCTCTGTCTCCGGTCTAGACTGACCGTAGATCAGTTGTCTTTTGCGTTCCAGAGCTTTACACTCGCACAAGCTGTGCTGGGCTAATTCCTTCCCCTCACGCTGAGTCTGCATGTGAGGTCTTCTTCGAACCGCCCCATTTTATGCAGGTGTTTCTTGACGGTCATGTGTCCCGTCAAGAGACCTGTTGCGTTTCTGAGCTGTCCTCTGCTAAGATTTAGCAGCTCCACAGCCCTCTTTGAACTGGGTCCCTCAATTATTGACTTCCCATGTCTGAGCCCTGGACAGTCCGCACAGTACACCTTGTGTTGGTTTCTGACCCAGGACTTAATAGCTCCCCAGGCAGTGCTCTTTCTCACGCCCAGAGCCGGTTCTGGTCCCATAAATGGTTCTGCTGACCCTCTCTTCGCGAGACTGTCAGCTTCTTCATTGCCTTTGACCGCCAAGTGACCTGGCACCCAGATGAGGGTCACCTCATTCTGCCAGGTCGCTGGTCTCGTCTTGGCACTCACTCACCAGCCAGGAATTTACCCGTGGGATACTTGTGCCTTAAGGGCTGCCTGGCTGTCTGTGGCTATGAGGATCCGCTTGTTGGTGTAGCCTCTCCTCTTGTTCTTCCGCACACAGTCCAGGATGACGTACATTTCGGCCGGAAACACCGTTGCATGGGCTCTGAGGGAAATACTACTTACCCTCGGTCCTTCCGAGTAAACACCTGCCCCCGTCCCACGCTCCCCGCCGGATCTGTCCGTGAACTAGACGACCGCGTCCCGTGGTATGCCAGGCGTCTCCTCCCGCCATGCCTCGCGGTCGGGGATTTCCACTGTAAAGTTGTTTTCCCTGCACATTTGCGGTCTCGCGAAGTCTGACCATGAGATCAGACTTAAAATGATTCAAGCATGGGCTCTTTCACGATCTCCTGAATTTTGCAGTGGACCCTGAAGCCTGGGTTGATCTTCAGTCTACCATATGATCCACTATACTCCAGAGTTGTAAACAAGGTTTATGATTTAGCTATTCTTATCAAGCTCAAGTCACTTCAGTCCTACCCAAGAAAAAATCTGCATTTCTCAGGTGAAAAATGTGAAGAATGGTGCCATACTGATGGGGTGTAGAGTGATGAAAGTACACTCAAATTGACAAATTTAGCAGAGGCGAAATTATCATATGCCTACGGGATAAAGCAGGTAACCGGTATCAGTCCTAGGATTCGAGTAGTTGGAATATCTGACAAGCTATCTGGTGGCGTGCTGGGTCAATATATCAAGACACAGAACTGTGACATTTTTGAGGAGTCAAATGTTTGCTCAGTATTGCAGGTCAAACCACCTAAGCAGAGTGCTGACGTTTATCAGGCTATCATTCAGACAGACACTGTTGCTTACCATAAAGCTACGTGTGATTTTGATATGCCTTAAATGTAATGGATATAATCATGTTGACATGGTCAAGCGAGCGCGCTTTTGATCAGGGTTTAAGCACGTCGGAATCCATTTCGCCAAAAGCTTTCTTATTCCCAGCTCGTAATATGTTCATAGGAAAAGTGCAATGTTTCTGCTCTACGCTTGAGCTCAACTTGTCGATATTTTAAGATCATTTCATGGACAGAAACAATGTGTTCTTGAGTGGTCACAGAAATTTGTGTCCATCTTTGACATTTGACAGTCCTCTTTTAAATACCGCACCAAGTTTTTAGTAGTAGCATCCGAATGACATTAATCCAATTTTTTTTTTAAATTTCAACACACGAGGGCTTACAGACTCAATACTATTGTACCGTGGGTGTTGACAAGGAGGAAAGAGGCAACTTGTTAACTCTGGGCTTGAAAGTTTGGAGGTTCGGAGGAGAAGGAAAAACATGTGCCGGCAAGGAATTCCACAACTTGGAAGTCCTCAGGACAAAAGATAACAAGATGTTCTATGTCTGGTGACCTGGACAGTAAAAGGGTGCATTCGCTCTGTTCCCCTGGTAGATCTGTTGGGGGCAGCAGGTGGGGGAACTATGGAGGAAAGCTCCTCTGAGCACTGCCCGTGTAGATATCTATAAAAGAGAGAGAGGTCACCAACGGCACGTCGGTGGGCAAGGGATGGCAGCCTTTGGGTGAGGGTAGGGTCACCGATGAGATGCATAGCTCTCTTTTGAATGGAGTCCAGGATAGCGAATGTAGAAGCGGCAGCTGCACCCCTGACGTGGGAGCAGTATTCGAGGGTTGGCCATATTTGTGAAGTATATAAGGTATAGAGATTAGCTGGTGAAAAGTATTTTCGAGCCCGGAGGAGGAAACCTAATTTCTTAGCAGCCGCTTCTGCAATTGATGTGATATGTTGGTGCCAATTAAGATTTCGATCCACAGAAATGCCAACAAGAGAAAAGCACTCATTACTTTGAATAACTTGGTTGTTCACTGTGATGGGTCTAGGGCTTGTGTATCTCTTATGAGAAAGAAAGCATGACTGTGATTTGGTGGGGTTGAATTGTACAAGATTTCTACTTCCCCAGTCTAATATTTTTTTGAGATCCACGGAGACAGAACCCTCCATGAGTCTGCGATCCTCATCTAATTGAGCTAAAGAGACAGGCTTAGAATATTGTATATTTGAGTGGAGGGTGCTGTCGTCCGCGTAACTGTGAACTGGGTTGGATGTGCTAGAGAGAAGGTCATTGATGTGGAGAAGAAACAAAGTAGAGGCTACAGCTGAACCTTGAGGAACTCCTGCATTAATTGGATACAGTTTAGAGGAATGGCTATCCACAATAACAGAAATGCTCCTGTTGGAGAGGAAATTTGCTTTCCAGGTAACAAGTTTTGGTGGTAGGCCAAAGGCCGGAAGTTTATTAAGCAGCGCTGCGTGCCAGACCTGGTCAAATGCTTTCGATATGTCTAGAGCGACAATCTGGGATTCACCGTGTAGTTCCATAGACTTGTTCCAAGAATGGGTGACAAAGGAAAGGAGGTCGGCAGTTGATCTGCGCTGACGGAATCCATACTGTCTGTCGTGGATTAGACTGTGTTTTTCAAGAAATTTTAGTAATTCGGTGTTTATATACTTTTCCATCACTTTAAAGACGACTGAAAGGAGAGAAATAGGCCTGTAGTTACTAGGAAGCGCTTTAGATCATTTCTTTGGGACGGGTTGTACTCGAGCAGTTTTCCAGTTACTAGGGAATATGCCTCTATTGTAACATGTCTAAAACAGACGAGTCAGGACAGGAGCAAGTTCTGGAGCGCATTATTAGAGAACAATTGCTGGGATCTCGTCAAGGCCAGAGGCTTTCCTGGTATAAAGAGAAGAGATCATCTTTCGTACCTTTTTATTTTTTTAAATGATATCTGTCATTTTATGCGCCACATTGGGGACTGTTGGTGGTTGAACATTTAGAGGTGGGTTGAGAGGAAAATTTCTAGCGAACAGCGAGGCAAAAAGTTTAGCCTTGCCCAGGGCTGTAGAAACAATTTCATCCCCTGAAACAAGAGGTGGGAACGTGCTCTTGCAGAAATTATTCCCAATAGATTTAGCAAGAGTCCAGAAGGGTTTGCTGCCGTTGGAACTTGAGAGGACTTTGTTTTTGATGTGGTTATTAAACGAGTTTTTTGCCTCAGAAAGAATGCGGACATACCAACTTCTTGCGTCGTTAAATGCTTGACGGTTTTCTTGACTGGGATTGTGTAGCGTTTTGTGAGCTTTGACCTTTTCAAGTCTGGCCTTGTCACAGGATTTAGAGAACCAGGGCTTTTGAGTGGTTGAAGAGGTTTTCTGTGTACGTGGAATAAATAATTCCATGCCAGCTTGGATAATTTCGTTGACGTTTTGTGAGATATCAGAGGGGTCAGGATGTGAGAAGCAGACAGACGCTAATGGAAATGAGGAAAAGTAATCTCGCATTTCGTCCCAGTTCGCGGAGTTGTAGTGCGGAACGATGCGTGGGCGTGATGACTGTGTGACCTCGGGTTGCATTGCGCAGGAAGCAGTGACCATGCAGTGGTCTGAGCGACCAAGGGGGGCGGTGACTGATATCTTATAGCAGTCAGGATTTGTAGTAAGAAGGAGATCCAAGGGATTTGAGCTGTGTGTTGGGATGCGAGGAAAGTAAGTAGGTTGCTGAACCATATTGGCTAAAGAATTGCTGACTGCAAAGGCCTACGCTGCTCTTCCTTGTGGATCGGTTTTTGAGGATCCTAGGCATTCCTTATTATGGACATTGAAGTCACCAAAAATAGTGACCTCGGAGGAAGGATATTTAGAAATCAGATGGTCGGTTTTTCAGAAAGGTAGTCAAAGAGCTGGACAAAGTTGTTGTCAGAAGGTGACCGGTAAATGCAACAGATGAATTTAGTTGCAGCCCTGAGAGAGAGTTTTATCCATAGTATGTCTTTTCTTCCAGCTTATAAATTGGGAAGTCTGGTGCAGGGTAGATTGCTACGGACGTACGCGCACACGCCTCCATACAATCTAAAACAAGTAAGGAGCTCATACCCCGGGAAATTACGGTGATTAGTGGCTGTTTTTTCACTGATTTGGGTTTCGGTGAGGAAGAGGAGTTGGGGCCTATTAGCCTGGAGTAAATGGTGGACGGAGTTCAGGTTAGAATTTAGGCCACATATATTGGAAAAGGATATGTTAAATCTTGACGTTGGCGCCCCTGTACACCTCTATCCCGGAGATCCGAATGGAGGGGTATTTTATCTCCGGAATATTTTGTACAAGGAGGAGCCATCATCATTTTTGCTTATAAGGGAAACCGATTCATACACCAGAACCGGAAACGTTCGTTGGGACTTCACCGGCCCCTTGATGTAAGGGGTGGTACCTCCTCGGGCGTGAAAAAAATTCTTTACTATCACGTAAAGGAAAAGTCCACTATCACCTACAATATTGCAAGTATACTACACCAGCCAGCCATTAAAGAGCTGACCAGCCCTAGAACTTGCGTTCATAGGAAAAGTGCAATGTTTCTGCTATACGCTTTAGCCCAACTTGTCGATCTTTTAAGACCATTTCATGGACAGAATGAATGTGTTCTTCAGTGGGCACAGAAATTGGTGTCCATCTTTGACCTTTGATGGTCCTCTTTTTAATACCGCACCAAGTTTTTAATAGTAGGATCCAAATGACATTGATCCCATTTGTTTGTTATATCAGCATAAATGTTTTTGCCCAATAATCCTTTTAAAACTAAATATATAATAACTGACCAAAACTCTTTTTCATCAAAATCTAGCTGTTTTCAAAAATTCAGTTTTGTCATTATTTAACTGTTGAATGTCTAACTTTGACAGCTTATATATAAACCAGCACATTTCTAATCAAGCAACTAAATTCAATTTTGCATATGGAAAGTTTCCAGGTTCAGTAGATATCAAAATACGCTCGTATCAGCGCACGTCACAGGTTCAATTCGTCACTCAGTAAACCTAATGATGTTTCGTATTACAAAACGATGTATTTGAAATTTAAATCTTGTCTGTATGTTATGTTTTCACTGGACGCATATTAAACTAAACACAGCACATGATTTCTTATTGCAAAGTCACAACGAGCCTCCAGATCATAATAAATCCGAGTCAAAGCCAAGGCTGTGGCGTGACGTTTGATAGGAGCTCCTACATTGTTCGCGTTACTCACGAATTTCCTTAAAGCAAACATCATAAATATCCTGCTAAATCTGCCAGGTCACTTCTTGAAGCAGGACTGCTGCAGGATTGCAGGTCCGTTACCAGGAAATCAACGATTTATAACATCAACTCAACGTTTGTTGCCAGATGTTCCAGGAAACTATACTTCCTCGCAAAACTCTTCGGCTTCCGTTAAATCATTCCGACCCACTAATTTCATAAGCATGTGATGAATTCCTTGAATTTTATGAGGATAATTTGTTCACAAGGTTGCATGTTTATTCCCGTCTGAGACATTTTGCAAGAGGCTGGTTTTCATCGGTAATATAAACTCAATTTGTTTAGTCACGGCAAATTTTGAAACAGTTCTCGTTTATTCATTACATGCATGAATTGCTTTTGGGCATTTGTTGTTTGAGGTAATATTACCTGATATGTATGATTTAAAACTATACAGTAGAATATGCTGGAACATGAGATATTGAAACTCCTTAAGATTAGAAACAACAATCCCAGGCATTTAAAAGGATCTGCCATAGGTATGTAAATAATTTACAATTTTGTGGAAGTTATGCACTGTAAAAAATCTGTTATTCGAATGTAATGTTGGAGAGTATAAAATGTATCGCAAATGATGGTAATGATTGAATCATATGGAAAGGGAGAGGTGAATAGGAGTGTGAAGAGAGTCTGATTTTGGTGAATTTGCAGATTATGTCACGGGACAGTTCTAGATAAATCGACTGATGATAGATAAAGCTTGACATCTTACATGCACCTTGATACTATTTCTACTTTGTGATTCCTTGTCTCTGATGGGTTAATCACCTTACAAAAACGAAAAAATGCATCGCTATAAACTACAACACGTTCAAGAGTTGATTGACGGTGATTCTGATAGAAGACTGCAATTTTGTGAACAACTGCTGGACATGTCACATAGAAATGTTATTTCTTCTGCTGACGTTCTGTTTTCCGATGAAGCAACATTTCTTTTGAATGACGATGTAAACAGGCAAAATTGCAGATACTGGGCTACCGAAAACCCCCGCTGGATGCGACAAACACACACTCAGCGTCTTCAGAAGTTGAACGCTTGGGCTGGTGTCATTAGTGATCACGTAGTTGGACCTGTTTTTAAAGAAAATCTAAACGGTCCAAGATATTTAGAAATGCTAAGAGGACAGGTTGTCCCAATGTTAGCAGAATTGTATCCAAATGTAATGATACCTAATATTCCCCATGAAAGGATATGGTTTCAACAAAACAGTGCACCGCCCCCCTTTGCTCTTAAAGTACTGGAGTATTTACACGAAGTCTTTCCACGAAGTGTTGGACGAAGGGGTTTCGTAGAATGGCTCGATAGATCACCAGATTTTACACCTCTTGATTTCTTTTTATGGGGATACCTTATAAACAGAGTGTATAAAACGCAACCTGCTGATTTAGATGATTTGAAAATTAAATTAACAACAGAAATTAGGAACGTAACGCCTGACGTGCTGAACAGAGTTAGGGAATAATTCCAGAGCAGATTATTTCGTTGTGTGAATGGAGAACATTTTGAACATTTATTACAAAAAAGGGACGTTTTTATTAAGTTTATTTTCGAAATTTGAATTTCAGGGTAAACTGTTTAGTTTTAAAATTCCGGTATTAAATTTGCACCCTGTATTGAAAACTGTAATATAAGACCATACATATGGGGTATCCCGCATTCAGAAAAATGTGGGTCCATCGAATTGTGATGAAAAAATGTAGGGTTGCTATTTAAAAAAAAGGATAAGTGGTGGGGGTAAAATGATGGGAGTTTAATTTAAACTATGATTATAAGATAATGTTCCACAAATTAAACATCAAGTGCTTCAGCCTTTTCCACAAAAACTATTTTTTGCTGAATAATGAATTTTATTCCATAAGTGTGTTTCACACTGTATATATATATATATATATATATATATATATATATATATATATATATATATATATATATATATATGTATATATATATATATATATATATATATATATATATATATATATATATATGTATATATATATATATATATATATATATATATATATATATATATATATATATATAGGGTGGCGCATTGAAAACGAAACAGAGCGATTTGCGTCCAGAGAATTTTTTTAAAGAAACGCTGAAACACGTCAATTTTAATATTGAGGGGGACATGTTTTGACATAAAACTCAACTTTGTCACCCCTTAAGGGTGGTGATAACAACCCTTATATTTTAAATAGGGAACATGGGCCGAGTGTTACATCATTTGAAAGCTCTTTCTTTTCTGAATTCAGCACACTAATTTTTTTGGAAGTTCTATCAATTCGTTTATAAATTACTCACAGTTGAAGATGCAAAAACGCATTTCACTCATTCCGATAAGAAATGTGCTGATAGTCAATGTTTTGTTGGTTTGTAAACAAAAAATTGACGATCAGAACATTTCTTATCGAAATAAGAGACATGCGGTTTATTATTTCAGTTTATCGGTCGGTTTGATACTTAATAGTACTACCGAAAATTAATTTCACAATGGTGTATTCTGTAGAAGAAAGAGTTAAAATAATTACTCTTTTTATCAAAAACGATGACTGTGCCAACGGTACCGCAAATTTGTTTAATGAACGACATCCGAACAGGCATGTTAACAGAAAATACATTTTGGAGTTAGTTGCAAAGTTTCGACAAAGTGGTTCAGTAGCCAACAAAAAACGGGATCCTGAACGTGAATTTCCGGTTAGAAATGAAACTACTTGAAGTTTTAGGACAAATTGCTGCAGACCCAACTTTGTGCACGAGAAAATTGGCCACTGTTTCAAACATCACAAGAAGAACTATTCAGCGAATATTGAAGCATCATAAATTTCACCCGTATAAAATTCATCTTGCACAACAACTGAATGAAGATGATTTTGATCGGCGGCTGGAGTTTTGTGAAGTTATGACTGCACGAATAGCTGATAACGGGAACTTTCTGTTCAATATATGTTTTTCAGACGAGTATACGTTTTTATTAAACTCTACAGCCAATCGTCATAATTGTCGTTATTGGGCAGATAATAATCCAAGAAATTTTCACGAAATCCACACTCAAACTCCACAGAAATTGAATGTCTGGACTGGCATTTTTGGAGAGCGTTTAATCGGACCAATATTTCTTGGTGGCAATTTGAGTGGCGGAAGTATTTGGAGTTACTAGAATATATCGTTAACCCTCTACTAATTGACATTGTTGAAAATGATGATCGCTATCAGGAAAATCAATTAGTGTTTCAACAAGATGGACCTCCTCCGCAATTTTCGCAACGTGTTCGGGAGTTTTTGAACAGAGAGTTTCCAGGACAATGGATTGGGCGTAGAGGTGCTATTGAGTGGCTTCCTAGATCACCGGATTTAACTCCTTTAGACTTCTTTCTATGGGGCCATTTAAAGAGTAAAATTTACGCAACAGAACCGGAGTCTCTGGAAGAATTACGACGACGCATTGTTGAAGAATGCCGTCTAATAACTCCACAAATGCTCCAGAATGTCAGAGCTCGTTCTGAACAAAATTTGTACTTTTGTATGGTGGTCAACAATTTGAACACTTACTTAACTGAATAAACAATTTTGAACGTTTGGTTTTGTTATTTAGTTTTTTTTAACGAAAAATTGACTAATTAGTGCATTTCTTATCACAATGAATGAAATACGTTCTTGCAACTCCAACTGTGAATAACTTTTAAACGAGTTGAAAACTTCCAAAAAAATTAGTGTGCTGAATTCAGAAAAGAAAATGCTTTCAAATGATGTCACACTCGACCCATGTTCCCTATTTAAAATATAAGGGTTTTTATCACCACCCTTAAGGGGTTGATGTGACAAAGTTGAGTTTTATGTCAAAACATGTCCCCCTCAATATTAAAATTGACGTTTTCAGCGTTTCTTAAATTTTTTTTTCTCTGGACGTAAATCGGTCTGTTTCGTTTTCAATGCGCCACCTATATAGGTTATACTGGTAACCAAAACTCCCGTGCAATGGTAAAACCTAGTAACTCGAGTTACTAATGTTTTCAATATTAGGTGATAATCGGAAAGATCATGAGTTGGCCTTTCAGAAGGTATACTTACATTTCGTTCTACGTCACTTTTTCCATAAGAAATTTTATATCTCAGTCATAGTAGCTTGCACTTTCTTGTACAACAACTGAAGCAAAACATAGTATCTCGAGTTAGTGTTTTCTTTACTAGACGATATGGTATATAATACCAATTTTACTTAGAGAAAACATAGCAAAGTCAAGTGGCTAAGTTGTACCATGATAAACACATTGTAGATATTCAGATATTTTATGTGTAACGCTATGTACTGGGATTTCTCGCTGGTCATGCTACACATAACCTCAAGACCACCTGCAAAACACTATTCTTAGATGTAACTGCTTTAAGGTTTTTTAAATTTTTCCTTTAGACGTATGATCGACTGGCAATCTACTTCAGAGTTAAGGGACTTATGAGAAGAAAGCGATGATTCAGACTGTGATTCGGATTACATTCCGGAAAATAAAACTAGAATAAGATACGTACTAACAATATTTCATCAGCTTTTGTCCTTTGAAGTGATGGCAGGGTAATAAGTCCTGTAAATGACAACAAAAGGAATGACCAAAATGTTCCTGGACAATGAACTAAAAGTGTACCAACTGCGTCTGTAAATTAATTTATAACCAATATCCAATCCAAAAAGCGAGCGAACAGAAAAATACAAAATACAAAATCCAAAAGAATGTGATTGTACGAAAAGTACTACCACCTTGTCCAATGCCGTAAGAAATCTAGGGATAAGCTTAGCGAGGATATTCGAGAAAATATTCTAAGGCTTTCTGGAATTACAATTTTTGTCAAAGGCATTTATTTTCGAATTCTCATATCAAACAGGAGCATGTAAAAACTTTACTACTTCAGAAAATATTCATAAAAGAAATAGTACTTGTGGATGTTTTCACCACAGATAGGTACATCCAATAAAAAAGAAATATTAGTCCACAACGTCATATTCTTACATACGTCGGGAATGAAAACAGATGAAATGGTTACTTAACTTTTTGGAACGAAAATATTACATTCTGGGCAAGTAAAAGTAACAGATGATAGAGGCAAAAGTGCAAGAGGGCCATTTCAAATTATAAGGATATATTAAACCAAAAAAATTCAAGATCACGTAGAAGTATATAATCCTATTGTTTCACATAAAATATATATAATGACACGGAAATGAAGATATCTTCCTTGTCACTTAAGTATTATAACTTTGTGGAAAGACTTCTGTATAAATACCAAGGTCTCATATGAAAAATATCATGCAGTATTCGATTCAATGAATACTGGTTTTGATACCCCATCTCAAGATGACTGTGGTAGATGCTCAGTATACTGAAACAAAGCTAAAATAACTAAGTAGCCATGAGGTAGAAATTTTCTCTAGTATGTCAAAATTACAATAGAGAACCATATACCTCTGCCGGACAAGAATATGTAAAAGATTAATGTATTCATCGTTGATATGCAAAAAATTCTTAATATTTCCCAAAATGACCATAAACAATTCTTACGTCACACTCGATTAGTAGTCTTTAACAAAACATTGGCTTCTCTACACCACGATAAGGATAAGTGTCTCCTCTGGGATAAGGCCATCCAAGGTCGCAGTGCTCCTAATGCAACTTCCAGTTATTACCATATTATCAGAAACGCAAGTTCTGATGTAATGCATTTCACATTCTGGGCTGACAACTGTTCAGCACAGAATACAATTTGGGTATTATACTCAGTTATGGTTTGCATAGTCAGTGCCTCCTGGGAACCACCAAAAACAACATTCGAATACTTTGTTGGTCGTTCATTTACGAGATCCAACTCGGTACAGAGACAAATAGGCTGAGAATTTAAAAACAAAGACGTTTTTGACATGAGCGATATTATTGATGTAATAACAAAATCATCTAAAAACAACGTTCCCGTTCTATTGCATCACGAAGTATATATTGGTTTCAAATATGGCTGTAAGCAACGGCAAAAACCAGGTTCGGAAGGATAAACTAACATTCCATTACTAGAAAACATTCGAATAGCAGATTTTGTAAAAGGTTGCAAATCATTATTTTTTAAACAATAATCTCACCAAGAGAACTGTTGTGAATCACAGTTTCTTAAAAACAAATTTACTATTGAAATGCCAGAAGGTTTTACGTATAACAGGGGAATAAACGGTGAAAAAAGGCAGATAATAGTACGAGACTTATGTTCACATATGCCAAAAAGAAAAAAATATTGGCAACAGTGCCCAAGATCTTTGTTTTGCATCTGCTGAGTAATACCAAATACTTTATAATGACAATACAGGACACTCCGGCTGATTTCGTGTTTCAAGGATATCAGCGCCCCTAGCGGATAGTACTGATGTTACGTCGTTCGAGAACGTGTAACACTAGCAATTGCTGGTGTTTAACTGTGTATAATTAAGTTTGAGCTGTGTTTTTTACAATAAATGTTAGTGGTTGGGTATGTGCAATCTATAATAGTTCGAACTATAACGTGCTAAATCTATCAGACATTTCGTAGGTTTCCAAAGGATGGCGAAACGTGAATATGATTTTTTGTGTTTTTTTTTACCAGCGAATTTTTTTACAAATTCGCCTAATAATTAACATTAAACAATAACTATAACATGGATTGACGATAATTTTGTATTATAGATGCAAGAAAAGGGTACTATTATAAAAAGAACTGATTTGGATATAGTATTGAAGACACAACGTGCATTTTACATTTCAATGTCACTTCCAAATGAATTAATTTGTTGAAGCAGAAGACAAATTCAGAATAATTTTTATGCCAATATGTACAGTTCGCAGAAGATAATTTATTGTGTAATATTTACCATCATGTACCTATTTATAAACTTCGTAAACGGATGGTTGAAAGGTTTCAATCATAACTTGTCTTCCAGTGCATCAATATATATATATATATATATATATATATATATATATATATATATATATATATATATATATATATATATATATATATATATATGAAGGCAAAAAAAGTTTTGCATTAATAATAAATGATATAAGAAAACTGTTTTTCTATCTTCTTCTGTGTCCTTTTTTATTTCAATATGGAATAAATTGTCACATTCTTTCACATTTAAAATTGCTTTACTTGGTAAAGGCTTTTAATTAGACAAGTTTTTAAAGAGAAAAGTAGAAATAGCAGATTCAGCCCTATAATAGATTTATTCACGGAAGTAAGAGTCAGTCTCACCTTTCATCTGCACAACTTCTTAATTATGTACTAAGTATATCAGTTACGTATTTTAAAATATTAGATTAATACGACAGTTTTCATGTAGATATAGCAAATTGAGTACTATGCTACCATTTATACCTAGAACAATTATTTATAGGTAAGTACAGATTGTAACTTAATATACTCAGAAAGAGCTTTCAGTATATTCCTATACCTACCCTTGAAATAGTAGTTTAACGACGGTTTCAAGGTAGTACTTTAAATTATGATGAAATAAGATTATGGGTAAGAGAAATTTGCAGAATTATTCATGCTGCATTCATTTAGGTTTCAAGCCGATTGTTGATACAAATTCTATTTATAACTATATAATCAGAAAATTTTCACTGTTTTGTCATGTACAAGTTTTTATATTCATCTATAATAAACCAATTGTCTAAATTAAGAATATGCAGGTAAATATAGAATTCAAATTACCCGCTCAGTTGTCAGTACTTCACGCGGGGTGGCGCTAGTGTACAAATATCACCAATGCTAAAGCATAGGAGTGTCCCGTATTGTCTTATATAGTACTTGGTATTACCTAAGTATCAATAGCAAACATTTTATATTTTCGTTTTAAATTTTCTTTCTAAATCTTAAAATACACTTATTCTCCTGTACGGTATTGTACAATTAATACTGTACTGTATCTTGTACCTGTACATTCGATATGAAAAATATACCTTCAAATACAACATCAATTTCAAGCCGGACAAGTCGAGTTACTACCCTTTGTTGATCAACTATTAATATTAGTTATTCTAACTAAAACCTAGTAACTCACTTTATCAATAAACTTATAGGTCTAAGTTGGAAATAAATTTAAAAAAATGAAAAATTCAGAATTTTTTGTCCTAAAAATACAATTTCCAAAGTTAATGGGTCTTATGTAAGGAATTTATTTTCTAGCCCTGGTCATAATGTCATTTTATTATGAAAACACTCTCTACATATTTAACGGACACGTTCTTAGGTGAATACGTTTTACTAGTCAGAGTATTCCCATTAGATCCAAAGTGTCAAGCGATGAGCGTTTAAAAAATTTAAAGATAGACGTGCGGGGTGTGTGGGGTTATAATGTATCCCTCTTCGGCTCAAGGGCCTCGCACTATTCATTTTAGATTCCACTTAGCATCGGTTAAAGTAAAGCATACCTCCACATTTGTGCGTTAACCATGACCTGAGCTGCATTAAAATATGCTCGATGTTAGTGAAATTTACAGTGCACGTTATATACCTTCATAAAAGGTGGGTCCTCTCACAGAATGCATATTCGTTTGTTTATTGTACAGCTATTCTTTCCCTATTATAAACTGAAAAGTAATTTTTATAAGTATATGATGTAAGGGTGGTTTTAGGTAATCATTTAATAAATAGCTCTTTTAAAAATAAATTGTAGCTAGGGTTAAAGTCAGTTTGTTATTTATACGAGGCTAAGTTATAAATTGAGAAGTAATTATCTGATTTAAATAAAGGGGCTTTATGAAATAATTTAAGAATGCACCGAGTTTAAATTACGTTTGTTACTTATACGTGGTTAAGTCAATATTCATAAACTAAGTGAGAGTTGAATTGACAGTTTGTCAGTTTGTTTAGAGTAAATAAAGTAGAGTCTGTTTGAAAGTAAATTGATGATAGTTTGGAAGGTGTGAGAGACACCTTCGCTGTTTGCTCACCCAGTAGTGCGTCATACTGGTAGAGGCGTTGGGTTTAGGCCCAGGTTACGTAACCGCAACAAGGTTGGTTGTTTGCATCGATGGATTTCGGTAGGGATACAGCTGAGCTCGCTCTAGGTAACCATTGCACCTACTCCCGTCGATAGCTGGATATTGGAGAGGACACATCGTAGAGAATACTCCGATGCGTCCATTGAACTTCTCGGTATTCACGGTGGTACCGTTGTTGCATTTTTGGTCGATCTGGTAGCTTGACCGAGACACTGTGGTCAGTTCACCCGTTGGTCTCATTGCACACCCTGGAGGGTGCATCGTGTGCTCATTGCACTTCTCGGTATCCAACTCTGACAGTAACGAGCACTCTAGGTGATGCATTGAACTGTGCCTCATTGCACACCTGGAAGGCGGCACTGACCTGGTGTCGGGTACGGCACCCAATTAAACACACAAGCTAAACTACTGGTTAAGTAATTATTATTATTATTTGAATAATTATTATTTGAGTAACTATCGTGTGAGTAGCTATTTCAGTAATTATTATTGTCTGAGTAATTATTGTTTGAGAAACTGATTGTTGAGCAGTTAGGGACATTGTTGAGAAGCAGTTCTGAGGCACTGACGTGTGCTGTTGAGAGATTATAATGTGGCTCAGTGTAGCCTTTAGTAGGAACTGCTGTAAATGTTGAAGTTGCTCAGTGGAGCGTTATGTCGAAACTGCTTTTAATGTTAGCTTGCTCAGTGGAGCTTTGAGTATAAATAGTTATTGATGTTGAGTCGCTCAGTGGAGCGTGTGATTGGCAAATGATTGATAAACTAATAATTGAATGCCCCTCGTATATATGTTAGGTTGTGCTTTAGATGAAAAATGGTGTGTTCAGGTATATTGTTAATTACAGGTTAGTGATGTTGTTAGTGGACACATTTGGCACCCGCTCGCCTGACTCTTACGCCCGTACATTAAGGCTTCGCCATCATTCTGACAAGTAATAAACCTTTTGCCTTTTACATGATTACTCTTAAGTAGATAACACAACTGCTAAGTAATATATCGACTAGTGATTGATTGTTGAGCTATGTAATTATATTATGTGACCGTTAGTCGATCGTTAGTAATATAAGAGGTTATCTCTATTGTTTACTAAGAGGGTTGTAACCTTGTGTCATCGAAGGGTTGCGTTCGATATAATTATTGAATATATATTTTTAAAAACGTACCCATTACACTTATGATTCATTAGGGCTACAGTCTTTTTATAAATCCTTAATTTGTTGGAAACTCATATAAAACAGTTACTAGATTTTGCCATTGCACGGGAGAAATTTGATGCCTGCTTTCATTAAAAAGCCATATTTGCTATGTAAAACATTTTAATGAAAATTCACTACTATAACGCACTTCCTGCGTCTAGACCTTTTTAATTATCAAAGAAAATATTTAAATATTGGTAATCCTTACTTTGATTTTAACACTTTGACATGGCATGTCTAAGACAAGATTTGCGTATGAGTGTAGCCCACTTTGCGAAAAACAATTTAAAAAAACCCTACATAAATACAACGTAGTACTGAAAGTTTAATCAATATTTTATGCAGCCATAAACAACTTGCACACTAGCGACTACAAGAATTAACGATGTAGAATCAGAGGAGCAAGCTTTTACGATCCACATTATGGAACTAATAAGAGAACCGTAACGAGAAGAAACATCACTAAATCTTCCTGCTGCAGCAGTACTCAGCTTGTTGCTCAATTATTCACTATGTGGCTCGTAAACTGTCAGTAAAATTCCTACATCGTAAAAGAACAACCAATAGAAATTAGCGAGTGCATTTTATTTTCCACCGCATGGGCTAATGGACACAAAGGAAAGTGCAGTAGTGTGCTAATAGTCGACTGTTAGCAGGTTAATCCGTTGCATTATAAAGAGAAATCATAATGGGATGACGAGCAGTTACGTAACACGCAGATAACTGTAAGCAGAGCTTCCTTGATCTTCACTACATTGTAATTTAATACGGTACTGTGTGGTTTTTAATTATACGCTGCGTTTCTGCGGTGTACACACTATTTTATATAGTAAGAGGGAAGTATGTTGACTCGGTAATTATAAAAATTAAGTAATTAATTTACAAGAATTATGTATTATGCACATGCATCGATGTTATTTGTGATATACAAGAGACAAGAAGATGAAATACGTCTTCTTAAACTCAATAACATTTAAACAATTTATAATAAAGTCTGGATGCAGCAAGTGCTTTATGGAAGTGAATTTTCATTAAAATGTTTATAATAGCAAAGATTCCTTTAATGCGAGCAGACGTCAATTTGGTTATTGGTATACAGGGTTTTTCACGATAGCCGTGCATTAGAAGTTTATGAAGTTCCCTAATATCCTAAATTTTTAAAATTTTGGCAGCAATCACAATTCGTAATTGTATTTTATTCTAAAAATGTTTTCAAGGTCATATCACTTCCGGTTACACCGGAAGTAGTCATCAACTTTGCTAATTTAAATAGAATGCCCTATTTTTGATTGCATATTCGAATTCTCCATAAAATTTGGTGAAGATTTATATTAGGCTTTCCTATCCCTATCTTCACCTGTTCCAAAGATATTGTGATTTATCTGTATTTGGGCGATTTCACATGTTTTTAAAGATAAAAGGCTCGAATTTAGAATTTCGTAACTTGTGGGAGCGAGCTTTCATATTATGTGCCTTAAGTTTACCTGTGTCATACAGAGTGTTCTAAATTTAATTACTAACTTAGACATATTCAACGTGGCAAAAGTTTTTTGCAAATAGAACACCCTGTATATTATTAAAAATTCGAGTTCTAACTTTAATTCTACACCGGCGTGATATAAGTTTTTCTATACATATCTTCAATATGTTGCTTGTTATTATCTTCAATATGTTGCTTGTTATTAGCACTTTTAGGTAACAACTTCCTCTTCTAAAGAGTACACGTTAGACTGCACAACAAATGCAGCTGTGATTGTCAGTCAGATAACAAAAGATATGATTTGATAAAAATATTTAATGTAATTATTAAAAAAAAATTAAAAACAAATATTAACAATAAACAAAAAACCGAACAAAGACAAATAAAAAAAAAGTTAATTCAAATGTAAATGCTACGATCATTATAAATACTCTATGTGACCACCATCTTGGTCAAGGCACTGCAAAATTCTACGGTTCATCTCACTTGTAGTAGCTTTTTTGATTTCATTTGGATCCAAAGCTCTAAAAGCTCTAATTACAAGATTTAAAAGATCATCTCTACTTTGCACTGTTGTGTCATAGACTTGACTTTTTATACGCCCCCAGAGATAAAAACCGGCAGGCGTTAAATCAGGAGAGCGGGGAGGCCATCTCCGAGGACCGTTGGGCCCAATCCATCTGTCCTCAAATAATTGCGTTAAGTGCCAGTAAACTTCACCAGTGGAGTGGGCAGGCGCGTCTTCTAGCTGATACCAGCAGCTTTGCCTAATATCTAGTGGTAGCCTTGCCAGAAAATTACGGTCAGATCCCCTTACTAGTTCCAAATACTTTTCACCGTTTAAATTTTCTTCGTTAATTTCATAACCTAACCTTATTGTCCATAATAATTAAAACACATTAAAACTAAAATTTGTTTGAAAACGTCCTTTTCTAAATATATTAGGGGTTTCACTTGCCCAAAAATGACTATTTCGCCTATTCACAATTCCTCTCCTTCTAAATTTCGATTCGTCGGTCCAGATAATTTTAGAGAGAAAATTCTCATCTTGTTGAATATTCAGAAACATGTGTTCGCAGAATTCCGCTCTTTTTAAATGGCCACCAAGTCCAGGTCCTTGTAGTACTATTTCTGAATATGGGTGCATTTTATGAGATTTCAATATTCTATGCACAGATGAAGTTGATATTCCCAAAGCTCGAGTAACTGCAGGAATAGCTACACGGGTAAACTTGAAAATAAGCCAAAACGTTTATCTAATTATCTTCATTTTTAGTTACTGGCTTTGGATCATTTCGTGTAGTTTTGACACTTCCAGTCAATTTAAATCGTTCATCTATCCTTGCGAATTTTCCTCTAGTCATTGCCGATAGAGTAGGATACCTCTCGTTAAACATCCTGCATGTTCTGCTTACAATCCGATTGCATTCCCCATGAATATAAAATAAATTTAAAATGTCCATATCAGAGTACTCTTCACATTCTGCATTTTTATCGGCTTATTATTTCTATAACGTGAGTAATACAAACACACTCAGATTAACTTTAAAATATAAATGACGCTTTAGAATTCATGTGTTGTCAAAATTCTGTTTTCTGGCAGCCACAGCTGCCTTTATTGTGCAGCAAAATGTATATTCTCTAGAAAAGGAGTTTGTTACCTAAAAACTCTAGTAGCAAGTTACTCGTAAGATATAGGTATAGGAAAACTTATATGAAACCGGTGTAGAATTAAATTTAGAACTCGAATTTTTAATAATATACAGGGTGCACCATTTGAAAAAATGACTTTTGCAACATTGAATATGTGTAAGTTCGTTTTTAAATTTAAAACACTCTGTATGATACAGGTAAACTTTAGGTAGATAATATGAAGGCTTCATCCTAGAAGTTATAATATTCTAAATTCCAGCCTTTTATCTTTAAAAACATGTGAAATACAAAGTGTTATAAATGAGGATAGAAGTTCCGCAAAATGTAAAAAAATCACAATATCTATGAAATAGTTGAAGATACGGATAGGTAAGCCTAATATAAATCTTCACAAAATTTTATGGAGAATTCGAATATGCAATCAAAAATAGGGCATTCTATTTAAATTAGCAAAGTTGATGACTACTTCCGGTCTAACCGGAAGTAATGTGACCCTGAAAATATTTTATAATAAAAGACAATTACCAACTGTGACCGCTGCCAAAATTTCAAAATTTATGATATCAGGGTACTTCATAAACTTCTAATGCACGGCTATCGTAAAAAACCCTGTATAGTAGAAGCAATGTACCATAAATAATCAAAATAACTTATTGTTTGAAAATGTACTAAAGTTTTCCGAAAATAAACTTAAAATTTAGGTTAACAGCAAATTGAGTTGTTGAAATTTGAAGAATTTAATGAAAATTCGCGACCAAAACCCACTTGCTGCGTTTCGATATTTTTTTCTTACAAACATGCATCATGTTTCAATGAAAAATGCAGAAATGCAATAAAATAAGGGATGTTCGAAAAAAATTGCATGTATCACCAACGACTTATGGGCCAACCTGTGATTATCAAAATAATTTTATAAGATGCAGCTAAAGACAGTCTATAATTAACGTATACAATTTTTGCTCGCATCTTGTATAATAACAATTATATTGAGGTTTACCGTAGAAATGCATCACCTGGTATATACAGGGTGTTTAACAAAGATGGGGCAATATTTAACGGGTTGATTTCCCAGGTCATTGTATGAAAAAAAGTTCCCATAAACATAGGTGCTAAAATGCATTGTTTCCAAGATACAAGGTGTTAAATTTTTTTGTAAAATAGAGATTTTTTAAAAATAATTCAAATATTTCCTCAACGATTGTTTTGAAATTTGGCAGCGTTGTTTGTAGTA
Organism: Tillus elongatus; assembly: GCA_964006375.1. Classification (NCBI taxonomy): domain Eukaryota; kingdom Metazoa; phylum Arthropoda; class Insecta; order Coleoptera; family Cleridae; genus Tillus; species Tillus elongatus. Next base: position 214,451,096 of record OZ023263.1, read on the forward strand.
ATAATGAGCTGATTTGGCCCTAATTAGATAAAGATTGTTAAGTCCATTGGCATTAGGGGGGGACAAAAATTATTGTTCGTGTTTGTGATTTTTCGTATGATAAATGGACATGCCACAAGAAGGTTTTTATTTTTTATCGTGTAAACGTTTCAAGATACAAAGAAATTTCAAGAGACAAAAAACTTGTAGTTTTAGTTTCTTTATCTCAAAATCATATACAAATCATATTGCATTCAGTGGTGTACATTTTTATGTCACTACATTTTGCTGAGGTGCCCCCCTAACGCCAATGGACTTAACAATCTGTATCTAATTAGGGCCAAATCAGCCCATTATTACTACAAGCAGCGCTGCCAAATTTCAAAACAATCGGTGACGAGATATTTGAATTATTTTTTAAAAAATCGTTATTTTACAAAAAAAATAACACATTGTATCTTGGAAACAATGCATTTTAGCACCTATGTTGATGGAAACTTTTTTCCATAAAATGACCTGGTTGATTTTCCAGGTCATTTTATGGAAAAAAGTTTCCATCAACATAGGTGCTAAAATGCATTGTTTCCAAGATACAATGGGTTAATTTTTTGTTGTTGTAAAATAACGATTTTTTAAAAAATAAATATTGCCCCGTCTTTTTTAAACACCCTGTATGTAAACAGATAAAAACTGAAACTAAACCCTGCATATGGATTCTAACCAAACATTATAAACCGTTAAACCATAAACTTAACTAAAACCACTGCCAAAGCACCAGAGAAAGGGTCTATTTAAAATGAATTTTCTGGAGATATTTTGGTAAAATGAAGGACAATGACGGTTGAAGTTGAAACTTAAGAGTTTGTAGAACACTCTTCTTTCGGCATTTTCTTTACATCAACCGTATTCTTTTCAGTTTTTTACCAAAATGTTGCCAATTTTGACGTTTCCAATCGCGACTTTGACGCTTTGAGGAAAACGCATTTTTTTTTCTTTAAATGCCTATCACTTTTTTGTCTTTCAACTTACAGACCTAAATCTTGGTACATGGTTCACTTTTTATAATACAAACACGCCAACCAAATTTGGTTGCCCTTACATGGTTATTTCCGGAGGTATGAAAATTTCCCAAAGAAAACGCAACATTTTTCGAACATTTTTTGGGAAAACCCTGGCTGATTTTCCTGGCTAAAGTATCTATCCAAGCCACTTGCAAAAGGAAGGCACTCACCAAATTTGATATAAACATATAAAAATTCAAACTGGTGGGTTCTAGGGGGCTTAGTTCGCGCTTATTTGAAGATTTTTTTTCAAAATTCAAAAGTCGCGAGATAAATAGACCACCTACAATAGGCTATTATAACGAGTAACATTCCAGAGCAGGATAGCCGAGTCATCAAGAATTTAGAAGGCACCTTTAAATCAGCAAGATAGGATACACCTTGGGAACGGCGTAGTAAAGTAAATCTCACGTGTGAAACTGTGTCAGCTAAACTGAAAGTCACCTCGGGAGAACAATAGTGCCATGCCTGAGGGACATGTTATAAATATACGGCTAGCCTTCAGCGCGTCGTTCATTCTTGTTTCCAAGTTAAGACTCTATACATCGTGTGCTAACATTTATATAACACACTTATGTTGATATTCATTAAATTGTTTTAAAAATTGAAACGTCGTAACCGTAAAGTTAAGTGGCGCAGTCGTTAGTATCGGTTAGAAAGTCAAAAGCATATTGATTTTTAAGCGTATCGACGCCTAATAACCGATTTGAGCCAAACAGACCCAAGTAAAAGCAGAAACAGTAGCCACGCAGCCAAATGAGGGCAGAAACCATTATATTATTGTAAGTTGTTTGCTGCTATCCCATTTTTATATTTCCTGCATATTTTTTCCATATATATGTGTAATATTGTTTTAGTGTATGTCTGTCTGATTCAGAAGACGAATCACAAAGTTTATTAAACATAGAATATAGACTTAGATCAATTAGTATCAGTGAGACTATTATAACGGAAAACCGTTTAAGTAAAAGTAATAATAGGAGCAATATGGCAGACCAATTTAAGGAATTCTTTCTTAAGGCTATTCCAGATTTTGACGGCCAACCAGCCAATGTAGGCAATTTTCTAAAATCATGTGACTTGGTTATGAATCAATTTTATACGGCTAATGATACATGAATCATTTCTTATTAAATTATATACAAACTAAACTAACCGGACAAGCACGGGTGATTATAAATACCAAGATTATTAACTCGTGGCTAGACTTAAGAAATGCAATTGTGCAAAACTTCACCGGCCAGAGAGATGACACTAATCTACTGGCTGAAATATTGACATTGAATCAGAGGCGCGAACGAGAATAACGATGACTATTTATTAAAACCAAACGTTAAAAGCATTTCTATGGGGATTAAGGAACCCCATGGGCATGGTGCTCAGGTCCAGAAGTCCCTCTAAAAGTGATCTAGTAGGCCTTGGTTGTTCAAAAAACGGGATGCCACTTGGCTCCAAAGTACATTTTCCCCCTTCCACATTTCAAAAAAGTTTAGTCAAAATCGCTCAATAAATAAAAAAAGTTAAAAAGTTATGAGGATGTCCCGCTTTCAAATGGGTTACTCTGTATATATATATATATATATATATATATATATATATATATATATATATATATATATATATATATATATACATATACACAGATAGGGAATAACGTTCGTTGTTAGTTACCAATATTCAGAATCTCTGTTAAGGCTATCGACCTCAAAAGATTTATGAGCAGTGAATAATGCAAGTTCTTTGCTAAAATATGTTTTATATTTCGCACCTTTTTTTGGTGCATCATCAGGAACGGAAAGTTAAACGAGGTAAGAGAAAACGTCCTGGTAAGGAACACTGAAAGAGAGACAGACATCATACAGGTTTGGTATTTTACATATAACAAACCCACTCTCTCTCTCTCTCACACACACACACAGACACACACACACACACACACGCACGCGCGCGCACCCGCACGCATATATATATATATATATATATATATATATATATATATATATATATATATATATATATATATATATATATACACATACAATATCCCGCATTTCCGTCTTAGAAAACAAATTAAGTCTCTCCATTTTGTACTAAATTTACAATTAATATCGTAATAATTTAACAACGGGACTGTTGGATATTTACTAAATTTCCAACTTCTGTTGCTATAGTACTAACTATTTTAGTCAAAGGCTACTTTGAAAAAAAATAATTAATAATTAAAAAAAAAACGGTTACTTTTATCAACTTTAAAAACAAGGCATACCTTTTTTGTGTAGAAGAAATAAGATATTATATTTCTTTATAAGTTGAATCGAGATATCTAGGCAAAAAGTTCTGTCGTTTAAAAGGAACACTTTTTGACGTAGATGGCCCCCGCACTGAGTGGCATCAAAACTATGCCAGAATTTGAGTTTTTCGATACAATGAACCCAAGAATCAGAAATTTACGGGCAATTAAAATGACTATTTATTAAAACCAAACGTTAAAAGCATTTCTATGGGGATTAAGGAACCCCATGGGCATGGTGCTCAGGTCCAGAAGTCCCTCTAAAAGTGATCTAGTAGGCCTTGGTTGTTCAAAAAACGGGATGCCACTTGGCTCCAAAGTACATTTTCCCCCTTCCACATTTCAAAAAAGTTTAGTCAAAATCGCTCAATAAATAAAAAAAGTTAAAAAGTTATGAGGATGTCCCGCTTTCAAATGGGTTACTCTGTATATATATATATATATATATATATATATATATATATATATATATATATATATATATATATATATATATATATATATACATATACACAGATAGGGAATAACGTTCGTTGTTAGTTACCAATATTTAGAATCTCTGTTAAGGCTATCGACCTCAAAAGATTTATGAGCAGTGAATAATGCAAGTTCTTTGCTAAAATATGTTTTATATTTCGCACCTTTTTTTGGTGCATCATCAGGAACGGAAAGTTAAACGAGGTAAGAGAATACGTCCTGGTAAGGAACACTGAAAGAGAGACAGACATCATACAGGTTTGGTATTTTACATATAACAAACCCACTCACACACACACACACACACACACGCACGCGCGCGCACCCGCACGCATATATATATATATATATATATATATATATATATATATATATATATATATATATATATATATATATATATATATATATACATACAATATCCCGCATTTCCGTCTTAGAAAGCAAATTAAGTCTCTCCATTTTGTACTAAATTTACAATTAATATCGTAATAATTTAACAACGGGACTGTTGGATATTTACTAAATTTCCAACTTCTGTTGCTATAGTACTAACTATTTTAGTCAAAGGCTACTTTGAAAAAAAAAATTAATAATTAAAAAAAAAACGGTTACTTTTATCAACTTTAAAAACAAGGCATACCTTTTTTGTGTAGAAGAAATAAGATATTATATTTCTTTATAAGTTGAATCGAGATATCTAGGCAAAAAGTTCTGTCGTTTAAAAGGAACACTTTTTGACGTAGATGGCCCCCGCACTGAGTGGCATCAAAACTATGCCAGAATTTGAGTTTTTTGATACAATGAACCCAAGAATCAGAAATTTTATGTAGATGTCAGGATTTATTCAGATAATATGGCGAAGCATACGATTTCCAAATTAAACTTTGACACCCGGTATCTTAGTTATTACCAACTTTTCGACTTATGTAAGTGTGGTTAAATCATAATATTTTCGCATAATTATCTGTGGTTTCACTATGTACCATTAATTAGTGGACGCCTGTAAAAATGAGATAATTTTGCTTATACAGTTAGTTTAGCAACAGCTACTGACAAATATAACTTTGCTGTCGAAATACGTATGTATAGCACAACTCTTATTATTTTTGTGGTTTTCAGGGTGACTTTGCTTTTTGTTTCTACGATGATACTATTATTAAACGTTTATCTATTAAGTGTATCCTACGTCCTTGTCCGCCCACACAGCCATCCCCACGCTAAATTTCACGTGGCGTCGATCCGTAGTTTTGTTAAAGTGTAACTGATTATAGAAGCTGCAACTTATCCCTCGGGAACAACATGTTATATCATATGTAGCTCTCCTTATACCCAGTTATCCCCATGTCAACATTCAAGTCGTTCAGTTTCTTCGAGGCGACGTAAAAGATGTATGAAATACAGATTTTCGAATATACACTGACTTTCCAAAAAAAATCTGAACCCCCAGTAAGGGTCGACCAAATGCAGTTAGAGTTTTTATATTACACTGTTTTGTCTCTAATAAGGAATGAAAAATTTTGGGATAGTGAATGGAATCGTGTTGTGTTCTCTGACGAGTCCCGATGCTGGCTCTAGGTCCACGATGGTAGCAGAAGCACTATGTGGAGAACGGAGACATTTAGAATTTGCTGTGGAACGCCATACACGGGGGGTGATGGTATAATATTTGCTGTGGAACCGCATACGGCATTTACATGGGAGGCGATAGCATAGGGTGCTATAACATACGGTAGCAGGTCGCCTCTAGTTTTTATTGACATAAATTTGAATGCAAATGATTACATGCGAAACCTACTGCAGCCTGTTGCACTGTTATACCAACGAGGGTTAATTCAACCCCTTTTCCAACAACACAACGCACGTCTTTATACATCAAGGGTTACTGCAAGGTTCTTGTAAGAGAATAACGTGACCCTGTCTCCATGGATTTCTTGCTTCTCAGACGCGTCACCATTCAAGAATGTGTGAAATATGATTGACAATTGACTGAATAATTTACCCCAACCACCAAATAACTTAGTTGACCTTCGTCCCCGAATTTAAGAAGCCTGTGATGACATTTTTCAGGATACCATAAATCATTTAATTACAAACATGCCTGGAAGAGTTATCGAATGCATAAGAAACCGCGGCGGGCCCACTTCTAAAAATGTCACAACATTTTACATTTCTACATTTTTTATGGCAAAAATTCCCACACCTATTTTTTCACCCGCATTGTGAATAATGATAAATACTTATTTAAAATTAAAACATATTTTAGGAAATATATATAATTACCACTAGTAGTTGTTAATGGGCTGAGTAGTCTCTTGGGTTCACTCACCTGCAAAAGAAAAAATTATCAGCGTTTAAATATTAATACTAATCTCTCCTTAAACTAATCAGATTAATAACAATTTTATTGACGTTAACATTTGTACCTAACACAATTTGTAAAAACTTCATTTTTGCAAACATTCATTAAATTGATTCAGCTATATAATGGTTATTTTCTTACAGTCGATTTCAACTCCGTAGTAGTTTTTTCCCCTCAGGGCTCGTCCGCGGCTTGCCGCCCCGATAGCACCGCAACCTTTGGTTGATTGTGCATACCCTTAGTCTTACTCCACCCATTCCAAAATCACTGTGCCTTGAACTAGTCTGCACAGCGATTGGTAGGGTGAAGTTTTATATTGCTCTGTCTCCGGTCTATAGTGACCGTAGATCAGTTGTCTTTTCCGGTCCAGAGCTTTACACTCGCACACAATTTGCTGGGATGATTCCTCCCCCTTGCCGCAGAGTCTGCATGCGAGGTCCCCTTCGAACCGCCCCATTTTATGCAGGTGTTATGTGTCCCGTCAAGAGACCTGTTATGTTTCTGAGCTGTCCTCTGCTAAGATTTAGCAGCTCCACAGCTCTCTTTGAACTGGGTTCGTCAATTACTGACTTCCCATGTCTGAGCCCTGGACAGTCTGCCCAGTACACCTTGTGTTGGTTTCTGACCCAGGACTTAATGACTCCCCTGGCAGTGCTCTTTGTCACGCCCAGAGCCGGTTCTGGTCCCATAAATGGTTCTGCTGACCCTCTCTTCGCGAGACTGTCAGCTTCTTCATTGCCTTTGACCCCCGAGTGACCCGGAACCCAGATGAGGGTCACCTGATTTTGCCCAGTCAGGTCGCTCGTCTCGTCTCGGCACTCACCAGCCAGGAATTTACCTGTGGGCTACTTAGTGCCTTAAGGGCTGCCTGGCTGTCTGTGTCTATGAGGATCCGCTTGTACGTGTAGCCCCTCCTCTTGTTCTCCCGCACACAGTGCAGGATGACGTACATTTCGGACTGAAAGGCCGTTGCATGGGCTCTGACGGAAATACTATGATTTACCCTCGGTCCTTCCGAGTAAACACCTGCCCCCGTCCCACGCTCCCCGCCGGATCCGTCTGTGAACCGGACGAACGCGTCCCGTGGTATGCCCGGCGTCTCCTCCCGCCATGCCTCGCGGTCGGGGTTTTCCACTGTAAAGTTGTTTTCCCTGCAGATTCGCGGGCTCGCGAAATCTGACCTCATTACAAGCATGGGCTCCTTCACGATCTCCTGAATTTTGCAATGGCCCCTGAAGCCTGGGTTGATCTTCAGTCTACCATTGCAGGCTAGTCTGTATAGTCCTAGCCTCGCCTTCCCCATAATAAATAAAGGGGAGAAGATAGTGCAAAATTCGATGCATCAAAATTCACAAAAAAGTTGTCTTGCTTTGATTAACCTAAAATTACACTTTTTGCCAACCTCAGCAACCATACTGTACACTTCCTCGGTTCCGTTGCCAAACCGCCTCGACCTCGAAATGAAGGCCATGATGGTCTTCAATTGGACGGTACTTACCTGATTCCTCTGCAGATTCCTCGAACCGAACAATTCTGCTCGAAGACTCCCAAAAGTCTCGCATTCGCACAGGTGGTGGTAGGACGTTTCCTCATCCTCGCCGCATTCCTGGCAAATGGGATCCCTCTCTACGCGTATCAATGTGAGGTGTCTTCTAAGGGCGCAGTGGCGTGTGAGCACTACAAGGATGCGGCGAAGCGTAGATCGACTTCTTCCGAGTAGCCAGACAACTTTATCGCTGTCCGGCCCCTCCACGAAGTCCCTCGCCTGCCTGCAGCCACCAACAGATCCCCAGTGCCTCGTCTTCCTACTTATACCTATCGCCAGCTCCGGGCCACAGAACGGCCGCCGGGAACCGAGCCTTGCGAGATTATTCGCCACCTCATTCCCCGCCACGGCACAGTGTACCGGAACCCACACTAGTTGTACCTCCTTTGTCCTGGCTAGTCCTCTGAGAGCGTCAGCGCACTCTTAAACCAGTGTAGACCTGATTCTGGCCGCGCAGACTGCCTGGCTATCCGAGCAGATGTACACACATTTCTCGGGACTCCTCTTCACATCCTGTCTGTTGGCCACAGACAGGATAGCGTACACCTCTGTTTCGAATGCGGTGGTATATGAGCCAAGAGCACCCACAGGCCCTCGATGTATATTCCTGCCCCGGAGGATTGTTGGTCCTCCACGCGATCCGTCGGTGAAACAGACCAGGCTTGCGGGCTGGAATTCAATCTCACTTTCCCTTCACTGATCCCTACTGGTGATCCTGAGGGTGTATGGCCTAGCCAACCTAATATTATCCTCGGCATCCCGTACCTTTATGGCGGAAATCGGAATTTCCTTTTCCACCTCCTTGGCTACTCTTGCATGTCCTATTACTGCTCCCTCTCCGCACCAGTTTCCTGCGTCTCGCATTATGAGATGCTACGCCATCGCCTCCCTCCTGACACAGATGGGAAGCGGTGGCAGCATCAACAGGACCTCTAGCGCGGCTGAGGGTGTCGTCCTCATAGCGCCTGTGATACCAAGGATTGCCAGCCTTTGGAGTTTGGCCAGCTTCCTGCTGGTAGTTTGGTTAACACCGCACCACCAGACCAACGCCCCATAGAGGATTCTCGGCCTGACGATCGCAGTGTAGATCCAGTGAAGGATCCGAGGATTAACTCCCCAGGTCCTCCCTATCACTCGACGCAGCTGCCAGAGGGTCGCTACTCCCTTCCTTACAACCCGTTCTATTTGCGACCCCCATGTTAATTTGGAGTCTAGGATCACCCCCAGATATTTGACCTCCCGCCCTAAAGCTAAAGGTTTTCCAAATATCACGGGCGCCCTAAACCACTCTACCTTCCTCTTCTTGGTAAATAGGATCATCTCCGTCTTCGCCGGGTTTACGGAGAGCCCCAGCTCACCACACCACCTTTCGATTATGCTACAGGCAGCTTGCATGCACTCGCAGACGACGCCGAGGAATTTGCCGGTGACTAAGACCAGCCCATCATCAGCGTACGCCTGGGGGTAGAAGCCGTTCTCGGAGAGCCGCTCCAAGAGGTCGTCCATGACCAGACACCATAGATGGGGCGAAAGGCAGCTGCCCTGAGGGCAGCCGCCCGTCACCCCGATGTCCAGGCCTGGACCCCCAAGGTCAGCGAAACTGTCCTGTCCTCCAGCATGCTCGCCACCCAGCTTATTAGGGACCTCGGCGTTCCCCTATCCTGTAGGGCGGTACAAACCGTATCCGTCCTTGCCTTATCAAAGGCCTCCTCCACATCGTAGAACACAGCTAATGTGCTCTCCCCGTGGTGTAGGGCCCGCACCTCCGCTTATGTATAGTTTATTGATCGAGCATTTTACAAAGACTACCGACAAATTGTGACAATAAAGATAAGGGAATTCGGATAGAAGGACTTGCCGATATGCAAGCAGTAAAAGTGTGTTTGTTCGAATCACCCTCAAGCATCCGCGGCCCAGTACCTTCAAATAGTATAAACACAAAGGTAGTCGTCAAACGTTTATAATTTTTCATCCTCTGATGATGTTGACTTGGTTAGTAAAACGATCGTCTTTTTTTTTTAAATCTGTTGTGGTGATTTGGGTTCCCCAAGTGTACTTACAAGAAGCGTTAACTGACCTGTCAGGTCAGGTCAGGTCACCAGGTAACCAGCGAACATACACCTATGAAGTAATGCGGCTATGGTAACCAGCCTTCCAGCACTAAAGTGGAAGGTGGAAGTGCTGAAAGGCTGGCTACCATAGCCGTATTACTTTATAGGTGTATTTTCGCTGCAATTAGTATGCCGTACTGACGAGCTCTAATTAGAGCGAAACCGGTCTGCGGTTCAAATTGTGGTGAGAATGCATCTAGCCTTATCAAATAATATATAACTAAATATAGCCGGAAAGAGGCGATAATCAATTCTGTGGAAAACTTTGTAATAATCTAATAAGTTAAAGAGAGTCAACTTATTCGGTAAACTTATTGGTATCAGCATTCAACAGCGCATCCTCAGTCACCTGTAGTAGACATTTCTGACCGGACCAATTTTCTGGTAAAATATAAAACGTTAGAGTCTTAACTGTGCTTATTTTGAAAAACTTTTAAAATATGTAAAATTATTGACCCTTGAGCGACTTTTGTGAAAATGCGCTAAAAAAAACTCGAGGTTCTAGAAAAAGCTGTGGTCTGAAAAAACAAATATCCTACTGGCCAAAATTGTATATATTTACAAAATAAAACATCTTCGATTTACGTAAAGGAAAGTAATCATCTTCTAGTTTAGTAGCATTGATTTATCTAAGTACTGTAAAACTAAATGAAATGAAAAAGGTAAACATTCTATATTATCTAGAATTTCAGGAATAGACGAACAAGCGATAACTGAGGGTTGAAAAGCATTTATAATGAAAGTAAAATGCTTGTTTCCCTGATTCTTTACCAATATTCTAGTACAAAAAGGCTTTTACAATAACAGCTTCAATTTACAAAAGAAACACACACGATGTTATATAAAATTTTCACTCATAATTCAGAGTAAATTTTTAGTATGTCGTTCTCGTTGCTGACACAAATAACAAAAGGAAATCTACGCCTGGAGTAGCGTACTGGAAACATAAAAGCGTGGGAGCTTTTCAATGAAAGCGCGTTCTATTTTCAGTCTAACGATTCCAGCCGAGATTCGGGATCAGAGACTTTCAGTTCCATTATTTCAAAATGAAACAGAGAGTTAGTAGAGAAGTGTTGAAATTGCATCACAAACAGCCGGTTTTCAATATAGCTAATTATGCACCTGCTGGCTTTTACACAACTAAGTTAATTAGTTTAGGTGGATGCAAGACGTCACGAATACCAGCGCTTAAATCAGGGTAAAGGGCGGGGGTCAAGGCGTAAAAGCAGCTATAAACCCGTATGAAACACACCCTGGTAACGTCCAGTGCCGTACTGAAGGTAGGGTGTAACTTCACTTTCACTTTAACAGAACTTTATTGTTTTTTTTTCACGTGGAAGTAAATTAGTAAAGGGGAAACGACTGTAATCTCTTTCAGCAAAACTTTTTTACACACCACAAAAAATGTTCGATAAAGTATAGCAGAATTGGGTGTTATTTTTTAATTTCAACAACACACCACGAGGACTTACAGCCTAAATACTATCGTACCGCGGGTGTCGACAAGGAGGAAAGAGGCAACTTGTTAATTCTGGACTTGAAGGTTTGGAGGTTCGGGGGAGAAGGAAAAACACGTGCCGGCAAGAAATTCCACAACTTGGAAGTCCTCGGGACAAAAGAGCGTACATAACAAGATGTTCGATGCCTGGTGACTTGGAGACTAAAAGGGTGCATTCGCTCTGTTGCCCTGGTAGATCTGTTGGGGGCAGCAGGTGGAGGAACTACGGAAGAAAGCTCTTCTGAGCAGTGCCCGTGCAGATATCTATAAAGGAGAGAGAGGTCACCAACGGCACGTCGCTGGGCAAGGTATGGCAGCCTTTGGATGAGGGTAGAGTCACCGATGAGACGTATAGCTCTCTTCTGAATGTAGTTCAGGATAGCGAGTGTAGAAGGGCAGCAGCACCCCAGATGTGGGAGCAGTATTCGAGGTTTGGTTTTATTTGAGAAGTATATAAGGTATAAAGATTAGCTGGTAAAAAGTATTTGCGAGCCCGGAAGAGGAAACCTAATTTTTTAGCCGCCGCTTCTGCAATTGATGTGACATGTTGGTGCTAATTGATATTTCGATCCACAGAATTGCCAACAAGTAAAAAGGACTCATTACTTCGAATAACTTGCTTGTTAATTGTGATGGGTCTAAGGCTGGTGTATCTCTTATGAGAAAGAAAGCAAGACTGTGATTTGGTGGGGTTGAATTGGACAAGATTTCTACTTCCCCAGTCTAATATTTTTTGGAGATACACGGAGATAGAACACTCCATGAGTCTGCGATCCTCATCTAATTGGGCTAAAAAGACAGGCTTAGAATATTGTATATTTGAGTGGATGGTGCTGTCGTCCGCGTAACTGTGAACTGGGAATGTGCTAGAGAGGAGGTCATTGATGTGGAGAATAAACAAAGTAGGTGCTAAAGCTGAACCTTGAGGAACTCCTGCATTAATTGGATACAGTTTAGACAAATGGGCATCCACGACAACAGAAATGCTCCGGTTAGAGAGAGCTTTGACCTTTTCAAGTCTGGCCTTGTCACATGATTTAGAGAACCAGGGCTTTTGAGTGGCTGCAGAGGTTTTCTGTGTACGTGCAATAAATAATTCCATGCCAGCTTTGATAATTTTGGTGACGTTTGTGAGATATCAGAGGGGTCAGGATGAGAGAAGCAGACAGACGCCCATAGAAATGAGGAAAAGTAATCTCGCATTTCGTCCCAGTTTGCGGAGTTGTAGTGCCAAACGCTACGTGGGTGTGATGACTGTGTGACCTCGGGTTGCACTGCGCAGGAAGCAGTGACCATGCCGTGGTCTGAGCGACCCAGGGAGCGGTGACTGATATCTTATAGCAGTCAGAATTTGTAGTAAGAAGAAGATCCAAGGGATTTGAGCTGTGTGTTGGGATGCGAGGAAAGTAAGTAGGTTGCTGAACCATATTGGCTAAAGAACTGTTGACTGCCAAGGCCTCCGCTGCTCTTCCTTGTGGATCGGTTTTTGAAGATCCTAGCCATTCCTTATTATGGACATTGAAGTCACCAAGAATAGTGACCTCGGAGGAAGAATATTCAGAAATCAGATGGTCGGTTTTTCAGAAAGGTAGTCAAAGAGCTGGACCAAGTTGTTGTCAGAAGGTGACCGGTAAATGCAAGAGATAAATTTAGTTGCAGCCCTAGGACTTTTAAATCTTAGTAAGGTGCCCTACTATAGATACCCTCCTGAGCCCGTTCTAGAGAACTGAGGAGACAGGCTATACTGGCATCGGACCGTGCTCACAGATTAAGGAGTTGACCACAACAGGACATATATAATAATAGTGGATAAGTCCTGCAACGAAGTGACGCTGATTGATGTGACCATTCCAAATACTAATAATCTAGAGATAAAGTACAACACGAAGATCATTAAGTACGGAGAGCTCGAGATACAAGTAAAGAGACAGTGGAGGGCAGATACTGTCCGAGTGATTCCAATAGTCATATCGTCACCTGGTGTGGTTCCTAAGAATCTTCGAGAGAACGTTAAGAGACTAGGCCCTGAAGAGCATCTTTATAAGGTTATGCAGAAGGCAATTATACTTGTAACTGCCCAAGCCGTGCGGCGATTCCTGGGAAATGAGGATGTATCGCGTTGTCGGTCAGGGCCCGATAACTTGGAAAGGGCTCCATCTGAGCACAGTCCCTTTGGTATCTGAGACACCTGGGATGAGTGAATCTTCCCCTTTGCGGGAGTGTGAAAGCCCTTCAGGCTAAAGTCGATAATAATAATAATAAACTTGATTGCCCCCTGAAATACACATCTACATAAGGCACGTCAAGTGTGTCCAACAACAATGGGTATATAACACATATATAATAATAGGTATATATCACAGTAGACTTGTAAAACCAAAAAAGACATACACAAAATCGATTTTACACAATACATCAACAGTCCAATAAAATTAACTAACACACAAATAAACAACATAACAAAACAAAACAAAAGCATGCTACATAGCGCCATCGAAATACTCCTGAACACTGTAGTAGCATCTTGTCAGGGACATCTCCTTTAGTTTGCGTTTAAATAAATTGTAAATAGGAATTTGTTTCAGCTTTTTGGGTAGCTTGTTACAAAATTTAGCTACTGAATAGGCAAATGATTTTTCATACCTTGTGTCTACCGCAGCGCCATCTATTTCCGTCTGACGGTACTTTTGCATAAGACTGGTGTACACCAGTACCCCAAGTAGCATTCCAGGGTTAAGAACCAAAGTTTTAACGTGTTACACGTTTTACAACTTATGTATTTCCATTATGGCGTTCATTGGTACATTAGTACATTATTTTCTTAGTCAATGAAATTTAATATGTTCTTAGTCAATGAAATTTACCATTTTTCTACTCAATGAACTTTATAATATAACGTCTTAAATCCATGCCCATAGAAACACACATACTCTCTGGCGTTGTTCGCGAACGTCTTGAAAGAGACAGTTGGTTTCGGTATCCAATCTATACTTTTTAACATTTTTATTGTTGCTACAATTTTGTTGAGAAGTGAGTGAGCTGAAGGCTACACGAGTTTATAAAGAAATTTGTTTTCTGAGAAACGACAATGAAGTATAGATTGGATACCGAAACCAGCTACCAACTGTAGGTTCAAGATGTTAGTGAACAACGCCAGAGAATATGTGTGTTTATATGGGCACGAATTTAAGACGTTATATTATAAAGTTGATTGAATCGAAAAATAGTAAATATCATTGATCAAGAAAATAATAAAATTCATCGACTAAGAAAATAATGTACTAATGTACGAATGAACGCCATAATGGAAATATAAAAGTTGTAACACGTTACAAACTCGGGACTTCGACAGTGCGTTATGGCAACAAATTTTCATAAAGATGTTCCAAAATAACTACCCCCAACTAGCACCAAAGTGATGTCAACTTCAACTAAGTAGTTATTACGTAATCGCCACTGATTCCCCGACTCGGTGGTAAAAATAACTTTATATTACACATTAACAGTGACAATTACGTAGTGTTTGCTGCTTTCAAGGTATTGTTGTTGTTGTTACTTATATGACGGTTTAAAAGTTCTGTCAATTTAAAGGTAGTAAACGACAATCGCCGAAACTAACTTCTGATACTGAAATGTTACATCAAAGTTGCAGCCACTTCCATGTTGTGGAACATCTTGGTGATATATTCTGGTGGCAGTCAAGTTTCCACTACTTAAAAGTCGTAAATGCTACTATCTGTGTCTGTTATGGTGGTAGTTACCTTTTTTACTGAGGGAATAGTGTACTATATACGAATGCATACCAAAGCTGTTAGGCTAAAGAGTGGAAATGTGAAGAAAAAGGAGTGGATGTCAAGTGGAAGACTAAGGTCCATACAGAAACGAAATAAATTGTACAGAAAATGGCGGGCGACACAAGATGATAAAGAGCTAAGACAAAATTATACTGCTTATAGAAATAGATTAAATGATATAATACGCCAGGCAAAAATAAACTTTTACAGGAGAGAAATTGATACACACAACGGTGATAGCAAAGCCATATGGAGAACAATAAATAGATATATTAAAGGTTATAGAAAACAAAGTAAATAAATAAAATTTTGGATGTAAATAGCTCTTTAAAAACAGAGAAGAAGCAGATATGCGATGAATTTAATAGGGCGTTTATAATTGTGGGGATAGACGTCACAGAGGACTCAGAAACTGAACCAGACCATAGACGATGTACTGCTGTAAATCGTCAGTCATTTTACCTGTTTCCCTGTGACGCGGAGGTGATTACGGCTTATATCCATAGGCTTAAGGAAGGCAAGCACCAGAAGTGGATGGGATAGGGGCAGAGTTAGTCAAAAAATTTAAAGATTGGATCATAGAACCACTTGTTTATCTGATTAATTCCTCATATATACAGGCTGTCTGCCCAAAGAAATTTAAAATAACAGTGGTAAAATCCGTACATAGTAAAGGTACTAGGTTGAATCCTCAAAATTATAGACCAATTTCCTTAGTCACAATGTTTACCAAGGTATATAAGATGGCCTTAAAGGCAAGACATGAGCCACCGAACGCAGATTATGATAACCCCGAGTGTTGTAGGCATGATTAGCTGAATTTTTGTTAAAGCTACGAATATTTCTCGCAACATATAAAATACCCCTGAATATGTATATTGTATAAATAGTCATTATACTCAAGTTGCTGAAAAAGGGTCAACGCGATTCTGGAGGAGATTTAGAAAAAATCAATGACAAGATTATTTTCTACAAAATAAATACTTTATCGGCACAAACAGAATTTACCCACAAGACAACATTATAGAACAGCAATGAGCTAACCAATGCTCTATATGCCAGCAACACACCATCAACATTCCACACAAACTTCAGCCGCAAGAGAGTGTAAAAACTTATTCATTCTTCTGCAGACATGGTCAATATGGTTTTCCCATCGCAAACGGTTATCAACGTATACCACAAGAAACTGACCACACTGGAAGACTCAACATGGAATCCAACAGAAGACGCTTGGATTATCCACTATGCTGCTATCTTGTTGGAAATTATCTAGTTGTCTGCAATTAAACTCATGTCCCAATCATAATTATTCTGTTTCATTTATTTTAACGTTAAAAAATGGTGCCAAATAAACTACAGAGAATTCTTAATTAAAGCATTTTAATTTTTGTGTGAATGTTAAGTGAGTGGTGGACGTGCCGCCACCTAGTTGCGGAACCAAGTAGTATGTTGTCACTCCAGCTCCAAATAACACAAAGTGTTAAAAAAATAGACTGTATACAACTAACTAATAATTTAGTAAATTGTTAGCCCTGGCTCATTTCTACCCTAATATAGGGACCAAGTATGTAAGGCTAGATGCATTCTCGCAACAATTTAAGTCCGCCATCGCCGGTCCCAAGCCCAGGTGAGAAAGGAGGAGGGGGTGGAGTAACAACAACGTTAAAAAAACAGGGTCCGTCTGGCCCGGACGGTAGCACTCTGTAAGGGCCCCTGGCTAGGGACACAGCATATAGCAGGTGGTAGTGGAATTTTCCTTTACGTGATAGTAAAGGATTTTTTTCACGTCCGAGGAGGTATCACCCCATGCATCAAGGGGCCGGTGAAGTCCCAACGGACGTTTCCGGTTCTGGTGTATGAGTCGGTTTCCCTTATAAGCAAAAATGATGATGGCTCCTCCTTGTACAAAAGATTCCGGAAGTAAAATACCCCTCCATTCGGATCTCCGAGAGAGGGGTGTACAGGGGGCGCCAGCAACAAGATTTAACATATCCTTCTCCAATATATGTTGCCTAAATGCTAACCTGAACTCCGTCCACCATTTCCTCCAGGCTAATAGGCTCCAACTCCTCTTTCTCACCGAAACCCAAATCAGTGCCAAAACTGACACTAATCACCTTAATTTTCCGGGGTATGAGCTCCTTACTTCCATTAGATTGCATGGAGGCGTGTGCGCATACGTCCGTAGCAATCTACCCTGCACCAGACTCCCCGATTTAGAAGCTGGAAGAAAAGACATACTATGGATAAAACTCTCTCTCAGGGCTACAACTAAATTCATCTGTTGCATTTACCGGTCATCTTCAGACAACAACTTTGTCCAGCTCTTAGACTACCTTTCTGAAAAAATCGACCATCTGATTTCTGAATATCCTTCCTCCGAGGTCACTATTCTTGGTGACTTCAATGTCCATAACAAGGAATGGCTAGAATCTTCCAAAACCTATTCACAAGGGAGAGCAGCGGAGGCTTTTGCAGTCAGCAATTATTTAGCCAATATGGTTCAGCAACCTACTTACTTTCCTCGCATCCCAACACACAGCTCAAATCCCTTAGATCTCCTTCTTACTACAAAACCTGAATGCTATAAGATATCAGTCACCGCCCCCCCTTGGTCGTTCAGACCACGGCATGGTCACTGCTTCCTGCGCAATGCAACCCGAGGTCACACAGTCATCACACCCACGTATCGTTTGGCACGACAACTCTGCAACCTGGGACGAAATGCGGGATTACTTTTACTCATTTCCATGTGCGTCTGTCTGCTTCTCTCATCTTGACCCCTCTGATATCGCACAAAACGTCACCGAAATTATCCAAGCTGGCATGGAATTATTTATTCCACGTACACAGAAAACCCCTTCAGCCTCTCAAAAGCCCTGGTTCTCTAAATCCTGCGACAAGGCCAGACTTGAAAAGGTCAAAGCTCACAAAACGCTTCTACACAATCCCAGTCAAGAAAACCGTCAAGCATTTAATGACGCAAGAAGCTGCTATGTCCGCATTCTTTCTGAGGCAAAAAACTCGTTTAATAACCACATCAAAAACAAAGTCCTCTTAAGCTCCAACGGCAGCAAACCCTTCTGGACTCTTGCTGAATCTATTGGAAATAATTTCTGCAAGAGCACGTTCCCACATCTTGACTCAGGGGACGAAATTGTTTTTACCGCCCTCGGCAAGGCTGAACTTTTAGCCTCGTTATTCGCCGCCAACTATACTCTCAACTCGCCTCTAAATGTTCAACCACCAACAGTCCCCAATGTTGCGCATAAAATGACGGATATCATTTTCAAAACAAAAAAGGTACGAAATATGCTCTCTTCTCTTAATACCAGGAAAGCCTTTGGCCTGGACGAGATCCCAGCAATTGTTCTCAAAAAATGCGCACCAGAACTTGCTCCTGTCCTGACTCGTCTATTTCAGACATCTTACAATAGAGGCATATTCCCTAGTAACTGGAAAACTGCTCGAGTACAACCCGTCTCCAAGAAAGAATCCAAAGCGCTCCCTAGCAACTACAGGCCTATTTCTCTCCTTTTAGTCGTCTCTAAAGTGATGGAAAAGTATAAAAACACCGAATTACTAAAATTTCTTGAAAAAGACAGTCTAATTCACGATACGCAGTATGGGTTCCGTCCGCGCAGATCAACTGCTGACCTCCTTTCCTCTGTCACCCATTATTGGTACAAGTCTATAGAACTACACGGTGAATCCCAGATTGTCGCTCTAGACATATCCAAAGCATTCGACCCGGTCTGGCACGCAGCGCTGCTTAATAAACTCCCGGCCTATGGCCTACCACCAAAACTCTGTACCTGGACAGAAAATTTCCTCTCCAACCGGAGCATTTCTGTTGTCGTGGATGGCCATTCCTCTAAACTGTATCCAATTAATGCAGGAGTTCCTAAAGGTTCAGCTTTAGCCCCTACTTTCTTTCTTCTCCACATCAATGACCTCATCTCTAGCACATCCAACCTAGTTCACAGTTACGCGGACGAGAGTACCCTTCACTCAAATATACAATATTCTAAGCCTGTCTCTTTAGCCCAACTAGATAGGGATCGCAGACTTATGGAGGGTTCTGTCTCCGTGGATCTCCAAAGAATATTAGACTGGGGAAGTAGAAATCTTGTACAATTCAACCCCACCAAAACTCAGTCTTGCTTTCTTTCTCATAAGAGATACACCAGCCCTAGACCCATCACAATGAACAACCAAGTTATTCAAAGTAATGAGTCCTTTTCACTTGTTGGCATTTCTGTTGATCGAAATCTCAATTGGCACCAACATGTCACTTCAATTGCAGAAGCGGCTGCTAAGAAATTAGGTTTCGTCTTCCGGGCTCGCAAATACTTTTCACCAGCTAATCTCTATACCTTATATACTTCACAAATAAGGCCAAACCTCGAATACTGCGCCCACATCTGGGGTGCCGCTGCCGCCTCTACACTCACTATCCTGGACTCCCTTCAGAAGAGAGCTATACGCCTCATCGGTGACCTACACTCACCCAAAGGCTGCCACCCCTTGCCCACCTACGTGCTGTTGGTGACCTCTATCTCTCTTTTATAGATATCTGCACGGGCACTGCTCAGAGGAGCTTTCTTCCATAGTTCCTCCACCTGCTGCCCCCAACACATCTACCAGGGGAACAGAGCGAATGCACCCTTTTACTGTCCAGGTCACCAGACATAGAACATCTTGTTATGCCCGCTCTTTTGTCCCGAGGACTTCCAAGTTGTGGAATTCTTTGCCGGCACATGTTTTTCCTTCTCCTCCGAACCTCCAAACCTTCAAGTCCAGAATTAACAAGTTGCCTCTTTCCTCCTTGTCGACACCCACGGTACGTTAGTATTTAGGCTGTAAGCTCTCGTGGTGTGTTGATGAAATAAAATAAAAAAATAAAAAATTAGAACTGTAGACCGGTAGGTAGGGCTAACAATTTACAAATTGTTAGTTAGTTGTATACAGTCTCTATTTTTTAACACTTTATGTTATTTGGAGCTAGCGTGACAACATACTACTTGGTTCCGCAACTAGGTGGCGGCACGTCCACCACTCACTTAGTATTGAAAGGTTGGCTACTATAGCCGTATTACTTTATAGGTGTATTTTTGCTGCAATTAGTATGCCGTACTGAAGAGCTCTAAAGGGCTAACAATTTACTAAATTGTTAGTTAGTTGTATACAGTCTCTATTTTTTAACACTTTGTGTTATTTGGAGCTGGCGTGACAACATACTACTTGGTTCCGCAACTAGGTGCCGGCACCTCCACCACTCACTTAGAATTGAAAGGTTAGCTACTGTAGTCGTATTACTTTATAGGTGTATTTTTGCTCCAATTAGTATGCCGTACTGAAGAGCTTTAATGAGAGCGAAACCGGTCTACGGTTCTAATTGTTGCGAGAATGCATCTGGCCTTACATATTTTGTATGAATCGTTATGCTGGTTTTATTAAGTTAAACACAAACTTGCATGAAAATTCACTACAGTAAAACACTCGCGGCCTCATGCCTTTTGTTTTACAATATCAATCTTTGCCGAAAGAACTGAAAGTAATCAAAACTAAAACTTTCTCAGCTGTGCGATACTAAATGGTTATTGCGTTTTCCTGGACCATTTTAAAGCTTTTAAGAAAGCAAGTTTTCTACACTGCTGTTATTTATTGTGTACTTTAATCTTCATCAAAATTTAATCATAACACGCCGCCTCTGATGCAGCCAGCCCCCGAATTCTCAACTTTCCCAGTTCAGAACTCTTACCACCCTTCACTTTACACACATACATACAAAGTGGAAACGGCGATCAGGGCGAGTCAACACTAAACACGTTCCGCTGGCAGCGATAGTAGCGCCGCCCCCTGCCCCTCCGCCCCCCGGTGGCGGCGTAACGTGGGCGGACCTACGGTACAGGATGAATGGGCGCCGTCACCACGGCAACTACAACACACGCCAAGGCTGCATTGATTTTCACTCCAAGGTTGACTCCCGGCCCGGCGGCACACTCCCGAAAATACGATACCGCCGCTGACCCCCGCACACCGTTCCCAGCACTCAAGGGTCATTCATCATTTCTCTGTGTGTGCGGGCGGAGACTTTAGGCCTTCGCTGTGACTCGCAGGGATCATTTCTCAGCTGTTAAAACAGCGTTGTCGCCAATTTAGAAAGGAAACGCTAATCTAATCGCACATGAAACATATTTTTTATTCAATGTCGATTATTTCTGCAACTATAGACATTCACCGACGCCAGCGGAATGTTGTTATGCAAAGTGATGGAATATTTTGTCGCAATCCTGCTATTCTTGGAGGTTACAACCTATTAATTTAATATTACAAGAATATATTATACATTACTAGTTAAATGAAGTTTTGGTAAAAATTGTAAATGGCGTTTAGAAAATGACAAAATTGTTATGAATCTGTCAAATGAACCGGGCGAATTTATTTTGAAACATTATTACAACAAAATTGTGTAATCATAGTATAAGCACAATTATTCTACTTCTTTGTATTGACACAATATATTATTACCCTGCTACAATGAATATTAATAATAACAATAATAATATAACCTCCACAAGAAACCTTTAGATTATTTATATTATTAGTATTTTAGTATTGCCTATATATGACTTGCTTAGAGCCTAGGCGTATGTGTATGTATATATATATATATATATATATATATATATATATATATATATATATATATATATATATATATATATATATATATATATATACAGGGTGGCGCATTGAAAACGACACAGACCGATTTGCGTCCAGAGAATTTTTTTTAAGAAACGCTGAAACACGTCAATTTTAATATTGAGGGGGACATGTTTTGACATAAAACTCAACTTTGTTACATTAACCCCTTAAGGGTGGTGATAACAACCCTTATATTTTAAATAGGGAACATGGGTCGAATGTTACATCATTTGAAAGCTCTTTCTTTTCTAAATTCAGCACACTAATTTTTTTGAAAGTTTTATTAACTCGTTTAAAAATTATTCACAGTTGGAGTTGCAAGAACGTATTTCAAACATTGTGATAAGAAATGCACTAATTAGTCAATTTTTCGTTTAAAAAAAAACTAAAAAACAAAACCAAACGTTTAAAAATGTTCATTCAGTATTTTTTTTTAAAATTAAATTAGAGTTTTACTTTGAGAACTGGCTCATTCAGTCACTGTCAGTCTTCAAAATGAACGAGGATGCATCTGACCATGCTTTTCATTATGGAAAAACCTGCCTTAAAAATGTTAATCTAACAAGCTCTTTAACTTTTTCCTTTTAACTTCTTTTATCTCCCTATACGCTTGCTGTTTACTAAAAATATATCTTAAAATTAAAACTTACGTACTCCACTCACACACATACGCGAGCGCATATACACTCATGTATACGCACTCTCGTCAATAGGCTTTATACGTCCAGTACTTGACACTATGTGCAGGACAGAAAATGCACATTATCTCTTCATGTGCACATACACACACATACATATGCATACACACATCTACGCTACGAGTTGTTGCAGGAGAAACACTGGGACACTTTTCACACCAATGGAGCCTGACATGGTGACTTTTTAACATACTGGGGAGGCTGCGGTCAACAGAGGTTAACACAAGGAAATACACAAAGGAACTTACTTTTATCTCTCTGACTATATATTAATCTGCTAACCTTATTTAGTATCCCTTAAGACTATTTATTATATTGCCACTAGTACAATATTTATGGAACAGTTCAATTTTCAGAATATATTTTTTTTACTAAGACCAATATAAACTTAGCTAACTCAGAGTCTTTAACAAAACCATTCAGTTAAGTAAGTGTTCAAATTGTTGACCACCAGCTTCCATAAAAAAGTACAAATTTTGTTCAAAACAAGCTTTGACATTCTGGAGCATTTGTGGAGTTATTAGACGGCATTCTTCAACAATGCGTCGTCGTAATTCTTCCAGAGACTTCGGTTCTGTTGCAAAAATTCTACTCTTTAAATGGCCCCATAGAAAGAAGTATAACGGAGTTAAATCCGGTGATCTAGGGGGCCACTCAATAGCACCTCTACGCCCAATCCATTGTTCTGGAAACTCTCTGTTCAAAAACTCCCTAACACGTTGTGATAAATGCGGAGAAGCTCCATCTTCTTGAAACACTAATTGAATTTCTTAATAGCGATCATCATTTTCAACAATGTCAATTAGTAGAGGGTAAACGATATGTTCTAGTAACTCCAAATACGTTTTTCCACTCAAATTGCCATCAAGAAAAATTGGTCCGATTAAACGGTCTCCAAAAATGCCAGTCCAGACACTCAATTTCTGTGGAGTTTAAGTGTGGAATTTCTTGGATTATTATCTGCCCAATAACGACAATTATAACGATTCACTGTAGAGTTTAATAAAAACGTACACTCGTCTGAAAAACAGATATTGAACAGAAATTTCCCGTTATCAGCTATTCGTGCAGTTATAACTTCACAAAACTCCAGCCTCCGATCAAAATCAACTTCATTCAGTTGCTGTACAAGATGAATTTTATACGGGTGAAATTTATGATGCTTCAATATTCGCTGAATAGTTCTTCTTTTGATGTTCTAAACAGTTGCAAATTTTCTCGTCCTCAAAGTTGGGTCTGCAGCAATTTGTCCTAAAACTTCAATCTCAGTAGTCTCAATTCTAACCGGAAATTCACGTTCAGGATCCCGTTTTTTGTTGGCCACAGAACCACTTTGTCGAAACTTTGCAACTAACTCCGAAATGTATTTTCTGTTAACATGTCTGTTCGGATGTCGTTCATTACACAAATTTGCTGTACGGTTGGCACAGTCATCGTTTTTGAAAAAAAGAGTAATTATTTCAACTGTTTCTTCTACAGAATACACCATTGTGAAATTAATTTTCGGTAGTACTATCAAGTACCAAACCGACCGATAAACTGAAATAATAAACCGCATTTCTCTCATTCCGATAAGAAATGTTCTGATAGTCAATTTTTGGTTTACAAACCAATAAAACATTGACTATCAGCACATTTCTTATCGGAATTAAGGAAATACGTTCTTGCAACTCCAACTGTGAATAATTTTTAAACGAGTTGGTAAAACTTCTAAAAAGTTAGTATGCTGAATTCAGAAAAGAAAGAGCTTTCAAATGATGTAACACTCGACCCATGTTCCCTATTTAAAATATGAGGGTTGTTATCACAACCTTTAAGGGGTTGATGTGACAAAGTTTAGTTTTATGTCAAAACATGTCCCTCTCAATATCAAAATTGACGTGTTTCAGCGTTTCTTAAAAAAAAATATCTGGACGCAAATCGGTCTGTTTCGTTTTCAATGCGCCACCCTGTATATATATATATATATATATATATATATATATATATATATATATATATATATATATACTCCAAATTAGAATTTAGAGATTACCTGAACTATATTTCAAAAAAGTTATATCTTTCTTTGAAGGCGCTGTACTCTAATCATCATTTATTGGGCTAACATATAAACATTATCTTGACTGAGTCTTTGGTGTCGTCGCATTTCTATTACAGTGGTCGTAGGGATTAGTATACTGTGAAAAAGTTGCAGCTATCGTTAAGCAGACGTCAACATTTATGGTGATATATTTCTCTTTATATAGTTTGAGTAACTAAACTGGATCAAAATAAGAAAAAGTTTTACGTAAAATGGAGATGAAACACTATGGATCGAGGAGAAATGTTAGCAAAGATAAGTATAGTGTTTTTCTACTTGGAAATTTGAAGAAAATTTGGAAGTGACAGTTTCGAAGGTTTTTTTATTTGGACATTTATATAAAAATTTAATAATTTATTCACAAATATATATATATATATATATATATATAT
Source organism: Tillus elongatus (assembly GCA_964006375.1). Lineage (NCBI taxonomy): Eukaryota > Metazoa > Arthropoda > Insecta > Coleoptera > Cleridae > Tillus > Tillus elongatus. Next base: position 214,476,104 of record OZ023263.1, read on the forward strand.
ATATATATATATATATATATATATATATATATATATATATATATAGTGACGCATTGAAAACGAAACAGACCGATTTGTGTCCAGAGAATTGTTTTTAAAAAACGCTAAAACACGTAAATTTTAATAATGAGAGGAATATGTTTTGACATAAAACTCAACTTTGTTACATCAACCCCTTAAGGGTGGTGATAACAACCCTTATATTTTAAATAGGGAACATGGGTCGAGTGTTACATCATTTGAAAGCTCTTTCTTTTCTGAATTCAGCACACAAATTTTTTTGGAAGTTTTATCAACTCGTTAAAAATTATTCACAGTTGAAGATTCAAAAACGCATTTCACTCATTCAGATAAGAAATGTGCTGATAGTCAATGTTTTGTTGGTTTGTAAACAAAAAATTGACTATCAGAACATTTATTATCGGAATGAGAGAAATGCGGTTTATTATTTCAGTTTATCGGTCGGTATGATACTTGATAGTACTACCGACAATTAATTTCACAATGGTGTATTCTGTAGAAAAAAGAGTTGAAATAATTACTCTTCTTTTCAAAGGACATGACTGTGCCAACCGTACCGCAAATTTGTTTAATGAACGACATCCGAACAGACATGTTAACAGAAAATACATTTTGGCGTTAGTTGCAATGTTTCGACAAAAAGGTTCAGTAGCCAACAAAAAACGGGATCCTGAACGTGAAAATCCGGTTAGAAATGAGATTACTGAAATTGAGGTTTAGGACAAATTGCTGCAGACCCAAGTTTGAGCACGAGAAAATTCTCCACTGTTTCAAACATCAAAAGAAGAACTATTCAGCGAATCTTGAAGCATCATAAATTTCACCCGTATAAAATTCTTCTTGTACAACAACTGAATGAAGATGATTTTGATCGGCGGCTGGAGTTTTGTGAAGTTATGACTGCACGAATAGCTAGTAACGGGAACTTTCTGTTCAATATCTGTTTTTTAGGCGAGTGTACGTTTTTATTCAACTCTACAGGCAATCGTCATAATTATCGTTATTGTGCAGCTAATAATCCAAGAAATTTTTACGAAGTCCACACTCAAACTCCACAGAAATTGAATGTCCTGACTGGCATTTTTGGAGACCGTTTAATCGGACCAATTTTCTTGATGGCAATTTGAGTGGCGAAACGTATTTGGAGTTACTAGAAGATATCGTTTATCCTCTACTAATTGACATTGTTGAAAATGATGATCGCTATCAAGAAAATCAATTAGTGTTTTAACAAGATGGAGCTCCTCCGCATTTTTCACAACCTGTTAGGGAGTTTTTGAACAGAGAGTGTCCAGAGCAATGGATTGGGCGTAGAGGTGCTTTTTAAATGTTTATATATATATATATATATATATATATATATATATATATATATATATATATATACATATACACATATAAAAATTGAAACTGACCCCGGATATGGGTTCTAGGGGTCCTAGTTCGCGCTCATATGAAAAAATTTTTGCAAAGTCTCACCATCGATACCTCTCTATTAGTGAATTTTAAAAAAATAAAAATTCACTAAAAGTACCAAATTTAGTGAACCAATCTTCATCTTGGCAACTATGTTACGTGTTTATGAATAATATCTCAACGGGATTACAATAAAATTTAGGGGGCTAATGAGCGTTTGTTATATTGCATTTGACTTGATTTTCACGTCATTATCCCCATTTTATTAATGGGAGATGGGGCTGGCTTACGAAATCAAGTCAGGTGATTTATCAAAGTATTTACAACCCATTTATTTTTTGCGCACCTCAATGGAGAGACTAACCAGACCTACCTACTTCGTGTTAATGAACGCCTGATTTACAATAAGGTGATTACTTAATATTACAAGATGTTATGCAGATTATCGTGTTGGCGTACAATTATGTAAACAATGGCGTTAACAAATCGTTTGAGAGTTGTATATGCTATGAATTGTAAATAGTGTGTAAAATTTATTTCTGGACTTGTGTTGGGGTCATTTGAAAGGGAAAAGTTCACGGTACACCTTTTTTTTTTTTTTTGTTCCCTCAGGGCTCGTCCGCGGCCTTGCCGCCCCGATAGCACCGCAACCCTTGGTTGATTGTGCATACCCCTAGTCTTACTCCACCCATTCCAAAATCACTGTGCCTTGAACTAGTCTGCACAGCGATTGGTAGGGTGAAGTTTTATATTGCTCTGTCTCCGGTCTAGAGTGACCGTAGATCAGTTGTCTTTTCCGGTCCAGAGCTATACACTCGCACAAGATGTGCTGGGCTGATTCCTCCCCCTCGCCGCAGAGTCTGCATGCGAGGTCCCCTTCGAACCGCCCCATTTTATGTAGGTGTTTCTTGACGGCCATGTGTCCCGTCAAGAGACCTGTTGTGTTTCTGAGCTGTCCTCTGCTAAGGTTTAGCAGCTCCACAGCTCTCTTTGAACTGGGTCCGTCAATTATTGACTTCCCATGTCTGAGCCCTGGACAGTCCGCCCAGTACGGTACACCTTGGTATAACAATGTATAAATAAATATAAAAATGATGCAAATTCACTGCAGAGTTTTGTTGCTAATAAATAAAATGTTGGAAGCCAATTCCTCTCCCTCCCTCTCGCCCCCTCTCTCTCACACACACGCACACACACAAACTTGGTTATAGCTTAAATGAATATTTTTTGTACCGGTTTACATTCCGAGAGATAACATTATAAAATTTGACGAATATGTTAACACATCTAATAACACAAGTATTTTCTGTAAACGATAGTACCAGTAACACAAAGAAAAACGGGAAGTGAATGCTATATTGATGTTAACAAAAGGGTGAAAGATAATTTGACAGTGTACTCTCGGGGCTTTTTTCGCCAGTTGTTGAGGTGCTCGGCCATCTAATCAAGTTCGCTGACTCATTAGAAGCTCAGAGAGATAATAGTCTCTTTCCGAGTTTGTCTGTGATAGAGATCCACCATCCACCAGTGCTTGACTCAAAGCGGTATCATTACAGAGTTTAGCTCCCGGGCAGCAACCAGCCGAGATCTTTGTCCGTTCCGAAGCTCCATAGTAGATGCCTCAACTTCCAGGGGTTATTTCACTTCCTAGAGATCACAGCCTCCCTTCCGGTTTGTTTGGATTAGACACATGCCAATGCTTGTCCCAAGGAATAAATGTCGCTGCTGGGAAGGACCCAAGCGGGGTCGTTTGCCTGTTTCGAAGCTCACATTGAAGGTCTCAATATCCAGGCGTTATTTCACTCCCTAGAGATCTCAGACTCCCCGAGTTCGTCTGGACCTGACATCCGCCAGTGTTTGTCTCAAGGCGGTATCACATGGAGTTCTCAACCTCCAGGGATTATTTCCTTCCCTAGATATCTCAGCCTTTCTCCGAGTTCATCTGGAACAGACACCGGCCAGCGTTTGACTCAAGGCGGTGTCATATTGAATATCACTCCCGAGTAACATCCAAGGGACGTAGTTAGCCCGTTTTACAGATCAGAGTGGAGGTATCAACCTCCACGAGTCATTTCACGACCTATAGAGATCAGCCTTCCTCCAGGTTCATCTGGACCTGAGCTGTTACGCAAAATAATTCAATTTCACATCTTAACGAGATTCAACTTGTCCAATTACCAAAAACTAAAACGCCATGAATATTTATTGCCTTGTATATTCACCGATTATTAGCATCAACAATTTGTTGTTATCAAGAACAGAATCTATCACAGACCCACCTAGCTTATTTTGTGAAATAATTTTATTTTACGTCCAAACGGGATCAAAATTGTGAAATGTCCAAAACAGTGAAGCCAAATGGTCATTTGTTACGTCGCATATTCACTAATTAGTCGCATGAAGTGTAATACTCGAAGCATTTTTCATTAAATTTCGTAGGTGACGCTTATTTTTACCGTTTCTTCTTCTTGGTGTGTTTTCACCGCTTAGATAAAGTTAGCTTTCATGTTCGGACAAACAATTGTCTTAACTCTTTAAGCCATCATGTTCTTTTCTTTGCTCGGCTCACTTTCGTGGTATATTTAACTGTATAATCGTTGGATGGACAAACCATTGTCTTAAATTCTTTAGCCATAATGTTCTTCTCCTTCCTCGGCACCATTTCTTACTATTTTTGCTTGCCTTTATAGTCAGATTTGAGAGGCTGTACTTTTTTCGGTGTCCGAAATATGGGAGGTTTCTGATTTTGATGTCTTTTGTAACATTACTTATCGAACCGACACGCAACATCCTTCCGTAATACTAGAATTCGAATGCTTCCAGCTTTTTAATCATGGCCCCTGTAAAAGTTCATGTCTCTCCCTTTTTTTTTTCTCCTTAAGGGCCCGCCCGCGCCTTTGCCGCCCCGATAGCACTGCAGCCTTTAGCTTATTGTGCATGCCCTTAGTCTTTTCTATTCCACCCATTCCAAAATCACAGTGCCTGGAACTAGTCTGCACGGCGATTGGTAGGGTGAAGTTTTATATTGCTCTGTCTCCGGTCTATACTGACCGTAGATCAGTTGTCTTTTGCGGTCCAGTCGCACAAGATGTGCTGGGCTGATTCTTCCCCCTCGCCGCAGAGTCTGCATGCGAGGTCCCACTCGAACAGCTCCATTTTATGCCGTTGTTTCTTGACGGCCATGTGCTGAGCTGTTTTCTGCTAATATTTAGCATCTTCACAGCTCTCCTTAAATTGGGTTCGTCAATTACTGACTTCCCATGTCTGAGCCCTGGACAGTCTTCCCAGTACACCTTGTGTCCGTTTCTGACCCAGGACTTAATGGCTCCTTTGGCCGTGAACACCCAGAACCGGTTCTGGCGCCCTAAATGGTTCTGCTGACCCTCTATTCTTCATTGCCTTTGACTCCCGAGTGATCCGGCACCCAGATGAGGGTGACCTCATTCTGCCCAGCTAGGTCGCTCGTCTCGTCTCGGCACTGACTTACTTACCAGCCTGGAATTTTCCCGTGGGCTACTTAGGGCCTTAAGGGCTGCCTGGCTGTCTCTCCCATACACGAGATCCAAAAAACGTAGCATCCCAGTTATTTTTAATCTTGAAGTGGATACTGGTTATTGGAATCATTTTCAAAAAGTATCTTTTTGTATCAACTATAAGCTTATCTTGCCTTTCAAATGCAACACCGTATCTCCAAAGAATGATAGCACTCTTCATTGATGGGACTACTTAGATATATCAATCAGTCACTCTCTCAACTATTCACCATTCACCCGAATGCCTACGTTAATAATGGAGTCTTTGCTTATTACCATATAGTTAGCCTTTTTATGTTAAGTTCGTTAGTGGTTGCTTTCACTACACAATCTAGGAGATATCGAAGCTCTGCCAACAAGCAGTACGGTGTTGTCGGTATATCGGATGTTATTTATTGCGATGCCGTTCAATATAACTTCATACTAATACTCGGTGTACTGAAGAGCTTCTGAAAACACTTAACAGATCGAATAGCTCAGTTCACGAGGTGAGTCACCTCTAGAATCGGACTAGGAGGTGGCGGGTTCGAGTCCCGTTTTCGGACAGTCGATCTTTTTCACTCGAATGTGGAAAGGCCAGCTTCTGATAAGTTATGGGTGGTGTCCTTTGTCTATATGTGTATGTATGGACCTTATTTTTTTCTTAAATAAGACCTAAGTTGAGATTACAGTCGATGGTACTCGCTACAGATGCGTGATCATCATTGTTCCCAAATTTGTCCAACATTCATCTTAGCAAGATATGTTCTCAATAAGATGGTGATACGTGTCATATTCCTACCACAAATTAACGACATATTGAATGAATAGTTCCTAAAATTTAATTATTTTACTTAATGGATCCCCTCTTCGTGACGCCCAGGACCGGTTCTGGTCCCATAAATTCAGCTTCTTCATTGCCTTTGACCGCCCGAGTGACCCGGCACTCAGATGAGGGTGACCTAATTCTGCGCAGCCAGGTCACTCGTCTCGTCTCGGCGCTCACTCACCAGCCAGGAATTTACCCGTGGGCTACTTAGGGCCTTAAGGGCTGCCTGTGGCTATGAGGATCCGCTTGTTGGTGTAGCCCCTCCTTTTGTTCTCTCGCACGCAGTGCAGGATGGCGTACATTTCAGCCTGAAATACCGTTGCATGGACTCCGAGGGAAATACTATGACTTACCCTCGGTCCTTCCGAATAAACGCCTGCCCCCGTCCCACGCTCCTCGCGGATCCGTCCGTAAACCACACGAGCGCGTCCAGTGGCAGGCCCAGCGTCTCCACCGCCATGCCGCGCGGTCGGGGATTTCCACTGTAAAATTGTTTTCCCTGCAGATTCGCGGGCTCGCGAAGTCTGACCTCATTTCAAGCATGGGCTCCTTCACGATCTCCTGAATTTTGCAGTAGCCCCTGCAACCTGGGTTGATCTTCAGTCTTCATTGCAGGCTAGTCTGTATAGTCCTAGTCTGGCCTTCCCCATGATAACCAAGTGTAGGGGGGTGGAAAGGGGGTGCAGATCCAGCAACACCTCCATGGCGGCTGTTGGGGCAATTGAAACCTTGTTAAGTCCAGAATTGAAATTTTCAATTGGTAATTTCTAAAAAATGGAGACCTTTATCGAAGACATAATTTCAGCAATCAATTTAAAAATGTGGGGATTTTTTGTATACAACTATGTTGGCACATTTGGACATTTTTTCAACTGTTATTATTTGTTAGTTGTTTGTTGTGGAGTTCTTGCTAGATAAGTTTTCGACAAATAGTTTACAGAACTTGTAAAAAGTAACATAAATATAGAGCGCTGTTTAATTAGATATGGATTCTTCGTAATTTTTTATAAAATTTTAAAGTTTAGAATTAGTCAGCGCAGGTAGGTCAGGTCAGATCAAAGCAGGTCCGGTCAGGTCAACTTACGTTTTGAAATGATAGCTAGTAGTACAATTTATCTAAAAACAATTATACAGTGTGTGTTTTACAATTAAGCTTGTTGCTTGTGATTGTAGCATAAATCACGTTTGATTTCTCACTTTTTCAGATATCATTGCCCAATCATTTGGCCCAAAAAAACCACATGCCTTTAAAGAGAATTATACTGTAGATCAGCGCCACTTGTGGTGTCCAGCGTTACCAGACGCCACTGGATTCAACCATAAAAATATATTCTAACTGTATTCAGATTCAGGCTAACTCAAAATTAAAGATAACTATCCTAAGTACCCTATGTATTTTTATCATCAAAACATACTCTTAACATACAAAAACAACATTAGTAAATTATCTACTATTTAATTTTTTACCAATTCATCGAGTCTTTAAGTGGATTTTTACTGTTATCTTCGTAATGTCCTATAACAATAACTGAAGCACACAATTCAAATTCAGGCAACGTTGATTAGGTCTCCGTTATTTTTAGTCAGATCAATACGTCAGTTCCATGACATGGGTCTGATATATTCGTTGTTCACGTCAACCCGACAGCAATAATGAGTAATTTGTGATTATTCATTTAACAATGGAGAAATTGTGTGTGTTATTATTATTATTGTCGTTGTATCTGCAGAGTTATGTGGCCTGTGTTTAAGGTATTGGAAAACTGTTCAGTTTATCCTTCGTGGTTGAAACTATGTGGCAAGTCTGAAGTAGCACCACTTTTTGTCCGAGTAGTAGTATGTGGTGCGGAAGTTGAAGTTTTTCTAGATTCCTAGATAACGTCTTATTGGTGGTTTCCTCTGATGAAATTACGAAGGCTACCGTAGTGACATTAGTTAGTTGCCACATATGCTTCATTTCAATGGCTAAGTTTTCATATTTCGTAATCCTCGCGGATTCTCTTCTCTCTGATCCTTTGCTCTCCAGGACGCCATCGATTCTTCCTCGGTGCTGAGTTGACGGGCTCAGTTAGTCGTAGCGATATAAATGAGCTGTCGGCTTTTTTTACTAGATGGTGTAGTGGATTACTTGAGAGCAACAAGTATTCCTTCATTTTTATCTCAATTCTAACACAAAGTGATTGGATTCTTACGGGACCCCGTCCTCCCTTTTCGCGTGGCAAGTAAACACGCTCGATAGCAGAGCTTGGGTGGTGATGGTGGAACTTGGTAATCCCGAGTCTCGTTACTCTATCCATTTCCACCAAACTCGTGTAACGCCACTTCAGTATGCCGAAGGAGTAAATGAGTGATGGTGTAGCCTAGCTGTTGATGGTGTCATGCATATTGCGTGCTAAAAGCTTTGTGTTGAGCAGCTTCGTCGACAGTTTTAGGTATTCGTGCTTGAATCTTTCTCTTAGTTTTGTATAAGACAGGTTTTGCCATTTTGCCAGATGCATCCTTGTTCATTTTGAAGATTGACAGTAACTGATTGAGCCAGTTCTCAAAGTCAAAACTCTAATAAAAAAAAAACATAGTTTTGTATAATTTTTTTGTGCGCGGTTCTGTGCTATGCCCAAGTACCTATAGATTTAGTCTGTTTTCAGTGGCGAGATTCCAGCCACGTCCTGAGGTGTGTGTCTAATTTCTCCTCTTCTGATCTCAACTGTGGCACATTTGTCTAAACCGAACCACATCTTGACGTCACCACTGAATTCCTCAACAACATGGATCAGTCTTTGGACACGAGGCTTACTGTCTGTGTCGTCCATTTATAATAAGTGAGAGACCTTCGTATTCTGAGACACATCAAGCTTGTATCCGACTTCGGTCTGCTCGAGGAGCTTAGACATCGGGTTCATGGCTAAGCAGAACCAGAAAGGTGACAGGGTATCGCCCTGAAAGATACCCCTGCAAATCTTAACCTGACACAGATTGTTATTTACAATGTGTACACTGGTCCTCCAAATTTTCCTGGCGTACGTAGGAGCGTTTATGACGGTTGAATTCACTTTGTAGATGGGGGACCGAGTCGAACGCCTTACTATAATCTATTTAAATGGTCAATGAATAGGCTTCTTACCCAGACTATTTTTTATATTAATTCCCTACGCGTTTCGGCAAACTAAGTAACCATCTTCAGGGAACACAATACAAAGATCTGTCAGAAAACATTACTGGTAAGCAAATGTGCTGGTCGGAGCACAATGGTCTCAAAACAATCAAACAAATCAAAAAGTAAAACAAGCTAAAAAGCTACAGTAAAAGCTAAAAGAGCTACAGTGACACAAGCTAAAAGCTAAATGGAGTCAAACATGCAGTCAAAGCGGATGAAAAGCATCGGGGTAAACTAATACACAGTAAAATAATAACAAGGTATAAAATTTATTGGAAAATCAAAAAGTTGTAGAGTCAACTGGCTGAGAGCAAACACAACAGGATGCCACACAGGTAAGCAGATACTCTGAAGAAGTGCAAGATTTTGCGAAATAAAACACAAGAACAAAATGGCTTACATACTTACATTTCAATTTTTGAAAATTGCAATCAAATTATACGAAAGGTTAACTAAGCTGAAATTTCATCTATTGCACCAGAGGTCCAACAACATCGCATCCGAATGTACCACAAATCGATTCTCAATCCAAACCCAATTAATATAAAACGGCGATTTAATCACGAAGTAGGAAGAAAAGTCGCTCATTTATGAAAACGTGAAAACGGAAGACACCGCCGCAACGGCAAACCCGCGAACTAAAACAAAATGACAGGAGTGACATATATGTCAAACACAAAACAAGCGGACAGGGAAGGGGAGCCACAGAACAGCCACCTTCAAATCCATAATAACTATGGCCACAGAAGATTCATGAGTTCAGGAACACTAGTTCACTATATGATTGTACAATGAAGGAAAGTTTCTTATGTCTGTGGTGGATACATTCAAAACCTGACCAGTGGAGCAGTTGACATGCCTGAAAATCTCAATCTCTTCCAGGACAAACTGTTCAACCCCAAAACTTGAGGGATGTAAAATATTAGCATCAGTATTCTTGTTGAAGCAGTGACCACTGTCTCCCAAATGACAACCAAAGACTGACGTGTCATTACCCATCTGAGATCTACCTCGAAGGTGTTCTGACACCCTGGTACTCAATTATCTTCCGGTTCTTCCGATATAAACAACATTACAATCGGGGGCACCACATCTTAAACGGTAGACACCTGACTTCTTCAGGTCTGGAATATTATCCTTGTTATGAATGAACATGTTAATTGTGATAGAAGACTTGAATGAAAACTTCAAGTCTACTAACACCATCAACATGTTCTCCCTTTGTAAATAATTAATTTTTTTCTGTAACACTTTTGTAACTTTAATGAAATTTCTTTCGGAAAATTTTTATATCTCTGGAAATAACAATTTTAAGGCAACCATATTGGGTACAAGGATTTATATCATAAAAAGAAAACCATGCATCAAAATTTGAATCTCTACGTTAAAAAAAGTTATACGCTTTTAAGTGTTTCTTCTTAAAACGTCAAAAAATCGCAATTCAAAACGTCAAAATTGACATGTTCTAAATAAACAACTTGAAACTATCATTACGGGCGATGTAGCAGATATTTTGTAAGAAGTGTGTTCTATAAAGCCTTAAGTTTCAGCTTCATTTTACTTAAATATTTGCAGAAAATGAATTTCAAATGGACCCTTTTTCTGATGCTTTAGCTGTGGTTTCAACTATAGGGTTCTAATACATGAAGCAAAACTTTGTACCTACCCCTTGTTAAGCACATTGCGCGCACGAAGTATTGTGAGATTTGACATAGTTAAAGTGCATATAAACAAGGAGAGCAGAACGATAAAATGTATGTATAATATGTGATTAATAGATTAAACTTTTTTTTTGTTCCCTCAGGGCTCGTCCGCGGCTTTGCCGCCCCGATAGCACCGCAACCCTTTAGATTAAACATTGCTTTCTTCTAATTAGACGAGCGTCACGTGACAGTAAAAACTTTCAGGAGTTTTTTGTCGTTTTAACGAAATAAAAGACCTCCCTGACTGTGCTGTGTACACACAATCCTCCCAACTGACCTTCCTGACATCAGGTTGCCCAATCAAAAGCTAAAAGAAGTTAAAAGGGAAAGGAAAAGTTCATTATGCTCACATAACCTTGATATATGGCAGAGTTGATTTTCCTTCTCCTTTTAGTTTTTCATTAGGCAAACTGATGTCAGGGCAGGTCATAAAAGTCAGTTGGTAGGCTGTTTTGTAACATCACGCTACGGAGGTCTTTTATTTCGTTAAAACAACAAAAAAACTCATCCAAGTTTTTACTGTCGCGAGACGCTCGTCTAATTAGAGAGTAGGATTGATTCCCAGTGTGACGGGTAATACATTTATGTCAATATAAAACACATATTACTCTTATGCTCGAACATAACAGTTATGTGCAGTTAAAGAAAAAAAATGGAGTTTTCCTGAAAACGTCAAAGTCGCAATTTGAAACGTCAAAATTGGCAATGTTTAGACAAAGAACGTGAACAAATATGGATTGTGAAAAGAAAATGTGGCGAAAAGAGTGTTCTCCGTACCCTTAAGTTTCAGCTTCAACCGTCATTGCCCTTCATTTTACTAAAATGTTTACAGAAAATTCATTTCAAATAGACCCTTTCTCTGATGCTTTGGCTGTCGGTTTAGTTAAGTTGATGATTTCGCTGTAGATATTGTGAAGTTTATGGTTTAACGGTCTAATTTTTAGCTAATTTTCGAAGAACAAATTCGTTAATGCATTTTTGCATTTTTTTATCGAAATATGTTGAAGAAAAAAACTGGACGCAGTAAGTGCGTTTTGGTAGCGAATTTTCATTAAATCCTTCAAATTCCATAACTCAATTTGCTATTAACGTCAGGTTTGTTGGCTAGGAAACCAACATTTAAGTTTAGTTTCGGAAAATCTTTGTAATAAGTAATTTTGATAAAATATAGTACATTGTTTCTACTACATAGGCTATACCGGTAATCAGACTGATCCCTGCTCGCATTTGCTATTATAAACACTTTTATGAACATTCACTTTCATAACGCACTTGCTGCGTCCAGACTTTGACAGTATGTACTGAAAAAGTAAAAACTCTGGACGCAGCAAGTGCGTTATGGAAGTGAATTTTCATAAAAATGTTTTTAATTACAAATATATCGCTCTAATGCGAGCAGGCATCAATTTGGTTACCGGTATAACCTATATAGTAGGAACAGTGTATTATATTTTATCAAAATAATTATTTGAAAATGTACAAAACTTTTCGGAAAATAAACTTTAAATGTTTCTGAGAAAACTGGAACCTTAGGTTAATAGCAAATTGAGTTATTGAAATTTGAAACATTTAATGAAAATTCGAAACCAAAACGCCCTTGCTGCGTTCATACAAAAATTTTCCGAAAATACAGTTAAATGTTGGTTTCTTAACCAACAAAACTTACGTTAATAGCAAATGAGTTATTGAAATTTGGAGGATTTAATGAAAATTTGCTACCAAAACGTGTGTCCAGATTTTTTCTTACAAACATGCATCATATTTCAATAAAATATGCTAAAATGCAGTAACGAATTTGTTCTACGAAAATTAGCTAAAAATTATAGACCGTTAAACCATAAACTTCACTAAACCTACAGCGAAAGCATCAACTTAACTAAACCGACAGCCAAAACATCAGAGAAAGGGTCTATTTGAAATGAATTTTCTGGGAATATTTTAGTAAAATGAAGGAGGCTTTGTAAAACATTATTCTTGAGACATAGCTCATATCAGTGTCAGGTTCATTGCCTAAATATTACCAATTTTGACGTTTAAAATCGCGATTTTGACGTTTTGAGGAAAAGCCAAATGAATTTTTCTTTGAATGCGTGTAACTTTTTTGTCCTTTAACCTACGGAGCTAAATTTTGGTAGGTAACTTGCCTATAATGATATAAACCCGCGTATGAAATTTGGTTGCCCTTACTTTGTTAATTTTGGAGATACAATTTTTTTTCGAAAGATAACATAAAATTTTCCGGGAAAACCTCGGCGGATTTTTCTGGCTAACGAACTTGTTCAAGCCACTTGCGAAAGGAAGGTACTCACCAATTTTAACGTTTAAAATCGCGATTTTGACGTTTTGAGGAAAACCCAAATTTATTGTTATTTAAATCCCTGTAACTTTTTTGTCCTTTAACCTACAGAGCTAAATTTTCGTAGGTATTTTACCCATAATGATATAAACCCGCGTGTGAAATTTGGTTGCCCCTACTTTGTTAATTCCGGGCACACGTTCTTACCACAGAGCCACCGAGGCTCATTATTATAAATGTAACAGATTAAACATACCCTATTAAACATGAACACAATGCAATAACTTCTTTTATTAAGCGGTTTGTTCTCAAATGATATAAGTTTATAAATTACTTTAACTAACCAAACAAACCATTAAGAACAATTAAGATTACCATGTGATTTCTGGACCTGCGTTATTGTTAAAAGTTTTTATTTACATTTTACACATGAACGCAAGTAACTTTGACCGTGTCTTGCTGTGACAGAATGCGAATGGTACTACTACACAAACATTATTGAATTCATTGATTACAAGCTGATAATTAGAACATTATGTAACACAAAACATAATAAATGACGCACACTCCGTAGGTTAGAATGTGATTAAATAAAACAAATAACATTTCGAGGTCACAGTTACTCGGAAGCTGAAAAAATGGACCCACGTTTCAAAATTAAATGCAATGTTTGGGTCACAGAAAGCACAATTTTTGTGCTATCTTCGAAATACTCAAGCAAGTCAGCTTACTTTTAATCTATATACGAGAGAACATTGATATCTAGGTAGCCTGGAAACTTTCCAGTAAGCAAAACGAATTTGATTGCTGTGGTAACAATTACGATGTTTTTTATATACGCTGTAAATTTTTGACATGTAAAAGTTTAATGGTAAGAAAACTGAATTTTTGAAAACGGCATCGATATTTATAGAAAAGAGCTTCGGAGTTATTAGTTATTTATTTTTGAAAGAGTTATTTGGCAAAGAATTTGTTTGAAAGGTGAGCATCGCTTTAAAAGACCAATTCTATGACCACTTGGAAAACATTAATTAATTCATAATTAATGCCCATGAAAAAATGATCTGAGAAGATCGACGAATGGGGATTAAATGGACAATAGAGACATTGCACATTTTCTATGAACGTATGTTTGACATTTTACCAGACGACTTGAGAATTAGGAATCTTTCGGCAAAATGTATTCCCATAGGCCTGAATGTCGATCACGAGCGCGATCGCTTGACAACGTCGAAAGTAATATGCCACCGTTTGCAACAAGATTATTTAAACATTTTGGGCCTTCATGGACGAGATATGGGCCCTTCTCTACGATCCAGACTAAAGAGCAATCCCCGGTTCTCCACCAGTCAAAAAACTCCGTGTCCAAAAGTCGGAACTAAAGTTCTTGCTTCAATTTTCTGGGACAAAGATGTAATAATTCTGCTAGATTTTCTGGAGCATGGTAGAACTATTACGGGTGCATACTATAGCGAGTTGGTAACGAAATTATGCGAAAAACTGGGGGCAAATGTTGCGGAAAACTGGCGACGGTTGTGCTCTTCTTGCAAAAGAACGCCTCTGTTCATTTGCACTTTCTACAATTCATACAACTGATTTTGAATTGGGTGAACAACCGACCTATTCTCCGGATTTAGAACCATCAAACTGTTAGTTATTCCCAAAGCTCAAAAAATGTTTGAAAGGTAGTTGTATTTTGACAAACAAAGAAGCAATATGTGCAGATGAAGAATGATCCGAAGGCCAATATAAAGAAGTTTTTAGGAGTTTCGAATTGCTTTATAAAGGTACTGGTGGTTAATGTACCGGGGAGCTTATGTTGGATAAATAAAATTAAAAAAATATATTTGCCTTTTAGTGAATTTTTTTGGCGAGAACGCAATATACTTTGTTTTCTTGACGTTAAGATACAAACTGTCATGGTTCAGCCTACGGTCGAGCTCGCCAATCAATAACGCCGCAGTTCGGATTGTCTCGGGCCAGTTAATCCCATCACAGAGCAGAACTGTATCGTCTGCATATGAAATCAAGGATACATTATCGTCGTCAAAAGCTGTCAGAGCATCATTGATGTATATTAAGAACAAAACTGGACCCAAAATTGTTCCTTGTGGGACTCCTCTTTTTATTGTCAATGGTTCGCTTGTGTTGCTGTCTAATCTCACTACTTGTTGCCTGTTTTTCAAATAGTTTTCGAACAAACTCAACGCAACTCTTCTAAAACCAATGTTTTCTAACTTACTCAAAAGGGTTTCATGAGAGACCGTATCAAAAGCTTTCTGAGGATCAAGAAAGACTCCGATGACTTTCTTATTGTTTTCAAAATTGCCCACAATATTTGTCTTCAGTTTATGAAGAGCATTTTTAATTTGGAAAAATCTCTAAATATTCTGTACCAAGTTACTTAAAATTCACAACATAAGTTTATTTGCACCATTTCTAGCCACATGTAAAGTCTCATTCCAGTTAATCGGATACTTTCTTATTGTTTTCAAAATTGCCCACAATATTTGTCTTCAGTTTATGAAGAGCATTTTCTGTGGATAAACCTGTTCTAAAACCGTACTGGTTCTCGGAAAGAATACTATATTTGTCAAGAAAGCTAATCACTCTTTTTTTAGGCACTTTTCAAAAATCTTTGCAAACGTATTTATTAGACTAATGGGTCTATAGTTTTCCATTAGCAGTTGGTCACCTGTTTTATGTATTGGCATAACAACACCTTTTTTAAATTGCAGTGCGATTTTTCCTGTCTCAAATATTTTGTTTATTATAATCATATATATATATATATATATATATATATATATATATATATATATATATATATATATATATATATATATATATATATATATAGGTATATATATATATATATATATATATATATATATATATATATATATATATATATATATATATATATATATATATATATATATATATATATAAACACAGATCTCCAAGTTAGTGAATTTTTTTAAGAAAATTCACCAGAAACAATGTCCACCAGAGGTTCCAAGCGTGATACGCAAAAATATAACCGCAGCTACTTATCCAAAACCTAAATACGAATCCAGTTTTATAATGATATAAACGGAAAGTCAATAAAACCATCTAAATGACACATCGAAAAACAAAACAATAATAATAGAATATTTGATAGAATAATAAGAATACTATATTTGTCAAGAAAGCTAATCACTCTTTTTTTAGGCACTTTTCAAAAATCTTTGCAAACGTATTTATTAGACTAATGAGTCTATAGTTTTCCATTGGCAGTTGGTCACCTGTTTTATGTATTGGCATAACAACACCTTATATATATATATATATATATATATATATATATATATATATATATATATATATATATATATATATATATATATATATATATATATATAAACACAGATCTCCAAATTAGTGAATTTTTTTAAGAAAATTCACCAGAAACAATGTCCACCAGAGGTTCCAAGCGTGATACGCAAAAATATAGCCGCAACTACTTATCCAAAACCTAAATACGAATCCAGTTTTATAATGATACGAACGGAAAGTCAATAAAACCATCTAAATGACACATTCGAAAAACAAAACAATAACGTTTCATTGTCTGTTGTCGTATCTATGGTTACTTTGACCGTGTTTCTATGTGGCCGACTGTGAATGGCACTAGTATTACAAATGTTAATTGCACCCATTCATTCCACGTGAATAACATTGATGTATTATTAACTAGTAACGAATAGACCGTGTAACGAGAAGGACGACATTGTGTATGTGTGCGTGGATTATCAATACAAGTATAGTTGCTCTATGCTCTATAGTCACTTGCCTGGTTGCCAAGTTGACTAAACATTTTTCCATAAAAGTAGAGGTAAACATTAACGCAATGCGTTCACAAGATGCTTCAGAACAGAACAAGACAATAAAAAGTCTGGACGCAGCAAGTGCGTTATGGTAGTGAATTTTCATAGAAATGATCTGGCACAAAATATTTTATTATAACTTTTTTTTCTTGTAACATAGAAATCTAAATTTTGGTGTATGGTTTACTTTTTATATCGTAAACCTACCTACCAAATTTGGTTATCATAGATTTTATATTTTTTAAGATAAAAAATTTTTTCAAATGAAAACTCAAAATTTTCCCGGAAAACCTCGTCTAATTTTTCTAAATAATGAACTTGTCAAAGCCATTTACAAAAGGAAGGTACATGCCAAATTTTATTAAAATCGGCTTATTACTTTTTGAGATATGAATTTTTTTCAAATGAAAACTCAAAATTTTCCCGGAAAACCTCGTCCGATTTTCCTGACTAACAAACATATCAAAGCCATTTACAAAAGGAAGGTACATGCCAAATTTTATTAAAATCGGCTTATTACTTTTTGAGATATGAATTTTTTTCAAATGAAATCTCAAAATTTTCCCGGAAAACCTCGTCCGATTTTCCTGACTAACAAACATGTCAAAGCCATTTACAAAAGGAAGGTATGTGCTAAATTTTATTAAAATCGGCTTATTACTTTTTGAGATATGAATTTTTTTCGAATGAAAACTCAAAATTTTCCCGGAAAACCTCGTCCGATTTTCCTGACTAACGAACTTATCCAAGCTATTAACAAAAGAAAGGTACATGCAACATTTTGTCAAAATCGGCCCATTATTTTTTGAGTTATCGGTGTGATACATATATATATATATATATATATATATATATATATATATATATATATATATATATATATATATATATATATATATATATATATATATATATATATATATATATATATATAAACATATAAAAATTGAAACTGACCCCGGATATGGGTTCTAGGGGTCCTAGTTCGCGCTCATTTGCAATTTTTTTTTCAAAATTCAAAAGTCGGGATCTCCCCATTAGTGAATTTTTTCTACGAAAATTCACTAATAAGAAGAAGTCTAATACAAGGAAACAGAATAAAAAAATAAGAATTGTAGAAAAAAAAAACAACAGGAAAACCGATGGTTAGCTGATCTTCAGACTTGAAAATAAGTGGAAGACTTTTTAAAAGTAGTAAACTCGAGAGTAATACTAGATAGAACAAATAGAAACAACATACTGTGTAGAAACGGATACATCTATCTGGTCTTAAATAATAAAAATTTCGGGACGCAGCAAGTGCGTTATAGTAGCGAATTTTCATCAGAATTGTACACTATTATTATACGGCATATAAATAAAGTTAATAGTTTAAACTTGACCTTGAAGATCGATTTTAGAGGTCCTAGTACGCGCACATTTGAAGAATTCTTTAGAAAGCGTTACCATCGATATCTCTCCATTATCAAAACAATCTTGCGTTATAACTCCTTTTGAGAAAAATGCCCAAAACTCAATTTTTTATGAAGCTAAAGAACTAAATTTTGCTATATCTGTAGATAATGTAAGTCTCTTTAAAAGAAACGTGTATTACAAATTTCATTAAAGTCATAGAGAAGATTTCCAGAAGGAAATTTAGAAAACTAAAGTATCTGGCAAATCATAAATGAAGCAGTTATTTTTCCTTATTAATCGCCAGTATTTCGTTTTAGTCAACCTAATCAAACCCGTTTTTTCAATATCAACAATAACAAAATTATAATTTCAGACTCAAAGGTGACAAACTTATTTAGGCGTTTTAAACAAAAATGAGATCTTGTTCAAAGCTTATAAAATCTGTGGTTTGTTGTTTCTCTAAATGTCAAAATAAAACATTAAAAAATGTACATTCATCCAGCTGGATTCGATCTCGTAACCTTCTGCATAGGAGGCAAGCGCGAAACCACTTGCGCCATCTAGACACACGTCAACTAACGTTTTATTTGCCTGATACTTTAGGTCGGCTTCATGGACGGGGTATTATATTCAAAGTATGTATAACAACTATTAATTACAGAATTAGTAGAATTACCAGTGAAACACATCGCACGACTCTTTCAGTCCTATATGACGTCTTTATGTGTAAGCTTAAAGATAAAATAAACTATTTTAGAATCATTTTTATACAATTCGCTTCATTTTGTTTAAATTTCTGCTATATTATGCGACAGTATAATATATCTATGCTGCGCTAAAGCTGTATTTGGGTCCGTTAATAAAGCTACAAATATAGTGTATTTTAATAATTGATTGAATCCAGTTAAATAACAATAACTTGGCAAATTTTTAATTTCATGTCGTCTGTCATTTTCCATAATTGCGGCCGAGATTTCACGATTGTTGTTTCGGGTAATATGTTTTCTGCCTGGTATATATTCAGTTTGGTTACCGTTGTTGTATGGTTTATGCCTGTTGTATGTATTAATCTACGCGTGGCAGTTAACTACTCTGTCTGTCAGGCATTTGACTTTAAGCACTACGTCGTTTCAACGCACGTCTTTGTGATTTTATTTTTAATTTGGAAAAAACTCTAAATATTCTGTACCAAGTTACTTAAAATTCACTTTATTTGCACTATTTCTAGCCACATGTAAAGTCTCCAGTTACTCCGATACTTACACAAATTTAGCGTTTTCAAAAAGTTTTTCCCGATTTTCCACCGGAAAAACTTAAGCATAAAGGCTGATTAACGAACGCGACCTCGGTTTTCGTCCAAGCAAGATTTTTGCCAACTTTGATTGAAATCAGTTTAGTATTTTTTGAGTTATCGCTTGGCGAATTTTTTTTAAACAATTTGCTTCTAAATAGATAATGTCTGTGGTTTTCAAATGAGCACTAATTAGGCCCTTTCGAACCCATAACCGTGGTCAGCTTCAGACTTCACACAATACAAATAACATAACTTTTCAGTGTGTTATATGACGAAGCCTAAGCTTGTACTTAAAAACACGATTTAAAATACATACGTTACAGTATATATATATATATATATATATATATATATATATATATATATATATATATATATATATATATATATATATGCACGGTATGGTTTATTCAATAAGTAAAGGTCGGATTTGGATGAAATTAAAAGTAAAAGTATTATTCTTTCCAATTCTGAATAGACGTATCTTTTGAGTACGTTTATTTAAGAACATTTTTAACCTTATTTAGTAATTTTTAACTGATGATTATATTATTTTAAAGTAAATAGTATTTAAATATCTACGTATTTAAACGCCTAAAAAAAAAGAAATGTTGAATGTTGAAAACATTTTGTGTTATTTTATACAAAACTTCCAAACATCTGACTTGTCTCTTCCCATGTTCTAATTTATGCGTCTACAAAACCAACAGATCAAATCATAAAAAAATATAGTACATTCTTTAGAGCGCACCTTGTGAAAATTTAAATATGAAAAAAAGGAGTACAATAATCTCAGACCAAAACATAATTTTGGACGAAGAAAGCACCCCCTGCGAAGAAAAAGGAGTTTGTTCAATATAAAATTTTATAAATTTGGTATAAACATGAAAAGTAAATGAAGAATGATGATGGGAAAGTAATGATGGATGTCTGAAGATTCGTAGTAAATGGGGGCAGTGATTGGATATGTAAGATAGAAGAAAAAATGATATAAAAAGTTTATTTAAAATGGTTTGTCAAAATTGGAAGTATCCATATTTGGATAAGGCAGTGTCAAGTATTTTAGAATAAAATGTTTAAATTATGTCACTATATATACAACACAAGTCAAAATGGACTTACTGTATAGACGTATTGTGTAATTTCAGCCAATAAAGTATATAGTATATATGTCATTACCAACTCATTAACTTAAAAGACAATTAATATATTGTAGTATTTCAAAAACAAAAATGTTCGGGACGCAGAAAGTGGATTATAGTAATTTTTATAAGAATTTTACACTATTAGTAAAATATATTATTAAAACTAATTCTTTAAATTTAAATGAATCTTGCAGATCGGTTTTAGAGGTCCCAGTTAGCGATTAATTGAATAAATTTCTATTTTGTATGGAGGTAGGAATTTATAATTTGGTAGAGATATATGTAAGTATTACAAGTCTCGTTAAAAAAATTGTGCTACAAATTTCATTTAAGATACAAAAGTTTTCCAGACAAAAAAATCAATTACTTACAGAGGGATGTACCTGCCAAATTATAAATATGGCAGGTATTTTTCCTTATTAATTGCTTGGATGGTTTTGTTTTAACCCAATCGAACTAGCTTTTGCAAAGAAAACAACACAGCAGGTGTTTTAAAACCAATTTGTAGTTATCCGCGAAGCTCATTATGTTATTTTTCCTTAATTTAATACCCACGCTGCGTATACATAGGTTGTACTATGGCTTAAGGTTGAAGATTCTAGCCTAATGGGAAATTGAGTTATCGGATTTGAAATATTTTTTCGAAAATTATTTACCATAACGTACTTGCCGCACCCAGACCCTTTTCAACGATTATTTACTGTTGCTGTATCCATACTAAAAAATGATAAAATATTGTAGCTGTCTATCTGAGACTGACAAACAAGGCAAACATTTTTGGAAATATATTTTAAGCAAATGAAATGGGGTAACAATTTAAACATAAATTGAAAATCTTGGTTCGCTGCTTTGTCGCAGGGATTCTTCTTCCCCTTCTGCATGCCTACAAGCACCCCCATGCATAAACCAGAAGGATGTAAACAAGCAAAAGTTGGGTGATTAGGATAGGATATCTACGTGCGTGTATAATTTTAGTTTTATACCTCTAGTAATTTAAAAGATATTGCGTTTTCAAAAAGTATTGAGTGTCAAACCTCTCTAACGAACTCATCCAAGCTATTACAAAATGAAGGGAATTGGTTTTGATTGGTGAAAGTATTTTTTGAGTTATCGGTTGGATATATATATATTTATATATATATATATATATATATATATATATATATATATATATATATATATATATATATATATATATATATATATATATATAGTTATGTGGTTTTTGCTGAGGTTTTTAGGTCCCACGATAGGGTTGCAATTGTTAAAATAGAAAAAAATCATTTTTGGGTTTTATATAATGATTATTAAATATCTTAGTTTTTGATTAGGTCTTATCTGTAAAATACTCTCTGAAATTTTATTGTGAAAATGTGTGTTTTAAATATATGTGTATTAGATATTTGACTTACACCTTGGTGATGATCTTACTCTCAAATCAGGGAGCTTCTTAAGCTGGTGGGTTCAAGTCCGAAATATCTTTGTTTATTTATTTTTTTTAATTTTGAAATATATTACCCTAGGATCTTTGCTTAAAATACTTATAGATATATATGTATGTATTAAAGAAAACAAAGCAAAAGTCCTTATATGCTCACAGAAATTGAATATTTATTGAAATATTGAAATTAACAAAACCTAATCCTTATTTACTACTTATAATATGGTTTTTACTATTTAATTTAGTGCTTTGTTTTTTTAATATCTTCTTTGAAACAATAGGAACACCCCACCCCCCACCCCACAAGAAAAAAAAAACTGAACAATACTATTTATTTAAATTAGCGAAGACTTGTATATGTATTTATACTTTAATTTCATGCACTTCCTAGATCAAGACGACACCTATTGGCATAAGTGTTATTTCTACTACACTGTATTATGGCGTACAGTCAATATACGAGACCTTCACAAGCTGCTTACTGTTGGTTAGAGCCCAAGAGATGGCCCTGTAAACGTCTCTATATTTTAATTACTAGCTAAAATGATTGCCTTCTCGCTGAACCCGCTGTATTTTCTCCTGATTCACGAAAGTTTTTTGTAAATTGTTTATCACCCCTTTCAAAACTGTGGACGTATCTCACTATAAGTGTAAGTGTTTTATTAACTTTACTCACAGTTTATTTCCTGGCCTGTTTCTGCACTTCCGTGTCGTGACTCCAGTCGATTGTTTACTTCAACCTAGAGATAATCCTACTGTTTTTAAACTTCTTTCCAAATTTTTGTTTGTTTTTAGTCTCTTTCTAATACCAAAAATTCAATCAATAAAAACGTTTAAGCAAAATTTCCCCGTCTTATATTTTAATCAAAATTTTCTCATCCCTCAATTTTTAATAACAATTTTCAATCTGATGATTTTATCAAAATTTTTCCCTCTGTTTCTTATTTTTCTTTGTAACCAGCGTAACTAATCAAAAAACTGCTTTATGCCTGCTTCAAATAAAATATCCTAACAAATTTTAACACAATAATCCTTATCCATCATCTCCTCGGATACATACTTCTCATTGTTGTTAGTCAATGACAGAATAATTAACCTAACTATAATTTTAGTGTCAGTTTGACGTCTGTCCTAAATATATATAAAAAAACAGCTGACTTACATCTAGATTATGACATGACATTCCTAAATTTATCACTCAAATTTTTGCATCTTACTATTCTTAAAGCTAACAACAATAACACGATAAATTTCCTAATTCTACTCAACACAACGACGTATTAAAAGTCATTGACTCAACATGAACAGCTTAACCTACCTAAAAACTACTTATACAGTTTGTATTGTCCATTATTTACATTCTATTGCTTTATAGTCTTTGTATCTTATATCTAGATTACATGACATTCTTACTTTTAGCAAACAATATCCTTAATTCTAACAAACAATAACACCTTAAATTACATAACAGCTAGCAAACAATAATACCTTAAACTATCTAATTAAACTTGTCATACATTCCTAATGTTCAACACATTTACACTTGCCTTGCCTCATAACACATATATATCTGTAAAATTTAGTTTCTCCCTGCCTTACAGTGCAAAAACATTGCATACACCAAAGGTAAGTTGTTGTTTGTGTTTAGTATAATTTGTGGTAAAAATGTGTTTATGTATGTGTATATATGTATATGTGGCCCCCTCTAGTAACCATATTATATATATTATATATATATATATATATATATATATATATATATATATATATATATATATATATATATATATATATATATATATATAAGCATTTCAAGTGACCTTGGATTTGGGTTTTAATTTTTTAATGTAAATTCACTAAAAATACGTATTTTCATCATGTTAAGCTGATAGTCACTTCAGTAATCCCCAGAGGGAATTATCTGCCCAATATAATCTCATTTAAAAGCTTAAATAGTTTTGGCCCGCTAGATTGGCCAAATACTCCACTGTGGCCTCCGTTAAATATTTAATTGAGCTTTGTGAAACTGGTGTTTCAGCTGTTGCAACTATGTTGGTCATTTGTAGTATATGTTGACACAGGCAACGTCAAAAACAATTTGTCGAAATATAATTTGACAATTACAATCTAAAGGCCGGTATCCACTTGTATCAAATGACTCGTAACGTAATCGCGAATATGTTACGATACGGCTAGTGGATACGAAAAACTGTTGCATATTACCCGTAACCTACTAGACACGCATAACCATTACAACCCGAACCACCATTTGTCGGTTTTTTACCGTCGCATCATAGAAAGGACACGGTCACGCGCAGCGAAAAGTTGGGACGGGTTCTCTAGTTGAGTGTCGTGTACTGTTGCATTCGAAACTTCCAAACTTATTTTTCAGTCGTCATTCGTCTGTGTTGTTGTGTAGTCTAGTCTTGTGTTGTGGTCTGGCTTTTGTGTGCATCTTTTTTTTTTGGTGTGTATGTGACCATGGAGTGGACTAAGGAAGCTACAATTAATTTAATAGAAAGTTATCATAAAAAAAACTATAATTTGGGATCCTCAACATCCAGACGATTTCAATAAAATTAAGAAACAGGATGCGTGGATGGAGATTGCTGCCGACGGAGGAGGAACAGTGGCCAAAAAACGCAATGTTACCGCCAACCTGTCTTGCACTGAAATTGAATCACGAAATCGCGTGTCTTGTCTAGAAATCGATGGCCCAATTGAATTTAGTAGGAATTCGAAATCAGTGGGATGCATTCTTGTGAAATTTTTGTACATTCCATTTATATGCTGGAATTTTAAATCCGCCATCAAGTTTGATCCACTGTAGATATTCCTACTTTGATATAATTTTGAGATCCACCATCGCGGAGATTTTGGTTTTTTCTTGCTCAAAATCTGGTGGTGAATAAAAATATACGAAGCTGCTGCTAGATGTAACTGCAGAGCGGCATTCATATTGCTGAAGTCAGATAAAGACTGAGAGCTTTTTTGATGAGCGTCGAGAACAAGTCCACGTATGTGGCGTAACCCCATTCGGTTACGTTACGAGGTGATTGACACGGCCAAAAATAAAATAAAAAGTCAAAATGCGTGTCGTGTTATCTTGCAACACTCTGTAACATGTTCGGTGTTACGTTACAGGGCATTGCCTCCTATGGATACCCGCCTTAAGAGTTTTTAAGCTTGACCGTTAGATAATGTCAATACTGAATCACAAAATATCGTAGTATTCTAACAGGTCTGTTGCAGTTTTAGATAAAAGCTTGATATTGATTACATTGAGATTAATGAAATCCTCTTTTGTGAACTAAATTTGCTGTCTAATAATAAAGAGAAAGTCTGGTTACATATTTGACTCAATTATTGATTCACTTGGCGTCCATCAACATCGACTTGTTTTATTATCGTTCAATACGAGTATTAAAACAGAAGACACATTTCCCTAGGTGTGAGAAGTGACCCCACGTCTGGCAACTCCGGTCAAATGTGGTGTAGCCTGATAGTCTACAGTCTAGGACATAGTCTCGATTAACCTTGACTTAACACAGCCTGGATTGTATCATTGGTATCGTGGTTTTATAATACATGGAGTCATGCACCACAGCTGCTGACTGGTGCCAACGATTGCATTCTAATACGAGAGAAGACTTGTTCATTGTTCTATGAAATCAATATCGTTGGGTTAAAATGTATTCATACTTGTTGAATAAAAATCAAACATTAATGTTTTCTAATACGACTAAAACCAATACCACCTAGTACTATAGGTGGTATTGGTGTAAAACACGTTTGCCTTCCCGTTTATATAGTGTTTTCTGAACACAGGTATAAATTCTTCTAGTCAGTGTATTATGACGCCTATCATAATTCAGTGGATTTTGTTGCTTTCTTTGTTTTTTAGGAAATTCTTATAATTGTGTATAAAAATATGACTATATTAGTTTATGACATTTCATAAATGTATGTTTTTTTTTATTTTTTATTTTTTTAAATTCAACAACACACCACGAGGACTTACAGCCTAAATACTATCGTACCGTGGGTGTCGACAAGGAGAAAAGAGGCAACTTGTTAATTCTGGACTTGAAGGTTTGGAGGTTCGGGGGAGAAGGAAAAACATGTGCCGGCAAGGAATTCCACAACTTGGAAGTCCTCGGGAGAAAAGAGCGGGCATAACCAGATGTTCTATCTCTGGTGACCTGGACAGTAAAAGGGTGCATTCGCTCTATTCCCCTGGTAAATCTGTTGGGGGCAGCAGGTGGAAGAACTATGGAAGAAAGCTCATCTGAACAGTGCCCGTGCAGATATCTAAATAACATAGAAATCTAAATTTTGGTGTATAGTTTACTTTTTATATCGTAAACCTACCTACAAAATTTGGTTATCATAGATTTTTTATTTTTTAAGATAATTTTTTTTTCAAATGAAAACTCAAAATTTCCCCGGAAAACCTCGTCCGATTTTTTTGATTAACGAACTTGTCAAAGCCATTTACAAAAGGAAGGTACTTGCCAAATTTTATCAAAATCGGCCTATTATTCTTTGAGATAAAAAATTTTTTCGAATGAAAACTCAAAATTTTCCCGGAAAACCTCCTCCGATTTTCCTGACTAACAAACTTGTCAAAGCTATTTACAAAATAAAGGTACATGCCAAATTTTATTAAAATCGGCTAATTACTTTTTGAGATAAGAATTTTTTCCGAATGAAAACTCAAAATTTTCCCGGAAAACCTCGTCCGATTTTCCTGACTAACGAACTTATCCAAGCTATTTACAAAAGAAAAGTACATGCCAAATTTTATCAAAATCGGCCCATTCTTTTTTGAGTTATCGGTGTGATACATATATATATATAAACATATAAAAATTGAAACTGACCCCGGATATGGGTTCTAGGGGTCCTAGATCGCGCTCATTTGAAGAAATTTTTTCAAAATTCAAAAGTCGAGATCTCATCATTAGTGAATTTTTTCTAAGAAAATTCACTAAAAAAGATAGAGAGATGTCACCAACGGCACGTCGGTGGGCAACGGAAAGCAGCCTTTGGCTGAGGGTAGGGTCACCGACGCCAGAATCCACTATT
This sequence comes from Tillus elongatus, assembly GCA_964006375.1. Classification (NCBI taxonomy): domain Eukaryota; kingdom Metazoa; phylum Arthropoda; class Insecta; order Coleoptera; family Cleridae; genus Tillus; species Tillus elongatus. The sequence goes on from OZ023263.1 coordinate 214,503,270, forward strand.
TGGTTTAGTTACGCTCTGGGAATCTTTAATGTTCAAGTCTTGTCATCTTGGATGCTAATATCAGTGAAACGAGGGCCGGCCAGTTTTGAACTTAGACCTCAGTATGCTCAGAGCCATAGGTAAAATAGCTTCCAAAAAGAGAGTAGATCACATAAAAATCTGAACATTTTGGTCAACTATTAGAAAAGAGAGCCACTAAGAGAATAACCATTAAGGTCGCAGCGCAGCGACGACCAATTCCTATACGACTCATTAATCAATCGAAAATCTACTGTCACTAACTATTCGTTTGCATACACTTCTCAATTATCTGTACTCAACCAAACGCTTCTCTTTCTCTGTCACATCTTTGACATTTACCATTCTTCTATATGCTTCTTTGCTGCCATCCAAAGCCAAATTCAGTCATAGCTTAATATTGCTCGAAGAATCTTATCAACACCCATTGCTTTTCCGTTCTTTAATTTCTTGACGACTATTTCAAAGAAATTAAAGAACTGAAAACTATTATTATTAGTAAAATACTACTGGCCGATTAAAGTCACACATCATTTATGGTCCTTTAAATATTATTAACGATAATAAACTCCATTTGCTTCTGGCGACTAAATAAAGAAACAGAAAGCGAACATATGATTAACCTTGCGTAAGGCTAGTAGTAGAAGTTATAATTATCCACACAAAGCCGGTTATCAGCAGCAACAAAAATGCCCACAACATTACAATTTCCTCTTGCTGCATACAACACTCGGTATGCGAATAATAATAATTGTGGACTTCTATTTATGTGACATCAGATAGGCATAATAATCAGAGTTAGCCGAGATAGTATTATACGTGCGCCGACCAGACACACTCTGTTTAAGTACCATAAATGAACCATTATGACATGTATGAGCATGCAGATATCTGACGGTGTAGAAGACATAAACTGCAAGGCATGCGGCATTATTTATCTCCTTGCCTGCTTTTAATTAAACTTCGTTTAATCTTATTGTACAAAGCAAGCTAATCAGGTTTTAAATGGTCTGTGATCCAAAAACGTAGAGCTTTCCATTTTAACACTGTTAATTTAAAATTAGATCAGCGTTACTAAATACAAATGTAATTAGACAAGTCTGTGTCTGATGGATAACCTTCCAGTGCTACCCCTTTCTCCAAACACACACATTCAACTTTTTGGGGGATGGTGGGGTGAAATAAATCCGAGAAACAAGCGCAAAAACTGCATTTTCGACCTAAAAATGTCCTCCGATAAGGGGTCTATCTTCTCTGAAGATACGACACCACGAAACGCGCCATTACCAAAAACGGAATCTCCAGAAAATTTTACATCGAGTAGGCCGCTTTTTATTCTTTTAAAGTCGACGGGAATTTTTTTATTAGACATCAAAGTGGAGGAACTTTCTGGAGAGCGGCTGGTTTTGCGTTAAATTGGTCTGCCTCGAGCCATCACGTCAGTGGAATTTTTGACAGAGAGTGTTTAAAAATTATTTGCTCAAACGTCAAAATTCGCCACACTTTGCGAGCTAATCACAACGTGTACGTTACGTCCGGAATTAATACAGTGCACGATTAAGCTCGATTGCCTATTAAAGATTACGCGTTTATCCACAGATTGGGTCTATGAATTGAATTTGTTAATGTAAAAACAGTTTTTAAATTGATCATTTTCACCTATTTTTTTAGGTCGACAATGTCATTTACATCGAATCTTTATTCGACTCTACATAGGCAGCGGCCACTACGTTCAATTTTCAATCGTTTAATTTTGTTATTTAATGCCAAATTGGAAGGCCTATTCCGAAATGCAGTTAGTTTTCTTCTTCTTCTTTCAAAGATAATTCTATTAAGCTGAGCAAACTGGCTATCCGGGAGGAACAGTTTGTCAACAAAATGTTAAATAATATTACATACGATATATATTGATGCAGCAAGTGCGTTACGACAATGAACTATTATATAATTAATACATATTATTGAAGTAATACTGACGCAGCAAGTGCGTTATGGTAGAGAGTATGGTAGAATTTATTTAAAAAAAAAGACGAAAAGTTTAAAAATAACATATACAGACGCAGCAAGTGCTTTATGGCGGAGAGCATGGTAGAATTTATCAAATAAAACGGAGAATTTAAAAATAACATACATTGACGCAGCAAGTGCGTCACGGTAATGAATAATAATACATTTAAAACATATTATGGAAGCAATACTGACGCAGCAAGTGAGTCACGTAAATGTATATCCGTGCGCAAAGGTAGTTCTATGCGCAAAGGTAGATCCTTGCGCAAAGGTAGATCCTTTAGCAAAGGTGGATCCATGTGGAAAGGTAGATCCATTTTTTTTATTTCAACAACACACCACGAGTGCTCACAGCCTAAATACTATGGTACCGTGGGTGTCGACAAGGAGGAAAGAGGCAACTTGTTAATTCTAGACTTGAAGGTTCGGAGGAGAAGTAAGAACATGTGCCGGCAAGGAATTCCATAACTTGGAAGTCCTCGAGACAAAAGAGCGGGCATAACAAGATGTTCTATGCCTGGTGACCTGGACAGTAAAATGGTGCATTCGGTCTGTTCCCCTGGTAGATCTGTTGGGGGCAGCAGGTGGAGGAACTACGGAAGAAAGCTCCACTGAGCAGTGCCCGTCCAGATATCTATGAGAGAGAGAGAGGGGGGGGGGTCTCCAACGCGACGTCAGTGCACAAGGGATGGCAGCCTTTGGGTGGGGGTAGGGTCACCCATGAGACGTATAGCTCTCTTCTAAATGGAGACCAGGATAGCGAGTGTAGTAGAAGCGGCAGCGGCACCCCCAGATAAAGAGACAGGCTTAGAATATTGTATTGAGTGGGTGCTGTCGTCCGCGTAACTGTGAACTGGGTTGGATGTGCTAGAGAGGTCACTGATGTGAAGAAGAAACAAAGTAGGGTCTAAAGTTGAACCTTGAGGGCCTTCTGCTTTGAGTGGATACAGTTTAGAGAAATGGCCATCCACGACAACAGAAATGCTCCGGTTGGAGAGGAAATGTGCTGTCCAGGTACAGAGTTTTGGTGGTAGGCCATAGGCCGGAAGTTTATTAAGCAGCGCTGCATGCGAAAAGGTAGATCCTTTCGCAAAGATGGATCCATGCGGAAAGGTAGATGCATGCTCAAAGGTAGATCCATGCGAAAAGGTAGATCCATGCGCAAAGGGAGATCCATGCGCCCACTAGTACCAACTAGTGTGAAAATAAAAAGACATTCCATAGTAGCCGATGATGATGATACGTGTATAGACTTCTTCTTCTTAAGACGCCGTCTCCCTACGAAGGTTGGCGATCCAACTGGCTATAATGGTGCGTGATACCGCACCTCTGAAAATCTCCACAGATGTCCGTCCGAACCATCGACGCAGATCTTTCAGCCATGAGTTCTGCCGTCTGCCCACAGATCGTTGGCCCTCGATCTTTCCTTCGATGAGGAGTCGGAGGAGCTCGTACCGCTCCCCCCTCATAATGTGCCCGATGTATTGGAGCTTTCGTTCTTTGATGGTTGTCAGCAGTTCTTTGCCTTTACCTATTCTCCTTAGCACTTCCTCATTGGTTATCCTGTCTACCCAGGATATACGCAGTATACGGCGATACAAGTACATCTCAAAGGCGTCAATGCGGCTCTCCATTGATTGGCAGAATGTCCAGCTCTCGGAGCCATGGAGTAGCACTGGGAAGATATAACAGCGCAATATACGTATGCGAAGCTGTAGGTTTAGGTATGGTGCATAGACTGCGGAAACACAAAATCGAGAAAACGAAGACTCAGCTCACTTGTGGATGTCAAGAGATTTTGGCAATAGAAAGGACGAAAACCTATGGATATAGACAATATCGCCCCCAATTTATTGCAATATTAACAAAACATGTGGTACATAGAGCTTTATGGATATTACTAGGTCTGACCGATATAAATTAAAACTCTTTCAAAGGGAATATTTAGATTTTAGGACAATGACTTGAGAATGATATTTGAATAATGTGGAAATTGTAATTATATTCTGCTTATATGCAATGTTATGTAACAGATTTTTTAGTTAGTAAAAAATTAGAAAAAAAAACAATTAAGGCATCAACAATTGAGGTATCTTAATTTCTTAGAGGTTTCTGAATCCCAATAGTGGTCACTGAACCTGTTACAGCCTGCAAATTTTTATGTGGTGAAAAGATGAAATCATATACCGAACACCTGCATAGATATTAAAAAAAGTTATTTAATAGTATGAGTAGGTATTGGGCCACTTTGGACAGACAGTGACGTCACATGTGGTTAAGTATGGGATCTGCGTTACCGACATGACAGTTGACAGTTGACAGCTGCCAGTTACCGACATGACAGTTGACAGTTGACAGCTGCCAGTTACCGACCCAACAGTATATAGATAGGGGGCCCCGCCCACAAGGACTCCGTCCCTTCCAAGATGGCGGACCCAAGATGGCTTCCAATGTAACCTGCATTGTAAGGTCATTGACCTGTCTTTGGCCAGACAGTGACGTCACACGACTTGGGCCAGACAGTCACATAAGTGTCTAACCTATTACTTCAAATTATTATATTTTGAAAAAAACCATTTGGTGCAGGTGAGTTTCGAACCCGGGGCATTCAGATGGGAGGCAACGATGCTACCCATTGAGCTAAGCAGACGCTTGTTAATTTATTGTTTTAGGCTGGTATATATATATGCGACTTTTAATTACAAACAAACCATACATGTAACATAAGTAAAGTTTTTGTTATTATTAGACAAATGGATGATTTACAAAATAATGTTTAATATTAGAGGCGGAACCAAAACGGAGGAACCAAAATGGCGGAATAAAAAAATGGCGGAATGAAAGATGGAAGCCTGTGATACCTTAAGCTGACATCCCTGACATTATAAAAATGGCGGCTTTCGTTCTTAAAGATGGTGCCTTTCGCTGATAAAGAATGGCGGCTTTCGTTCTTAAAGATGGTGCCTTTTGTTGATAAAGATGGTTGAAGACTTATTTAAAGTTACGTCACCCCAACCTTTAGAGCCGACAAATGAGAGTGAGGTTGATAAGCGAGAATAATGGTATTGGCCGAAGACTCCATGATTGAAAGTTACGCCCCCCATTAAAACAAACCATTCATAAAGCTTTTGTTATTAGACATAACCAAATATCGGAGAGACAATAGAGGTCGCTGGCAAAACAAAAGAAGCTCAGAAACAAAATGGACAACAGGTTCAACTCTTAAGCTTAGAAACAATGGTTGGTTACAGGTTCAATTCCTTTCTACCACGTGTTTAGTGTCATGTTACTCGTCTAAGTAAGCAGAATTAAAAAATGGCGACTAAAATGAGATAAAAAACTTAAAACCCTTATCGCGGAAGATCCGTGAGACGTACGCAGGAACCAATACATGCACGGTGTTAAGGAGGCCAAATCAAATTGGAATATACAATAAAATGGCCACTTCCGGTCTAAACTTTAAATCGTTATATCTTTTCAACGGAAAGTGATAGAAATGAACTGACTTTAAAAATGTATGTTTCGTAACAAGGTCTACAAGAAACTGAGATAAAAAAACTTTAAACCCTTATCGCGGAAGATCCGTGAGATGTACGATAGAACCAACACATGCACGGTGTTAAGGAGGCCAAATCAAATTGGAATATACAATAAAATGGCCACTTCCGGTCTAAACTTTAAATCGTTATATCTTTTCAACGGAAAGTGATAGAAAGGAACCGACTTCAAAAATGTATGTTTCGTAACAAGGTCTACAAGAAACTGAGATAAAAAACTTCAAACCCTTATCGCGGAAGATCCGTGAGATGTACGATAGAACCAATACATGCACGGTGTTAAGGAGGCCAAATCAAAGTGGAATATACAATAAAATGGCCACTTCCGGTCTAAACTTTAAATCCTTGTATCTTTTCAACGGAAAGTGATAGAAAGGGACCGACTTCAAAAATATATCGTTTCATAACAAGCTCTACAAGAAACTGAGATAAAAAACTTTAAACCCTTATCGCGGAAGATCCGTGAGATGTACGATAGAACCAACACATGCACGGTGTTAAGGAGGCCAAATCAAATTGGAATATACAATAAAATGGCCACTTCCGGTCTAAACTTTAAATCGTTATATCTTTTCAATGGAAAGTGATAGAAAGGAACCGACTTCAAAAATGTATGTTTCGTAACAAGGTCTACAAGAAACTGAGATAAAAAACTTTAAACCCTTATCGCGGAAGATCCGTGAGATGTACGATGGAACCAATACATGCACGGTGTTAAGGAGGCCAAATCAAAGTGGAATATACACTAAAATGGCCACTTCCGGTCTAAACTTTAAATCCTTATATCTTTTCAACGGAAAGTGATAGAAATGAACTGACTTTAAAAATGTATGTTTCGTAACAAGGTCTACAAGAAACTGAGATAAAAAACTTCAAACCCTTATCGCGGAAGATCCGTGAGATGTACGATAGAACCAATACATGCACGGTGTTAAGGAGGCCAAATCAAAGTGGAATATACAATAAAATGGCCACTTCCGGTCTAAACTTTAAATCGTTATATCTTTTCAATGAAAAGTGATAGAAAGGAACCGACTTCAAAAATGTATGTTTCGTAACAAGCTCTACAAGAAAATGAGATAAAAAACTTTAAACCCTTATCGCGGAAGATCCGTGAGATGTACGAGAGAACCAATACATGCACGGTATTAAGGAGGCCAAATCAAATTGGAATATACAATAAAATGACCACTTCCGGTCTAAACTTTAAATCGTTATATCTTTTCAATGGAAAGTGATAGAAATGAACTGACTTTAAAAATATATCGTTTCGTAACAAGCTCTACAAGAAAATGAGATAAAAAACTTTAAACCCTTATCGCGGAAGATCCGTGAGATGTACGCTGGAACCAACACATGCACGCTGTTCAGCAAAGCAAACTCTATAAACATATTCAATAAAAAATGTTACTTCCGGGTAGACACTTTCGGTATAGCTATTCTTAGAGCTACATACATGTGTGACACATCAAAATAATCGTCTTGTTGAACAGAAGAAATATAATATTTAAGTAAGTCAGAACAAGCTGTGTTAACACCTAAAACCAACACACACTCTCTTGTGTAGTAGGTATAGATGGTATGGTATGGTATGGTTTATTTGGAGACTTTCACCTAATTATCGATAAGAACACTGGTTATTTTAATGCGACTAAGCTGTGTAAAAATGGTGAGAAAAGATTCAGACATTGGCTGGAAAATAAGAAAACTAAAAGAGTTGATTATCTATTACAACGGTCAGCTAAAGAAACAGTCTATGTACCAATCAATACCGATACCCTTAATATTTCAACCGAAGGTGTCCACTTAGAGACATCTAGGGGGCCGGAATTCCGGCCCCCTAGATGTGCTGGAAGCAACATCTCAACTAACACCTACAACCGCTACATACTTACACCTAAAACCAACACACACTCTCTTGTGTAGTAGGTATAGATGGTATGGTATGGTATGGTTTATTTGGAGACTTTCACCTAATTATCGATAAGAACACTGGTTATTTTAATGCGACTAAGCTGTGTAAAAATGGTGAGAAAAGATTCAGACATTGGCTGGAAAATAAGAAAACTAAAAGAGTTGATTATCTATTACAACGGTCAGCTAAAGAAACAGTCTATGTACCAATCAATACCGATACCCTTAATATTTCAACCGAAGGTGTCCACTTAGAGTCACATCTAGGGGGCCGGAATTCCGGCCCCCTAGATGTGCTGGAAGCAACATCTCAACTAACACCTACAACCGCTACATACTTGGTGGACTTTGGTGGAAGGCAAGCTGAAAACAGCTTGATATCTGGTACATATGTCTGTAAAGATTTAATATTAAATTTGGCTTGTTGGATATCCAATCATTTCTATGAAAAGTGCAACCAACCAACTAACCAACCACCCAACCAACCAACCAACGTTGAGGAGCGTAGAGATAGCAAGCTATCTACAAGCGGACCACCCCGACTCTTAGCTGACCCGACTGGTCCACCACCTTGTCATGGAGCTAACCCGGTATTAACCTGGAAAGCTTAGAGGTCTAACCTGGGCACATGCACCACCGTTTCTTGTGACGTCACTCGCTTCCAGCATCGTTTTTATTTATAGCGTCAGCTGTGACTGACCTGGATGGTTAATCAACTAACCTGGCCGCATCTATTTTTAAAAATTGTTCAAAGTCCATGTAGGCTGCCTCATGGTCATCGTAGATGTGTTTTAAATTGTTTTCTTCTTGTTTGACTTAAAAACATTCAGCTTATGTTCCGCAAAAGAGTGACTGTTACACATCTGCTAGACATGTGTTAGACATATGTCTGCCCTATTAGACAGCTGTGTTAGACAGCTGTGTTAAACAGCTGTGTTAGACAGCTGTGTTAGACAGCTGTGTTAGACAGCTGTGTTAGACAGCTGTGTTAGACAGCTGTATGACAGCTGCATGACAGCTGTATGACAGCTGTCTGTCATGTCAGACGGCTGTATGACAGCTGTCGTTGTTGTCTGTTGAATATTAAGACGTGAAGCGTCCACTAAGGTTCAGTCGTTAACCAACAGTGAAGGTGAAAACAATAAGTTGTGTTGTCTGTGTTGTTTGTCGAATATTAAGACGAGGAGCGTCCGCTAAGGTTCAGTCGGTAGCCAACAGTGAAGGTGAAAACAATAAGTTGTGTTGTCTGTGTTGTTTGTCGAATATTAAGACGAGGAGCTTCCGCTAAGGTTCAGTCGGTAGCCAACAGTGAAGGTGAAGACTGACCTGGATGGTTGATCAACTAACCTGACCGCATCTATTTTTAAAAATTGTTCAAAGTCCATGTCGGCTGCCTCATGGTCATCGTAGATGTGTTTTAAATTGTTTTCTTCTTGTTTGACTCAGAAGCGTCCACTAAGGTTCAGTCGTTAACCAACAGTGAAGGTGAAAACAATAAGTTGTGTTGTCTGTGTTGTTTGTCGAATATTAAGACGAGGAGCTAAGGTTCAGTCGGTAGCCAACAGTGAATGTGAAAACAATTAGTACCTGCTAAACTTTAGTCTTTAATAAACACGAGGCTAAACTTCGGTCCTTTAACCAACACAGTCAGTTGTGTAGCACGAAACAATGGCATTCCAAATACTTGAAGATACAGTGACCTCCAATAAGAAGTTTAAACTTGATAGACGAAGCGTATGCTTTAGACTACAAGATATACCTGACGATGTCAACGATCCAGAGAAGTGGGTCAAAGATCGTATTAAAGATATTGTGAGTCATATAGTCCATGATGTCGATCCCGAAGACAGAGTGGGGTTTACCTTTAGCTCGGAGGGGTTCGACAAAGGGGCCGCTCACTTGCCTTTCAGAAAAGCAAAGAATGTTGTTTTCGAAGACATTTGGTTCCTACTAAGTAAGATATACCAGAGTAAAGGACCTGGTTTTCGTTCTAATAGTTTTCGAATGACGATGACTCAAGTGAAAACCGCTAAGCCTTTAATACATGTCAATTAAATATCTTAACCCATCATTACCATCATATATTCAGACACTTGTACGTAGCTTGCAAGCCTTCAATATAAACACGTACCAATTCAATCTCTTAATCCATTATTAACATCATAGGTTCAGAGGGGTCCACTTGTAGATAGCTTGCTATCTCTACGCCCCTCAACGTTGGTTGGTTGGTTGGTAGGTTGGTTAGTTGGTTGGTTGCACTTTTCATAGAAAAGATTGGATATCCAACAGGCTAAATTTAGAATGAAATCTTTACAGACATATGTACCAGATATCAAGTTGTTTTCAGTCTGTGTTCCACCAAAGTACACCAAGTATGTAGCGGTTGTAGGCGTTAGTTGAGATGTTGCTTCCGACACATCTAGGGGGCCGGTATTCCGGCCCCCTAGATGTGACTCTAAGTGAACTCCTTCGGTTGAAATATTTAGGGTATCGGTATTCTGGCTACCTAATTGTTTCTTCAGCTGACCGTTGTAATAGGCAATCAACTCTTTAGTTTTCTTATTTTTTCATATATCACACTTTTTAATTTTATTTTACACTATCGAAAATTAAATTACATACATACATACATAAAGGCTACACCTCAAAAAACAGTTGGTTGATTGGTTGGTTGGTACATCATGAGTCACGCCAACTTCCCAAAAAATACTCGTGTTTATTGTTTGGTTATTCATGACAGTGTAATGGAATATAAACCTCTAACGGGTATCGTTAGAGCCATTATGTAATAATAGTATGGCATTTATGTATGTCATTTATGTATCAATATGTACAACTTAATTAATCCTAATAAATTTTTATTGTATGTAAATCAGTTGTTTTATTTTTATTTTGTTGCATTTTTATTAACCCCTTTCTGTAAGGTTAACAACTGTAAAAAACGTTGTTTGTCCTTTGTAAGACCCCCTCTCTCTTACATCAGTTTGTTTCCTCAATACAAGAGAGAGAGACACTTGTTCAGTATGTGTTAAGTCGTGAAACAAGGATGACGTCTCTTGCTGTATGTAAGTACACTCTTCTTATTATGTCTGTTTGTATTCAAATAACAAATACAAACATAACCTTACTAACAATTGGATGACAGGGTAATCAGCCTGTACAAGAGAGTGTGTGTTGGTTTTAGGTGTTAATACAGCTTGTTGTAACTTACTTAAATATTATATTTCTTCTGTTCAACAAGACGATTATTTTGATGTGTCACACATGTATGTAGCTCTAAGAATAGCTATACCGGAAGTGTCTACCGGAAGTAACATTTTTATTGAATATGCTTATAGAGTTTGCTTTGCTGAACAGCGTGTATGTATTGGTTCTATCGTACGTCTCGCCGATCTTCCGCGATAAGGGTTTGAAGTTTTTTATCTTAGTTTCTTGTAGACCTTGTTACGAAACATACATTTTTGAAGATAGTTCCTTTCTATCACTTTCCGTTGAAAAGATATAACGATTTAAAGTTTAGACCGGAAGTGACCATTTTATTGTATATTCCAATTTGATTTGGCCTCCTTAACACCGTGCATATGTTGGTTCTATCGTACATCTCACGGATCTTCCGCGATAAGGATTTGAAGTTTTTTATCTCAGTTTCTTGTAGATCTTGTTACGAAACATACATTTTTGAAGATAGTTCCTTTCTATCACTTTCCGTTGAAAAGATATAACGATTTAAAGTTTAGACCGGAAGTGGCCATTTTATTGTATATTCCAATTTGATTTGGCCTCCTTAACACCGTGCATATGTTGGTTCTATCGTACATCTCACGGATCTTCCGCGATAAGGATTTGAAGTTTTTTATCTCATTTTCTTGTAGAGCTTGTTACGAAACATACATTTTTGAAGTCGGTTCCTTTCTATCACTTTCCGTTGAAAAGATATAACGATTTAAAGTTTAGACCGGAAGTGGCCATTTTATTGTATATTCCAATTTGGTTTAGCCTCCTTAACACCGTGCATGTGTTGGTTCTATCGTACATCTCACGGATCTTCCGCGATAAGGGTTTAAAGTTTTTTATCTCATTTTCTTGTAGAGCTTGTTATGAAACGATATATTTTTTGAAGATAGTTCATTTCTATCACTTTCCGTTGAAAAGATATAAGGATTTAAAGTTTAGACCGGAAGTGGCCATTTTATTGTATATTCCACTTTGATTTGGCCTCCTTAACACCGTGCATGTGTTGGTTCTATCGTACATCTCACGGATCTTCCGCGATAAGGGTTTAAAGTTTTTTATCTTATTTTAGTCGCCATTTTTTAATTCTGCTTACTTAGACGAGTAACATGACACTAAACACGTGGGAGAAGGGAATTGAACCTGTAACCAACCATTGTTTCTAAGCTTAAGAGTTGTACCTGTTGTCCATTTTGTTTCTGAGCTTCTTTGTTTTGCCAGCGACCTCTATTGTCTCTACGATATTTGGTTTCTAATAGTCTGTCTAATATTAAACATATTAATTATTATGTCTTATGTCTAATAACAAAAGCTTTATGAATGGTTTGTTTTAATGGGGGGCGTAACTTTAAATCATGGAGTCTTCGACCAATACCATTATTCTCGCTTATCAACCTCACTCTCATTTGTCGGCTCTAAAGGTTGGGGTGACGTATCTTTAAATAATGGAGTCTTCAACCATCTTTATCAGCGAAAGGCACCATCTTTAAGAACGAAAGCCGCCATTTTTTTTTATAATGTCAGGGATGTCAGCTTAAGGTATCACAGGTTAGACCGCCATCTTTCATTCCGCCATTTTTTTTATTCCGCCATTTTGGTTCCTCCGTTTTGGTTCCGCCTCTAATATTAAACATTATTTTGTAAATCATCCATTTGTCTAATAATAACAAAAACTTTAATTATGTTACATGTATGGTTTGTTTGTAATTAAAAGTCGTATATATATACTAGCCTAAAACAATAAATTAACAAGCGTCTGCTTAGCTCAACGGGTAGCATCGTTGCCTCCCATCTGAATGCCCCGGGTTCGAAACTCACCTGCTCCAAATGGTTTTTTTCAAAATATAATAATTTGAAGTAATAGGTTAGACACTTTGGAATGTTTGCATGTGACTGTCTGGCCCAAGTCGTGTGACGTCACTGTCTGGCCAAAGACAGGTCAATGACCTTAGAATGCAGGTTACATTGGAAGCCATCTTGGGTCCGCCATCTTGGAAGGGACGGAGTCCTTGTGGGCGGGGCCCCCCTATCTATATACTGTTGGGTCGGTAACTGGCAGCTGTCAACTGTCAACTGTCATGTCGGTAACTGGCAGCTGTCAACTGTCAACTGTCATGTCGGTAATGCAGATCCCATACTTAACCACATGTGACGTCACTGTCTGTCCAAAGTGGCCCAATACCTACTAGTATGATTCAACAACGTGTCTGGTTACCGTCTGGTTATACATTTTACAACAATACATGACTAATCAATACCCAACTTAAAACAAACCAATGAAACGGTCAGTTAGAAATTAAATCGCAGGTCGATTAAATTATATTGTGCTAGTATCTGATACAACTGTACAGATCATATTCCAGTTATATCAATAATGATGAAACAAATATGACTTCAATAATATTAATGAACAGTTATCACAATGGCTAGATTTACAAGGACGAATAGAATAAGCAAATGAGATTAGGAATCACCATATTGGTAAGTTAAAGATATGGGAGCTTAATAATCTCAATTATATCGCCAGAGTCTCTGCAGGGCCTCCTGATCAGTAAACAGCAAGATGAGTCAGTAAAGTTTGATCTGTCCATTACCCAGAGATTTTATCACAATTTAACCCGGCGTTGGTAACGTGAATTTACGTGACATGTTCAGTAACGTGTGGTAAATATAACCCCCTTTTTTTTTCAAGCTGAAGTGAACTTCTCTCTCAGCACTGACTCTAATTCCATATATTCTAATTGTTTATTCATTGCATGAAAGGAAACATGTATTTTTGATACAGAATTCGTTTAGATATAAATTATAACGGCTCACCAACAAAAACTCATATATTTCTAAAAATGAACGATATTGCACACTAAAACAGTTTGGGTATAAAAGAAATATCATTAAATAATTCCATAGTGACAAGAAATTTTTAACAATAAACCTTAATGAACATAAGAAAATAACAAAACAGAACAAATTGCCGTCCAGACACTTATTACATGGTTCCAAAGTGTGGCAAAATTTGCGCCAATGTTTTAACAGTTTAGAAACACTCACTTGCTCACAGGCTTGTTTTCTTTCTCATAAAAGATAGACCAGCTCTAGAACCATCACAATGAACAACCAAGTTATTCAAAGTAATGAGTCCTTTACACTTGTTGGCATTTCTGTGGATCGAAATCTCAATTGGCACCAACATGTCACATCAATTGCAGAAGCGGCGGCTAAGAAATTAGATTTCCTCTTCCGGGCTCGCAAATACTTTTCACCAGCTAATCTCTATACCTTATATACTTCACAAATAAGGCCAAACCTCGAATACTGCTCCCACATCTGGGGTGCTGCTGCCGCTTCTACACTCGCTATCCTGGACTCCATTCAGAAGAGAGCTATACGTCTTATTTGTGACCCTACCCTCACCCAAAGGCTGCCATCCCTTGCCCACCGGCGTGCCGTTGGTGACCTCTCTCTCTCTCTCTCTCTCTCTCTCTCTCTCTCTCTCTCTCTCATAGATATCTGCACAGGCAGTGCTCAGAGGAGCTTTCTTCCATAGTTCCTCCATCTGCTGCCCCCAACAGATCTACCAGGGGAACAGAGCGAATGCACCCTTTTACTGTCCAGGTCACCAGACACAGAACATCTTGTTATGCCCGCTCTTTTGTCCCGAGGACTTCCAAATTGTGGAATTCCTTGCCGGCACATGTTTTTCCTTCTCCTCCGAACCTCCAAACCTTCAAGTCCAGAATTAACAAGTTGACTCTTTCCTCCTTGTCGACACCCACGGTACGATAGTATTTAGGCTGTAAGTCCTCGTGGTGTGTTGTTGAAATAAAATAAAAAATAAAAAATAACTTCTCGCTACATTCTAGGCACTTTATAGCTGGACAGTCGATGCATATATTTCGATTGAAGATGCTGCAGCTATGCCTGGTTTTCTTGTCCTTTGACTGTGGACATACAACACATCTTATTTGCTTGTTAGGAACCTTAGGATGCAATGGATTTTCTGAAGGCGAATTTGCACCACGGTTTTCAAAAACTTCATTCATCTTCCTGCGTAGTCCTCTGTTGATCCTGGGATTATCTTTTCTCCTCTTAATATGCTCACTAATAAGCTGTAATCTTAGATTCTTCAGCAAGTGTCTCCTCTTCATAACAAAGTCTCCGTTATTTTCTCGGTATATAATATGTGAGTTGATAGCGGCTGTGTTCATTAGCAAAAAGAAAATGGTAAGGGGCCATTTCTTGGAATTACTAGCAACAGTCTGGAAGCTGATAGCTCATTGACTGTATCTACGCCAGCTTTTGTCATATTATAAAACGATATCAGTTCTGGTAGTCTTTTCTCTCCTGTATCTACATCAACGCAATCATCATGATGCATCGACGAGAGCAACAAGACGATCTTATTATTTTTGGCCTTGTAGGAAACCAAACTAAGGTGTTTTTGGAAACCAACAGTGCTCGAATATAGATCTCTATTTCTGGAATTCAAAAATTCTGGAACAATCTGCTTCTTGTGTTTTCTCAAAGTTCCTACTGATGTCAATTTCTGACCCGTCAGAAAATCGGTGATCAATTCGCAGCTGGTACATCAGTTATCGAAAGTGATATTGCAACAACTTCCTGATATTCCGTTAATCAGTCGCTCCACAACATTTCTTTGTTAATTACTGACGCCCTTATAGGGGTCTTCAGGCTGCTTTCCTAAATATACTTCCATATTTAGAAGACAGAAGGTTCTGGAATCGACTAGGGCATGGATTTTTATTCCGTACTTAGCAGGTTTGTTAGGCATATATTGCCAAAAATTGCAACTACCTCTAAAAGGTTCTAATTTCTCGTCAACTGTCCGACTTGTGTCTGATAAAGGCTTCATAGTGAGTTTTAATTTGCCTTTGATTGCTTCCCAGCGTTTGATAGAACTTGAAAATAGCAAATAAATTTTCTGAATAAAACCAAAAAATTTTATTGCTGCCACTGAAGAATTAGCTGCGTCTACCAAAAGCAGATTCCAGCTATGACAACCGCAAGGTGTAAAAAATGCCCCGATATTACCTAAAATTAAATATTTCAGTTTAAGCTCCACTATTTACGCCTACAATATTTGCATCATTGTGGTATCCTTGTTCTGAATATCTAAGTCATTTTTTCTATCTCTTCCAGTATTGCGTTGCTTAAATATTCTCCAGTCGTCACAGTGACAGCAAGAAATCCGATAACGTTTTCTTCTATTGTGCCGGTTGATGTATTACAAATTCTTAAGATACCTGACAGTTTTACTATAGTCTCTAGTGCAGTCGAGTAAAATACAATAATATTTTACCTCTTTTAATCACTTCATCGGTAACTGCGTTTGACATCAATGTGATCGATTCATTTTGAATATCGTGGCTTAGATAATGGTGTGCAAGTTGTTTGTCACTAACGCGTTTCATGTGTTTCCGTAATGTAGGATTATATTTGGATATCAATTTAAATAAGGCTATAAAGTTAGCAGAATTCCTAGTGTAAACCGTAGAGGCGCGAGGTCCCTTCAGACCGCGAGACGGTAAGCGGTTGCCCACGTCACCCACGCCTTACGCCGTCTTTGATGCTGTCAAACACCGAAACCGGTCACAGAGACGTTGAAGAACATCCAGAACATCTAGAATTTAGAAGGACCACTTGCTCCAGCTAGCTTACACGCTGGCTTCGTCCTTCATTTACAGAAAACAAAACCAATAGTAAAGCCAGATAAGTAGTCTCCAAGTCTGTATTCATGGATAAGCAACAGGATGTTTTTGGAATACAAGTATTGAAATAAATGTGGAAGAGAGATAGTTTCATCAAATTTTAGCAGTGACGGTTGCAACAGAAGAATTTGGCTGTTTCATTTGAAATATTTAAAAGTTTAAATTGTGTTTATTACAAGCATAAGCGCGAACAGCTTATTTGTAAGACATGCTGTAAAATTATGCACTACTCCCCCCCCCCCCCCTCCACTCTCTAGATTCTATTTAGAAAGGAACTGTTCGCCTTATAGGAGATGGATCTATCACAGTCAATCTCACTTCTCTCGACCACAGGAGAGAGGTTGCCCCTTCTATCGATATTATTATCGACAATGCTCCTTAGAAATTGCTTCGTTAGTACATCCGCTTGCGACCTATTGCCCACCCATTTCAGACAAAAACCACACGCTTTTAGTGTCCAACTACGGTTCGTCACGAATCTTCGTTGTTTTCTAGAGCATATAAACTTTGGAATGCCCTTCCGACAAACATATTTCCGAAGACATATAATCTCCCATCTTGTGGCACAATCAATTTAATGATGTCTTTAAGATACACACAAGCCTTGCCTTTAATGATCTATATCATAAAAAAATACTTTAGTCAAATTCAAAACGCTCATGTTGACAAAATTTGCATGAATATTTTGAACATGATAATAAGTGTTATTGTAATGCCACTATGTTACACATTCAGTCTTTGTTTTATACCTTTCTTAAATATATCAAAAGGCATCCCATTGCGTAAGTTTGGGGTGCCTGATGACACCAATAACTACAGACTTTTGTCAGTAACTTTTTGCATTTCTAATTATTTTTCTCTCACTTGATATAAGGTTTAACAATTATTTCAAAGAATACAAAATATGTGTTGCTTCATAGCATAGCCTCCGGAAATCTTCTTCAACAGTTACAGTTCTACTTCGTAACGGCAGTCACTAATAAATTCTTTCAGAAGGTTAACAATCTCAGGCTGTGTTTTAAGCAAAGTTTTTGACAGTAAACGTCTCATAATATTGTTGAAAAATTAGAAACTTATAATAGTGTAATGGAACTTCAGTTTATTGAGTCTTATTTATGTAGCAATTAGTTATAATTAGTGTTCCAAAATTGGCATGCTACAGGGTTCAGTGCTTGGCCCATTATTATTTATTCTCTATATATGTGATGAAACTTGGTAAGATCAAGGTATCGCAAAGTAACATCTCCACTGATCGACTTGGGACATATCTATGTGGATATCAGTGGCGGATCGTGACTTTGGGAGTGGGTGAAGCAGAATTCACGCGGCCCCAAAGGGGGTGTTCAGGGGGGCGAAGACCCCCCTCTGGGCCGCAGACTAAAATGTTTTGAATTATGCGTTCTCCTGGCACTTCAGTATTTAAATGAAAAATCCATTTGTACAAAAATATGGACTTTCACATTCACAAGGAATAATTTTGGGAATAATGACCCCGAATACTCGATGAGAGGGCATAAATAAATAAATGTATTATTATTTACCTTATTTTTATCACGCTGTACACACACAGGCACGGTAATATAATACGATGAAAATCTGTTTATAGTGGAAAGAGCTACAAGTATATTTTTTTTAATTTCAAGGCCCTTCTCTTTTTTATAACTTGAAATTTTGTATCTAATATTTTGTTATTTTGAAATTATTCTTTTAGAGGTTATTAATAAAAATTTTTTTGGGAAATTCAAGGCCTTTATCTTTTTTATAACTTAAAATTTTGTATCTAATATTTTATTATTTTGAAATTATTCTTTTAGAGGTGATAATAAACAAATCAATTCCGCTTACCAAAAAGAAACATGAAAAATCCAGCTTTTCAAAGTCTGTAAATGTGACACATACCAGATCATTTAACGGCAACATACGTAGTAAAAATAAAAATACGTGTCTTGACGATCCGACTAAATCTAAATAAACGACGGAAACTAAAATTTGAAGCAGACTCAGAATTCTGCATAACTTTTGTGGCCATCATAAACACCAACTCATCAGCACGCTTGCCGTTGCCATGACAACCGTCGCATATAAGCGATAAGAAATTGACACAGCACTTGTATATACACGATTCTGGCTCAGTTCAGTCCATAGTTGCTCGTTGCTCTGCAATAGTCTGTGCTCTGCAACACGTAATACGCTGCGGGTTGGGTCATGTTGTGTAACATTCAATTCGGGAATCAGGGGCTTGCAAATTATATCATACCATAAAATACAATTAAAATACATTATCAACTGCGGCGCAAGGTAACCAGACATTTTTATGTGGTTGTACCAAATGAATTTGAGAGTGAAAAAAATTAAATTATGGTGGATTTTGGAAAAAAATTTAGCTTTACCGAAAAATATAGGTCTGTGTCATCTGAAGAGCCGCCACTGGTAGATATAAAAGTTATAAAGCTATAAAGCCTTTACTAATGCGTTTATTAACATGGTTTGTAAACCTCAATTTACTGTTAACCAATAAACCCAAGTTTTTTACACAACTGTTCGTTCTCAACTCCATATTATTGATGGTAAGGTTAATCTGATTTATATTGTTAAGTGTATTGCCAAATAGTAAATACCACGATGTTTTTATATTGATTATGGGGTTGTCCGATGCGACGAGTTTCACAGCTTCATCTCTATATGTCGCAGGAAAAGAGTAGTACATCTGCGTATCGTCAGCGTAAAAATGTGGTGGACAATATGTAAGCACAGAAGCTTTATTATCAGTATACATATTAAATAGAAGTGGGCTAAGAATTGAACACTGTGGTACTCCCTGCAGCACAATACTCTCCCTAGACTGCCCCAAATCCGTGCTCACATATGAACGCTTTCCCTCTAAATAGTTTTTCATTGGCAGTATACCCCATTAGAGAAGTCCATGTAATGCTAAACCGACAATATCAATTTATGATTGACTGTGTCAAAGACTCCTGAAACGTCAACAAATACAAAGAGTGTATTTTTTAATCCAGAGTACGAAAAACATCATCAATGATATTTCATAGCGCAATTGCACAGCTATATATTTCTTACGAAACCTTGCACATATTAGAAGTTTTTGGTACATAATAAAGGCTTCATGTTAAGCCACATGTCCTCAGAGGTGCTCTAATTCATCACTAATTTGAAGAAGTTTTTTGAGAGTCGTGGCCTCCCTAATATGCGAATTCTATCTATGAAAATTCGATAAAAAAGAGTAGAGCTCTAGAATAAGTACACTTGGAGAACCCAAATCACCACAACACATTTTAAAAGACCTGACGATCGTTTCACTAACCAAGTTAGCGTCATCAGAGTATGAAACATTCTAAATACTTAAAAAACTAACATCAACTTATATACCGGATCTTAGGTAAACTGGGAACTGAGGTGGGAAATTAGTCGCAGGCAAAATTCACAGTGTATTGTATTTTTATCGCCGGACAAGGTCTTTGCACTGCCCCTACTACTTTATCTAAAAAGTGTCCATCTGTAATAGTTTTGAGAAGGTTCAACGACAGCTAAATTAACATAGATTCCTTTGGCGGCAATATCTATATACGTATGTTATCTTTAGAACGTGCTAAAACGTGGGAATTATTTAACAAAGCAATCGATAAGGTGACTCATAATTGGCGGTGGTGAAGCATTCATACATTTTTTGTTGTAACTATATTTCGCAATTTACACGCTTTCGAACGCGTTTAGCTGTCCTGGTTTTCTAATATGTTTTATTAATTTCAGCTTATCTTTATCAACGTGATGATTATTATCCCAAATGTGTCGGGCGACGGAAGACTTATCTACAGTACCGTAACGTAATTGGGATAAGTGTTCTTTGAATCTAATTCCAACCGATCTTTTTGTTTGTCCGACGTATTTAAGATTACAATCTTTTTTACAACTTCTTTCATAAATTCCCGACATTTTGTCCCTGCTATCCTTGTCTTTTGGGTTACCTAGCAAGTTTTTTAACGTATTTGTTGTTGAAAATATTAGCTGTAAATTGACTTTTTTAAAAATGCTGCCTAGACCCCTCGTGATTCTAGGTTCAAATGGTAAGCAAACAAAGTTTTTTTCGACTTTTCTCTTCTGAACGTCGTTGATTCCGTCAACATTTTCTTTGTTTTCTCTTTGTTGATTAATTTTTACACTAGGCAAGTAGTGTATCCGTTATATTCGGCCACATTCTTAATATAATTTAATTCTTTGGTATATCTACTTTTGTTTAAAGGAAAATTAATTAACCGATTTACTAAAAAAAATCAAACTGTCCATTTTTTGTGCGTACATATGATGCGAGTCGTTCGGGATGTAGCTTAGAGTAGTGGTTTCCTTTCTATAGACATCGAATTCTAAAGTGTCTTTATTCCTGATAACTAGTACATCTAGAAAGGGTAATTTATTATTAATTTCTAATTCATGGGCAAATTTTATAGAATCAAATTTATTGTTCGATTTGGCAATAAAATATTCTATTCTGCAAATGTTTGTGTTCAACACCGCGAAAATATCATCCACGTAACGACACCACACTCTAGGAAAATAACGACTTTCACTTTTTAGATCTGTTTCAAATCTGCTCATGAAAAGGTCTGCAATAAATGGCGATAGCCGATTGCCCATTGCCGTGCCTTGGGTTTGTTGAAAAAATTCATTGTTGAATTGAAAAATATTTTGTTTGATGCAAAGGTTTGTTAGAGTCAAAGAGGTTGTATATGTTAGAGGGAACAAAGCCGAGTTTGCAGCCTGTCGATTTCCCACTCCTGTCACCGTCCAATCACAAACAAAATTTTGAATAACGCGCTAATGTGTTTTGTTTTGATTCGTTCCCCCAACCGCTCTTGAAGTTATTGTCAGCTGTCAACAAGTATTTGAAGTGTTTGTTGATTTGCGATTAGAGGTTATCTTGTGTGTTTTGCCGTTTTTTAGCAGTGTTTTAAGAGTGTAAAAGTTAAAAAATGCCAAGGTGTATTGTGAAGAACTGTATGTACAATAAAAGTGCCAATTATGAAAAGGATAAAGCAACTGTGCATTTATTTCGGTAAGTTGTTTACATGTCTTCTGTTTCCTTGTTTGGCGCCAAATGTTTATTGGTTTTCACAGGTCCGTATTTACACATTGTATTGCTTTTGTTAAATCTTTAGCATTTATTATTGTCAATTGTGTTTTTTTAAGAAGTAAAATCTTAATAATGCATTATTTATTGAATATTTGTAATGAAATTAAGCATTTTGTTTGGCAATTATTATTTGAATTAGATGTATTTACCTATGTAGTTCCAGTAGAAGCAGAAAAAAAGTAGAATAGTTTCGTTTTATCTATTACTGCATCTTTCTAGAGGTTCAGTCACTGATAAAGTAGATAATTCGAGATATTATTTTCAGATTTCCCAAAGCTGGTGAAAGATACGAGGCTTGGAAACGAGCATTAAATTTAAGCGATGAAGATATTTTTATGAACTCAAATGTGTGCAATTTACATTTTACCGAGGAATCTTATGATTTAGAAAAATCACCTTTTGCAGTATACTTAAAAAAAAGTTCTATACCTGTATTGGTAAGTACTGAATCAAGGTTATTAATTTATGTAACTATTAGTGATATATATATATATATATATATATATATATATATATATATATATATATATATATATATATATATATATATATATATATATATATATATATATATATATATATATATATATATATATATATATATATATATATATATATATATAGCCAAACAGCGGTTTTTCAATGGCACTGCTATCAGTGATGGCTATTTTTAAATAACAGGGACTTTAAACAGCTACTGCGATTGTGGTTTAGCCATTTACAATGCTGCATGTGCGTATGCTATTATTTTAAACACTTACAAGGTGTTAGTGTTAACCGCTTAATTGAAACCACAATATGATCTTCAGATAGCTTTTAAATTATATTAATTTTAAAACTACTCAGATTTTTACTATTAATAGAAGTTCTATAAAATTAGCATATTACAAGAATATACGATGAGAGAAATCTACATATTATTTTTATTTTAATATAATGAAAAAGTTGGAAGGCATATATATGCTACAGTTCGGTGCTGCTTTAATTTTAGATTCAGCAGGTTTTTCCATGATATAATGACTTACAAGATATATGATATTGCGCATATGCCCCGTCCCCTCCTATGACATCACATGGTGAGTAACGTTATAGAAGGCCAACTACACACTTAACACAAAGTCATTCGCAATCAAAAAGTTTCTATACGTCAGTTTAATGTGGTTGAAGTTACATTCCATTCCATTTTTATATTACATATATATATATATATATATATATATATATATATATATATATATATATATATATATATATATATATATAAGTGAAGTATAATAATTAAGGGGAGCCCTGAATTAGCATTGGTGATACACACACAAACTTAAAAAGTAGAGAAGACGTTCGTAGACATTTACAGGGGGCGTTAACATTCATAAACTTGATTTGATCATCATGTCACATAATCATAGTATAGTATTCTGATCTTAAAAAATTAATTCCAGCTGTATGCACTCAAATATCAGTAAAATACCTAATTTGTTAAGGGGTTGTGATGAAACGTCAAACTCCACTGTACGACAGCATATTATTATTGCATTGGACTCACCACATGACGCCATGCGCGTGACGGTTCTAAAAATAGATAGTCTCATTATCATATCTCGCGTTATTTGTATCATGAGTTTTTCGTTTTCTACCTATAAGAAAAGGAGAAATGTTGTATTCTAATACTGGCGAGAAGGAAAGTATACAGATACTTCTACTCGCTCGCACAAACTGCGATTGCGTGTATTATGAATACAGCAATTGCTGTTTGTCATGGAGTTTTTAGTATAAGATGAATTTCATAGAAATAATTACTCTAATGATTTGTGTAAATCTCGGTTTTCACAATCGCTGTTGTTTTGTGTTTTAATAACAGCTGCTAACAGCGATCTTTTAATAGAAGCGATTAAATCACCGGTAGCTATATATCGCTCATCTCTAGTAACTATGCTACTAATTACATTCACGTAATATATTGTTATGATATTTATCGTAATTTAATTAGCCCTGCAAATTTACATTAATGGTATTCGTTTCAAATTTATTTATGCAGGTAACAAACAAGCCATCAACACAAGTCGTTTTTGGCGAGCAGCCAATGACTGATATAACTGCTATCAATGTGCCATTTGCAGCTGACCCGTCAACTAGTACTTGGTCTGGTAGCAATGTACCTGTAATGGATTATTCTCGGCCATCAACAAGTGCTGGTTTTTATGAAGAGAAAACTGTTGTAGAGGTACCGCAAAGATCGTTTAGTAGTTTAGGATTTGCTGAAATGAAAACACCTTCAATGCCACCCACTTTGAAGGAAATGGTGAGTTAAATTCAGTTTTTGCCGTTTATGAAATCAGTATAATTTTAAAAAACCTAATATGTTATTCCATCACATTTTATATGGTGTTTAAGTTTGTATAGTCCATGATTAAATAAGTTAGAAACAACTGTTTTGCAATTTATCTCAACCACTATTAACCAAAATGTGTTGTTGGAAATTTTGTTTATATATTCATTTTACTTGAGAAAATAAATGGTTTATCATTGAACATTTTTTATAGGTTGTTACACCGCGCAAACGTAAACTGAAGAAGCAGTTATTCGATGCACGAAAAAAAATTAAACGGCTCAGCAGTAGTGTTCATCATTATAAGAAGAGAACAGCAACCCTTGCGAATATAATCAAACAACTAAAAGGTAAAGTAACCGACGAAACATTAGAAACATTAATGCAAATAGGACCTAATGAAGAATTTTTACAAAGACAATTAGGTCGTAAACATAAGTATGAAAATCAACTTAAAGCTTTTTCTCTTACGCTGCATTATTACTCTCCCAAAGCTTACAGTTTTGTCAGAAACACATTTAACTCGGCTCTTCCTCATCCAAAAACTATATCTAGATGGTATCAAAGCGTTAATGGGGAAGCTGGTTTTACGTCAGAGGTGTTCAACTTATTTAAAGTCAAAATCAGAAAGCACAGATGGAAAACTTATATGTTCTTTAGTCATAGATGAGATGGCAATTCGCCAACATATAGAATGGGATGGGGTAAAATATTATGGGTTTGTAGATTTTGGTACAAATCTTGAGACCGATTGTAACCCTGTAGCCAAGGAAGCTCTTGTTTTTATGCTTGTTAGCATTAATCAATCATGGAAGCTTCCTCTTGGATATTTTTTAATCGACTCTTTAAGGGGTACACAAAAACAAAATTTGGTATTACAGTGTTTAACGCTACTAAATGAGTCGGGTATATACGTGGTCTCAATAACTTTTGATGGGGCAACAAATAACCTAACGTTAGCAAAAGAACTTGGCTGCGATTTGAATTGGAGGAACATTAACTCCACGTTTGTTGATCCTAGTTCAGGTAGGAAAATTGCAGTCTTTTTTGATCCATGTCATATGATCAAACTGATAAGAAACACATTAGGCGATAAAAAATTAATAATTGATGAGAATGGGGAAAATATAAAGTGGGATTATTTAGTAAAATTAAATGAGTTACAGGATCAGGAGGGCGTTCATTTGGCAAATAAATTAAGAAAATCGCATATATTTTATACAAATCAAAAAATGAAGGTTAAATTAGCCACACAACTTTTTAGCCACTCAGTGGCACATTCTTTGGAATATTGCAATGAAGTTTTACATCTTGAGGAGTTCAAAGAATGTGAGGGAACTGTGAAATTTATCCGACTTATAAACAATTTATTTGACATTCTTAATTCTAGAAATTTAAACAATTCAGATTTTAAGAAAGCAATAAACGCAGAAAATTTTGAAAACATTAATGTATTTTTAAGAGAGCTATCACAATATTTAACGTCACTTAGGATAATTGATGGAACGCTTCTGTGTGAGAGTGGTAGAAAAATGGGTATAATTGGCTTTTTATTTTGCATACAAAGTTTGCAATTTGTTTATAAAACTTTAATTGCCGACAATAATTTTTTGCTGTATTTTCCCACTTACAAAATCAGTCAGGATCATATTGAGCTTTTTTTTGGGCAAATTAGATCCATGGGAGGCTATAACAATAACCCATCAGCAAAGCAATTTAAAAGTGCATATAAAAGGATGATGGTGCATCTTGAATTAAAAGATTCATTTAAAGGAAATTGTATCCCTTTGGAAGCAATTCCTATTCTGTCACCCATTGAGGTAATAAATAAAACTTGTGGGCGAGAACGAATATCTGAAGAACCAGATGAAGACATGAGTCAAATAGATAATTTTGACGACGACACAGTTCTTCAAATATTAGATATGAATATATCAGAGTTTAAGAAAGAAGTCGTGACATATATATCTGGCTATGTAGTAAGGAAAATAACAAAAGCTCTGAGATGCGAAGAATGCGCGGGTGAACTTGTTGGGGAGAGGTCTGCGTTATTAACATCGTTTATAGATCAGAAAGACAAAGGTCAACTCCTCACATACCCATCTGACGATGTAATATCTATTTGCACTATTGCAGAAAAAGTTCTTCAAACATACTTAAATGAATCTGCGGTGATTATAAATGTAAAGGAAATAAACATGCGAATATTAAAAACTATAATAAACCAAAACAGCATATTTAAAAAACTTGAAGTTCACTTTCGAGAACAAAATCTTTTGACTTGCCATTATGGCCATCTAATTAAACTAATATCATCTATGTATGTTTCTATTAGAATACATCATTATAACAAAAATCTATTTGATAAAAGTAGAAGTTTAAGGGCTGTTTATAACAAACTTCTCTTATTTAAGGGCCAATAATTCAGTGTACATTTCAAGTACTCGTATGTCCTTCAAATAATGTTATCGGGAAGTTATTATGTCTTATAATATGACCAATAAATTTTAGCTTCCTCTCGATTTCTTTGAGCAAGCCTCTTTATTCGTTCACCTCTCCTAGCAAACTTTGAAGCGTCTTTCTATCAACCTGCACTGTCTTTGACATTTTTCTTGTCTACATTTCAAAAGCTTATATTCTCTTCATATCCTGCTTAACTACAGCCCAAGTTTCCGCCCCATACATTACCATACTCCATACACGTACGACTTGCATTTGTTCCTCATGGACAGGTTAAAATGTTTATTAGTGAGAACAGTACTTTGGTTATTGAATGCTTATTTTGCCATCGCGATCCTCTTCAGACCTTTCCTACACTTACCATCATCTGTGATAATACTTCCAATCAATTATTTGAAATAATCTAATAAATCAAGCGTCATGTTATAAGATTTAAAAGCTACTTTTGTATTTGTATAGGTATTCAAAATTTGTGAAATGCACACGTAACGCAATCTACATCGATCAAACTTCTAGAAATTTTAACACCCGATACAAAGAACATATTTTTGCATTTAGAAATAACCATGCTGACAAATCTACATTTGCAAAACATATTATTGATACCCAACATAGACCCACAGTAAATAACGGCATAAAACCACAACATTTTTGTCATGACAAGTGTAAACTAGACTTGTTTTAAGCTTTAGAAGTAAAAAAGCATATACACGACAATATTTAGGATTTCTGAGATATTCTTCTTCCTAATTAAATAAATCAGACAACATAAATCTAACTATTTTTTCCAAAAAGTTGTTATAAGACATGATGTGTGTCGATATTTTCATTGTATAGTCTGCTTTATTAATGTGTTTGTTTAGTTATTTTATTGTTGTAATTGTTATTATAGTTATTACTGTTATAGGTTTCTTCTATCTTTATGTTAAATATTGATATACATCACGTAGACATTTTAAAGGCGTCATCCGTCATATTTGTTTTATTTTATTTTCACTTTTAAAGATTTTTTTGATTATAACATCATAAAATAGCAACAGATCTTTATTTGTAATTGTCATGATTTCGTATTAATTCAAATTTTTTCTGTCTGAGGATACTATCAAGCAGCAAAACCAGTAACAGAGACGTTGAAGAACATCTAGAATTCAGAAGGGCCACTTGCTCCAGTTAGCTTACGCGCTGGCTACGTCCTTCACCTACAAAAACGAAAACCAACAGTGAAGCCAGAGAAGTAGTCTCCAAGTCTGTATGAAGTATGGACCAGTTTCATGAAGTAAGGGCAACAGCAATCAATGAAATTAATCTCTATTTCTTTAAAAAAGACAAGGAATGTTAACATTAATTTGTAAACAGTACAATGTACTTTATTTTGTATTTTCTTCTGTTGTTGAAATAAAAACTATTATTATTTATCTAACCTTTTGAATATAAAACTTTATCCAATATATTCATCCAACAATTTATCCAACCAATAACCCAAAAAATATTTCACTGATTTGGAGAAAATTTTGGAATTACGCTTATTTTGCTAATGGCTTGGATGAGTTCGTTCATCAGATCTTAACACATAGTTTTTCCTAACAAAAAATTAAATATATTTTTTTAAACGCAATAGCTTTCAAATTGTTTAAGTGATTGGAACGAAAATTTACAACTTAAAAGAACATACAGAGATGTGGTTGTGTACCAATTTTCAAGTCTTTTGATCAAAGAAAAATGAAGTTATTCGAAATTAATAATAAAATAATCCTCGACATCACTTCAAATTCTGTAATGCAATATCTACAATGTTGGACAAAGGCAGAGCAATACAGCACCTGTACTGTTATGCTATTTAAATAAATTGTAGATAAAATCTAAACAATGGAAGTTACAACCATTGCCAGATGTCAAGATGTTGCTGACCAGGATTGCCCGATCTTCAGAAATTTCATGTAGTTAAACCTTTCATGTATAAACATATGAAATTTTTACAACTTCTGATAATAAAGAAAACATTTTATAAAATTTAATTTTATCAGTCAGTTAAAAAATACTGTATTTAATACCTGCAAATTTCGAATTACCCATTTCTCATGATTTTTAACTTAGGTATCCCTCCGATCATAATTTACTCTATCCGACAACTTTGTTAGACTGCGTCTGTGCTGAAGCTCAGCTGTCATTTGTCATTGTGTGGTAGTGTTATTTATTGACAATATCAAATTGGAAATTTAGGACAGTAGAAACAGACACCATAAACAAAGAAGAAATTGGAAATTTAGCCTCTAGTGTAGGTTTTTGACATGATACCATTACTAGAGAGATATGATAATGTGGCAGCATAATAATATTATGCTAATGCTGTGGTACAGTCAGTTTGGCGTTTCATCACATCTCGTAACACACCAGCTGTTGTGTGCATACAGTTAGATGTAATTTTGTATTATCAGAATACTACTGTAACATGATGAAATCAAGTTTATAACTGTTAACATACTGTAAATAATTTCTCCACTTTTCAAGTTTGTGTTGCTGCAATGTTAATTAAGGGTTCCCTTAATTATACGCTTATTGTGCTTATAAATGTAATATAAAAATAAATGAAAATGCAAGTGAACCTATTTAATTTAGCTCTGTATTCTACATTATCTGAAAAAGACATTATAGGCGACGAAGTAGAATGTAATTTCGGTAAATTTGCAGTTGACTGCATGAGGGTTTTAGATATTTTTTTCCAGCAACATGCTTAGAACCTTCCTCCGCCACAAGGCAAATTTTCTGGCAAACAACCCCCAAGAAAATTAAGGGACTTTGAAAACATGCGTTTTTCACATTTTACAGCAATACCTCCTTTAAACCCTGTCTACCCCATATTCGCCCAGGTCCAGCAACCTTCTTGGGGGTTGCTCACAAGAAATTTTTCTTGTGCTTTATGCTTTGAAGGTAGTTGTATGCATGCACAAGGGGAAGGAGAACCCCCCGAATTTTTGGGTGAGGAGCAGAAACCCTCTTCCTCCTGGGGGTTCTTCTCCTGCATGCATACAATCACCCTCAATGCATCAACCAAAGGATTTTTTTTCCAGCTTTCTAGTGTATTTTTCTAGAGTATATTTCCTGTTTATCAATTGCTTTGTTTGAGTTTTGTATCCAAATTACTCTATAAATATATGTCATAGATCATGTTTTTGCTTGTCCTTCTTTACCTTGTTTTACTGTTCCTAATTAAATAAATAAATTTTCATAATTTTTAATATAAGGCTAAATCTTACAGCTTATATAAATATATTATTTAATATTGTTATGAAAATTCACTATCATAACGCACTTGCTGCGTTCCGAACCTTTTTAGGTTACCTATTTATACAAAAGCTTAAGAAATTCATGAATAAGCATTACATTTCAATGATTGAATAATTTCAGTTTTATTTCTAACCAAACTAAAAATTCCTAAATACGTCCCTGACGTTTCTCCCACTCAAGTCACCGAACTCCGCCCAGTTTGGAAAAGTGTACAGGCTTCTTGTATTGCAAAACTGCACCTTTGTTACCTCTATCCCTTACAACCTCTTTGGTTAGAGTTAAAAATTATTTGCAGACATTTTCATTTATGTTATTCATTTTTAGTAACTGCTCTAAATACGTTAAAGTTTGCTTCGTGGGAACGAATGGACAGATGGACACTTTTTAGATAAAGTAGTAGGGACAGTGCAAAGACCTTGTTCGGCGATAAAAATACAATACACTGTGAATTTTGCCTGCGACTAATTTCCCACCTCAGTTCGATCTCTTTACCTACGATCCGATATATAAGTTGATGTTAGTTTTTTCAGTATTTAGAATGTTCATCCCCTGATGACGCTAACTTGGTTAGTGAAACGATCGTCAGGTCTTTTAAAATGTGTTGTGGTGATTTGGGTTCTCCAAGTGTACTTATCGGTGCTCATCAGAGGTTCCAATCTTCACTTAGAGAGCTCTAGAAACTAGATATTCTTGTATAACGTCATTGATAAATGAGTAAGGCCACTAACGAATGACTAGGCTATTCTTTATTTAGTTTTTATTACAAAGATACACCCCTTCCACATTTAGGTACCAACACAGGAGGACTGCTGACTCACAGCTAAATTCGCAACGACAGTATACAGAAATAGCAAAATCCACCCGTGGGACTAGCAATATTTACGATTATGAGGTTCTTCTAGTTAAATGTCACGGCAATGTTTCACATACCTACCTGCCCAGACAAAGTCACGTGAGGTGTAAATGCGTGATCACTTTTTATGGTTTATTTTTACGGCTTCTCCTAGTTAGAGTTACAAGGGTGTTACATTTTTTTCCGTTATAGATCGTTTCCTAAAATAATACGTATGAACAAAAGCTATAAAAACTAAACGTGTTTTGATTAATAATACTTTTAATCACTCGGAGTTGGAAGTCATGCAATAACGTGAGTAGATGTAGATTTTGTTTGTGGATTTGCAAAATAGCTCGATTCTGTTTTTTAATATTAGTGAGCAAAGTTACAAACAAGCAATATAGCCACAGAAACAATGTTCAGAATGTAATTTTACAGATATTATCTTGTAACCCAGCACTTAAATTTAAATTAATTAAGTGATGCTTTAACCAGCGCCTTAAAAAAATCTTTCATAATCTTTGTAAATGAAGGCATCATCCCCCCTGTTTTAGCAATCAACTAGATAAAGAAACTTGATCTTCATTAAGTGAAGATTGGAACCTGTGATGAGCACTTATAAGTACACTTGGAGAACCCAAAGCACCACAACACTTCTTTTTAAAGACCTGACGATCGTTTCACTAACAAATTTAGCGTCATCAGAGGATGAAAACTCTTACTACTTTCTACCACAACACCGTCCTTTATATTGATTCTTAGGTATAGAACGATACAGAGAGGGGAATTAAATCGCAGACGATATCGAGACGGAGATTAAATCGTACAACGATAACGAGAAGGAGATTAAATCGTTCTTTACCTTAGAATCAATATAAAAGGCGGTGTTGTGGTAGAAAGTAGTTAGAATTTTTCATCCTCTGATGACGCTAACTTTGTTAGTGAAACGACCGTCACGTCTTTCAAAAGATGTTGTGATGATTTCCCAAGCAACACACCAAGTCAAATTGACGTAAAATCGCCCTACCAATAGGTCGGCGATCAAATCACCACAGATCATTTTCAAGTAAAATTTAAGTGTATATTACCAAGGTGGGGAATAAAGTCAAAGTAATATGGAAGTCGATAATAGGTCCAGCAAGGCGTTTCGACCAAGGCGTTTTAGTTATATTTAGGGCATTTTCATTCAAAATTGGGCCAATAGACGTAATATATTGGTAAATATGTGCTACGCTTTACTTGAATCTGACATCTAGGCGACTACGCATGTGACATTATCCGGTTCTGCAGGATCTGTGGTTATGTATGTATAAACAAACAGTAGAGTAGTAGATATATTGTCATTCTTTGTCAAAAAATGACATCTTGAATGATCAAAGAACTTACTTCAAATATTTGCAACAATGATAAAGGTGATTCGCACTGTATAAAGACAAAACACACTGCGGTTATGTTTTTTCTGTTAACATGATGATGATACTTCGATAAACTTCGAGCGCCCGTATAAAAGATAAAATTAGTGAAAATAAAAAATTATTCAAAATTCTTAAAATTCTGATTTTGGAGAATTGGTGATGTAAACAACACAAAACTATCTTGTCGTCATGGTATACAATCATTATTTAATGTTTTTATCGAACTAAAATTTGATTACACTATATTTAACAAAAAATTATTTTTCATTTTCCAATACAATCAAGATGGATACCACAAAATTAATTTAATATGGCTGCCCTTCTAACATTATAGACCTGAAAGTTTATTTTGCCCTATTTTTTTACCTATAAGACACAATTCCTAATGACAGGGCAAACTAAAACTTTGAAGGCATTTTGTCCTATTATGGGAATTTCAACTATATGGTAAACGAATTTTGTTTGAATTTATTAGAAATGAAACATTTTCGTGTATAGAAATATATATTACTTATATCCGTGCACAGCCGAGAGACATATAGGAATGATTATACAGCGCTTTTGGTCTTTGATTCCATAATTTATAGACATTAATAGAAAACAGGAACAAAATAAAATAAGTAAATAAACATAAACATGACAGCTGATCGTGTTGCCACTGCTTCACTCCATTTGGCATGAAAATGGATGTATTATATTGAAGAGGGAAACGTGCTGATTTGATGTAATGATTTGCTGAATGATCAGCATCTATCACTGTTTTTCTGTGAGCATTCTTTACTACTCTATAATAGTTTGTAGTATGTCTGTAAACTTTTATTGGTTTCAAAGGGGCATTGTAACGCTATATTTGTTACTGGTGCACACACATTAACAACAAGAATAAACTTTTATTGATGAAGTTTAGCAACTGACACACCTTTAAGATTCACAAATGTATTTCACTGCTGTACACTTTGAACTTTGAGGTCAATTTTTATTTCAAGTCAGATTCTATGGGTATTTTCAACTTGAAGGTAGGCAATTTGACTTGGAAGACCATTTCTGCAGTAATTATGACTTTATAGCCGATCAGAAAGCAATTTTAGGGTAGCTCAGTGCCTAAAATATTTCCTGTGCTGTATTGCAATGAAATTGGTAATATATATGTAAGATGGACTTCATAAGAAGACCTCCAATTTACTATACCACAGAGACATATTGCAGGTTAATATTAGGTAATAAATTACCTTATAGTAGGTATTTCAGGTATCTGGGCTTAGTAGTCGATTTTCAGTCCAATTTAGGGCACACTTCGACCTTAAAATTACCGCCTCTGGAATTGAAATACAAAAGTATATTCAAGTATATTTTATGAGTAAAATTAAACCATTTTTTCCCCAATTTAGTTACTTGTAACTTACTGACTTTGGAGTAATTTTAATAGTCAAAAATCAGCTAGTTCGGAGCCGCATTTCCAAATTTGTAGTCATTATGACAATTAAGGCAACATTTTGGTTAATTATTACCAAATTACAACTTGGTTAGGTTATTTGGACTCGAGTGCTGGTTCACATGCCTTAATTTGTTGCTTGGGTTGGGTTCTCCAAGTGTACTTATCAGTGCTCATCACAGGTTGTTCCAATCTTCACTTAATGAAGATCAAGTTTTTTATCTAGCTGATTGCTTAAACAAGAGGGATGATGCATTTAACTTCAAATTACGTGGAAACCTATTATACCCTCATTACAAATACACAAAATGACCAACAATCAGCCACGAGCCAGATAAACAAAAGTCTACGAATAATACAAGACTTGCGACAAACGGTCAGATCTCTCTCAGGTCTAGGGTTGAACACACTGAAACCTTAGAGGCGACGTCCAGAGAAATTTGGGGTGTAATCAGATTAATCTGCTGTAAGCGAGTTACAACACAACCTACCCTTATCAATCGTTCTAAGGAATAGACAAATTGAGGCCCTGGAGTTCATTTGCTTTAATATTCTCTTCAACTGTTGAAAAAGGGCTTCAAACCATGAGCTTAAACGTCGAGTCAATAAATTCTAAACGCGGTTCAACCCGTGAACCAATTATTTCTCATATATATATATATATATATATATATATATATATATATATATATATATATATATATATATATATATATATATATATATATATATATATATTCGCTTGTCCGTCCAGTATCAGATAAATGATATTAGAAAATAACCGTGTGCGCAGACTAGCTCAACTAACCGGGAACCACACCGGCAAACAAAACGCTAACAAACGCATCAAACTAGTACGAACCGCCCTAAAACAACTCCGCAACAAACCGCTGGGAGGTTCACCTGCAAACTCTGTCCGCGCATGGCAATTCCATCTCAAGTGCTCTTCGTTCCAAGAAACTTTCAATTCCGCCACTTCACGGCCAAAACAGCATCTTTTACACGGATGCGGATAAAGCAAGTGCAGTCGCAGATCATCTGGAGTTGTAATTCAGCCTGAATTATAATGTCGTTGCTCTGCCAACCTTGCAAGAACGCACCGTAATGTCAAGAGCGTCACCTTAGACACTTACGAAGGAAGGCTCCGGTATCAATGGAATCTCCAACGTAGCCCTGAAAAACCTACCTCGGAAAGCAGTAGTATTCACAGTCACAATTATGAATGTCATGTTAAGATTTCAACGTTTTCCATTCAAGCAGAAACTGGCCGATATCATTAACATTCCAAAACCCAGCAAAGACGCGCTGTTTCCCCAAAACTATAGGCCAATGAGCTTACTTCTCGCCATCGGCAAAATCGCCGTGAGATTAATTCAGAAAAGGCTAGCCTCATACAGCTCTCAGAACCATATCATTCGGGACAAGCAATTTGGATTCAGACACCAGCACTTTACCTCAAGTCTTCGAGTGGCAGAAAACATCACCCAAGGATTTAACAAGAATAAGAAAACTGGTGCAATATTTCTCGACATTGGTTGAGCCTTCGATATGGTTTTGCATGCAGGCCTCCTCAACAAACTTCTATCACTTAATTACCCGCTCCCTCTGATACTCATCATCGGGTCATATCTGGAATAGAGGAAGTTCCAGGTTAAACACCTAGGAACCAGATCTGGAATTTACTCAGCCACAACTGGCCTCACACAGGGTTCTGTTATCTCCCCACTGTAATTTTTGCAGACATTCCGCCATTGCCCTAAAACGTGATATACGGACTACCATCCTCAGCAGCTCAGGATAATAATCCAACCTCTACAAACTGCCGTAGACGAGCTGCAACTGGTAGATGAAATCATGTCTAGCCATAAACCCCAACAAATGGGCAGCAGTCCTATTTTCCAAGAGGAGAGAAACACCTGACAATCACATTGCACTAGACAACAGTCTAGTTCTCTGGCAAGACTCCACCAGATATCTCGGTGTTATCATCGACAAACGTTTAGCATGTGCGCCCCATGTCCAAGACGCCCGACAAAAAGCTTCGATATTCATCCTGAAGTTCTTTCCACTTCTTAAAAGAAACTCCAAATTGTCCATGAAGAATAAACTGCTCAAGTATAAAGTCATAATCCGACCAGCCTTGATCTATGCATCTTCTGCATGGGCCACTGTCGCCGATACACATGTCAATACCCTTCAAATCTTGCAGAATAAAATTCTCAAAATGGCTACTAGAGAGCCATGGTTTGTCAGAAACAGTCGGATTCACCCTGATCTGAAAATACCCCAAATACTTCAGTTTCTAACTCAACTATTCACCACCCAGTTTGCCAAAGCCACTTCTCATCCAAATGCTCTTGTCCGTTGAGCCACCGACTACGATGATCAACTTCCGCTAAGGCATAAGCGTCCTAAGCTTATCGTGACCCGCTAATGCCCCTACGGCTTCAGAGCATGGAATTTAAAATCCCAATGTCATGTGGGAATCGTTCCGACGGATGTGTGGACCAAAATGGTGATTGGGTATGTCCATAATGGATTCCCCGCTCCCGGTTTCAGAAAAAAACCGCTCATAGCTTTGATAATTATGAAAGTTTTCCTCAGATGAGCGTAAACTAAGAGCTCCGAACCCCTAATCGAGGTCAGTTAAAAATATGTTTTTAATGTAATTATCGCAAAAAATGCGTAGATCATTTCTATAAAAATTCGCTACCATAACGCACTTGGGGCGTTCAGACTTTTGTCTGCACACAGGTGAATGATGGAACGGACAAAAATATTTATTGGCGAATATAATGAAAAGCATTTATTGTCCACAATATTCTAAGGTGCGTTTCAAAATTAATTATTTTATCACTTTTAAGTTCAATGATTCTTACCATATTTGTTATCTTGTGTGTTTTTTTATTCCGCTTGTTTTGTTGACCATGAAAAATAAGGATAATGTTTTATGGCTATGACCAGACGCGAATATGATACAAATATATGAGTTGCCAAATAGGTCGACAGGTTTGGTACGGAGAAAGAATACTATTAAGTTAGTTATGACTACTGTGTTTAAATAACCACATACTCTACTATTGAATTACGTATCAAAGGTCACTCTTTGTTCCTGATAATCAAGTATTTGAAGTTCGAAGGCAAAACTCATTGTCCCAGAACTATACGCCAACACGTGAAAGGTATAACGTATTCAAAGTGTGAGCTTATTTATAGATATGTCAGAAATCCATGTATAATAATAGTTTATTCCCACCTACTTCTTTGATTACTTATACGAAACCAGATGAGCAACCTATCAAAACATCAATATAGTTTGAATTAGCTGAAAGACTACAAGAATTTTTGATAATTGCTTATTGTCAGTTGAAATATGTATAGTCTGGGAGAAAAATAAACCGAACTTATTTATTTTAAATTTACCTATTTAATTTTCAAACAAAAAACCTTCAATCCTCTTCAAATGACTCTCCACTGGCACTAGTAGTCTGGTAAAACTTTTAATCCATTCTTCAAAACGTTTTTGGAATTCGTCTTTTGTCGTTTTTTTCTTCACCTAAGCAACGTCGGCAAGACGCTTTCCTTTCTTGTTCCTTTTGATTCCGAGAAATAAAAGAGTCCCAGGGGGCAAGGTCGGGTAAATACGGGGGAAGGAAGAGACGAGTCCGGCAATTTTTGGTCAGAAATTGGCGCACATACAGGGCTGTGTGAATAGGGGCGTTACTGTGGTGGAAAAACCAGTCGCCCGACTGCCACAAATCACGCCACTTCCGCCGCTAACTGTTGCGCAATCTTTTCAAAACTTCCAGTTTTAAGCCCGGTTAAGTGTCTAATCCCGTGGA
Source organism: Tillus elongatus (assembly GCA_964006375.1). Classification (NCBI taxonomy): domain Eukaryota; kingdom Metazoa; phylum Arthropoda; class Insecta; order Coleoptera; family Cleridae; genus Tillus; species Tillus elongatus. The sequence goes on from OZ023263.1 coordinate 214,540,467, forward strand.
ACAGACTTTAAATGGCCAACTGCTCTCACATCGAAAAAACAAGTCGGTATTGTTTTGGCGTTTGATTTCAATGGACGGGCTTTTTTGGACGAGGCGAACTTGGAGTATCACACTGGCTTGATTGTGGCACAGCATAGATATATCTATGCTGTGATACTTGTAGTCAGCAGTCGAGGACGCAAAAATATGGCAGTCCCCCCCTTTTCCCCCAAATTTTGCTTTGAAATTAGCTGAACTAAACTCAAAGTCACTCCAGACAGCTTCACAACTTCGCTGATGATCCGCCATCGATTTTCCAGGATGAATCCGATGATGTTTTAAGATTTTCATCGGCTCGAGCCGTGGAAGGACGACCAGACCAAGGTTTGTTATCAATTGACATTTTACCGCTTTTGAAACAGGAAAGCCACTCAAATTATTGAGTTATCTAAATAGTATCATCGTTTTAGTGAATTTTCTAATAAAAAAATCACCAATGAGGAGATCAAGACTTTTGAATTTTGAAAAAATTTCTACAAATGAGCGGAACCCAAATCCTAGGTCGGTCTCAGACTTTATATGTTTTAATTAGATAGTCGGATTCTCCCGGCCTGTGCAAGTTCTCAGCTGACCTTTAATTTTTTCTAATTATGAGCACGTAATTATAATGCATGTTTGTACGAAAAAAATTGGTGCGCAGCAAGTGCGTTATGGTAGCGAATTTTTATTAAAATCTGCTCAGTTCAAATAGATTAAACAATGCTTGGTTTTAATTAGATAGTTGGATTCCCTGGTCCTTCCCAGTTCTGAGCTGACCTTTAATGTATCGAATTTCGACCACATGATTATAATGCATGTTTGTAAGAAAATAAATTCATGACGCAGCAAGTGGGTTATGGTAGCGATTTTTTTTAATCTGCTCAGTTCAAATAGATTAAACAATGCTTTATTTGACGCCCTCGTGGCGCAGGTGGCTAGGTGTCAGCCTTCTAAGCGAGAGGTCCCGGGTTCGATTCCCTGGCGAGCCAAGTTGACTCTGTCTAGAAAATTTTTTAAATTATTGAAAGATGGGAAAGAATGTGCTAATGGCCTGAGATGCCGCAGCCAATAATATTAAATTAAAAAAAATGCTTTATTTTAATTAGATAGTCGGATTCCCCCGGTCCGTGCCAGTTCTGTGCTGACCTTTAATGTATCGAATTTCGACCACGAAATTATAATGCATGTTTCTATAAAACTCAATTTGGGACGCAGCAAGTGCGTTATGGTAGCGAATTGTTATTAAAACCCGCTCAGTTTCAATACATTAAACAATGCTTTGTTTAATTAGATAGACGGATTCCCTGGTCCGTGCCACTTCTGAGGTGATCTTTAATGTATCGAATTTCGACCATGAAATTATAATGCATGTTTGCAAGAAAATAAATTCAGGACGCAGCAAGTGCGTTATGGTAGCGAATTTTTATTAAATGCTTCAAATTTAAATAGCTCAATTTGCTATTAACCTCTAAGATTCGTTGGCCAGGAAACTAGTTTTTTCGGGAACATTTTAAGTTTATTTTCTAAAAATGTTTGTACATTTTCAAACAATAAAGTTATTTTGATGAAATGTAGGACATTGTTTCTACCATATAGGTTATACTGGTAACCAAATTTGATGCCTGCTTTCTTTAAAAAAAACACATATTTGCTATTTAAAACATTTTAATGAAAATTCACTACCATAACGCACTTGCTGCGTCCAGACTTTTTACACTTGTTTTTAATAGCAAAACCTGAATAAGCCTAGCATGGGGCGGCGAAACGTTGTCTACTTAAACCCAAATCTACTTAAACCCAATTTTTTTGTTATAAATGAAGTTTCCACGAAATCAAACCCAATAAAGTATAGGACGGACAACTCTTTGCGAAAAAAAAAAAACGGACCACGAGGATATATATATATATATATATATATATATATATATATATATATATATATATATATATATATATATATATATATAACAATGTTTCCAAAGTTTAAATATTTAAATAAACAATTTTCTGTCAAACTGTGTTTATTAACAGTAACATTACCATTTAGTAAAGTGACAATTTAATGCAATAAAGTGCCAGTTTAATAAACGATTTTGAATTTAGTAAAATAGCACATGATCAGTGAAAATGCGAAAAAATTACTTATTTTTTGATAAAATATAGCTTTAAAATTTTTTCAAATGAAAAAAATGCTGCATATAAAAAATTTGTCCGCCAAGCTACTTACTAAAGGAAGAAGTCTTTGATGCTTGTGAAAATGGTTTGATGATTTATTAAATTAAAAGTCATACTGTCGTGTACACATTAAGAGCTTTTTTCCTTTTATTTTTGGAAATTCGTAAAACTTAAGAGAATGAAAATAACTGGTATATATTTACAAATAATTATCTACTTAACATCTATAATATTTAACGATACACTGCATAGTTATTTTGGATATTTTCACCATAAACAATAGAGAATAATTTTTAAAATTCCAATGTCAAAGCAACGTCTGACTCGTTATGTTGGTATTCGTGATTTTTTTCTCGGTCCAGTGATTATGGCAGATTACAGTCAATTTCAAATTGTACAAATTACACTGGATGTGTCCAGTCGTACTATGGCATTTGACGTACTAGCCAAGGTATTTTAGTTGAGCAGCCAACCATAAACTAAAATTAATTGTAAATGGGAGATATTTATACCGCAAACTGACAACAGATCTACTGACTCTCACTGAAAACATTGTTGTTTCACTCCTGTCTGCATCACTGGGAATTTATGTTATGAAACAAGAGCGTTCGTTTTGTTCAAGGCGCTAATGAGATCTTGACACGCACAATTAATGTTCGGGAATGATGATAATCAAGTTTTGTTACAATCTATTATGTTTATTAATAATTGTTTGCTTGTCTTGCAAACGTATTTCATAAGGAAAACAGACAAAACATATTATCTTATCTTTAAGCTAAAAGGTAAAGGTAAGATGCTTACTGGCAATTAGGCCATTGCTGACCCTTTTTGCTCATCTAAACTAACCTACCCTCCACCTTGAGCTCGATCTCAACGACGACAGTGATTTTGAAAAATCATCCGGCGCCGGTGAGGCTCGAACCGTCGACCCCCGAGTCCGTATTGGAAAGTCTGAATCGACTTTCCCGCACGGCCACGGAGGCGCTTATCTTTAAGCTAAAACAGGATCTATAATGCATGAAATAAAAAAAGCGTTACAATCACATAATTCATCATTATATATACGAAAATGCGAAAATACACAATATACCGCGAAACCGGTCCACGGTTCTAATTGTTGCGAGAATGCATCTAACCTTACATACTTTGTCCCTATATTAGGGTAGAAATGGGACAGGGCTAACAATTTACTAAATTGTTAGTTGGTTGTATACAGTCTCTATACTTTTTAACACTCTGTGTTATTTGGAGCTGGCGTGACAACATACTACTTGGTTCCGCAACTAGGTGGCGGCACATTCACCACTCAGTGTTGAAAGGCTGGCTAATATAGCCGTATTGCTTTATAGGTGTATTTTCGCTGCAATTAGTATGCCCTCCTGACCAGCTCTAATTAGAGCGAAACTGGCCTACGGTTCTAATTTTTACGAGAATGCATCTAGCCTTACATACTTTGTCCCTATATTACGGTAGAAATGGGCCAGTGCTGACAATTTACTGAAATTGTTAGTTGGTTGTATACAGTCTCTATACTTTTTAATAGTGAAGGGAAAAACTGTTATATTGCTGTAACAGGTCGCAACTGTTACTGTTATTCAGAAATAACAGTTAAATAACAGTCTCTATACTTTTTAATAGTGAAGGGAAAAACTGTTATATTGCTGTAACAGGTCGCAACTGTTACTGTTATTCAGAAATAACAGTTAAATATAACAGGTTGAAAATAACAGTATGAATTATTAAGAATTCCACGTAGACGTAGTAACAGTAGCTGAACCCGTTCGGTGGTGTAGTTGGGTAATGTTTAAAATAAAAAATATTCTTGTATTATGTTTTTGGGTATTCATCACTAATAATAATTTGGTAAAAAATTCAACAATGCAGAATTTCTTTCGAATTTTCTTTACTAATTAAGTATTAGTTAATCACTGAGCTTGAAAACCTCTATAGCCATCTTTTCCTTGAAAATGAGACTTATGAAATACATGAATTATTGTAAGCAAAAAATAAAATAAATAATTTAAAAAAAAATTAAAACTAATTTTTTTTTCTCTCTACCTATAGGGCGAAGTGTGTCTGGTTTCAACTATAAATGGGTATGGTACTGTTTCTGAGATTTTTTTAATTTCAGCGATTTTTTATTTTGTAGTAGTAATAAAAAAAAGATGTTTAAAATCGGACCCATTTCTTAGATTTCCAAAGTGAAAAGTAAAAAGGAATATTGATTTATTAGTTACATAAGGCAAAGAAGAATGAGCGAAGAAACTACCTAATATAATATAATACCTAAGGACTCATGTTAAAGCATAACTGTACATTTGTATACATATCAGTAACGTAACAGACTTTCGTCGACCAAAGTCAGTCAAATAATGTTCATCAACAAAAACTCAGAACTTTGAAAGTGTTTTGTTAGAAAATTATTTTTTTTAGTGTAAGACAATTTTTCTCAAAGAAAAAAAGAAACATCGTTGATTTTATTTACATTTTTCATATTTTGTGTTTGTTTATAAATTGTAAATATATATGTGTGTGTTTTGTGTGAATCAACAACCTGTCAAAATTTAACAGTTTCATTCTACCGACGACCCTACGTTCCCAAAGCTGTGAGCACACTAGTATAAAGTAGTATGTTATGAAGTAAAGTCCGCTCTATATTCTATACCCCATTCCCAGTCTCATGTCCATTCATCCTGTTATAACAGTTGCGGATGAAAACAGTATTATGTTATGATGTAAAGTCCGCTCTATACCCGATTCCCAGTCTCATGTCCATTCATCCTGTTATAACAGTTGCGGATGAAAACAGAAGTTGCTTCATCGTAGCAGTGCAACAGAAACAGATGCAACAAAAACAGATACGACTCCAAATTCTAGTGTAAAGCGCAACAGCATCCCCTCCACTGTACCTGTTATTTGTATATATCCATAACAGGTTGTTACTGTTGCGGCTCGACAACAGTTAAAATATAACAGACTGTTAAATAACAACCCATCACTACTTTTTAACACTTTGTGTTATTTGGAGCTGGCGTGACAACATACTACTTGGTTCCGCAACTAGGTGGCAGCACGTTCACCACTCACTTAGTGTTGAAAGGCTGGCTAATATAGCCGTATTGCTTTATAGGTGTATTTTCGCTGCAATTAGTATGCCGTACTGACGAGCTCTAATTAGAGCGAAACCGGTCTACGGTTCTAATTGTTGCGAGAATGCATATAGCCTAACTTGGTTTTATTGATTATTGAAATTTTTAATTTAAATTTAAGAGGTCTGCAGCACCTTTAATTTTATAAATTTAATATATATATATATATATATATATATATATATATATATATATATATATATATACATATATATATATATATATATATATATATATATATATATATATATATATATATATATATGAGCTAAAGCATATGCAATTGCTTCTGTTATGATATACGATGGGTCATCTACCCCGCTGACTGCTTGTTTGTGTTAAACTTGTTCTAAATATGCAGAATGTCTTTGTTGGTGGAACGATGCGTTCGTTAAAGAAATGTCCTATTAAGTTTTGTTTGCTGATTAGGATTTTGCTTTATAGTTTCTCTCTTATGTATTGCAGACTGGGTTGTATTCAACTTGCCAAAGTAAGTATAATGTTTATAATCTTATGTAACACTTACTGTTACTGCTTGAGGATGTCCTGAACTGGTTGACTTTATTCTTCTCAACTTTTTTATTCCAAAATTCCACTTTTATATCAAATTTTACGATGAAAAACTTTTTTCTGCCATTCCTCCAAAATCTCCAAAAGTTGTTTATTTTTCTTTCGTGAACAAAGGCTGTTGCCAGAGTTTCCTCTGCAGCCCTCTTTTAAAATTTCTTTGATTTCCTCTCTTACCCTCAACAATGCTTTGTTTATTTATCGCTTGGCTTACGTGAAAACCTTTGTTGTGTAGGTTTTGTTTATTTGGAATATTCTCTTAACCTAAAAGCACTATCGGTTTGACAGTTACCAACTAATCATATGTTTATACTCTCTTACGTCTATTTCTTATTCTATGGAACATCAAATCACCTTAACCTAAATTTTACAACTGTCATAACTAACTTATCCACTATTATCAATATTCTTTCACTATCGTTCTTATCGAGTCTTGTTAAATGGGCACCTTATACTATATACTTGATTCCTTAAAAATTAACACTCATTTACTTTCATCAATGTTTCCTTATATTTTGGTATACATACTTGGGTAAATATTTTTCTTTTTGAATTCTTATTAGGCATTCTAATACACCAACCAGTATGTTCTCCTTAGAAGATTGTGTGTGTGGTTCGTATGAGTGTATTTATATCTTTTTTGTTGATTTTACGTGTATAGTTGTGTAAGTCCATTTGTATATATGTGTGCATTTTATGCTGGCCCCCTTATAAACCATATCAATATGTATATGTATATGTATATATATATATATATATATATATATATATATATATATATATATATATATATATATATATATATATATATATATATATATATGTATACATATGCAAATTTAAAATTTACTGATGAGTGTTTTAGAAAAAAAATTGTAAAAAAAATTATTGAAATAATCCATATTGATATTTCAAGTAAAAGAAAATATGACAAAACATTATTAAAAACCTATCTACGGTTTATCATCATTTTTACTTTTTCCTACCCTACAGATGCGATACAGATGGTTGCAGAAGCCAACATTTCTTTAAAAAGATGTGTGGTCGTGACGACGTTGGATGTGAAAAACGCATTTAACTCAGCATAGTGGGCTGGCATAATCAAGGAGTTAAGATCAAGAAAGATAACACCATACCTAGCAAGATTAATTTTTAGTTATGTGGAACACAAGAGAATAATGGTTGGGGATAGCCTGTCTATGAACGTGACATTGGTGTGCCACAGGGATCCATCCTTGGGCCCACTCTCCGGAATGTCTATTATGGCGGAGTGATGAGAATAGAGCTGTCAGAAACAACCACCATTATAGGGTGTGCCGATGACCTGACGATAGCAGCGTCAGGATCAAGCAAATAAGACGACATCTCTTGGACAATCAGCAGAGTCTAAACTCGATGAGTACCAGAGGCTTGTTAGCTCCACATAAGACAGGCAGGTAGGCGGCCGAACTCTAAGAGCAGTTAGTGTTAAGATGGGGATTTAGAGATTGGATCCAAACTAAGTATCAAATATATAGGGGCACTACTTGTGCACAATATGAAGATGGCAATGCATATTAGAAACGCTGCTAAGAAGGCAGAAGAGATGCATGCGGCATTGACCAGATGAGTGCCAAACAAAGGGGGGCCCAAAGATGGCAAGAGGCTAATCTCTCCAGTGTGGTGAACTCAATCATACTTTGCGGAGCGGTCTTATGGTGAAATGGGCTGCAAAATCAGTGCAGAGGAAGGTATTGCCAGCGAATGCAGAACCATAGCGACGACGGCAATGCAAGTGATAGCAGGTACCATTCCCACACACCTGTTAGTTGAAGAACGGTCACATGAAAATAAGTCAAATAAAAGATCACTGAGAGAAAGGGCACGCCTACATACGAATACGAGATGTCAAGAAGAGTGGGCTTCAGAAATAAGGACAGTCCAGTGGACCAAACAACGACTCTGGGATATACACCCGTGGATAACCAGGAGACATGGGGATATAGGGTACCATCTCACTCAGTTTTTACCAGGACATGTACGCTTCACAGCTTAACTGCATGGATTTAAAATTGTCAACACTAAAGAGTGTGACGATTGGTGGAGAACTCACTATCGAAAACACAGTAAAGCATATGATAGACAGCGAAGATAACTGGAAACTTATTGGGCAGACCCTCAACAATATATTGAAAAGCAGAGAATACGAAGAAAGGGATAGATAGGTTTCAAAAGAGTGAAGAAGCAGCACAGCAGCGATACAGACAGAAGAACAAGGGAGAAGTTGGCTTGAAGAAATACCGGAAGGTAGCTTCAGGCCTGCTTCGCATTGTGGGAGGTGGTTTCAGACATTTTGAAGCACAAAGAAGAGGCAGATAGATATTAGAGAAAGACGATAGTAAGGTATAGTGAAGCAATACCGAAAGATGATGCTGCTGCACAGTCACGAAGAGGACACCCCCTGTTTAGTAAGTAGTCCTGACCTGGAGGGAAAGAGTCCCACAGTGCTGGATGGCATTGGAACTACGAAAAATAGCGTGAAAACATTTACCTCCACAGCACAAAAAATTCTTTCTACCAATTCTTACAGTCTATGAAGACCAAAGAAAAGTTTTTTCCAATATCTAGGATCACCAAAGATTTTATAATTTTTCAAAAACTAATCGATGGCTTAAAAACTACTTATTATAGATTTTTTATTTTAAAGTTTTAAAAGCAAATATCGAAAAAAAACTGATTTAAAATAATTGAAGCCTTAAATAGAGAATCAAAAGAGCTTTCCAAAAAGGTGCCACTCTACCTACCTTCCCTATCCAAATCAAGGGAATGAAAGTCATCCCGTCTAGGGGATAAAGGCTACAAAGTCGTTGGGTTCAAAAAAGTATCCCCTCCTCGCAAGCAAAATCGACGTGTTTTAGAGTTTTTCGAAATTATCAGCAGTTCTCGGGAAACCCTGGTGCAACCTCATATATACATATATATATATATATATATATATATATATATATATATATATATATATATATATATATATATATATACAAGGGAGGAGTAACAGTAAAATTTGTATACTTCTAAGGGCAATTACGAGCAAAAACGAGGGCTATATTTTAAAGAAAGTCACTCTGTACTAAAAACTCGATATATTTCCTATCGCACCCAGGATGTATGGACTCCCTAAAGTCCACAAAGAAGGTATCCCACTTCGTCCAATCGTTTCCACAATTTCATCGCCCACTTCCAAATTGAGTGGTTTCATAGCATCCATATTGAATGTGTCCTTTATGGACTATAACGAATTTGCAGTTAAGAACTCCAAAATTTTTGCCGGGCTTCAAACTGGATGAAGGATACAGGGTGGTCTCTTTGGATGTTGTCTCCTTATCCACAAACATTTCACTACAGCTTGCACTTCATATCATTGACGAAAACTGGAAGCTCATTGAACCAAACACTAATATTCCCAAAGAAAACTTCATTCAAATAATAGAATTTCTCTTCAACTCCAATTATTTCCTGTTTAATAGGGTTTACTAGCGACAGTCTTTTGGATGTCAAATGGGTAGTCACCTCAGAATTGTGCTGGCAAATATGGTTATGTCATCGCTGCTGAAGTTTGCGATACCACGTCTGTCCTTTAGATTACCTTTCATCTACCAATACATGGATGATTTGATTCTTGCCATCCCGATGAATACTGAGAAAGAGGTGTTGATAGTTTTGATGATCACATTAAGTTTACAGTTGAGAGAGAGACAGACAGAAGTGTTCCTTTTCTTGATACTAGAGTATACAGAAGTAATGACAATACCATTAAGTTGGATTGGTACAGCAAGCCTTCCAGTTCCGGAAGATACAAAAATTGTATGTCATATCATGATAAGAAAATGAAACTAAATGTCATAATGGGCATGAAGAGGCGGATTCTGGATATTACCCACCCCTCTTTCAAACATGGGGCTTTATGTCGTTTTGCAGATATGATGGTGAAAATGGCTATGAAAGAAGCTACATGAAGCTACTTTTCAACGCTCCATCCGAAAGTGCACCCCACCGAGCAGCTACTAGGCCTTCCCCGCCTTTACAGGATGGGACAGACACCTCTGACCCAGGTTTAAATGCCAAATATGCGGTTTTGCCTTACATCAGTGGACTAACACACAGACTATTGAACCTCTTCAAAGTTTTTACAGACATTAAAGTGGCTAAATACAATGTTCTGACCAACAAGAACTTTTTCACTAACAATAAGGACAAAATTTCGGTGCATAAGCAACGTGATGTGGTTTATAAGTTGGAATGTAAAAATTGTTCTCTTTCTTATACAGGTCAGACCTCACAGTCTGTTGGTCGGAGGATCAGCCAGCATAGGAGCGACTCTAGACTTAGACCTGACAGATGTGCATTGGCACATCATGTGTCTACTTTAGGCCATAATATGGATTTTGAAAATGTAAAAATATTAGATAGGGAAATTTTTTTAAAAAAACGTTCTCTTCTTGAAATGTGTCATATTCTTGAAAATGACATTATGAACTCAAAAGCATATATTCAAAATCTAAGTAACATATATAGCTATGTAATACTTTTTGATAGGTCTGATGGCGCCTCTGTGTTGGCCGGTTCTATAACTTAGAATAAGAAAACATGTCACAAAATTCATCAATAGAGTAACAATAGTCTATGATCAGTGAGGTCTTGCAGCTGTCATTTGTATCTATGGTCGACATTCCAACGTGAAAAAATGGGGTTAGATGTCCATTTTGTTACACGCGAATTTTTCAAAGATTTTTTAGTTTTTTAACATTAATGGCACTTTTTTATACTTTTTCATGACTAGCTTTAAATGTTTTGAAAGTAGAAATGTTTGCGTGAAGTTACATGTAATGTAAAGATGTTTTTTGCATTGTTGTTTTTTGCATGTCTTTGTGGCAGATTTTCCCTGTTTTTGATGCTTTGGCCTTGCGTTTCCAATTAGTTACAGTGCTGTAAGTGTAAGTGCATAATCAAGATGTGCTGATTTTTATTCATTTTTAGTACTCCTAAAGATGCTCGGAACCCCGAGCGAAATATATCGAGTTTTTAGTACAGAGTGACTTTCTTTAAAATATAGCCCTCGTTTTTGGTCGTAATTGTCCTTAAAAGTATACATACATACATATATATATATATATATATATATATATATATATATATATATATATATATATATATATATATATATATATATTGGAACTGACGCCGACTATGGGTTCTATTGGTCCTAGCCCTTTGGAAGAATTTTTTTTTTCAAATTTAAAAGTCGCAATCTAGGTAGCGAATTTTTTTTACGAAATTTCGCTAATACCAATCAAGTGTAATTGTTCCCTAGTAGAAAATGCAGTGTTGCTTGTATAATATAAATTTTATAGAGAAAAAATTAAAGGGAACATCTAAATCTTGTGACAATATCTTAGTGTCTTCAACACACGACCATGATCATGAAAATTGATAGTGGACAGACTGCGTGAGTTTATTCGCTATATAAGACATATTAACGTGACGTGCACGCAATGCAATCAAATTAATTCTCTATCAGTGTGGAGTGGCCTTGACTCAAGTGCAGAACAATGGGTTTGTCGTGCATTCGTGGAATTACGATACCACAACTGTTTATTACTATATCGGGAGTTTAATTCTCTCCTAAAAATTAGAGAAACCATAAATCGATTACAATAGTTTCTGTTCCTAAAACCAACGAAATAATATTGAAATCACAGTAGGAGGACCCACTCCCACAAGCGTTTGCAATGCGATACTAGGAGGAGATCAAATTAAATCCTGAATATAATCTTTTAAAGACTCTAGAATCTCTCCACAAAACAATATCTGAAAGATTGAAAATTTGTAGCGAATTCGAAAGTTTTCTTTAATTTGATGCCTTGCTTCAACTATTTAGGTCATAAGGGATGAATGGAAGAAGGGATGAAACGGCACTGTTTCTTAAACAGAACAAATTTATTTACTCGACCTCGAACTGGACGATGTTAGACTATTTGCCAACTAAGCCACGTCTACTCCTATAAAAAGTACTCTGTGATAGAACCTAGCAGCTGAAAATAACAGAACAAATTTTTAAATAACTCTTAGAAACAAATAAAGATAGGTTCGTACGTAGTACAAATTACTTTTGCGAGGGAATGGCTAAAACCTTTACCAAAAGTGTATACGTATTAAATGAGTATTTCCAAGCAATTTCTAAGGAACAATGTCGATGATAGTATCGACGGAAGAGGCAGAGATCTGCAACTGTTCTTCTGTGGTCTAGAAAGGTAGTATTCTTTTAATGAAACTTAGCATGCGGTTTTCCTTAGTGAATGGCTTGAATAAATTCGTTAGCCAGGAAAATGCAAATAGTTTTTCCAGGAAAATGTTGGGTTTTCATACGGATTTTTTTTCGAAAATAGCAGTCATTTTAACCAAATTTGCCATGCAAATTGCTTATACGAGTATCTAGCGTATGCAATGCACAAGAATTTTAGCTCTCTGGCTTTCAGGGAAAAAAAGTTATAGGCATATAAAACAAAACATTAAATCGCACTGGAGGTCAAAATACCAAAATAATATAAATTCATGGAGCTTTTTACCTGTGGTTTTCTGAACGCAGGTGCGCAAAGTAAGTAACCATGCAATGTTAAATAATAATTTATTAGTAAAATACAAAACGCTTATTGCTAACAAAAATCAAAACGAACAACGAAAAATAAAGAAATGATTCAAATGTGCTGCCACCAACCGATACACATAACTCAGCCCGTTTAGTAAATGCTTTGTAGGCCTTTTAAATACGTTGAATTGCGTCAATTGCCTCTCTCAACCTCAGTTTCAACAAATCAAGATCGTTGTTTAATGGAGCCGCGTAGACTTTCTGTTTGAGATAGCCCCATAAATAAAAGTCCATCAAGGTAAGATCGGGACTTCTGGGAGGCCAGGGTATTGGCCCATATCGACCAATCCACCGCCCAGGAAATTCGCGATCTAAGCATTCTCGAACGATTCCTGTTGCATGTGCTGGGTGGCCGTCATGCTGAAAGTATGCTGTTTGTCTATCTTCTAGTGACATGTTATGCAAATGGTCTTGAAGAATATTTTCCAGCGTTTCCAGATAACTGCACTGGTTCATATTCCGCTCAAAAAATATGGCCCAATTATCGTAGTGTAAGAAACAGCACACCAGACATTAACTTTTTTTATGGCATTGTCTTTTGCAATTAACTCTATAATTTGGATTCTCCATAGACGAATGCCGTGCATTTTGGGAATTTACCACCCCATTAGTGGTGAAAGTGGATTCGTCCGAAAAAATAATACTTCTGCCAAAATTGTGATTTTGTAGATATTGCTCGCCGTACCATAAACAAAAATCTAATCGTTTTGACTCGTCATTTTCTTCCAAAGTGTGTATAAGTTTTGCTTTGAAAGGTTTCACCTTGTTGGTACGATAAATTTGTTGCAAATGCGATTTGCTAATATTGCCAATTTCTAATGCCCTTCTTCTTAATGATAATTTCGGAAAACGCCTTACAGAATCCATAGCTAATGCAGCTGTAGCATTGTCTTCTTCATTTAGGTCGGATTTTGTCTTCTTAATATTTAAAACACTCCCAGTACGCATACATTTTGTAACAACTTTTTTTACACCAGTAGCGGAAACCGAATAATTTGGCCAGCGTTCAAGGAATTTTCTTATCACTACCTGATAAGAATGTTCTTCACCCAAACCATAGCACTGCACAATAAACACCTTTTGTTCTATTGTTAACATTTTTAAATACAGAAGCTTGCCGTTCGTGACAAATAAAATTGACGTTTCAATTTTCCAAAAAAGTAGTATCCCGGGAAACGAACAAGGCAGAGCTCAAGTAGCCATGTAATTTGCCAATTATTGCTTCGAATGTCCAATTGTGCATTTACTTTACTTTTTTTATTGGTTGAGGTGAAAGCAAACCTACCCCAAGTTCAATTATGGTAAATACTTTTTTTAATACAGTTTCAAGTATTTTTTAAAGTACACCTAATCACAGAAGCCGTCACTCGTCATTCGCAGCTAAAAAAAAAATCATTGTAGGGTGATCTGTTTGAAAATTGAGAGCCTGTCATAAATTTTAATTCTAAACAATTTTTGTTAATAACTTTTTGCGGTATCTTCATAAACGAAGGTAGTTTACTCTTAATACATTTCATTTCATCAGTTATAAGCCACCCTGTATATGAATTGATTTTGTTCATTTTCTCAACATCTCAGTTTAAGACAAAGCAGGAGCGATTCCCAAAATATCATAATCTAATTCGAAATTTTTTGTCACTTATACCTTACCCACACTCAATCCGTGGACACACTATATATATATATATATATATATATATATATATATATATATATATATATATATATATATATATATATATATATATATATATATTGGTCGTGTATAGGTACATACACCGTTACTTAAATATTAGTTAGGAATAATATGGCCATTGCACCCTTAGTGTAATACATAAAATTGATTTTAAACGCATTCTTCGTTATGCAAGATTTATCAATATACAAGTAGTCTAAACATGCATCAACAAATCTTATTAAATCTGTAATATACAATAATTGTTTTCCATTGTCATCCCATTCATGAGACAATTCACCTTATTTCGGGGAATTTCTATTCAAGCCATATCTACCCATTAGCATTGCAGTACACCTATAACAGAAGCAACATGAAGCGGTCTACTTGGCAGTCATTACCGAACCCGACAGTAGCTGGAGATTTAAAGCTCACGGATTTGGACAGAGAATGGATATTCCAGTAGCATTCCTAATCCGTTCATTAGAATCTGACTCCGGCGAACATGAACTGAACACAAATCGACAAATCGATGACGGGCGAACACAAATTCACTTGTGGAGGTCGGGTTCTGTTAACTTCTGGTACCTGTCGTTGTCGCTACGCATTCAATGAATAATAATTAAGTAGAAGTTAAAAGTGTTTATACTGCAATATTATTGACCGAAGAACGAATTATGTAACTTTAAGGAAGACAAAATCACAGATGTTAGTTACACAAAATGTAGTTCCCATAGCTAAATGAAACCAGCACATAGTTATTAAACACTGATAAAGAGGATAGTTTTACAATTAACTTAAACTTCAGGCGTCGGATGCGTCAAAGCAACTCCTAGTTGTTTCTATTGCTGTCTGCTTTTACCTAGGCTTCTCTGTAACCTAATTTGCATTTGCAACACTTCCAAGGTACGCTAATCCGGACTAGCTCTTAAATTGGGACCACTGCATTTATTTCTATAGAACTGACTTTTAGCGGCCCCTGTTGGTATGGGTGCATCTGTTACTTATAAGGTATTTTGGGACAGCGCAGAAGCCTCAACTAGCACGGTGCTGTAAACAACAACGAAATGATCTAAGTAAAATCAATCCGACGCGCAGCACTACACAAAAATTACTAAACACATGCTAGATACAGACACGCCCTGCCAAAATTCCGCTGCAAACTGCAACAAGTGTGAAATTTGAGAGCGCACCCCAGATTGCTTATTCGGTCGTTTTCGACGATGATACTCGATCATTTCGCATTGAAGTATCGCATTTCCACAAGAGCGCCGAAAAATACACACCGCCGGCGACTGATGTATATATGGATATTTGGATATGGATGTATATAACGATAACGTCTGCAACCAACCATTAACACTATACTTATTCTGATGCTGTATTAATGGCTGCCGACTCTGTGATCCTCGATCCTCAATATACTAATTTTGTTTGTTGAATGCAGGAGGTAAAAAAGCAAATAAAAATTTATTAAAATATAGCATAGCAAAAAAAATTTCCACGGCAGGCGGCAGTGCGCGCACTAGCCTCTGCTAGCACCAAAATGATGGCTAGTGAGATCGAAACTTGTAATGAGTAGTTACTTCGAAATCGCCACAAATTCTACGACAATTACGTCATATTCACCACTTATAAAACCTTTAGAGTTACGCAACTTCTTAACTGCTTTAAAGGTATTAGGAACGTCGTCGTTACTTAGTGTGACTTAAAATTTTCGGGGAACTTGAAGGTAGCAAACGACATTAGCCTAAACTATTTTCTGGCACTGAAATGCTATATCAGATGCAGCCACTTTCAAGTAGCATTAATAGTTGCCGCAACGTTGTCGGCCGCTTCATATATACACCTTATGGTTGTGGAAACTTCTTGGTGACATATTCTGGTGACAGTCACGTTGTTTAGTTTTACCGCCCAATTTTAAGTTGTAAGACTGCAGTGTTGTATGTCACAGCATTCTGACATAATTACAGTGTATTCTGCGCATGTCCCACCCCTCGAAAACAGGGTACCTGCAATAATCAAGACTTGGACAGTCTATTCGTTCATCAGATCAGCTTAGAAAAGCTCCAGCACCGAGTGCATTTAATTCGTACACGACCACGCGTTGTGGTATTACACGTTTACACGTGCCGCCTATATATAATGTATATCAATAGTATATAGTTTATATTGCTTTAAATATATAACTTATTTTTTTTTAATGTTGCACTTATTTATTTATTGTTATCTTAATTATACAGCATGTCTCACAAAAAAGCTTAGCTTGTGCTTGCAAATGACATAATTTTAAACTTCTTCCAAAAAAATCAAACTGTCAAACGGTTTTATTCTGTCACTTTCCAAATTTCCTGTGAACTTCTCTCCCCTTCAATCCCAAATCTTACCAATATATCCACTTTAGTATTTTATATTTAAATTTACTTTGGTATAAAAATAATTACTTTTCTACAACCATATCTCTCCAAAAATTTAAATTCTTCTAGGATAAAAATTTGACATTACATTTCTGACATAATAAATAATTTGTTAAGTGTTTCCAAGAGATTTTATTTCATAACACGATACAGTCCATTTTAATACGTAACAGCAGTAACTACAATCCAGGAACCAGACACACACAACATTTGGTCCTTCGAGCCGGATTATTCAACACAACATTTGGTCCTTCGAGCCGGATTATTCAACATAACATTTGGTCATTTCGAGCCGGATTATTTAACACAACACACGTTTTCGCTAGTTGAAGAAGATCATGCTACTATTTGTACCTATTACAAAGGGCAGTAACCGTTTAAATTCATAAAGTATTTTTAACCCTCGGTCCCACTGATTCGTAAAGGACACAACAGCAAGCGATACGATGTTGTGCAAGTCTAGTAGTTTGTAATGTGTGTGATCCAATAATAATGTCATACGTCAATAAAAACAATTCCTAGTCGTCTCCGGTCCACAAAGCCTACATATCGCTAATGATTACTAGGAAACGAAAACTAGATCCGAAGGTAACGATTACATACGAGTACTAAAAAGTAACAAAACTTCGCATCACTACTAGGGAGGGAGAGTCGTGGTTGCGACGACTATGCGACGTCGTCTTTAGAATATACTGCTGATAATGAACGGCAAACGTAAACTTAAATTACTATAGAGTTAGCAACATACTTATAATAATGATTACCTTGTTAGAAACAGCACAATAGATTTACTATTCGGGGAGGTTCCTTACCTGAAAAAAAAAAGAATTACTGAAATAAATATACATTGCTACCGTCAATTACAAGTACACACTTAAAATGTATAATAATACGATATTTTTTCATGATAAATTAGTTGTTTTATTTTCATTGAGAGTAAAATTTATAAATCATATAATTCGTGGTTACCAGTCCGAAGCAAAAAGAAAACGTAAAAAATTAAATGTAAAAAAAATTCAAATTCGGATTATAATTGGACAAGTTGTAGCTTCTAAAAGCTTTCAAGTTTTTTATAGAAAATACAACAGTATTGTGGCGCCATTTACGGCTGGCAGTTGCTCTAGCTCTTAATTGTTGGATTAGCATTTTGTAACTATAAAACAAGTGCGACGCACTTCCTTTTATACCAGATGACAAATGCTCAAATAATTCCCAATCTATTCACAAACCTAATTTGTCATTGGCATAAGCTAAGTTACCGGGAAGTTAGAGGGCCGCCAGCTTTTATACAGTGGAGATGGGGGTGGGTCAAAATAAGATGTTAACTAGGGGCGCCACTTGATTGTTTAACCTCCACTCCCGGATATTCTAATAAGATGTTCACTAATATACTTCCTTGCCCAGATCCAACACAACCAAGAATTCTTGGATCACACTGGCAACTATAGCCAACCACAATCGAGCACAGGAAGCTACAAGGGAGTTATAATTATGGTAACACAAACTAAATTTCAGAATGGTATGGTCTCATAGACCCACAAGTAAAGGTAACGGTAATGATCTAATTCTCAACAGCCCTGAAAACAAAACACAAACACAAAACCAAAACACACCTATAATATGATAAAATAAGGGCTTTTATTAAGCTTCTTTGGCATACAAGAAATTATTAAAAGCTGTTCTAAAATTCTGATCTAAAATAAAAAGTCTATTATATAACTGAAACGGCTTACTACAAAATAAATAAGATCTCTAATGAGTAGGCATAATGTGCTCCAAAACTATAATTATTCTATGGAAAAATTCCACTTTTCGTGCACGCAAACCTTACAACGTATTTTCCCCAAATAGTAATTTATTACACGTCAATTAAGTTAAGTGGCCTGATTAAAGATCAAGTCCCAAAGAATAATCCATAAGCTTGACTAATGCTAACAATATCTACTAAACTGTGGTAACTATCAAAAGTGAAGCAATTATATTAACAAGGGTCTCATAAAAATCTGTACCACATTCATTGAAGTTTAAATAAAATAAATTCAGTTTGACTTTAGCAAATTTAACAGAGGTGAATATTTAAAATTTAGCTTATCAAGATTGTCTCTCTTATCACTCCATTCTTTATCACAAAACGGAAAATTCTTACTTGAAACTCCTGGACCTCTAGGCCATAAAATTACCAACAATATGGTTGCTCTTGATTAGCACATAAAAACTCCATTCAACTCAATAACCATACTTCTTCCGGTACATGAAAATTCGCTATTCCATGCGAGACTTATTCCACTAAAAATTCTCCTATGATACGTGAATATGCCAAAGGTACTGCCCAACACAAATATTCTCTATCCAGTACTAAAATCGCCCAGCACAAGTACACAGACTTCTGCACAATACAAAGACTTCCTACCCAATACAATAACTTTCTATCCAATACAAGAAGTTTCTATCCAATACAAGAACTTTCTATCCAATACAAGAACTTCTGCCCAACGCAAGAATTCTCCACACAAGAACTGCCCGATACCAGAACCCTAAAAACAATAAGTAACGGAATGCTAGAGGTGTTATAGTGACGAGAGATGATGATTTCTTACCTCCAACGAGGGCATACGAAACTCCAACAACGTGACAAGTTCACAGTGGTCCTTATATCCCCTCAAACGGGTATCTCTACAGTCTTCAGCACCAAATCCATAAATTACGATATCACCAAAAGACTGCAGATATGTTCTGAGTGCAATTAAATCCACTAAGGGGGATAATTAATATCCAACTTGCTTCTTAGAACGAACCACGTGTTAACTCCAACTACTATCAACGAAAAATCTCTCCGTCGAACCTTCCGGAATATTCGCATTCCCTACCTGATAGCCGGTAGCGCTGTCGTTCGCTCTCACTTCATCCCATACGTCCCCAGCCATCTATCCTTCTCAACATGCGGACCATTCTCGGACCATTCTCGAACCACCAACATTCTTAATTACAACGCCGGCGCGGCCGCCGACAAGATATACCAGGGGTAGTTCAAAGAGAAATGATCTAACGAAAGATCTCAATTTTATTCAGTATACGAGGGATAGCCAGAAGAAATAACCCCGATCGTCGCCAATAATTCTCTGTTTAAAGCAGAGGAGGAACCACAAATACACCCAAACTAGCCTAGCTGTTTAGCTACTCAATTTATACTGTTACACAAGTCTGAAGGTGGCAAGTGGGTTAATTTTTTGAAAAACAATTCAAATCACAAAAAATAACAAAATAATGAGTAAGGCTAGATGTATTCTCACAACAATTAGAACCGTAGACCGGTTTCGCTCTAATTAGAGCTCGTCAGTACGGGATACTAATTGTAGCGAAAATACACCTATAAAGTAAAACGGCTATGGTAGCCAGCCTTCCAACACTGAGTGGTGAGATACGAAGCAACGTGCCGCCACCTAGTTGCGGAACCAAGTAGTATGTTGTCACGCCAGCTCCAAATAACGCAAAGTGTTAAAAAACTCTAGCCGCAGCAAGTGCGTTATGGTAGTGCATTTTCATAACAATATTTTTTAATAGCAAATAAGTGTGTTTTATTTAAAAACAGGCATCAAATTTGGTTACCAGTATAACCTATATAGTAGAAACAATGTGCCATGTTTCATCAAAATAACCTTATTGTTTCAAAATGTATTTCCGAAAGTAAACTTAGAGTGTTCCCGAAAAAACTGATTTCTTGGTCAACCTTATAGGTTAATAGCAAATTAAGCCATTCAAATTTGAAGCATTTAATGAAAATTCGCTACCATAACGCACTTGTTGCATCCCGAATTTTTGTCTTTTAACTGACAGACCTAAATTTGGTTACATGGTGAACTTTTTATAATATTAACACGCGGTCCTAATTTGGTTGCCATTACTTCTTACTTGTTATTTCCAGAGATATAAGAATGTTTCTAATAGCAAATATGTGTTTTTTTTTAAGAAAGCAGGCATCAAATTTGGTTACTAGTATAACCTATATAGTAAAAACAATGTTTCATGTTTCATCAATGCAACTTTATTGTTTGAAAATGTACAAAAATTTCCGAAAGTAAACTTAAAGTGTTCCCGAAAAAACTCGTTTCTTGGTCTACCTTATAGGTTAATAGCAAATTGAGCCATTCAAATATGAAGCATTTGATCAAAATTCGCTACCATTACTCACTTGCTGCGTCCAGAATTTCTTTTCTTACAAACATGCATTATATTTCCATGGAAAATGCAAAAATGCAATAACATAAGGCGTGTTTGATAAAAAAAAAGAAAATTTGTATCATCAACGACTTATGGGCCAGCCTGTGATTGTAGAAATATTTTTTTAAGATGTAGCTCAATACACCCTATAATTAATATATACACTTTTTTTCATATCTTGTATAATAACGGCTATATTGAGCTTTATTGATTTTTTACGAAAATTCTACAAAAATTATTTACCATTAAACGATAAACTCTATAGCTAAGGCTACTGCCAAGCATCAGAGAAAGGGTCTACTTGAAATGAATTTTCTGTAAATATTTTATTAAAATGAAGGACAATGACGGTTGAAACTAAGACTTCAGGGTTTGTAAAACATTCTTCTTGAGACATTTTAATTCCATAGCCCGTATTAAATTCAAGTTCTTTGCCTAAATGTTGCCAATTTTGACGTTTAAATCACAACTTTGACGTTTTGAGGAAAGTTAAATGCCTATAACTTTTTTGTCTTTTGACCTACAGAGCTAAATTTTGGTAGGTAACTTACGTATAAGGATGTACCAAATTTGGTTGCCCTTACTTTGTTAATTCGGGAGATATAATTATTTTTCGAAAGAAAACACAAAATTGTCCGGGAAAACCTGGGCCGATTTTCCTGACTAACAAACTTATCCAAGCCATTTTTAAAAGAAAAGGTACTCACCAAATTTAATAAAAATCGGCCGATTATTTTTTGAGATAGCGGTGTGATAGATATATATATATATATATATATATATATATATATATATATTATATATATATATATATATATATATATATATATATATATATATATATATATATATATATACATATATATTTAAATATATATATATATATATATATATATATATATATATATATATATATATATATATATATATATATATATATTTAAATATATATATATATATATATATAATTAAAACTGACCCCGGATATGTGTTCTGGGGGGCCCAATTAGCGCTCATTTAAAGAAATTTTTCAAAATTCAAAAGTCGGGATCTCATCATTAGTGATTTTTTGTTAAGAAAATTCACTAAAAATAGAGACTGTATACAACCAACTAACAATTTAGTCAATTGTCAGCCCTGGCCTATTTCTACCCTTATAGACGGACAAAGTATGTAAGGCTAGATGCTTACAACAATTAGGACCGTAGACCGGTTTCGCTCTAATTAGAGCTCGTCAGTATGGCATACTAATTGTAGCGAAAATACACCTATAAAGTAAAACGGCTATGCCAGCCTTCCAACACTAAGTGAGTGGTAAGACAGGAAGCAACGTGCCGCCACCTAGTTGCGGAACCAAGTAGTATTTTGTCACATCATATTCAAATAACACAAAGTGTTAAAAAATAAAGACTGTATACAACCAACTAACAATTTAGTAAATTGTCAGCCCTGGCCCATTTCTACCCTAATATAGGGACAAAGTATGTAAGGCTTACCACTCAGTGTTGGAAGGCTGGTATAAATTTTCCACAGTGTTCTAGCACTTTCATTAACTCTTGTTGGAGCTGAAAAAAAAACAAGAGTTTTCCGGAGAAGTATACTCCGTTTGGTGAAAGAATACAAGAATTTCTTAAACTAATACCATACATATTTTTTTCAACAATATTAAATCCAAACGGTTTCATGACTGGGCGTTGATGAGATGCTAAAAATTTAAATATATAGACACTGTCAAGAACATCAATCCCCTCCCGCGATACTTTAACAATACATTTTAATTAAAAAATAATCCTTCCTTCACATTTCAAAATAGAGGCTGCAATCGACATTATATCATTTATTGTATTTTATGAACGTTCCAAATGTCATGGCTATAAAATGCAACAGTGGAAATAACTATAACGGAATGTTATATTTATGTATGTTTCATTTTATTTCATTTATAAATCAGTGTAAGCACAATTTATGAAAACGTTAATATTTATGTTTACGATACCAATATATTCAATAAAAATCAGAAGCGTTATTACAAATCAGTGATAATAGGTAAGCCGCAAGTCGGTAGGTATATATATATATATATATATATATATATATATATATATATATATATATATATATATATATATATATATATATATATATATATATATATATATATATATATATATATATTGTTACGTTTTCTCCGGGTTCTGGATAAGTGAGACTTTTAATTTTAACAAAACAACTTTATTTACACTCTAAATATGGATACAATAAAATTTCTAGAATGTCTCTCTCACAAAACACTTCATTTACTGGCCTTACAATTACTACTCTCAACAAAAGTCACTAATCTGGTACTACAGTCACTACTCTCTTAACACTTTACACTGCTTCTTCAAGTCACTACCACATTCTCTTACTGAACTCCACTTGGGCTGGCTTGCTTCCGCTTTTATATACTCGCCGTACCTTCCCCTCCTTTCTAGAGCATTCCATTCCAGAACGTTCCAGGACCTTCTTTTACTAGAAGGTTCTGTGAATACAGATCGGTCCCGTGTGTATACAGGGGGATGTATATACAGGATGATCCAAATGTGGTCACCACTCCTATGTTACACAAGAGGTGTTTCTCGTACTATAAGATCTCTCTGCGTATACAGGGTGTAAGTGGTCTCTGCGTATACAGGGTGTATGTACAGGGTGTTCGGAATGTGCAGACCTCAGTTATCCGTTCCGACGGGGTACAAGTTGGTAACTTCGTTATTTCTGGTCCTAGAGGGTTGAGACTTCGCCTGAGGGGGGTCACCCCAGGCACCCCCAGGGGGGTGGGGAGGCGGTGTTGCCAGATTGTGCAAAAATTCCCAGATGTTGGGGAAATTCTGGAGATGTGGCAACACCGCACCTACGTCTATTGAAGTGCTTTGTAACACTGCCCCCCTCCTTAAGACTGTTCGTCCCGAACAGTATTTACCGGCCGCCAACTTGGGGGTTCGTTGCCCCGATATGGACTCAACCTCTCTATGTGAACAACTTTGGGTTTAGTTCTTGGAGACAGCTGGATTCTGTAGACTAGGTCGTTAATTTTCTTAGTCACCAAGTATGGCCCTTCCCATGGTTTCTGAAGTTTGGGACTGAGGCCCTTTCTCCTTGTTGGTTGGTACAGCCACACTGCATCACCTTCCTTGAATGTATGGGGTGTTGCTCTGCGATCCAAGCGCATCTTCATCCGGTCACTGCTTAAGAGGAGCCTATCTCTGACACATCTGTATATAGTGCGCAGTTTTCCTTCTAGGTCGGCGACATACTCAGGTAACGTAGCTAGGTCCGCTATGTCCTCGTTCGGTGGTGGTCTCGTCATGTCGATTGGTAACCGCATCTCTCGGCCGGTCAACATCATGGATGGAGTGTAGCCGGTAGATTCATGCTGAGAGCTTCTGTAAGCTAGGAGGAACAGAGGTATCAGCTTGTCCCAGGTTCTCTGATTCTCGTCGACAAACATAGCAAGATACTGATTGATGGTCCTGTTATGCCGTTCTACCATGCCGTCTGATTGAGGGTGGAGTGGCGTTGTTCTCGTTTTCTTTATGCCTAGCAAGTCCATTAGGCTCTTCCAGACCTCTGATTCGAAATTCCGGCCCTGGTCGGTGTGAATCTCCAAGGGTACGCCATGCCGTGATATGACATTTTCCATGTCGTTCAATTGGCCCCAAGAATTCTTGAACCGCTCTACCATTTCTACTGGCAGTCTTCTGTCTAATGCCGTGGGTGTCACCTTTCTTGACAACGTCACTCGGTCAATGGGCTCGCAAGTGGCGATAACCTCACCTTTCTTCAATGTGACCCTGTTAGTTTGCACGTTAGCCACTCTTATGGGTATTGTCCTCTTCGGGTCTACTAAGCATCGTGCGACGAGGGCACCATCATGTCTATCTTTTAGGGGCTCCGCTATGAGAGCAGACATACCATCAAGTTTCTTCTCTAGTCTGGCTCTGACAATCTTCTCACTGTTACCAGGAATCCGCGTATCCTCGTCGACAATAAGTCTCACCCTGGGATTAGCTTCGCCTGCTGTTGGAGATAAATACAACTCTTCGTTACCGATTTTCAAGATCTTATTCTGGAAGTCTACTGACAGGACATCGAAATCTTCCATTAAATCCAGGCCCAGAATAAATTCGTCGACGATTTCTGCGACGACAGCCCTTACCTGTAGCTCAGTACTGCCCAGCCTAATGAAAACAGTGGCCTCTCCATGCACAGGTATCCTATCTCCTTTTGCCGTCTCCAACACAGGCTGTTTGTTGGTCGTGAGTGCGGACCTGTTTGGCAACATGTCTGGACGTACAACGGATCTAGTAGCACCAGTATCGATGGTGAAACTGCATTGTCTTCCGTCTATGCTGCCAGGTATAACGAGGCTCTCGCGGTAGCGTCGGATAGTGGAGACCCTGACCTTGGGGCCCTGGGTCTCGCATGCCACGTGTCGCCCACCTACACTGGCGTCAGGTCGTTTTCCCTGATGGCGCTCCCTGTTGGTATATTCTTGTCTTCTGCGAGCCACCTGTTGGGTTTGTAAGCACTGCCTACTTATGTGGCCTTTCCTACCACACTTGTAACATTCTATGTCTGACCAATCTGCTTTCGTCCTACGTGCCCCAACCGGTACAGTGAGCTTGCTTATGGCTTCTTTTATCATTTTCATTTCTTGTCTTAGTTCGGCTGTCGTGTCTGCAAAGTCCTCTATCTCCTTCACTTCGCGGAGCCTGTTGCGGCGAGGTTGAGATGCATTCTTCGCTGCTTCAAATTCCAAGCCATAAATTACGCAGTCCGTAAGTGTTTTGAACCTTCCGAGCCTTAAAGCTTGTTGCATTTCATTATCAAGTACCCCATCGATGAAGGTCTGGACGGTTATCTGGTTGACAAATTCTTCTGGGGCTTGGGGATATGCCAGTCGCACAAGTTTCTCCACTTCGGCACTAAATTCTTGCAGCGTCTCATTTGGCTTCTGGACCCTTGACTTTAGTTGTGTCTGGTAGACCTGGCTCATGTACTTGTTACCATATCTCAAATCTAGGGCCTGTATCACTGTTAAGTAGTTTTGCTGTTTCGACTCCGGGATGTTCTGGAGGATTTCTAGGGCTTTACCTCGAAGCGATAGAATTAGAGCAGTTGCTGCCTGTTGTTCGCTCCACCCATTGCTGAGAGCTGCCGCCTCAAACTGCCTCCTGTACATGGGCCACGATGTTTCTCCGTCAAAAGTCGGCGGCTTCAAGGTTCCATGAGGCTGATGCACGATTGGCATATCTTCTTCCGGTCGATTTTGAACTGGGGACATTCCAGTAACTCCTCTTGGTTGAGTTCTGTCAGTCTGGCCCATCACCTGCTCTGTCAGTTCTCTATGTCTGACTTCTGTGCCTTTCATCATCATCTTCATTTGTTCTTTCAACCCTTCAACTTCTTCCCATCGTTTATTCAAATCCTCTGTTACATTATCTACTTTCCTGTCCACATTTTCTATTTGTTCGTTGATCTGTTCAATTTCTTCTTTTACATCGACTCTCATATCATGGAACATACTTCGGATGTCTTCTTTGTCTTCTTGTCGCCGTTTTTCGTCTTCTTCGCGTTGCTTCTTGAGTTCTTCTTTATCTTCAAGGCGCCTCTGTTCTTCCTCTTGTCGTCTTCTTTCATCTTCTTGTCGCCGCTGTTCGTCTTCTTCGCGTCGTCTTCTTTCATCTTCTTGTCGCCGCTGTTCGTCTTCTTCGCGTCGTCTTCTTTCATCTTCTTGTCGCCGTTGTTCGTCTTCTTCGCGTTGCCTCTTGAGGTCTTCTTTATCTTCTTGTCGTCTTCTCTCGTCTTCTTCGCGTTGTCTTTTCAGTAAGTCCATCAACTCTTTGATTTCAGCCATCTTGTCGTAGTCAGTCGATCTGGTGTTTACCATTTACAACTAGCTTAATTGTCCACTTCTTCACTCACTTATCCCACACTTCTGACACCAAATTGTTACGTTTTCTCCGGGTTCTGGATAAGTGAGACTTTTAATTTTAACAAAACAACTTTATTTACACTCTAAATATGGATACAATAAAATTTCTAGAATGTCTCTCTCACAAAACACTTCATTTACTGGCCTTACAATTACTACTCTCAACAAAAGTCACTAATCTGGTACTACAGTCACTACTCTCTTAACACTTTACACTGCTTCTTCAAGTCACTACCACATTCTCTTACTGAACTCCACTTGGGCTGGCTTGCTTCCGCTTTTATATACTCGCCGTACCTTCCCCTCCTTTCTAGAGCATTCCATTCCAGAACGTTCCAGGACCTTCTTTTACTAGAAGGTTCTGTGAATACAGATCGGTCCCGTGTGTATACAGGGGGATGTATATACAGGATGATCCAAATGTGGTCACCACTCCTATGTTACACAAGAGGTGTTTCTCGTACTATAAGATCTCTCTGCGTATACAGGGTGTAAGTGGTCTCTGCGTATACAGGGTGTATGTACAGGGTGTTGGTGTTCGGAATGTGCAGACCTCAGTTATCCGTTCCGACGGGGTACAAGTTGGTAACTTCGTTATTTCTGGTCCTAGAGGGTTGAGACTTCGCCTGAGGGGGGTCACCCCAGGCACCCCCAGGGGGGTGGGGAGGCGGTGTTGCCAGATTGTGCAAAAATTCCCAGATGTTGGGGAAATTCTGGAGATGTGGCAACACCGCACCTACGTCTATTGAAGTGCTTTGTAACAATATATATATATATATATATATATATATATATATATATATATATATATATATATATATATATATATATATATATATATATATATATATATATATATATATATATATATATATATATATATATATATATATATATATATATATATATATATATATATATAAAACTCAACACAAGTGAAACCAACCTTCAATACTATTTATTTCATTTACGCTAAATTTAACTTCGTAATCTTCTTCGGTTTCAAGTGTTTCTAACTGCACATCTGCACATCAGGGCACCCGTGATGTTTGGAAAACTTTTAGCTTTAGCGCGGGAGGTCAAATATCTGGGAGTGATACTGGACCCCAAACTAAAATGGGGGTCGCAAATAGAACGATTAGTGAGGATGGGAGTTACGACCCTCTGGTAGCTGCGTCGTGTGATAGTGTGAACCTGGGGACTTAATCCTCGGATCCTTCATTGGATCTACACTGCAATCGTCAGGCCGAGAATCCTCTATGTGGCGTTGGTCTGGTGGTGCGGTGTGAACCAAACTACCAGCAGGAAGCTGGCCAAACTCCAAAGGCTGGCAATCCTGCGCATCACAGGCGCTATGAAGACGACACCCTCAGCCGCGCTAGAGGTCCTGTTGATGCTGCCACCGATTCCCATCTGTATCAGAAGGGAGGCTATGGCGTCGCATCTTAGAATGCGCGACTCAGGAAACTGGTGCGGAGAGGGAGCAGTAATAGGGCATGCAAGAGTCGCCAAGGAGGTGGAAAAGGAAATTCCGTCATAAAGGTGTAGGTTGCCGAGGACGATATTAGGTTGACTAGGCCATACACCCTCAGGATCCCCAGTAGGGATCAGTTGAGGAAAAATGAGGTTGCATTCCAGCCCGCAAGCCTGGTCTGTTTTACCGACGAATCGCGGCTGGACGACCAACAATCCTTCGGGACAGGAATATACATCGAGGGCCTGGGAGTGCGCGAGAGCTATGCTCTGGGCGTATATACCACGGCATTCGAAACAGAGGTGTATGGTATCCTGTCTGTGGCCAATAGAAAGGATGTGAAGAGTCTTGAGAAATGTGTGTACAGCTGCGCGGATAGCCAGGCGGGTAGTCTACGCGGCCAAAATCAGGTCAACGCTGACACCCTTAGAGGACTAGCCAGGACGAAGGAGGTGCAACTGATGTGGGTTCCGGGACACGTGGCGTAACGGGGAATGAGGTGGCGAATAATCTCGCAAGACTCGGTTCCCGAGGCCGTTCTTTGGCCCGGAGCCTGCGATAGGGATAAGTAGGAAGACAGTCTCTGTCGCCTTAGACAGGTGTACCGAGGAAGCGATGGAGAGGCACTGATGGTCGGTTGGTGGCTGCAGGCAGGCGAGGGACTTCGTGGAGGGGCCGGACAGAGATAAAGCTGTCTAGCTACTCGGAAGGAGTCGACCTACGCTTCGCCGCAACCTTGAGGTGCTGACAGGCCACTACGCCCTTAGAAGACACCTCACATTGATAGGCGTAGAGAGGGATCCCATTTGCCAGGAATGCGGCGAGGATGAAGAAACGTCCTACCACTACCTGTGTGAATGCGAGGCTTTTGGGAGTCTTCGAGCAAAATTGTTCGGATCGAGTACTCTGCAGAAGAATCGGGTAAGTACCGTCCAATTGAAGACCGTCACCGCCTTCATCTTGAGGTCGAGGCGGTTTGGTGACGGAACCGAGGAAGAGTAGAGCATTGTTGCTGGGGTTGGCAAAAAGGGCCCATTGTGGCCTACTTGCTTGGCGTTGGCCTCCCCACCACTGCTACTACTAGTAACTGCACAACTAATAGAAAATTTGTCTATTAAAAACAAAATCTTTTTCCCCGATGACCAAAGAAAAATCTTGTTGATATATTCTCCATCGATACTACTTTTGACAGTTTTATTGACTTTTCCACTTGCTCTTAGTTACTCGTAGAAGAATAACTATCACAAACGAGGATATGAAGAGCAAAGAGATTTTAATCATATATATTAATAAGTAGCTTGGACAAGTGTGCTGGCCAGGATAATTGGACCAGTTTTTCTTGAAAACTTTCGGTTTTCTTCAGAAAAATTTAGGTATATTCAAAAATAACAATACCATGAGAACCAAATCTGGTACACAATTTTCTACTACGAAACATATCCTACGCACCAAAGTCAAATCTGAAAGAAATAAAAGTTATATACATTTAAGGAAAAAACTCAGTGATTTGAAATATTTTAATGAAAATTCGCTACCATAAAAATACTATAAGAACTAAATTTGGTACACAAACTTCTACTACAAAACGTATCCTACGTACCAAAACTCAGATCTCTAAGTTGAAAGAAAAAAGTTATATGCATTAGGAAAAAAAAAGGAATTTGAAAT
Organism: Tillus elongatus; assembly: GCA_964006375.1. Lineage (NCBI taxonomy): Eukaryota > Metazoa > Arthropoda > Insecta > Coleoptera > Cleridae > Tillus > Tillus elongatus. The sequence continues at coordinate 214,570,487 of OZ023263.1, forward strand.
ATTTTAATGAAAATTCGCTACCCTAACAATACTATTAGAAACAAATTTGGTACACGAGTTTCTACTACAAAACGTATCCTACGTACCAAAACTCAGAGCTCTGTTGAAAGACAAAAAAGTTATATGCATTTAAGAAAAAAGTCTGGGATTTGAAATATTTTAATGAAAATTCGCTACCATAACAATACCATGAGAACTAAATTTGGTACACAAGTTTCTACTACAAAACGTATCCTACGTACCAAAACTCAGATGTCTAAGTTAAACGAAAAAAATTATACGCATTTAAGGAAAAAAAATCAGGGATTTGAAATATGTTAATGAAATTCGCTATCATAACTAACTACACTTGGTGCGTTCAGACTTTTTTTTATTGGTTTAATAATGTTCCCGTTTAATTTTTTAGCCGAGCTCATGTATCTTTAGAAGTCATACACATAATTGGTGCAAGATTATGTAACATAATTGATCCTAATAACTTATCAAAATTGATGATTTCAGTTCCGGATTCGAGAGATAATGTAGAGCCTCGGTGGTCCAGGGGTAAGAACGTGTGCCTCTGAACCGAAGGGTACTGGGTTCGATCGCAGGGCACTCCTTTCACTTTTTCAGTACAAACTGTAATAAATTAACACCAACCAAGGTTCTGGCATTTTATTTGAGCAAGTTGAATATCTGCACGTTCCGCCCTTCGGAGGGGGCGTAAATCCGTCGGTCCCGTGTCCATGCGATGTTGGGTACGTTGAAGATCCCTACCCTCCATACAGAAAGGCATGGGTTCGACAAAATTTCCAGAATAGTGGGGCGAAACTGCTCTCTGGCGTCGGTAACTAGCCATAGTGGCGCTAATAGGCCGACGTAAAAAAAAGTAAAAAAAAAAGATAATGTATATGTACAGGTCCCCATATTTATGGTTCAAAACAATCAATGTGCGCGTACCTTGCGCTAAAATAATGTGAATTTGTCGTATAACATTTTTCTCTTAGACGCTTCTTAAATGAAATACAGGTGTCCTAAAAGTCCTACAAAAAAGTAAATGAGACCTAATATTTTGTTGGAAAAAAATGTTACATCACAGAGTTTTTTTCTGAATCACATCCAATTTGGAAATCTGTGGGCTATTCACACTGGAAAATAATATTGTTGTTCAATTTTTGTAGAGTTCACCGTTTCCAAAATAATTACGACTGAAATTATGGGTTATCGTGAGTCCAAAACACATAATATCAGAGAAGAAAAATATTATACGACAAACTCTTTCAGCGCGAGGCACCAGCATACGGATTTTTTGAAGCCTATATATATATATATATATATATATATATATATATATATATATATATATATATATATATATATATATATATATATATATATATATATATATATATATATATATATATATATATATATATATATATATATTATTCTGAGTGAAAAATGCGACACGAAATGACTAACAAGCTCCTAGATCTGTGTCTAAATCGATATTTTCTTTCATTTCGTGAAAATATGAGCAAAAAATCCATTGTAAATAAAAATTGTTTGGTATAAATAGTAAAGACCTTAAACAATTGACATACTACTGAATACACCTGCCAGTACATACACCTGTCATTTCCACCGTGGTCGAGTGGACTAAACCGTCTACATCAGATAATCGAGTACTATATGACGAGTTCTAATCCTAGTTAGTGACTTCACTTTTTGTTAATTTTTTTTTAGTCTCATTACATTTTACCGTTATCTCATCAGATTGTTGTTATTCCGATGAATTTGTAAGCGAGTTTTTGTATAAAAATTAATTTAATTAAGAGAAAATGAAAACTTTTAAGACTTAATTTAATTTGAATAGCATATCTGGTTGTTTGGTCTTGCCCTAACTTAGTAAAATCGTTCCATATTTAATACAGTCGTAGATTAATTCCGTGGTTTCACAAGTGCTTGTTTTAGTGAATTTTCTAAAAAAAAACTAATGAGGAGATCCCGATATTCGATTTTGAAAAAATTCTTCAAATGAGCGTGAACTAGCCCCCCCTAGAACCAGGGTCAGTTTTAAATTATATATATATATATATATATATATATATATATATATATATATATATATATATATATATATATATATATATATATATATATATATATATATATATACTATGTCTATAGAGTAACGCATAAATTCAATAAAATTAAATGTGATCATTATTAAGAAAAAACAGTTCGATTTTTATTGTCAAAAACTAACTATTTGATATAAAAATCTCACCTCTATCGCCATACCTCTTCAAGGGGTAGCTACCCCTTCGATTTTGAAATTGGATGGTGGCTAGTGTAATACATCTTTTTACAGCTACTCCAATTCTCTATTCAGCAACACAATTTTTTTTGTAGGAATAAAGTGTGTAATAACATTCTTATTATCAGTAACACCTAATACAAGTGAAGCCTGTAAAGAATACATAGTCCAGGCTTATCATACTGATATGATACTTCAATATCTCAAAGTCTGTAAAACAATGTTCAAAATGTTCGGCTTCTTGTACGAAAAGAACTCTAGAGATTGTGTTGTGTACTATGTCGTGTCTGTAACAATCCACTGATGATAACAATTATCTGCTCTGTGACATGTCATAAAAACTAATCAAGCGTAAGTTTGATAATTTTTTGCGATATAATCAACAAATAATAGTAGTAAAGTTACATTTTAGTGAATTTTCGTAGAAAAAATTCACTAATGGGGAGATCCCGACTTTTGAATTTTGAAAAAATTTTTGCAAATGAGGGCGATCTAGGACCCCTAGAACCCATATCCGGGGTCAGTTTCAATTTTTATATGTTTATATATATATATATATATATATATATATATATATATATATATATATATATATATATATATATATATATATATATATATATATATATATATATATATATATATATATATATATATATATATATATATATATATATATATATATATATATATATGTATGTATCACACCGATAACTCAAAAAATAATAGGCCTATTTTGATAAAATTTGGCATATACCTTTCTTTTGTAAATGGCTTGGATAAGTTCGTTAGTCAGGAAAATCGGATGAGGTTTTCCGCGAAAATTTTGAGTTTTCATTCGAAAAAATTTTTTATCTCAAAGAATAATGGGCAGATTTTGATATAATTTGGCATGTACCTTCCTTTTGTAAGTGGCTTTAATAAGTTCGTTAATCAAAAAAATCGGACGAGGTTTTCCGAAAAAATTTTGAGTTTTTATTTGAAAAAAATTTTTATCTTAAAAAATAAAAATCTATGATAACCAAATTTGGTAGGTAGGTTTACGATATAAAAAGTAAACTATACACGAAAATTTAGATTTCTATGTTACAAGAAAAAAAAGTTATAATAAAATATTTTGTGCAAGATCAATTCTATGAAAATTCACTACCATAACGCACTTGCTGCGTCCAGGCTTTTTTATTGTCGTGCAAAGTGAATATGTATAATTTTGTAAGTTTTGCTTTTTTAAATTAATTATTAATGTATGTATGTGGAAGGAATTGGCTTCGGACATTACGTCCATTGGCCACAAAACTCTGCAGTAAGTTTGTACCATTGTTATATCTATACATTGTTATAAAATGCGATTCTCCTTTAAATATATTTATAATTTGCTGCATGGATATCAATATTTACAGCAATAGGGAGGGTTAAAGCGATAGACGTACCTTTATAGTCCAGTCAAAACAATGTTTAACCTCCTGAAAAATCCGAAAGTTTTGAAACTTCGCATACTTATTTAAAGGTACGTAAGAATGAATATACCTAAAGTCCTCATGAACACGAGGCGAGCTCTAGCGGCAATTAGCGAAAATAGGGCACTCTCTTCAGTTGGCCGCGGGCAAAAGTTGATTATATACATAATTAAATATTAGCAATTTTTCTACACAAACGGCTATATACATTTTTCTCGTATTCCCAATGGTTCCCGAGTTATAGGCGCTAAAGGAGAACGTTTTGTAAAAAACCACTTTAGTGCGGTACAATATGGCATTTCTAATAATATGTGACAATAATAAGTTACTAAATTAAATATAGTAGTTACAATGCCTACTAAACCGGCGCGGAGCGGCAGTTAGTTCCAGTCAGGTTTCCTTGCTATCCGCGTCATTGCATGAGCCTGATGTGAGGTCATTCGTTTCGTTATTACATTTTCGTGCGTTCTTACCATTTTCATTCGGTCAGTGCCTTAGTAGTTTTTCGCACAATAGACGTATGTTGTGTTTACATAATAGACATATGGAATGAAAGAGAACTGTTTGTTGTGCGACAAAATTATTGGTTCACCTTCTGGTGTAACGAAAGTTGGTTTGAAGGGAATCAGATCGTTACTGCTCGCTAGTGAGATGAGTCTATAAAGGCTTTCCTGAAACAGTAGTCTGCTGCAGACCCTTCTTCATCAACAAAAGATAGCTCTTTGCCCCAAACAAGGTCGTCTGTGAAAACATTATTTGAATTCAAAACAAAATGTTTCTTCTGTGCAGATGTTATTGATGAAGAGTATTTTAAAAAACAAATTAAGAAACCTATAAAAGCCCGCAGAGATGCATTCTATTGTGGAAGTAAGGAAATGATTACGACTGTATTAAATTCTGCAGACAGGAGAAATGATGAAAAGGCAGAAGAAGTTGGGCTGCGTCTGTCTGGCATTAGCGATCTTGTGGCTGCTGATGAAGTATACCACTTGGACAGCTACCAACAATTTGTGTCCCACAAGCCTCCTGAAGTGGGTGGAAAACTTGGACGCCCCGAGGCAGATTACATTATAAAGGCTATGAAAGAGACTTACTCCCTCATTGAGAATAATGAGGAATGCCAACTTTCCTTTGAAAAATTACGTTCTGTAGGATCTGGGGATGTTCTTTCAAATGATACAATTAAAAGCAAACTCAGAGACAAATATGGAGAGAGAATTATAATTGTTGTGGAAGTTGGATGGAGGGATGCAACCATCTGTTTCAATTATGTTGGATTCAAAATTTTGAAGTCATTGTATGATGACAGAAAAGCTGCTGAAAGTATTGGGCGACTAAGAATCGTACAAGCAGCAGCAAAAATAATAAAGCAGGATGTTCAGAAAAATGTGTATGATACAACCGCCTACCCTCGGGGCAACAACTTTTTAAAAGAAGTAGCTTCTTGTGTACCCCAACTCTGCAAGTTTTTCTGGAGACATTGATAATGAGAAAAGCAGATAATGCAAAGAAAAAGAAAATGCATTTCTATTGCTCACAGTATTATCTCTGAGATACGTCCAACCTCTTTTATATCGGCAATAATGAACAGTGTTGCTTTGTTTGTGTACGGAAGATTTGCAAGTAAGAAGTTGGTAAACCTTTTATCAAGTTTAGGGTTCAGTGCTTCATATCACAGCGCACAGCAGCTGTAAATGTCAGGAATTCATCACATTCAACCTGATAATGATAGTCCTTTTCAACAATTTGTGTTTGACAACGCGGACTTTAATGTTAGAACACTGGACGGTCTCAACACATATCATTCTATGGGTGTCATCAAATGTGTGCCTTCTGGAAGCACAACTGGAAGCGAACATGAAAAACCAATACCGAGGCTCACCAAGGTAGCATCTGCTATGACAGTAGGGAAACTTGGAGTGATTCCTTTACAAACTTACCAAAAATTACAAGGTGGATTTAGTAATGTGATTGTGGAGGATCTGAAAGATATAGTCAACAAAACTGATCAGCTAACTCCATACGATACTCTTTGGTTGGCAGCAAAATGACTCAATATTAACTTCACTCTCATGGATACTTACCTATTGTTTCAGGCAGCAAGTGTAGAAGCTGGCCAAGACAATAAAATTGCAGGGCCTTCTACCAAGAAGAGATTCTGAGCTGATTGATTTTTCTGTTCAAAATTTTCCTTTGAATATAACCTCAGCATTTTTTTGTTCATATATTTCATTGTTTAATATACATACATCATGTGCCTCATCAATATACATCATAAGTAACATACATCATGTGCTTTTTATACAAAGTTGTAAAGTTTATCTCCTCAATTATCCTTAGTATATAAAAATGTAGGTAAACCATTGTCAAATATTATTAGAAATGCGATATTGTACCGCCCTAGCGTGGTTTTTCACAAAACGCTCTCTTTTAGCGTCTATAACTCGGGAGTCATTGGGAATGCGAGAAAAATGTATATCATCATTTTTGTAGCAAATTTGCTAAGCCTTAATTATGTATATAATCAACTTTTCTTTCCGACCAACGGTTCTCGAGATACTAACGAAAAACCAAAGAAAGTGCCCTATTTTCGCTAATTGCCGCTAGAGCTCGCCCCATATTCATGAGGACTTTCGGTATACTCATTCTCAGGTACCACTTAGGATTTTCGGTATAATCATTCTTAGGTACCTCTAAATAAGTGTGTGAAGTTTCAAAACCATAGGATTTTTCTGGAGGTTGGGTCATTTTTTGAAGTTTTTTGACTGGAGTATTATGTGTAAGCTCTTACAGAGTATGACTATTTCTAAATAGCTATAGCATAAGCAATATTTATCTTCTAACATATCAATTTTGTCAAAATATAAATGTTGGTGTCCTTACTTATTATTAAGGATAGAAACAAAGGATACTCGCTTCTCGCCCAAGTGTCATTCAGGGCATTTTTTTAACAAACAACACTGGACAGCTAATGACATGGGATAAAAAACAATAGGTGAGACAGTAGGAAATCTAAATTTATATTAATATTATTCTTAACTAAGGCTAATACTAAAATACACATATAGAGAAACAGCAAAACTAAATTTTAATTTTTGTATGCCGAATTAATTTTATAAGTATATTATAGATTTTCAGGCTATTTGTACAAATAAGTGTTGTAAGTTCACAGGAAACTCTACTCTTGCATCTTTGAGTTCTTTCCAGAGTTGTTTACGTATCGGGTTATAAAAACTGCACTGAAACATGAGGTGTTCTAAAGTTCCTAGGTAACTGTTGTCACATGTACAATAAAGATTGTTACTAATGCCTATTTTATGTAGGTATTGTGGAAAGCAGCCGTGATTCAACTTTATTCTGGTAATTATAGTAGTATGGTACCTTGGCATAATAAATTCGTCAATATGTGGATTTTTTTAGGCAACATTGGATGAATAAGTGTAAATCGATTAGTTATTAATTATTAAATTGTTGGTAAAATGCGTTTATGGATGGCTCAAAGAATTGAAGTTCTAACGATGATCGGTTATGGTGACAGGATCCGAACTCAGGCAGAGGTGTATATTCTGTCCAATACTAAATATCTGGATATATCAATCAATCAACAGTGAGTCGAATAGATAAGAAATTTCGAGGAACGTCGCGTGGAAAATTTGCCAGAAACAGGTCGCCGGTCTATAAGGGAAGAAGTGAAATTAAACGTCTTGTTGGCAGTGAAAGAGAATCCCCACAGTAGTGTTTGGCAAATTAGCCGATGCAGTGGAATTCCATTCCAGACGGCACAACGAGTATTCAACTTCTAAGGTAAACAGTCAAGGCTATACTTCCAGACTGTATTTATTGATAAAGGCCCTACGCATTTCGGCTCCTAAGCCATCTTCAGGGGCTTCGTTCTGTTTTTTATAACAGGAACTGAACTTTATAAGAAATCTATCATAGTAGCTGTTTTCATCGACGACTGTCGGCTTTGTTTACTTGCACTATATGGGTAAAGGCAGATTTAGAAGCATAAAGACCCCAAATCACAGCAATAGACACACGGCGATACAAATAAAATTTCACAATCGAAAAAAAATTCGGGCCTCTATCAATAAATACAGTCTGGAAGTATAGCCTTGTCTGTTTTACCTTAGAAGTATGTCTACCTCACACGTCCTGACGTTCAGAAGTTATAAAGTATTAAAAATTGGAAAGCCTCATCCTTATAAAATAATAAGGGCCTCTATCAATAAATACTGTCTGGAAGTGCCGTCTTGTATGTTTTACCTTGGAAGTATGTCTACCCCAGACGTCCTGACGTTCAGTAGTTATAAAGTATTAAAAATTGGAAAGCCTCATCCTTATAAAATAATTAGGGCCTCTATCAAAAAATACTCTCTGGAAGTATCGCCTTGTCCGTTTTACCTTAAAAGTATGTCTAACCCAGACGTCCTGACGTTCAGAAGTTATAAAGTATTAAAAATTGGAAAGCCTCATCCTTATAAAATACAGCTTTTGCAGGAGTTATTCGATGACGATACAGAGCGAAGGATGAAGTTTTGTGCAACATTAATTGATAAATGTAATGATAACTCTTTGAAAGTACCGAGTATTCTGTTTTCGGACGAATCTACTTTTACACTACATGGAGAAGTTAACCGTAAAAACTGCAGATACTAGGTAAGGGGGAAAATCCAATATGGATGCGACAAAATCACACACAATCTCCATAAAAGGTACATCTTTCGGCGCAAATTGTTAGGAGTGGGATTATTGGTCACTATTTTTTTGATGGAACTACAAATGACCACGATATCTACAATTTTTACAGCAATATCTCATTCCGACGTTATTGAACTTATTTCTTGATGGACACAATGCTGGTAGGGTAAATAATAACTTGTGGTAACCACAAGATAGTGCCCCCGCGCATTATGACGTTAATGTTCGACAGTATCTGGATCAAAAATTTCCCAACAAATCGATTGGCAGGCGTGGTGCAATCGAGTGGCCAGCAAGATCACCTGACCTAACTCCCTTAGATTTTTTGCTGTGGGGTCATTTGAAGAATGTGGTATTCAAAAAAAAACCAGATACTATCGACGAATTAAAAACAATAATTTGTTGAGAGGTTGGGATATTGTCAGGCACAAGCTAGGCGGGCAGTTCGAACATTTGATTAGATAAGACTGAGCTACGTAATTCTTTATAGGCTTCACCTGTGTTAGGTGTTACTGATAATAAAAATGTTATTACTCACTTTATTTTATTGATGCACAAAAATGTGTTGCGGAATAGAGAATTGGATTAGTATTAGGTATAACGATAGAGGCGAGCTTTTTATATCAAAAAGTTAGTTTTTGAAAATAAAAATGACCTTTTTTTTGAATTATCATTAATAACGGTCACTTTCAATTTTATTAAATTTATGGATTACTTTAAAGACACAGTGTGTGTGCACGCGCGCGCGTGTGTGTGTGTTCGTGTGTGGAACGAAAATATGTTTTGTTTTATTCAGTTTAAATGTAAAATGTTACCACACAACCGAACGCATAGAAATCACGTTTTTGTTATCATTTTTGCACAGGATAAAAATTAAGTTGAAGGCTACGAATTACGCTTATCAATTTACCACTATCATAAAAAATGCAGCCCGTTTCGTTTGCATTATATCATCTATCATGGTGCCGTACGTTGAATTTCAACTAAAACGTTAAACAGTTTCCACATTTTGTAACTGAGAAAATTATTTACTTCACAAATAAAGCTTGGTTGGTTGTTTAAACATTCAGAGAAGTAACCTTCAACTACTGCATTTGTACTACAACTTCTGAATTATTAATGGAGTTTTTCTACTACTACGAAATAAAAAATTTTAACGAATAAATTCTGCCAATTCAACCTTGACAGTTTGAAACTTGAATCGAATGAATATTTGAATAGAATTTGTTTATACGTTATAAATGTATTAATAATTGCTGTTTAATATTGCGTAATTTGGTTACTTAATTGATGACTATTGCTTTCTATATGACCATTGATTCCAATTTTTCTTCTGCCCCGCCATTAGCTTTTGAATACATTATAAGTATTATTTCATCATCCAAATACCTACTCAGTAAAATAAAATGAGGAAAACAATAATTGTGGACTATGACCCCGACGCCACACAAAAAGTCTGGACGCAGCAAGTGCATTATGGTAGGCAATTTTAATAAGAAAACTTCCATTTATATTAATCCAATTTTTGTACGCAGACTATTAAAAGTAGATTAAAAGCAACATGTTTACCAAATTTCATCAAAATACTGTACTGTTTGTTTAGCTAATTGTTTTTTCAGAAATACTAGCCAGACTGGACTAGCTAACGAACGCACGAAGATTATTCAATGACATTTGGAATATAATATACGTAGGGGTGGTGCTATGAAGTGCGATAATATACGGTAGCAGGTCGCCTCTAGTTTTTATTGACAGAAATTTGAATGCCAATGATTACATACGAAACGTACTGAAGCATGTTGCACTGTCATACCTACGAGGGTTATTTCAAACTATTTTCCAACAAGACAACGCGGGACCTCATACAGCAAGCGTTTATATATATATATATATATATATATATATATATATATATATATATATATATATATATACATATATATATATATATATATATATATATATATATATATATATATATATATATATATATATATATATATACATATATATATATATACATATATATATACATATATATATATATATATATATATATATATATATATATATATATATATATATATATGTCATTTTGACATCTGTTTTGTTTCAAATTATCAGTCTGTATTTTTTGGTTTATTTTTACAAATATTCTGAAAAATAAAAAAGTTTAAGCGAATAATGGTTGTTAATGGTGTGTGTTTGTTTGGAAGTAATAGTACCTAATGTTTAGAATTCAAGATGGAGTAAGTAAATAGCGGAATAAATCAAGGTTTTTATCATGTCAAAATTTAATTTGTCAATGTCCTGGAAGTTTGGCTAATACCGTTTGTACACAACCTATGAAAATTGCATCCTGGACAAGCACAAGTTTAAAACTTCTTTGTTAAATGATGCACTGTAAAACTTATATCAATAAACTAATAATAATAATAATATATATATATATATATATATATATATATATATATATATATATATATATATATATATATATATATATATATATATATATATATATTTGCAGTATCTGAAGCGTCGGCCCAAGTCACAACAGATCAATTTGGTTGTGGGTGACATCAACATAGATCTTTTTGGTAATAGCAGTGATATGCACGAGTATCTGAATATTCTATCATCTGAGGGTTATGACTCCCTTATCAACAAGTACACACGAGTATATAAAGATTCTGGAAGTTGTTTAGATCACATATTTGCCAGGGTTGTAGGTGGCTGCTGCAGTTTGTACCCAATTATAATGGAGTCGTGTGTAACGGATCATTATGCTACCGTGCTACAGATATCATTTCCTGTGGCGCTGAAACATGGCGAAACTCAAAAAAGTTCATATAGACACCGCACCAATATGAAAAAACTAAAGGACTTGCTTATCAACAAAGACTGGTCTATGTTGCAGATGATGTTGAGATTGCTGCTGAGACTTTTGTATCAGATTTGCGAACAATGATTGGACACTGCATGGAGAGGTACAGGTGCCGGACATGGGGGAAGAAGGACTGGATTACCAGGGGCATTGTTGTATCGGTGAATATAAAAAAAAGCCTGGACGCAGCAAGTGCGTTATGGTAGTGAATTTTCATAGAAATGATCTGGCACAAAATATTTTATTATAACTTTTTTTTCTTGTAACATAGAAATCTAAATTTTGGAGTATAGTTTACTTTTTATATCGTAAACCTACCTACCAAATTTGGTTATCATAGATTTTTTATTTTTTAAGATAATTTTTTTTTTCAAATGAAAACTCAAAATTTTCCCGGAAAACCTCGTCCTATTTTTTTGATTAACGAACTTGTCAAAGTCATTTATAAAAGGAAGGTACATAGCAAATTTTATCAAAATCGGCCTATTATTCTTTGAGATAAAAATTATTTTCGAATGAAAACTCAAAATTTTCCCGGAGAAACTCGTCCGATTTTCCTGACTAACAAACTTGTCAAAGCCATTTATAAAAGAAAGGCACATGCCAAATTTTATTAAAATCGGCTTATTACTTTTTGAGATAAGAATTTTTTTCGAATGAAAACTCAAAATTTTCCCGGAAAACCTCGTTCGATTTTCCTGACTAACGAACTTATCCAAGCCATTTACAAAAGAAAGGTACATGCCAAATTTTATAAAAATCTGCCCATTATTTTTTGAGTTATCGGTGTGATACATACATATATATATATATATATATATATATATATATATATATATATATATATATATATATATATATATATATATATATATATATATATATATATATATATATATATATATATATATATATATATATATATATAAACATATAAAAATTGAAACTGACCCCGGATATGGGTTCTAGGGGTCCTAGATCGCGCTCATTTGAAGAAATTTTTTCAAAATTCAAAAGTCGAGATCTCCTCATTAGTGAATTTTTTCTAAGAAAATTCACTAAAAACCGAATGTTTAGGAAGCTCAGGATGCAACCAGATAATCAGGAACTTGCTCAGCAATATAAGGAATATCGAAACAGACTAAATGGTATAATAAGAACGGCCAAGAAGGAACATTACGCTGGGATCATTGACAGATGCAAAAATACTTCTAGAGGTTTGTGGAATATAGTGAATGATATTGGCGGAAAGACAGCAGCGAAGGCAGGAATCACTAAGCTTCGAGATGAGCATGGATCTATCCTAGAGACTGATCTTGAGATTGCGAATCAATTTAATAAATATTTTTCAAGTCTGGGGAATGATTTGGCAAGCAGGATATCTGTCTCCAATAAGTTGGTGTCGTCTGCGCGGGTGAGTCAGTCATTGGTGATATTGCGAACAGAAGAGGATGAGATTAAATCAATTGTGAAGACACTGAAGACCACAAGGCACCCGGGTACGACGGAATAAGGGCAGAGACACTGAAAGGAATAATGGATGAGATTGTCACTCCTCTGACTTTTATTATAAATCGGTGTATAGACGAGGGCATATTCCCTGGGGCTTTTAAAATGGGTGTTATCAAACCTTTATTTAAGAAAGGAGATGTGCTGGATACCGCTAACTATAGACCGATATCACTGATTTCCAGTATTGCTAAAGTCTTTGAGTGTCTCCTGAAAAAACGCTTCGATGGTTATCTAGATAAATATGGATTATTATCTGAGAGGCAGTATGGCTTCAGGACAAAGACATCTACGCAGGATGCCATAATTGAACTGACGAGTAATATATATCACAGTCTGGATAACACCAGACCTTCATTGTGTGTCTGGGTGGATCTAAAAAAGGCATTCGATACGGTTGATCACACAAGATTGCTTGAAATACTGGAGAAAATTGAGTTTAGGGGGAGACAACAACAGCTCTTACAAAGCTATTTGTCTGACAGATATCAGGTGGTGTGTGTGAATGGTGTTCTGAGTGATGTGGTAAAAATGAACTGTGGTGTTCCGCAAGGAACCATTCTAAGACCCTTATTATTTAATATTTATATAAACGACCTTTTTTATGTTAGATCGTTAGGAAAGACAGTTGGATACGCGCTGCTATAATTTATAACGCAGAAAATGGGATATACTCAAATCTACAGTTTAATAGGATTTTCGAAAAATCCTGGAATGGTTTCAAAACCGATTGTTGACAGTAAACGCGGCGAAGACAGTGTATATACCATTTTCATGCTACGAAAGGAACTTGCCAACCTTTACCACCTTGGAAATGTGTGATGGCATGAAGATAAAAAGTGTGAAGCATGCGGTGTATTTAGGTGTTACTATAGATTCACACATGAAATGGGAGCACCACATTTTAAATGTAACTAAAAAGATTCGCTCTGTGATGGTAAAATTTGGAGTATTGAAAGAGATGCTACACATCAAACACCTGCGGACTCTATATTATTCTTTGGTGGAGAGTCATTTACGATATGCTATAATAGCTTGGGGTGGTGCTGCAAGGTGTCTTATATCCCAATTACAGATTGCTCAAAATTGTCTCGTCAAGGTGATTTATCGTAAAGAACGCACATATGCTACGGATGTTTTATACGCTGAGACAAAACTGCTGGGTATTAGGCAGCTTTTCTACCTTAATGCTGCTGTATACCAGCATATTCATCGATGTGAATTGAAGAAGTTGAGTCACAACTATAATACGAGACACTGCGCACACGCATCTAAAACAGAAAGAGCTAGGAAGACAATTGCACAGCGTTCCTATGCTTACCTTTGCGTAAGAATATATAATTCTATATCAGCCCAAATTCGCCAGCAGCATGGACTTCGAGGTTTTAAAGTCGGTTTAAAAAAGTGGATAGTTGGAGTAGATCGTGAAGTAATCCACAGGGTCATAGAGGTTAATATGCTGGTGTAGTGGTCTTTCCTTTGTATTTTGTTGTTTCTTGTGCCTGGCGTCTGACCTGTGGGCCCGCGCATGTGTGTGTGTGTGTGTGTAGGTTACCCATAGTGTGGCTTAAGACATTTGGTAAAAGAGATTTTATCTATAGTCGAAAAAGCATAGTTATGTTTTTTTAATATTTTCCGCGAATCGCTGGAGTTCGTCTGCAGTTTTGATTTTTGTTTGTATTTCTTTACAGTGTCAAAGTGTGCACTAGCTTATCTTTAGAGAGAATGATGTTACAAGTATCACCAACAAGTCTTCGACTTAGGTGACTTTTAACGTTATTGAACAACCAGGCTCTTGATTAGTCTTGTAAATATATATATATATATATATATATATATATATATATATATATATATATATATATATATATATATATATCTATATATATATATATATATATATATATATATATATATATATATATATATATATATCTATATATATATATATATATATATATATATATATATATATATATATATATATATATATATATATATATATATATCTCTTTTGGAATGTTGCACTACACTGTAATCACTTTTAAATATACACTTTATTTGTTTGCTGTAATATCTGTGATTTTTTATTTATTTACGTGGACTGCAGTTTCAAACCTTCCTGATTTCCATTTTTTGTGGTCTTTCTTATGTTTTATTAGTTGTAATTGGTTGATATCTGGTTTTTGGTGTTTTCTGTTGTCAATGTGTGTAGCTACGTTTGATTTGTAGCTACGTATGACAGCTTGTGGCATGAAAATATGAGTATATTTCCGCTTATATTTTTCTTTACTTCCACTGGTTCACATTTCCGTGAAAATTAAAACCAAAAATTACATTTCTTTTTTTCAATTTTAATCACAAATTAGGTATGTAATTTGAATTGTATGTATCCTTTTAGCAATTTTTTGTGTAAAAAATATTAAGTTCTTGGAGAAATGTTTTTGTTTTTCCGCTGAAATCTTTTTTGTAAGATGTTTGTGAAATTTTGGTAATTAATAATCAATAGTTAATAGGTTATTGTAAAAAAAATGTTGTTTTCGGACCTTTGCGAAATTTTTTTTTGGAAATGTTCACGCAATTTTTTTTGAAAGTTTCGTTGATAGATTTTTTGAATAATTATATCTTGACAGGTGAGTGAATCGCTTGAAGAGGTTTGTTGGCTAGGATAATCGGACCAGTTGTCTTCAGGAACAACTTAATTTTCGGAAAATGTTTGTACTTTTTCAAACAATTAAGTTATTCTGATGAATGACTAAATGATTATACTGGTAATCAAATTTGATGCATACTTCCATTGAAAAAAAGTACCTGCTATTAAAATTGTACAATTCAACCCCACCAAATCACATTCTTGCTTTCTTTCTCATAAGAGATACACCAGCCCTAGACCCATCACTGTGAACAACCAAGTTATTCAAAGTAATGAGTCCTTTTCACTTGTTGGCATCTCTGTGGATCGAAATCTCAATTGGCACCAACAATTGACTGCTAACAAATTAGGTTTCCTCTTCCGGGCTCGCAAATACTTTTCACCAGCTAATCTCTATACCTTATACACTTCACAAATAAGACCAAACCTCGAATACTGCTCCCACATCTGGGGTGCTGCTGCCGCTTCTACACTCGCTATCCTGGACTCCATTCACAAGAGAGCTATACGTCTCATCGGTGACCCTAACCTCACCAAATGGCTGCCATCCCTTGCCCACCGACGTGCCGTTGGTGACCTCTCTCTCTTTTATAGATATCTGCACGGGCACTGTTCAGAGGAGCTTTCTTCCATAGTTCCTCCACCTGCTGCCCCCAGCAGATCTACCAGGGGAACAGAACGAATGCACCCTTTTACTGTCCAGGTCACCAGATATAGAACATCTTGTTATGCCCGCTCTTTTGTCTTGAGAACTTCCAAGTTGTGGAATTCCTTGCCGGCACATGTTTTTACTTCTCCCCCGAACCTCAAAACCTTCAAGTCCAGAATTAACAAGTTGCCTCTTACCTCCTTGTCGACACCCACGGTACGATAGTATTTAGGCTGTAAGCCCTCGTGATGTGTTGTTGAAATATATATATATATATATATATATATATATATATATATATATATATATATATATATATATATATATATATATATATATATATATATATATAAATTCACTACCATAGCGCACTTGCTGTGTCGAATTTTTTACAGTTTCGCTGTTAATTAGGCTACAACACGAGAACCTACCTTAGTTCTCTATAGACTTTCTCAAAGTCTCCTAATTTTTTAATGGTATTACAAAATAATTGAAATAACTGTACAAAACGAGAGCTCTACCTAAGTCCTCCATAAATTTTCACACTAATATTGTAAAACAAATAATTACCCATTACCCAATAGCAAACGAGTTCAACGTACTCTTACTATTAAAATTTAATATTTACAGCCGCCCATTAAAAAATCCATTGGAGTGCTTACATTAACAAAAATGTGACCATTTTATCGTCCAATTTATTAGCCAACGGGGGTGACGGATAATAAAACTGGGCTCGTAAAAGTTCAAGAATTGTTATTAAAACTGATAAAATCTAAAAACCTTGCACGACATAATTATTAATTAAATAAATGTTTACAATTTCGTTAATAATTTGGGATATTTCGTGTTATCGAGCAGTTTTGTTGATTTGCTACAGGGTGGTTTTTCCATAATTTCTATAGGTCGCACATAAAATTCATTCTCAGCTGAATTCTTACAGTCATTAAATTATTAGATCCATTTAGCACGCACCTGTGTCGCAG
Source organism: Tillus elongatus (assembly GCA_964006375.1). Classification (NCBI taxonomy): domain Eukaryota; kingdom Metazoa; phylum Arthropoda; class Insecta; order Coleoptera; family Cleridae; genus Tillus; species Tillus elongatus. Next base: position 214,587,625 of record OZ023263.1, read on the forward strand.
ATAGGGTTCAGCAGTAAATGTTTTTATATGCATTATAAAGGCACGTGCTCATCCAGAATAAAACTCGTAACACCTGCTATAAACAAAGATAACCTCTTTTTTTGCGTGTACGACTGCGAATCTGGAGTATAAATAAAACTTAATTACAAACTATAGGTCATGTCGCATTGTCGTCGCAATCATTATTACATGTTTCCGGCGGCTCTCTTCAATTCATTATAACTTGCACCTTTTATCAGTTTTGTCAGTTTTTCCAGTAGTTTTGCCCCTTTTTTTCTCCCTCAGGGCTCGCCCGCGACTTCGCCGCCCCGAAAGCACTGCAGCCTTTGGCTTATTGTGCATGCCCTTAGTCTTTTTGCTCCACCCATTTCAAAATCACTGTGCCTTGAACAAGACTGCACAGCGATTGGTCGGGTAAAGTTTTATATTGCTCTGTCTCCGGTTTAGACTGACCGTAGATCAGTTGTCTTTTGCGGTCAAGAGCTTTACACTCGCACAAGATGTGCTGGGTTAATTCATCCCTCTCGCCGCAGAGTTTGCATGCGACGTCCCCCTCGAACCGCCCCATTTTATGCAAGTGTTTCTTGCCGGCCATGTGCCCCGTCAAGAGACCTGTTATGTTTCTGAGCTGTCCTCTGGTAAGATTTAGCAGCTCCACAGCTCTCTTTGAACTGGGTTCGTCAATTACTGACTTCTCATGTCTGAGCCCTGGACAGTCTGCCCAGTACACCTTGTGTTCGTTTCTGACCCAGGACTTAATGGCTCCCCTGGCAGTGCTCTTTCACGCCCAGAACCGATTCTGGTCCCATAAATGGTTCGGCTGACCCTCTCTTGGCGAGACTGTCAGCTTCTTCATTGCCTTTGACCCCCGAGTGACCCGGCACCCAGATGAGGGTCACCTCATTCTGCACAGCTAGGTCGCTCATCTCGTCTCGGCACTCACTCACCAGTCAGGAATTTACCCGTGGGCCACTTAGGGCCTTAAGGGCTGCCTGTGGCTATGAGGATCCGCTTGTTGGTGTAGCCCCTCCTCTTCCGCACACAGTGCAGGATGGCGTACATTTCGGACTGAAAGACCGTTGCATGGGTTCCGAGGGTAATACTATGACTTACCCTCGGTCCTTCCGAATAAACACCTGCCCCCGTCCCACGCTCCCCGCCGGATCCGTTGACGGCTGTTGGAGTTGAAGACATGGCCCCTGTGATGCCTAGGCAAGCCATCCTTTGGATCTTGCCTAGTTTTTGTTTAGCACTGCATTGTGACACCTTAGGCCACCAGACCAGTGCCGCGTATTCCCCTTGGTCTATCTCTTCGATTTTTTCCAAGTGTGTGTCTCTCAAATAATGTTGTTAGAAAGTTATTGTCTTCGAATACGACCAATAAATTTTCCCTTCCTTCTTTCAACTTCTTTGAGCAAGCATCTTTTTCTTTCCCGTCTTCTAGCACAATTTTTACTGTCACGTCGTCAATACGCGTGGAAGTATGGCATCAGCGACAAAACTTTCTAATTTTTTTTCGCTTTGACGTCGTAAAAAGTGTCAAAACATTTAGAAAACATGATTTGGGAACGAATATTTTTGTCTGTCGGTCTGTCTGTTTGTAGCCACGCTAACTTTAGAACGAATTGAGATATCATCTTCAAATTTGGTAAACAGTTAGCACTCGACAGGCGAACGCTTCGGGGGTAGGGAATAAATAGGTGATTTGGTGAAAATTGACATTTTTTTCATTAAAACACGAGTAATATAACGTTTTGGGATTCTCTGATAGCTTTCTGTACCGGCCTCTTAATAGTTGAGAGTTTGATGACCTAGCTTAATTTAGTTAATTTTATATTTTTTTAAATAAATAACTTATTAAGGCAACATCTTCAAAATAAATCTTTTTTATTTACGTAAATAATTATGAATAATAATACCGAAAATAACGCGCATTTCGTTTCATTCGTTAAGTGTAAAAAATTAAATATTCTTGTTTCCAACTGATAAATCAAAGGAATACTTAAATTATTTTCATGTCCTCAGTATGCTTTGCAAAATTAATTTCAATTTATTAATTTTAAATGTGCATGAGTTCATTGTACTTAATGAAAATTTTATAAATAATGTCCCAAGGTCTTTGACTACAAATACTGGTTTAAATACTTTAATAGATCTGTGGCACTCATCAACGTTGTTGACAGTATAATGTCTGCAGTTGATAAGGGTAAGTGCTCTCTTCTTGTGCTGCTTGACTACTCAAAGGCGTTCGATACTATAAATCACGAGCTCTTGTTGTCTAAGTTAAGATGTTATGGCTTCTCTAATGATTCTCATAGACTGATCGAGTCTAATCTTGATAACCGCTCGCAGTTGATGTTTTATAATGGCAGATGGTCTGATGGAGTGATCATTCTTTCGGGTGTACCACAGGGCTCTGTTTTGGGGCCTCTACTTTTTTTGGTGTATACATCTAGCATACTGCAGTCTCTTGAGCACTGTCGATTTCAAGCTTGTGCTGGCGATACACAGCTACAGTTTGATTTTGATAGCTTAGATTCTCTTCGCGCGTCAGAGGTCATTAACTCCGAGCTGCTGCGGTTGAGAGACCTTTCAGAGGGGCATGGCTTGAAACTTAATCCTCTTAAATCGAAAGTGATGATATTTGGTAGCAAGAGAGATGTGAGCATCTCTACGAACCTGTTAAATATTATGATTGATGGTACCAGTCTTGATTTCGTGCCTTCCGCCGTGAACTTGGGCATTACTCTCGATACGGACCTTAGGTTTAGGCAGCATGTAAAAAGGATGCTTCAGAGGAGTTTTATTTCGTTAAAATTACTGTACAGTAACAGGCATATATTAAACACACAATTACGTAAAAACCTTTGTGAGACACTTGTGCTGTCTAGTTTTAAATATTGTGATCTGGTTTACGGACATTGCATTGATGTGAGGGATAGGAATCGCATACAGGTAGTCCAGAATTCGTGTTCGAAATTTATATTTGGATTGCGTGGTAGGGATCATGTGTCACATACTTATACGGAGCTGGGTTGGTTAAGAATGGCTGATAGAAGAAAACTACATCTTGGAAAATTTGTTTTGGCCGTGATTAATGGTCGCTCATCACCATCTTCTCTGAACGAAAAATTCTCCTCCAGAGGTGGGGCTCATGACGTCAATATTCGGTACCCATATCGGTTAACGATTCCGCGTCATCGGACTGCTGTGTTTAAAAGGACTTCTATTTATAATGCTGTTGAACTTTATAATTCGTTACCTCATGCATATTTGAGTCTCACCGACAGTGCATTCAAGATCACGTATTTGCTCTCCCGGCAATATTAGTGGTATAGATAATGCGAACAATGTGAACAATATTAGTAGTACTAGTAATAGATTCTTAATTTGTAAGGGCTATTGCTGGCGATGTGAGTGGGTTGGTGGTACTGTATTGTAGTGGATCATATACCTGCTCACGTCGCACTGTATGAGGGAACTTTCACCTTAGCTCATCTTAGATTAGCTTTGGTTGTGCATTTTAATTTATTTGTAGTAATTTCTCGTTTTTTATTGTATCTAATAAAGCCGATTAATAATATAATAATAATAATAATAATAATAATAATAATAATAATAATAATAATAATAATAATAATAATAATAATAATAATAATAATAATAATAATAATAATAATAATAATAATAATAATAATAATAATAATAATAATAATAATAATAATAATAATAAATAAAATGATTCCTAATTCCCCAGCTCCAATAAACTTAATTCAATGCTTAATGGCAAGTCACTCTCCTTTATTACTCATATTTTTAAGAAAAATGTAAAAAAAGGGTTCTTTACAAAATTTGTTCTTAAATTTAAAATCACAAACCCATTTAAAACTTTGAGGTTACTTTAAAACCAAACAAATAATAACACACCAATAAAGAGCTGACGAAAGTGGACTACTGCGCAAGTCAGTCCAGGCTGTTTTTGTTTTGCGCGAGTATCGGAACGACCGTCCTGCAAAGGCTCGCAAATGAAGACAAGTTTGGTTAGAAGGGCGTATTGGTCATCTAATAAACGATCAGCTCTCGGTTGGAACGCGATTTATGTATTGCGCGTGATTGTTTTTTTATTTATTTTTATTTAAACAACACACCACGAGGGCTTACAGCCTAAATACTATCGTACCGTGGGTGTTGACAAGGAGGAAAGAGACAACTTGTTAATTCTGGACTTGAAGGTTTGGAGGTTCGGAGGAGAAGGAAAGACATGTGCCGGCAGGGAATTCCACAACTTGGAAGTCCTCGGGACAAAAGAGCGGGCATAACAAGACGTTCTATGTCTGGTGACCTGGACAGTAAAAGGGTGCATTCGCTCTGTTTCCCTGCTAGATCTGTTGGGGGCAGCAGGTGGAGGAACTATGGAAGAAAGCTCCTCTGAGCAATACCCGTGCAGACATCTATAAAAGAAAGGAAACCAACGACACGTCGGTGGGCAAGGGATGGCAGCCTTTGGGTGAGGGTAGGGTCACCGATGAGACGTATAGCTCTCTTCTGAATCGAGTCCAGGATAGCGAGTGTAGAAACGGCAGCAGCACCCCAGGTGTGGGAGCAGTATTCGAGGTTTGGTCTTATTTGTGAAGTATAGAGATTAGCTGGTGAAAAGTAGTTGCGAGCCCGGAAGAGGAAATCTAATTTCTTAGCAGCCGCTTTTGCAATTGATGTGACATGTTGGTGCCAATTGAGATTTCGATCCAGAGAAATGCCAACAAGTGAAAAGGACTCATTACTTTGAATAACTTGCTTGTTCATTGTGATGGGTCTAGAGCTGGTGTATCTCTTATGAGAAAGAAAGCAAGACTGTGATTTGGTGGGTTTGAATTGTACAAGATTTCTACTTGCCCAGTATAATATTTTTTGGAGATCCACAGAGACAGAACCCTCCATGAGTCTGCGATCCTCATCTAATTGGGCTAAAGAGACAGACTTAGAATATTGTATATTTGAGTGGAGGGTGCTGTCGTCCGCGTAACTGTGAACTGGGTTGGATGTGCTAGAGAGGAGGTCATTGATGTGGAGAAGAAACAAAGTAGGGGCTAAAGCTGAACCTTGAGGAACTCCTGCAATAATTGGATACAGTTTAGAGAAATGGCCATCCACGACAACAGTAATGCTCCGGTTGGAGAGGAAATATGTTGTCCAGGTACAGAGTTTTGGTGGTAGGCCATAGGCCGAAGTTTATTAAGCAGCGCTGCGTGCCAGACCTGGTCTAATGCTTTGGATATGTCTAGAGCGACAATCTGGGATTCACCGTGTAGTTCCATAGACTTGTTTCAAGAATGGGCGACAAAGGAAAGGAGGTCGGCAGTTGATCTGCGCTGACGGAATCCATACTGCCTGTCGTGGACTAGACTGTGTTTTTTCAAGAAATTTTAGTAATTCGGTGTTTATATACTTTTCCATCACTTTAGAGACGACTAAAAGGAGCGAAATAGGCCTGTAGTTGCTAGAAAGCGCTTTGGATCCTTTCTTGGGGACGGGTTGTACTCGAGCAGTTTTCCAGTTACCAGGGAATATGCCTCTATTGTAAGATGTCTGAAATAGAAGAGTCAGGACAGGAGCAAGTTCTGGTACGCATTTCTTGAGAACAATTGTTGGGATCTGTCGAGGCCAGAGGCTGTATTAAGAGAAGAGAGCATCTTTCGTACCTTTTAAGTTTTGAAAATGATATCCGCCATTTTATGTGCGACATTGGGGACTCTTGGTGGTTGAACATTTGGAGGTGGGTTGAGAGTAGAATTGCCGGCGAACAACGAGACAAAAAGTTCAGCCTTGCCCATGGCGGTAGAAACAATTTCATCCCCTGAGACAAGAGGTGGGAACGTGCTCTTGCAGAAATTATTCCCAATAGATTTAGCAAGAGTCCAGAAGGGTTTGCTGCCGCTGCAGCTTAAGAGGACTTTGTCTTTGATGTGGTTATTAAACGAGTTTTTTGCCTCAGAAAGAATGCGGACATAGCGGTTTCTTGCGTCGTTAAATGCTTGACGGTTTTCTTGACTGGGATTGTGTAGAAGCGTTTTGTGAGCTTTGACCTTTTCAAGTCTGGCCTTGTCACATGATTTAGAGAACTAGGGCTTTTGAGTGGCTGCAGAGGTTTTCCGTGTACGTGGAATAAATAATTTCATGCCAGCTTGGATAATTTCGGTGACGTTATGTGAGATATCAGAGGGATCAGGATGAGAGAAGCAGACAGATGCCCATGGAAATGAGGAAAAGTAATTTCGCATTTCGTCCCAGTTCGTGGAGGTGTATTGCCAAACGATACGTGGTTGTGATGACTGTGTGACCTCGGGTTGCATTTCGCAGGAAGCAGTGACCATGCCGTGGCCTGAGCGACCAAGGGGGGCGGTGACTGATATCTTATAGCAGTCAGGATTTGTGACTATTCTTCAACGGTTTCCTGCGGGGTTGGAACAAACCTTATATTTTACAGAGGTCAAGTAATGTGGCTTAGCCTAACATACTCATTAGAGAAGAACTATTACATACCTACTGTTTTTGGTTAGATGTAATAACAAATTCGACCACCGCGGCTGCAACTTTTGTATGTCACATTGTATAATTGATACAGGCAAACAAATATACTTGTTTAAAAACTAGAAATGTTTTGTAATGCTGATCGGCAGCAGTCATAACTGAGGTACTCGGTATTTTCTAAAATGAGCCAGTCCAGCCCATCGATTGTCATTGTCATGATATGCCAGTTATTTGTGTGATATTCTAACAAGTGGAATGTTCCCCATGAACTAGCTGATTACTGATTACACTAGAATGAGGCACTTTTATTGAGTGCTAGTGTAGCGTGACTCTCACCACTCCATCATCTGACTCTGCCTGGCAGGACTGGACTTGAAATCACCATTTCCCCGACCTGCCAGACCCGGTCGATAACTGTTCTGTACTCTCTCGTGTTTGCTCAAAGTTCATTCAGGTGCTTTGTTGGAATCTAAAACCCTTCCAACGTGTTTAATCTTTTATTATCACATGAATAATTCACTGTATACGATGGTGGCTTTGAATAAGTGTTTGTTTCCTACCCTGAATACCCAATTAATTGCTGTCGAGTAAGACGATATCGATTCAGGCTTGAATAATATGCTTATTTTCTACTACCATTGTCGGTAATTGACACGTGATTTTACTGGAAAAATTTGTTTTTTGTAAAACCAGTTGAAATTTATTCAGGAACGACCAACAACTTGAACAAGATGAAAATTTTACTTGCCTTGGGAGTATTATTTGCTTTGTTGCCACTATTACATGGTTAAGCTAGTCATAATACAGCGCAATATAAAAAAACACAATAATACGCAACACAAAACATTGAAACACATGACAAAAACAAACAAAATATGTGCAAATATAATATTATAGTACCTACAAGATTCCGGTATTCTATCTCCCATCGTCCAGTCTCACAGGGCACGAAACAAACTTATCTATAGTGTAAAAAGCACCACTCTTTAATAATATGTTAAGGAGCTCTTTAAATATTTTTATGCTTGTATTTTTTAGTGCATTTTATTTACAAAATTCACTATTAGAGAGGATACGATGGTGAGACTTTGCAAAATTTTTTTCAAATAAGCACGAACTAGCACCCTTAGAACCAACCCATATCCGTGGTCGGTTTTCAATTTTTATATGTCTATATATATATATATATATATATATATATATATATATATATATATATATATATATATATATATATATATATATATATATATATATATATATATACATTATTTATTCGCTGTACGTTTGTGATTTCTTATTGGTTTGCGCGGACTGCAGTTTCGAACCGTCCCGGTTCATCATCAGCACGCTACTGGCTGTTATCGCTCCTGTGTGGTCTACGTCTGAGATTGTACGTGGCGCATGCGCCGTGAGATTCTATTGGTCGGTTTCCTGTTCTCTGATAGGTTGTACCTTCGGACTGGGTCTTGTGTATCGGTCTCCTGTCTTGATCACTGTGGTTTGATAATTTGTCTATTTGTATGGCCTTTATTAAGACAGTGTCCCTTGACACTTGTATGTAAGTAAAGGCAGTACAAAAGAACATACAGTGGATCTCCACTGCATGACAGTTTCACCCCACACTCAAGAACATTCACAATATCAACTCAAAATAAAAATATACACTATATATATATATATATATATATATATATATATATATATATATATATATATATATATATATATATATATATATGTATGTGTGTGTGTGTGAGAGAGAGAGAGTGTGTGTGAGAGTGCGTGCGTGTATGTCTGTATGTATGTATCCCAAAGATAACTCATCAGAAAATACTCAACTGATTTGAACGAAGCTCGGCACACACATTCATTTCGTTTCAAATGCGGACGAGTTCGTCAATCAGCGATAACGAACATATTTTTCCCCAAAAAATATACAAAAATATTTTTGAATGAGACTTTACATGTAGCTAGACATGAAGTGAGTAAACCTCTGTTGGGAATTTCAAGTAATTTGGTTCATAAATTTTTGAGTTGTTCCCAAATTAAAAATTAAATCTGAAAGACGTGAATTGAAACAACTTAAGTGGTCAAAGTATGATGCCAGACAAAGACAGAATAGTTAGCTGCCACGCGTAGAGTGATACATATACCACAGGCATACATCATAATGCAGCGATAACCAAACAAAATAACCCACGTAAGGCGGGATCACCACAACATCCTAATGTGCGACGAACGTTCACACCCGAACTGTGGCAATCCCACCCTGATGACCGCCTTCGGGTATAATCGGATGCGCGGATTTGTAAAATGTTCAAAAACAGCCAGTCTGAAAGTGAGGGGGAATAATAAGCAAGTTTTATATCAGATACTTGAAGTAAAAATCAGATGGGATAGTGTGTTTTGTTTATTTATCATGGTTTGACAGTTCTGTTTTGATGTTAAGTAGTGAATGATTATCATTGAAATAGATATAACAGCTTGTACCTATATTATGCTTTTAAAATTGGAAATAAAAGAATAATAACGTATTTTGTTGATTTGACAGTTCCGTTTTGAGGTTAAATAGTAAATGAATATGTTTCTAAAATTAGGGACAAAGAATAAGAATATTAACGTTTATATTCGTTGATTAATTGTTCAAGTGTGTAAGTTATTTGAATAATTAATTGATTTCTTGGGTATGAATTAAGTTTTCTTCTGATTAGTTTTTGTAACTTACGGAAATTTGTAATACCAATTTCTTTTAAAGAGACTTACAGTACCTAGATTTACCAAATTTGAGTTTTCTAACGTCATAGAGGATTGAGTTTTGGACATTCAAAGTTTTTTCTTAAAATGAGCTAGAACACAAGATATGAATATTTTTTATGACAATAGAAAGAGAGAAATTCCTCAAATGAGTTTATATTAGGACCTCTAAACCCAATCTTCCACGTTTGTTTAAATTTAAAATGTTACTTTTGGTAATATGCCGTATTGAGTGAAAAATTCTCATGAAAATTCACTATTGTAAGGCACTTGCTGGGCCCCGAAATTTTTCCATCCATATTCTAGGAATTGCAAATAATACAACACCATCCCTCTAAAATAAACACATTGTTGCAGAAAAAAAACAAGCACATAATATTTATTAGAACCACATGTAATGGTTTTTTTTACACATACCAACTGCCAACCAAAAATTTTACATCTTTCAAGTTTGCAACTACATTTAGTCATTTTGTAACACGTCTCAGCTGCACTGATCGTGTTGCATCGTGAGTAAAAACTGCCATAAATTTGCATATTTGTTCCTGTATTCTATTTCAAGATAGAATGCTCGAGGCGTGTATCGTCCTGTTGTGCCAGGAACGTTGTTTCATGTGATTTGAGTGCGATGACTCATCTGGCCGACTGCACAGTAGCACCGGCAGGAGTATAACGATTGACTGGCAGGAATGTGCTCTCTGTGTGTGTATGTGACTGCCGCGCTCTCTCTTAACGCTCTATCTCTCCTCTCCTATCTCCTGCTGGCACAGCTCTTTCTCTCTCGACGTAGTAAACTTCGCGCGCGGCCTTTATACAATCACAATCACTCTCTTGCCTGGGTTGTTGTCTGTGTGCCTGCCCGGCCTGCTTGACTGCTGTTACTATACGCGATTGCTGCTGATGCGGCAGCGGTTTACTATAATAGTACTCAGGAAGGTACGACAAGTCAGCAGGAAAGTTGACGGTTGCTGAGGGAGGCATTTTATGAAACATTGTGAAAAGAAAAAGTCTAGACACAGCGAGTGCATTGTAGCAGCAAATTTTCAAATTCAAAAAATAAAAACTAACGGGACGCAGCAAGTGCGTTATGGTAGTGAATTTTTATTAGATGCTTCAAATTTCAATAACTCGATTTTCTATAAACTTAGAAAGTTCAAATTCGATGTGTAGTAAGGTCTTTCCTAAGGCAAGATATCCACCAAATTTCATTAAAATAATTTTGTAATTTTTGAATAACTCAATTTTCTATAAACTTAGAAAGTTGGATTTTGGTACGTAGTCTCTAGAAAGTTGGATTTTGGTACGTAGTCTCTCCTAAGGCAATATATACGTTAAATTTCATTAGAACAGCCTTGTACTCTTCGGAGAAATTTTTTTTTTGAAAGAAAACTCACAATTTTCCCGGAAAACCCCGTCAGATTTTCCTGACTAACGAACTCATCCAAGCCATTAATAAAAGAAAGAGACTTGCCGAGTTTCATCGAAATCGGTTAATTATTTTTTGAGTTATCAGACGGATACATACATATATATATATATATATATATATATATATATATATATATATATATATATATATATATATATATATATATATATATATATATATATATATATATATATATATATATATATATATATATATATGTATATATATATATATATATATATATATATATATATATATATATATATATATATATATACAGTGTGGAACAGCCAAATGGAATAAATTCGATAACGGATAAATGAGGGCGTGTTGGGAAAAACGCTTGGACACGTCGATTTGTATTTTTAACTGCGCATCTTTTTCAAGAAAAAAAAATTATATAGGTGGCGTCATGTGACAGTGGCCAATACCAACTTTCTTATTTTAAATACAAGCCCCTGTATATTATTAATTTTTTGGATTCTTCAGAAAATTCTAGACATAATTCATGTACAATGTCCTATACCTATCTTCAACTGTTTCGGAAATATTAAGTATTTTCAGATTTATTACAAAAATTAACATTAAAAATAGAAAATTATTTTATTTCACAAATTCGCTACATTGCATTCAATACTTATTTCCCATTCAGCTCTTGATAATGAGAAAGTAAACAAAAACCATTCCTGCGTTTCTTTTTACTGATATGAAATGAAACAAAAACAAAAACAGTTTTCTTTCTGTTCGTATAAAACTCGTAGCCTTAGCAACTTGTTGTCTGCCTGCATGACAGTAGTGATTAGTGTCAGTGCTATTGTCGTTTGAATTTCGTTAACTGTACGTAATAATATCAGAAAAATGGTTCATTTAACAGAAATGCACAAAATAACCATTCTACAAATGATTGGTTATGGAGATAACACACGGACACAGATGGAAGGGTCTCGCTTATTTCACGAAAAATTTCCAAATTTGCCGCCTGTATCCCAAGGAACAATTAGCAAAATAGAAAAGCAGTTTCGCGAGTTTGGTCATGTGAGACAGATAAAAAAAGTAGCCGCCAATGCAGTAAGTGATGATACGAAATTGGATATTACGCTTGAGTTTCAAGAAAACCCACATACTTCTGGTCGACAAGCAGCCCAACTATTCAACGTTAGCCACACAGCAATTTTTCGAACATTAAAGGAAAGTAAAATGCATCCCTATAAAATGATACCAACTCAGGAGCTCATGGAGGACGATTTCGATAGGAGAACGTATTTTTGTGAACAAATGATGGCAATGTTAGATAACAATGTGATCCAATTAGAAGATGTTTTGTTTTCTGATGAGAGCACATTTACACTTCACGGTCATGTTAATCGTCAAAATTGCCGCTATTGGTCTAATGAGAATCCTCATTGGATGAGAGAGGAACATACGCAATATCCTGAAAAAGTTAATGTTTGGGCAGGAATTGTTGGAAATCATATCGTAGGTCCCTTTTTCATTGATGGCAACTTGAATGGGGATAAATATTTAGAACTGCTCCAAAATAATGTCGTGCCAACTTTGACAAACTTATATCCAGATCCAGCAAACCCACAAGTTCCTGCCAATAAAATATGGTTTCAGCAAGATGGAGCACCGCCCCATTACCAAATCAATGTCCGGCAGTACCTGAACCAAATTTTTCCAAATCGGTGGATAGGGAGGCGCGGATCGATAGAATGGCCAGCACGATCTCCTGATCTGTCGCTATTAGACTACTTTTTGTGGGGATATGTCAAAAGTATTGTATACAAAACTAAGCCCCTCAACTTAGATGACTTAAAAAGACGAATCACGCTTGCGATTAGATCAGTCACGCCTGAGATGTTGAGTAATGTTAGAAGACATTTCTATACCAGATTAGCATGTTGCCAAGATGTTCGTGGCGAGCATTTTGAACATTTACTACATTGACATTATTTTTTTTTTGTTTTTTTAAATTATTAAGAAATAATCAGTATTTCTTATTAGAATTTGTGAAATAAAATAATTTTCTATTTTTAATGTTAATTTTTGTAATAAATCTGAAAATACTTAATATTTCCGAAACAGTTGAAGATAGGTATAGGACATTGTACATGAATTATGTCTAGAATTTTCTGAAGAAACCAAAAAATTAATAATATACAGGGGCTTGTATTTAAAATAAGAAAGTTGGTATTGGCCACTGTCACATGACGCACCCTAAATATTTTTTTTTTCTTGAAAAAGATGCGCAGTTAAAAATACAAATCGACGTGTCCAAGCGTTTTTCCCAACACGTCCTCATTTATCCGTTATCGAATTTATTCCATTTGGCTGTTCCACACTGTATATATATATATATATATATATATATATATATATATATATATATATATATATATATATATATATATATATATATATATATATATATATATATATATATATATATATATATATATATATATATATATATATATATATATATATATATATATATATATATATATATATATATATATAAACATATAAAAATTCGAACTGACCCCGGATATGGATTCTAGGGGTCCTAATTCGCGCTCATTTGAAATTTTTTTTGCAAAGTCTCACCATCGATACCTCTCTATTAGTAAATTTTTTGAAATAAAAATTCACTAAAAAAATTGTATCTCCGAAAACGATAAAGTTAGTTCATTCGGCTAATAAAAATACTTATATTCCATACCTGGCTGGTGTATTCGATATACAGGGTGATTCCGGAGGAATGGGAAGTATTTCAGGGGGTCAAAATAAAAAAAAAACACATAAGTTATAATTCGAATGCCAACTTTTGTTGAAATAAATGCAGTTAAAAAATGTATATTGATTTTTATTTTATACATGTTTAAAGGAAAAATTAAAAAATGGAAATGTCATACACGGTTAATATTTAAAGAACATTTTCAAAAATATTAACTTCAATGCACTTGTTTGCTTTTTTATTGATGATGCAAATAGCACTATCAATAGCGTCGAGATTATTTCTTATTACTACAGCGGCTGCATTCCTAATGCGGTCAAGTAATGCTTCGCTGGTGTCTACTAGGCCTAGCAAAAATGATGAAAACTGATAATCAATTAATCGATTTCTGGAAAAATCAAAAATCGGAATAACCGCTATTCGATTTTTGACATCGATTGATAAATTTTTAGATTTTTTTCGATTAATCGATTTTTCGGTCTTAAACCCCACACTTATTTTGTTTGGGGTGGGTAAAGTTGTTGCTGTACTCCACTAGGGCGGACAACAGTGCTGGCAACGATTCTCGATTAATCATTAATCAAGTAATCGAAAATTGCGATTTTTTACGCAAGTTCTAGAGCTCTTTAATAGTTGGCTGTTGTAGTATACTTGCAATATGGAAGGTGGTAGTGGACTTTTCCTTTACGTGATAGTAAAAAAAATTTTTCACGCCCAAGGAGGTACCACCCCTTACATCAAGGGGCCGGCCGGTGGAGTCCCAACGAACGTTTCCGGTTCTGGTGTATCGGTTTCCCTTATAAGCAAACATGATGATGGCTCCTCCTTGTACAACAGATTTAAAATAATACCCCTCCATTCGGATCTCCGGGAGAGGGGTGTACAGGGGGCGCCAGCATCAAGATTTAAAATATTCTTCTCGAATATATGTGGCCTAAATTCTAACCTGAACTCAGTCCACCATTTCCTCCAATCTATTAGGCCCCAACTCCTCTTCCTCACCGAAGCTCAAATCAGTGCCAAAACAGCCACTAATTACCTTAATTTCCCAGGGTATGAGCTCCTTACTTCCTTTAGCATGGAGGCGTGTGCGCGTACATCCGTAGCAATCTACCCTGCACCATACTCCCTAATTTAGAAGCTGGAAGAAAAGACATACTATGGATAAAACTCTCTCTCAGGGCTGCAACTAAATTTATCTGTTGCATTTACCGGTCACCTTCTGACAACAACTTTGTCCAGCTCTTTGACTACCTTTCTGAAAAAGCCGACCATCTGATTTCCGAATATCCTTCCTCCGAGGTCATTATTCTTGGTGACGTCAATGTCCATAATAAGGAATGGCTAGGATCCTCAAAAACCGACCCACAAGGGAGAGCAGCGGAGGCCTTTGCAGTCAGCAATACTTTAGCCAATATGGTTCAGCAACCTACTTACTTTCCTCGCATCCCAACACACAGCTCAAATCCCTTGGATCTCCTTCTTCCTACAAATCCTGACTGCTATAAGATATCAGTCACCGCCCCCCTTGGTCGCTCAGACCACGGCATGGTCACTGCTGCGCAATGCAACCCGAGGTCTACATTCATCACACCCACGTATCGTTTGGCACTACAACTCCGCGAGCTGGGACGAAATGCGAGATTACTTTTCCTCATTTCCATGGGCGTCTGTCTGCTTCCCTAATCCTGACCCCTCTGATATCTGACAAAACGTCACCGAAATTATCCGAGCTGGCATGGAATTATTTATTCCACGTAAACAGAAAACCTCTGCAGCCACCCAAAAGCCCTGGTTCTCTAAATCCTGTGACAAGGCCAGACTTGAAAATGTCACAGCTCACAAAACGCTTCTACACAATCCCAGTCAAGAAAACCGTCAAGCATTTAACGACGCAAGAAACCGCTATGTCCGCATTCTTTCTGAGGCAAAAACTCGTTTAATAACCACATCAAAAACAAAGTCTCCCAAGCTCCAACGGCAGCAAACCCTTCTGGACTCTTGCTAAATCTATTGGGAATAATTTCTGCAAGAGCACGTTCCCACCTCTTGTCTCAGGGGATGAAGTTGTTTCTACTGCCCGGGGCAAGGCTGAACTTTATGCCTCGTTGTTCGCCGGCAATTCTACTCTCAACCCATCTCCAAATGTTCAACCACCAACAGTCCCCAATGTCGCGCATAAAATGACGGATATAATTTTCAAAACTAAAAAGGTACGAAAGATGCTCTCTTCTCTTAATACCAGGAAAGCCTCTGGCCTTGACGAGATCCCAGCAATTGTTCTCAAAAAATGCGCACCATTATAGCAGCTCGAGACAACCTATAATTAACGGATATAATTTTTCTCATATCTTGTATAATAACGGATATATTTAGCTTTACCGTAGAAATGCGTCACCCTCTATATGTGTAAACAGACAAAAACTGAAACTGACCCCGTATATGGGTTTTAGGGTTTCTAGTTCGCGCTCATTTGAAAAAATATTTTTTAATTCGTAAGTCGCGGTAATCCCAATAACGACTTTTTCTACGAAAATTTGCTAAAATATAGACTATTAAACCATAAACTATCGCTGAAACTACTGCCAAAGCATCAGACAGAGGGTCTATTTGAAATGGATTTTCCAAAACTATTTTACTAAAATGAAAGGCAATGACGATTGAAGCTGAAACTAAGGCCTTTGTAATACACATTTTTTCTACACACTTCGTATTTTTCTCAGATTCGTTGTCTGAAAATTACAAATTTTGAGGTTTCAAATGGCGACTTTGACGTTTTAAGAAGAAAAATTATAAAGTTTTCAAAATATTTTTTCTTCTATTTCTTGACCTTTTTGCGTCAAGAAAACTTAACCGTTGTATGTAATATTGAATTGGTTTTGTTTATCACCGAAAATATTTTGTTCTTGTGCTTTCCTCTGATCACCAGTGACAAAATTTTGTTTTTAATGCCTATAACTTTTTTTCTTTTAACTTAGAGATCTGAATTTCGGCATATAGGGTTAGTTTGATAATAGAAACGTATATGCCAAATTTGGTTATCATAGCTTTGTTATTTTTCGGAGATACAAAATTTTTTCGAAAGAAAACCCAAAATTTTTCCGGAAAAACTGGTCCGATTTTCCCGGCTAACGAACTTATCCAAACCACTTACAAAAGGAAGGTACGTATCAAATTTCATCAAAATCGGCCAATTACTTTTTGAGTGTTATGGGTACGATATATATATATATATATATATATATATATATATATATATATATATATATATATATATATATATATATATATATATATATATATATATATATATATACATAGACCTTCTCATTGGCGACATTAAAATCAGAACCCTAGAACCCTATAATTTAAAGTGCTGCTATAAAATTGCCGAAATGGTTCATTTCAAATACATTTTCTGCAAATATTTTAGTCATATGAAGAACAACAGTTATTAAAACAGAAAAATAAGACCCTGTTAAGCACCCTTAATGCAATGTTCATTGTCCAAAACCCGCCTTCGTTTTAGAGTGTTTGTTTAAAAATCACCAATTCTTACGTTTCAAAGCGCAAGTTTACGTAGACTTCATCTTCGTCTGTAATATACAATAGATTTTGTTAGTCACAAGACCTGACGTGACCTGACCTCCAGTGCGACCGATTTTTTTCTTAAATGCTTATAACTTTTCTCTTTAAAGCTAGAGATGGTACAGGATATTCACTATATACTATGAACAACTTTGGTGCCAATTTTGGGTAAAATGTCTGCTATTTTTGAAGATACAAAAATTTTCCTACAGAAAACTCAAAATTTTCCTGAAAAAAATAGTCGGATTTTCATGGCTAACGATCTTGTCCAAGTCAGTTACTATAAATATAAATGTAAATAATTAAAAACGACTTCTTTAGGTCAACGCTTTTTTCACAATTGCTATTTTTTATATATTTTAATGCCGCTCAATTTCCGCGAGTATCGCCTCACCATCCTAGAAATTTCGCCAAACGCCTGCTTTTCTGTGAGGGTGATGGGGTCTTTAACGTGCTCATCATTGCATGGTATACGGCACCAACGGCTTTACGTCCTCTCCGAAGGGCGGAACGTGCATATATTCAACTGATTCAAACATGGCGCCACAACCTGATGATGCTAATTTTACAGTACGCGCTGAAAAAGTGAAATGATCTCCTACTGGGAGACGAAACCAGGACCATTGGATTCAGAGGCACGCGTTCCTACCATTGGCCCATCGAGGCTATTTTTATATTTTAGAAAGTTATTTGGAATAAGTTTTTGATTGTTTTGTTAGGCTGAAAAATTATTGTCATCTTGAGTAATGAACAAAATGTCTATCTGAAAAATATGGCTAATTATGCTTCCCCAACTTCTAAGACCTTACTTCATATGTTCCAGTTTATTGCTTCCTCGTTCTTATACTTCGTGTAAATTAGAATCGAAACAATCGATTGCACGTTATCAATTGAACCGTTTCTGGTCGGGTAATTTAACTGATGGTCAGTTGCCTATTGATACAGCTCCCGCTGCAGTCTGCTTATTGGTACTACCATCTACCATACAATAGTTTAATATGATCACTTTCGGCTTTGTCATTCCCCAAGATTCACAGAGATTTGGTATACTGGTTTTATTTTCTTTGTCATGATGCCAGGTTGTTACCCTAGTGAGTTATTGTTCGAAAATTTCAATTTACTTTTTTGCTTTGATTATGTTTCAACACTTAGCACTTTCGGTATAAAAGAGAGCAGGCTGGGCACTGTTATAGTGTGGTTTATATACGTGACTCATAGCAATAAAATAAAAACAAATTTATTTGTATCTCTTTGGACTCCCAGAGTACCTAACCAAAAATAATCCAGAAAATAAATGATTAGAGCAAAACATTGACATTCCAGCGAATATACAGTGTGTAAAAGCCAAATGGAATAAATTCATTATTTCGGTTATTGTACATTCTTATAAAAAATACCGAAACACCTCAAATTTAAATTATAAATTGACATTTTTCAACAGGTACAACCCCCAATTTTTAAAGGGGAAGTATAGGCTTGTGGTATGTCGTTTGAAAGGTCTGTTCATCCTCTATTCAAAAATGTTATCGTTTTCAAGTTTATTGCAACAGTTAAGATAGAATAAATTAAAATCATGTGGTTACCGAAATTCGCTACAATACAATAAAAAACTAAAATCTAATGCAAAATGTAATAAGATGTAAAACACTAAATAGGAATATGAATGTTAATGAAGTAGATGTTCAAAATGTTCACCGCGAACTTCTTGGCAACACCCTAATCTTAAATAAAACTGTCTTCTAACATTATTTAACATATCAGGCGTGATCGACCTGATCGCAAGCGTTATTCGTTCTTTTAAGTCATTTACATCAAAAGGTTTAGTTTTGTACACAATGCTCTTCACATATCCCCATAAAAAGAAATCTAATAAGGTAACGCTGGCCATTCTATCGATCATCGCCTCCCTATCCACCGATTGGGTTATTGCATCGAGGTACTGCCAGACATTGAGTTGAAACCATATCGTATTCACTGGAGGGTTTCCTGGATCAGGATCTAAATTTGCCAAAGTTTGGTCTGGTTTCCCTCTTCTAAAAGTCGTTGATTCCGCTAACATTTTCTTTGTTTTCTGTTCGTTAATTAATTTCTCCACTGGGCAAACAGTGTATCCGTTATATTCGGCCATGTTCTTAATATATTTTAATTCTTTGGTATATCTAGTTTTACCTAAAGGAAAATTAATTAGCCTGTTTACTACAAAATTCAGGCTGGCCCTTTCTTGTGCGTACGTATGATGTGAGTCATTCGGAATGTAGCATAGAGTGGTGGTTTCCTTTCTATGGATATCGAATTCTAAAGTGTCGTTATTTTTGATAACTAGTGCACCGAGAAAGGGTAATTTATGATTAATTTCTAATTCGTGGGTAAATTTTATAGAATCAAATTTATTGTTTAATTTGGCAAAAAATCAAGTTCGTGATGTCTTAGACATAAAAAATAAGTAATTCTAAAAATTTTAATATTTGCTAAAGTCTACAAGATTTCAACGGCTGTATCAAAATAGATCTTTTTTCAATAAAAAATCGCTAAAAAACCACAAGAACCATTTTAAAGATATTATGAACACAATATTTCAAACAAAGTATGCACTTATAACATACAATAAATTTATGGAATTGGCGTGGTGCATTCAAATCAATAAAGTTAATTTAAGGTCAGCTAAATAAAATTGGACATACTTCACCTAACAATCATTTACTTTTTAAAAGTGCTTTATGTAATATTGTGGCATTTTTGAACAAATTTATATTTGTTACCTTGTTTTGCAAGGTAAACAATCGTCACACTTGATTACGTTTAATTAGTGCATAAAGAGCAGAATTTTGGTCATTATAATTTAGTGTTGCATACTAAAACTCTAAATCGCAAAAATTAATGAATAACACCCAATAAATAGACAAGAAAATCCTCTATTCTATCCACTCTGGTTTGTTATTTCTCAAAAAAACTGTCTGTTATGTATTTTCTACCGCGGTCTTGATTGGAATAGAATAGACCAGAACTAGAATGCGTGTGAATTACATTCCGATTGACACACAACATAGTTTTCCACAAAAAAAATAGATAGTTTGAATTTTCTAGCTCATAGATTAATACAGTTTCCCTTAAATAAAGAAATATACAACAGAGAACTTGAATATATTAAAAATGTAGCTAAGTATAATAGTTACTCTGTCTGCTTAGTGGTGAAACTAGTCAATAAACATAAAACAAAGAAAATGTTAGCGGAATCTGCGACTTTCCGAAAAGATAAACCAGACAAAACCGTTGTCTGTCTGCCATTTGAACCCCGAATTACGAGAGATTTTAATAGCATTTTTAAGAAAGCCAATCTGTTGCTAACATTTTCTAGAAAAAATACATTTAAAAATTTGCTAGATAACCCAAAGGATAGATAAAATCACAGATGTGTCGGGAATCTATGAAATAGGTTGTAAGGATTGTGAACTTAAATACGTTGGGCAAACTAAAAGAACCATTGAAACTGGATTTAAAGAACATTTAGGGCAACTGAAATATGGCACCATTGACAAATCATGTATTGCTCAGAACATTTGTGATAATAATCATCATCAAATGCTTAAAACTTGAATAACACAATTTTCAATAAACTTAGAAAGTTTAATTTTGGTATGTAGTAAGGTCTTTCCTAAGGCAAGATATCCACCAAACTTTATTAAAATAACTGTGTAATAGAAAATTTAAAATTTGAATAACTCAATTTTCTATAAAGTTAGAAAGTTGAATTTTGGTAAGTAGTAAGGTCTCTCCCAAGGCAACATATCTAGTAAATTTAATTAAAACAGCTTTGTAATTTTTGGAGAAAATTTTTTTTTACGAAAGAAAACTCAAAATTTTGCCGGAAAACCCTGTCCGATTTTTCTGGCTAACGAACTCGTCCAAGCCATTAATAAAAGAAAGGCACTTCCCGAGTTTCATCGACATCGGTTAATTATTTTTTGAGTTATCGGATGGATATATATATATATATATATATATATATATATATATATATATATATATATATATATATATATATATATATATATATATATATATATATATATAATTGAAACTGACCCCGGATATGGGTTCTAGGGGTTCTAGTTCGCGATCATTTGAAAAAATGTTTGCAAAGTCTCACCATCGATACCTCTCTAATAGTGATTTTTTAAAAATAAAAATTCACTAAAACTTGGGAACCATGGGAACCGTGCAACAAAACAGCTTGCCGATTTCAGATCGCAATCTAATCCACTATTGAGCATATCGTTGTTTTTATTAAGATAAAGCGTTGAACAAGGTACGGCTTAAGAAAACCCGGATCATGAGAGCAAATAGCCTTTGGTAGTTAGATGGTTTAAAAATATAATATTTCTTGGCAGTTAGTTTAGGTTAGGTTAAATTGTGAGTGAGCCATAACGGTCCCTCCACTGCGACCTTAAGATCTACTGTGCTTCACGCTTAATGTTCGAGCGGGGTATAGCTGCGCTACAGCTATGCTAGATATTGTGGATGATATACTTTCAGCAAGTGACAAAGGGTTGATGACAATACTTGTACTGCTGAACTATTGCAGGGCCTTTGACACGGTGAACCATGCAATCCTTCTTTCCATTTTAGAATTTATAGGACTGGGTAATTTGCAATGAAAATGGTGGAAAGTTACTTAAGGGATCGTTCGCAGGGTTTTTTTTTTAGAGGAAAGCTTTCTGAGGACATGCCTTTGAAAACAGGCGTACCGCAGTGATCTATCCTAAGTCCTCTATTATATGCTATCTATACATGTAACCTATTCAGCCACATCAAGTATTCACAAATTCACTCATACGCAGATGACACCCAGGTGTACTAATCATTTATGCCTTCGGATATGACTGCAGCGTGTCGTCGGATAACAGAGGATTTGAATACTATTTTCCAAGTGTCAGCGGCACATAATTTGAAACTGAATCCTGCGAAATCCACTTTACATTTATTTGGTAGAAAGGTTGACAGGCTCAACTATTTCCAACTTGTGGATGTAGAAATCAATGGCTTACGATTGTCTCTTCAAGAGAGTGGGAAAAGTCTGGGGTTGCTGCTGGATAGCAACATTAAATTTGAAAGTCATGTATCAAGATGCATTATGCTAGCATTTTCAAGGCTCAGGAGAATATATTCCTGCAGGCATTATTTAAATCGTAAAAGTAGGCTCTTGCTGTGTGATTCGTTGGTGCTATCGGTTTTTAATCATTGTCTATCTGTCTACGGGCCCTGTTTACGTTCCTGTGATGTTTCAAGAATTCAGAGGGTTCAAAACTATTGTATTAGGCTAATCTATGGTATAAGGAAGTA
Organism: Tillus elongatus; assembly: GCA_964006375.1. Classification (NCBI taxonomy): domain Eukaryota; kingdom Metazoa; phylum Arthropoda; class Insecta; order Coleoptera; family Cleridae; genus Tillus; species Tillus elongatus. The sequence goes on from OZ023263.1 coordinate 214,610,004, forward strand.
TCACAGTATATCAGCTGCTTTTGGGTCTAGTGAATGGTTAAACATAGCTGGAAGAGTTGGGTATCATTCAGGATGTCTCTTTTATCGGATCACTAAAACACATAAGCCTCCCTATCTCTACAACAAAATTACTTTTAGAACAGACGTGCACACACTGAATTGGAGATATAGGTTTACGGTGACCCCTCCGTTACATAAAACGGCGTTGTTTGAAGGATCGTTCACGTTCGGTGTGGCGAGATTCTACAATAAGCTCCCTGTTAAGGCCAGAAATCTTTCTGTGAACAGATTCCGTTGCTGGTACCGTCGGAAATTGTCTTTTCAACGGGTTACTTAAGAATGGCCTGCTGTGGTGCCTTGGGTGTTGGCGTTGCAATGTCAGTCGGCATTTTAGAATAAGATGGGTTGGATTGGGTTGGGTTAATTTGTAAATGGGTTTGGTATGGGTTGGTTACTAGTATGTTTGTGATATTATATTATATTATTTTATTTATTTTTTGTTCAAAAGGTTTGTACAGATGTTTTTTCCAATGTATTTTTAACTGTAGTGGCGGTGGAAGACCAGTGGCAGCGTGTGAGTGATCACTGCTAGCACACTGTACCGCATGCTATTCCAGATATATAAGTGGAAGAGTACTGTGTTAGAATATGTGGCGCATTTGTATCGATTTATATAACTTATGAATCATAAATGGAATAAAGGTTATTATTATTATTATTATTAATTGTATTGTTGTCGCCCAACAAATACAGCCTCCTACAGAAGTCGACAATTTTTGGAGGTGAAAGTTGACCCAGATCTTCTGGTGCAAGCCAAAGACCAGGTGTCTTGTCCTGTCCGCACCCGGACAGGAACATAGCTCATTCTCCATAGACAGCCGAAACCCGGTCTCTTGAGCGAGACCAATTCGGTGCATGTGGTGACGCAAGCGGAAGTGTCCTGTTTACAGGCCGACCAGAATTCTCAGTTGTTATCTGTTTAGCTCTAGAAGTATTTTAGCTCCTGACTCTGAAAGGCCATTTATGAAGGCCTTAGAGTGTGCTAATCCTGGCAGATTCTGATGATATGCCCAGCACAGGTTCTGGTCCGATAAAGTTCTCTTGGGCACCACCTCTGGCAAGCGCCTCGGCCGCTACATTGCCATCAACGTCCGAGTAACCCGGTATCCAGACCAGCGACACGTCACCGCAGCTGTCTAGTTTATTGAGAACAGCTCCATGCCGTTTTTGAATTGCAACTATATGAACCAAGTGCGTTTATTGCGGCTTGGCTATCTGAATATATTTTTATCGATTTGTGTGTGCAATGGTTTTGTATAATTTCCCTTGCACACATCTCGATTGCATACACTTCTGCCTGGTGTATGGTTGCATACTTTCCGAGGCACGATGATATTCTTGCACCGGTGTTGCTCCCCTTTGCGCCGGTTCCTTCCCCCCCGATCGGTTCTGGAGCTGTCAGTGTACCAGCAATAGGGTAGTTTGTTTCGTTCCCAGGCCTCCCTTTCCGGAAGGATGATCTTGAAAGACACATCTTTACTGATCTTTGTAGGCATCAGGTCTATGACCATTCTCACAACCTCATGACTCTCAATGTCATCGAGGAGTCTGGTCGTTCCCAAACTGATTGCCTTCGGCATGCTGTCAGCCATTTGTTTTAATCTGTACGTTGTCCACCTTCCCCAGCCAAATGTGAATAGGTGGAATGTTCAAGCGGACTTCCAGAGCGACACTTATCGCGCCCGTTACCATCAGACAAGCCTGTCTCTGTACCTGAGCCAGCTTGGCCCTCGCGATACCACGAAGTGACTTAAGCCACCAACTGTAGCTCCATAAGTTACCATCGATCTGATAACCACTACATAGAGCCAGTACGTCTGTTGTGGGCTTGTTCCCAGTTATTTCCACAGATTCTTCGGCATGTCCACAGGGACAGTTTGGCCCTGCGGATTACATTCTCTAACTGTACGTTCCAGGTGAGATTCTTATCTAGAGTAACCCCCAGATATTTAGCCTGTTCCATAAATGGAATTGCTTCCCCCACAAGAATAGGTAGTTTTAATTTGTCCAACCTTCTTCCGGTAAATGGAACAATGATGGTTTTGCGGGGGTTCACAGACATATGCTCCCTCCGGCACAATCACTCACTACATTTAGTGTCTCCTATTGAATATTTGAAAGCTCCTTTTCAGATTTACCTCAAACCATTATGACAAGATCATGCGAATACGCCTGGACCTCAACCTTCCACAGTTACAGAATAGCCAGCAAATCCCCCACAAAGAGGAACCAAAGCAGAATACTCCTCACTGCGGGCACCCCCTCGCAGACCTGAAGCTAACCACCTCCGCCTGCAACAAGGTAATAATGGTCCGATTGTGCAGCATGCTACCGATCCCGCCACAAGTGGTAGGTTCCACCCCTCTAGCGAAATAAGCTTCGTATAGGGAGTTCAATGTCGAGAAACGCAGCCACTGCCATCTCCATGTTACCCAGGGAGTGTGTATTTTTCTCTGGAAGGTTATTGAGTAGTAACTCAGTAGATTTCAGGATACTTCCCCCTAATGTGTCCGTCCAGTATTTTTTCCAATCCCTTTAGGTGTAATGAAGTAACGCTGAGAGGTCTCAGCGATTTGGGTAGGAGGTCATTACGTCCCAATTTGGGAATATATACACCCTATTCATCGTCCGACTGCATGAAATATAGTTCCGAGCCAGACTGGTCATATATAGCCTGATGAGGAATGGGAGGAATGCCTCCTGTCCAGTTTGTAGCAGAACCGAGATCACCCCATCCTCCTCTGGCGCCTTGAATAGCTGAAAATGCTTAACAGCACACTCCAACGTCGAGGCTGTAATTATTTTCCGAGCAACCCGCCAATCTTCACATTAAGGGCATTTATATCGACCCCCGGGAGGAGAAATTTCTTCGCACTCAGGATCATTTTTGGCACTTAGACCATTTATAAACTTTTGTTGTTAAAGAATTCTTTTGTTTTTCATTTTTGTTCCGTTATAAATATTTGCTTGTATTTCTCAAAAGCAATATAACTTTGTTTTAATATTACGATAATCAGTTTTTATTGAATATATCGGTTTGCGATTTTTGTCACTTAAGACTAAATTAAAGCTACAAAAAGATACTACAACGATTGATAGGTCTAAAGTGTATTGTGGTGAATTTTGTTCTCCAGAGTGAACTCGTCACAGGTTCCAAACCTTACAGGTGACTTCTTTAACATTTTTACATTTACGGGATTTCATCTCGCTGTGAACCTCTTCTCAATGTGATGTTGATCCTGTAGTCTGATTCTGCCGGTTAAATCCAATTTAACTACACATAGAGTAATCTCTTGACTTATATACCAAAATAACTAAAGATAATGGTGTCCAACGGGGTCTGATCTAATATGCTCAATTAATTATACTGTGTGATAAGATTATTATGCTCACATGCTGTGATCAACATTTATTATAAATATTGTGAAAATGTACTTATTATTATAAAATTACTAAATTGATAAGATTACTTTGATGTTGTTTTCAATTAATTTCCTGTTTTTAAATGAATATCTTAGTAGATTTCATATTTAGCAAGCTTTATTGCCTCGTTATAACTGATAAGGTGACCTACAAAATTTTTAATTTCATACACTTATCGTCTGGAAACTTTCAGATCTAAAATAGTTACAATCAATTTCTCAACTCTGCTAGTACAATGCAATTTACTAAAAAGTATTAAATTAGCTATTAAATTAAATTTTACTACTAATGTTTACAATTCTGTAATCTCGTTTACTTTATTATTTATTACAACTGATACGAAATATTGAATATAAGCTACAAATTTCTAATAAATTCTAAAATACAATTCAGCTTAGATAAGGTTTTATTACAATGTAGTCACGAACAAATAACGAATTAAAATGATATCTAATCGGATTCCAACCCAAAACCTAGGTTAATATTACAGAGCAATTTTTATTAGTCCAGAAAAATGATACATTTATGGGGGAGGCCAGGCTAGGACTATACAGACTAGCCTGCAATGGTAGACTAAAGATCAACCCAGGCTTCAGGGGCCACTGCAAAATTCAGGAGATCGTGAAGGAACCCATGCTTGAAATGAGGTCAGACTTCGCGAGCCCGCGAATGTGCAGGGAAAACAACTTTACAGTGGAAATCCCCGACCACGAGGCATGGCGGGAGGAGACGCCGGGTATACCACGGGACGCGCTCTTCTGGTTCACGGACGGATGCGGCGGTGAGTGTGGGACGGGGGCAGGTGTTTACTCGGAAGGACCGAGGGTAAGTCATAGTATTTCCCTCGGAGCCCATGCAACGGTGTTTCAGGCCGAGATGTACGCCATCCTGCACTGTGTGCGGGAGAACAAGAGGAGGCGCTACACCAACAAGCGGATCCTCGTAGCCACAGAGAGCCAGGCAGCCTTTAAGGCACTAAGTAGCCCACGGGTAAATTCCTAGCTGGTGAGTGAGTGCCAAGACGAGACGAGCGACCTGGCTGGGCAGAATGAGGTGACCCTCATCTGGGTGCCGGGTCACTCGGGGGTCAAAGTCAATGAAGAAGCTGACAGTCTCGCGAAGAAAGGGTGAGCAGAACCATTTATGGGACCAGAACCGGCTCTGGGCGTGACAAAGAGCACTGCCAGGGGAGCCATTAAGTCCTGGAACAGAAACCAACACAAGGTGTACTGGGCAGACTCTCCAGGGCTCAGACATGGGAAGCCAATAATTGACGAACCCAGTTCAAAGAGAGCTGTGAAGCTGCTAAATCTTAGCAGAGGACAGCTCAGAAACATAGCAGGTCTCTTGACGGGACACATGGCCGTCAAGAAACATCTGCATAAAATGGGGGGTTTGAAGGGGACCTCGCATGCAGACTCCGCAGCGAGGGGGAGGAATCAGCCCAGCACATCTTGTGCGAGTGTAAAGCTCTGGACCGCAAAAGACAACTGATCTACGGTCAGTCTAGACCGGAGACAGAGCAATATAAAACCTCACCTTACCAATCGCTGTGCAGACTAGTTCAAGGCACAGTGATTTTGGAATGGGTGGAGTAAGACTAAGGGTATGCACAATCAACCAAAGGTTGCAGTGCTATCGGGGCGGCAGGGCCGCGGACGAGCCCTGAGGGGAAAAAATGATACATTTTGGTATTATATACGCAAAAGGTCGGATAGTTTAAATTTTTTGATATGCTGTACCTGTAAATTGTAGATTATTTATTGAGTAGTATAAGCCTTTGGCCTCAGCGCAGCCATCTCAATAGTTATTTTGTCCATAACTCGTGCAAGGCTTTTTACGTAGTCTACTATCTTTTTGGGAGATAGTTGACCTATTTTCTGAGGTGTTAAGATCACCTCGAAGTCACCCCTTCAAGGTATTTGAGCCTTTTGAAGAACTGAGCCATGCAATCGCATAGCGAGTGTTCCGTCGTTTCTGTTGCTTCAGTGCAGCATCTGCAGTTTTCACTGTCCACCTTACCCGTCTTCATATTGTGACACCTTCTGTGGAGTGTACTGTGAAAAGTCCTGTGATTATCCACAAGTCGTTCCTATTCAATTCAAGAAACAGTTCAGACTTATCTGTTGATATGGTGATGAACCGGTCTGCCTGCCTTAAGCTTGGCGTTTTCGTATGACAGCATTTGGCCTTCTTCCAAGTATCAAGTTCATTTTTTACACGGCTTTTTGTTCATCCACAATAGGGCTATGGACCATAGAATTGTGTTGTTGCTGCCCTTTTGCAAGGCTATCTGCTTCCGCATTTTCTGTAATGCCTTCATGCCTTGGTACCCACACCAAAGTTACTTTGTTGCTCGAAGCCAGTTGCTTCAAGAATTTTTTGAAGTCGCAGGTCAGTTTAGACTCGGTTTTGAAATATTTCACTCTTTAGCACTGCCTGACTGTCTGAGAGGATGTAGATCTCTCTACTTCTAACTCTTTTTTATGCACTCTTGCATAGCAAGCATTTCTGCATTGGAAGATGGTGGAAGTTTTTCCTAGCGATTTCTAAAGTTAGGTCATCTTGTTCCCAGTCCTGCTCCCTCCATTTGTTTAGACCCGCCTGTATACCATACAGAGTTGTTTCTCAAACTTTTACTGTCTCTGACCCATGCTTGGCGTCACTTATGGCCACGTCATACGGATCTATGAAGTCCAGTTTAGCTGGCATTTACCCTGTTGGTTTGACGAGTGACTCCAAGGGTTACTTTCCAGGACCTTCAAGTGGTCAACCGAGTATCCTCGTTTGAATTTGTCTGCTTGAAAATGTTTTGAGGCCCCTAGTGCTGCTTCCCTCCTCACGCATATGTGCAGTGGAGCAAGATTCAACATTGCCTCTATTGCTCTATAATAGTTGTAATAATAATAATACGCCAAAATCTAAGTTTTTGTTCTTGGCGTGCCGTTTCGTGCCAATTCTCATTGACAAAATATCAAATATTCTGACGTTTACTATGTTTGGGTGAATTGTCTTTAAAAAATTCACTAATTGAGATCTAGACTTTTGAATTTATATATATATATATATATATATATATATATATATATATATATATATATATACGGGTATACCACAAAATGCGTTAGTTAGACGTTTTTCGTTATTAACGTAATTGAACTCTGAAAATTTGCATTAATATATAATGCTCTTTCCATGTAAAATAATTTGGAGTCGATATCACTTCCGGTTTAACCAGGGTATGCTATATCTGGTCGATGTAAAATTAAATTTTCTATCCAAACATGTAAAAATATACGGGGTGTTCCATTTGAAAAAAATGAGTTTATGATCTTTGAAGTTTTCCTCATTCGCCATTAAATTTTGAACATACTGTATAAATCAAGATCAATTATCCTTAAATGTTCTCTAAAAACCTAATATCTGTACTAGCGACTAACAAAATTTTACTTCTTAATTATGAAAAATAAATGACAACGAATGCCTTCAATATTTCAATGCAAATAAATAAACATTTAAAAAAATCACAATAACATTGAAACAATCGAAGCAGATTAAGATAGTTGACGTTGTGTACACAGAATTTTACGTACAATCAAAATATGTAAAAATATACAGGCTGTTCCATTTAAAATAACACAGCTGGTCGCTACTTCCGGTTAAACCGTAAGTTATATCGACTGCAAATTGTCTTACATGGAAAGGGTGTTATGTCTTATATATGAATGCAAATTTTCAGAATTGAAATACGTTAATAACTAGAAAAATGTCTAATTAACGCATTTCGTGGTATACCCTGTATAATAACTATATAGTGGAAAAGAATACTCGGGAGGAAATGGATAAACAATCGAATTTCGGAATAAATGGGTCATTAAAGTGAGGAATACATATCATTCCACCGAGATGATACTTATGGTGACAACTGAAGCAAAGCCTTACTGTATCGCGCAAATATAAGTATAATTTCTGGCATCACCAAGCGCAGAGCAAAAAGTGGGAGCTATATATTTTAATAGAGATAAGTATGTGAGAACGTGAAAAAATAGGATCAGATAATTATAATTGGAAATTATAACGCGGTAGTGGGCAAACAACTGGAAGGTGTTATATAGCTGAAAATGTGGAATAGTAGAAATAAATTAAAGATAAGAGAGGCTAATGGATTTCTGTAGGCGAGATGGTATAACTATAACGAATAACAATGCCTGAGATATATACCAGAAGTCACTATACAAAAAGAGCACCAGGGGATACAAAAAGTCACCATATAGGTTTTATTATAACCAAGAAATGCCACAACAACTTACTTAAATCCAGTTATACACATGCTGGAGCATATAGCTAAAGATGGTGACAATAATCTGGTTCTAGCAAAATGCAAGAACACACCAACAAAGAATAGAGGAAGTACAAGGATGCAGAGGAACTGGAAAAGGTTACAGCAGAAACCAATTATAATAGTGGAATATCTGGGGTGACAGACAGCAGTTCAAAGGCAGCTACGGAAAGGGAACTAGGCAAAAAGAAACTGCAACGAAGGTAACCGTGGATTAGATCAGAAATACTAATGTTACTACAATGAAGTTACAGTAGAAAAAAGGTTAAGAACGAAGAAGCATACAGTATGCCTGCAAAATAAAATATTGAAGGACTCGAAAATTACCTGGAACTGGATGGTCGAATCAAGCATACCAGCAGATGAGGGGGCTACAAGATAGATTAGGAACTAAAAGCAAGTCATAACGGACAACGATGGAAATCATTACCGGAGAAGAAATGTCGGACAGTCCCTGAGGACCCCCCTTCCTCCTCGTCATTCCAGGAGAGAAACAACAAAAAACGTACACAAGAAACAATTTCTAGCGTAGGCAATAGAAGTGAGGTTTTTGAAAATTCTGATGAAAAAAATTAAGGAACTCTTTTAATTGGTTGAAAAATGTTATAATCAGGAGAACTACCCAGTGAGTTTATGAATAGTAAAAGTTTATTCCAGAATAATCAATGTCCGAAAATGCAACAAGCACAGAACAATAAGTGTACAGTCGTAATATGTCAAAGATAATTGAAAGTTGCCTATGGATGAAGATTAGCTCAAATTTAGACCCCCGAGGAGGAAATAGAAAAGCAGTGAGGGCACTTAAAATAACACTGAAAAAAATAGACACGTTTATTGTTTATGGAGACTTAGAAAAAGCATCCGATAAGGTGGATTGGAAAATCTTGGCACATTTACTACAAATGAGAAGGGTTGTTCTCAAACGAAACATCAAACATGTTTCAATTACCGTAATGAGGGTGACTACATCATCCCCCCTGAAAATGACAATGCAATTTGTGGTGAAGATCAAGAACACTCATATCTCAGATTTCACTACCGCAGCAATCTAGATCGTGACATTGTTATAAAATTAGTCACAACGCGTTGACATATCTAGTGCAGATATTAAAATAAAAATCCTGGACGCAGCAAGTGCGTTATGGTAGTGAATTTTCATAGAAATGATTTGGCACAAAATATTTTATTAGAACTTTTTTTCTTGTAACATAGAAATCTAAATTTTGGTGTATAGTTTACTTTTTATATCGTAAACCTACCTACCAAATTTGGTTATCATAGATTTCTTATTTTTTAAGATAAAATTTTTTTTCAAATGAAAACTCAAAATTTTCCCGGAAAACCTCGTCCGATTTTTTTGATTAACGAACTTGTCAAAGTCATTTACAAAAGGAAGGTACATGCCAAATTTTATCAAAATCGGCCTATTATTCTTTGAGATAAAAAATTTTTTCGAATGAAAACTCAAAATTTTCCCGGAAAACCTCGTCCGATTTTCTTTACTAACAAACTTGTCAAAGCCATTTACAAAAGAAAGGCACATACCAAATTTTATTAAAATCGGCTTATTACTTTTTGAGATAGGAATTTTTTTCGAATGAAAACTCAAAATTTTCCCGGAAAACCTCGTCCGATTTTCCTGGCTAACGAACTTATCCAAGCCATTTACAAAAGAAAGGTACATGCCAAATTTTATCAAATCGGCCCATTATTTTTTGAGTTATCGGTGTGATACATATATATATATATATATATATATATATATATATATATATATATATATATATATATATATATATATATATATATATATATATATATATAACAATTGAAACTGACCCCGGATATGGGTTCTAGGGGTCCTAGATCGCGCTCATTTGAAGATATTTTTTCAAAATTCAAAAGTCGAGATCTCCTCATTAGTGAATTTTTTCTAAGAAAATTCACTAAAAAGGTAGGACTCTGAAAAATGATATTTTATATTATTTATTTATTTTGCCAGTTTATATTAATTTTACAATGTGCAGTACAAAAAAGTCTGGATGCAGCAAGTGCGTTATTGAAGTGAATTTTCATAAAAATGTTTTTAATAGCAAATATGACTTCTGAAATACAAGCAGGCATCAAATTTGGTTATCTGTATAACCTATATAGTAGAAACAATAAACCACATTTTATCAAAATAACTTTATTGTGTGAAAATGTATACAAATTTTCAGGAAATAAACTTAAAATGTTTTCGAGACCTGGTTTCTAGCCAACGAACTTTAAATTAATAGTAAATTGAGTTATTAAAATTTGAAGCATTTAATGAAAATTCGCTACAAAAGTGCACTTACTGCGTCTCGAATCTTTTTCTTACAAACATGAATTCAATTTCTATAAAAAATGCAAAAATACAATAATATACGTGACGCTCGAAAAAAAATAATTGTATCTCCAACAACTTATGGGCCAGCCTGTGAATGTCAAAATAATTTTATAAGATGCAGCTGAAGACACCCTATAATTAACGTGTTCAATTTTTTCTCGTATCTTGTATAATAACGAATATATTGAGCTTTACCGTAGAAATGCGTCAACCTGTATAGATGTAAACAGAGAAAGACTGAAACTGACCACAAATATGGATTCTAGGGGGTCTAGTTTGCACTCATTTGAAAAAATCTTTTCTAATTTCAAAGGTCGCGGTCTCCTCAATGACGAATTTTTTCCACGAAAATTAGCTCAAAATTATGGACCATTATACCACCATAAAACCACTGCCAAAGCTCAGAGATAGCTATTTGAAACGAGTTTTCTGGAAATATTTTAGTAAAATGAAGGACAATGACGGTTGGGGCTGAAACTTAAGGGTTTGTAAAACACTCTTCTTGCGAAATTTTCTCGACAGAAGCTGTATTTGTTTTAGGTTCATTGCGTAAATGTTGCCAATTTTGACGTTTTAAATCGCGACTGACGTTTTGTGGAAACAGATAAAAATTTAAACTGACCCCGGATATGGCTTCTTGGGTGTCTATTTTAAGCTGAAGAAATTTTTTCAAAATTCATAAGTCGCGATCTCCTCATGAATTTTTTAAAAAAGAAAATTCATTAAAAAGCTGAGCTTGTGCTTGTGTGTGTGTGTGAGAGGTAAAAAGGTGGATGACCTAGGAATCTGACGTCCATTGGTCACAGGTTTTTAAAAATTTTTTTAAAATAAATTTTGGGATTACAATTTTTAATTTTTCTGTTTTTAGTGAATTTTCTTTAAAAAGTGGCTTGAATAAGTTCGTTAGCCAAGAAAATCTTCTCAGTTCAAATCGAATAAACAATGCTTTGTTTGAAAACTAGATCGTCAGATTCCCCGGTCCGTGATAGTTCTGAGCTGACCTTTAATGTATCTAATTTCGACCACGTAATTATAATGTATGTTTGTAAGAGAAGACATTCGGGACGCAGCAAGTTCGTTATGGTAGCGAATTTTTATTAAAATCTGCCCAGTCCAAATAGATTAAACAATGCGTTGTTTTAATTAGATAGTTGCAAACCCCGGTCCGTGGCAGCTCTGACCTGACCTTTAATGTATCGAATTTCGACCATGCATGTTTGTAAGAAAAGAAATTCAGGACGCTGCAAGTGCGTTATGGTAGCGAATTTTTATTAAATGCTTCAAATTTGAATAGCTCAATTAGCTATTAACCTATAAGGTTCGTTGGCCAGGAAACTAGTTTTTCGGGAACATTCCAAGTTTATTTTAGAAAATTTTTAGTACATTTTCAAACAATAAAGTTATATTGATGATATATGGTACATTGTTTCTACTATATATGTCATACTGGTCACCAAATTTGATGCCTGTTTTCTTGAAAGAAAACACATATTTGCTATTTAAAACATTTTTTGGAAAATTCACTACCATAACGCACTTGCTGCGCCCAGACTTTTTTCTTTCATTTTCTTCTTTGATTCTTTATCTCCTTTTTTTAGATTGTGCTTGGATACAATACAAATACATTACAAATAACCGAAAAATTATCCAAATGTTTAACTGTCAAAAGTGTTATTGCATAATGTTACGTTTTCAATTTTGTAAAATCTACCAAGATTTTTTGTTCTTCTTTGCCAGCAACACGTACATAATCGCTTCTCAATATTTGTTACCGTTTGCAAAAATTTCATTCAAACGGAGAGCTAAAATCTATTAAAAACTTGGTGTAAAGTGGAGACAATAATTTTGACGTTTCTAGGAGCGGAAGCTGAGCCTGATCTTAAAACAGATAGCTCATTCGTGCATATCTATATGAGAAAAGTAATTTACGTTACAAGTCCGGAAAATACTGTTTTTTTTTGGACGAGTCGACAAAATTCTAGGAGGCGAGTCCTGGAAGTCTGCGAGTCCAAAAAAAAACTGTTTTCGGACGTGTTGCGTACACTATTTTTTCGGCAACCGTGTAGAATAACAAATCAATGAGACAAATTTCTTTATTATATTTCTTTGTAGAACAAAATTTGGAACATTTTAATTCTTATTTGTATTAAATATTGAAATTCGAACAGAAGATAGGTACTAACAGAAACATTCTAATTCTTATTTATATTAATATTTATATTAAAATTGGAGCAATTGCTAATATTGAAAGGATTTAATTTGTTTGAAATGCTTGGTATATTTAAATGCCTTTTGTAGTCAGAACAAGAAGGTAAAGTTTCCGTTTCATATTGATTGTTTTCATCTAATAATTTTTGAATGGTATTGGCAATTTTAATTTTGTTTGTTAGTGAATTGTCTATATAACCTTCAGCGACATTGGTAGACTTCCAGCCACCGTGTCTCTTCAAATTTGTGATGTTTCCACCATTATCAGCAAATATTGTCGCTGAAGTTCGACGCATGCTATGGCCTGTGTAATTTTTAGGATTGGGTAAATTTAAAAATTCTGCAATTCTTAATCCGAGATTCCCAAAAATGTGGATACCAACGGGCTGAATCGAACATTTTCCTTTTTTGTAATTCACGAATAATCTGTTATGTGGAGTATGGGATGGCCGTAAAGATAAATATTGCCTATAGAATTAAAATGTCAACTAATTCCATTTCAGATGGCTGTCAGTCGTTATTTCGTTGCTATGGTAATGTTCAACTGTATTTATCAAAATCATACCTACCAAGATTTTCATATTCACAATGACAACAACGATGTGATTCTTCCCGGCCTAGTCCGGGAAGTACAGTACGTACTTCCCGGACTAGGCCGGAGAAATGCTACTTTCTCAAAGAAAAAACGTTCGGGAAGTGGGTACTTCCCGGACGGTTGCCGAAAAAAATTATGATTCTAACAATGATCAACACTATCAAAAAATGATTAGAAGTTGATACTGCACATGAGAGGCAAACTAGTATCAGATAAGCTGAGGAAGTTTACTACCTTATATACACTTTGATACTATTGGAAATTAGTCTTTACGTTGTGGGAATTTGTCGTTGCAAAGTTATTTATATTATTGTTTCGTCGATGGTCATATACGGTAAGTTTAAGCTGCACTGTTCTTTTTTTAAAATAAAATGCATGTTTTTCTGGGCTTCCTTCGATTTTCTCCTACGTTTTTTTGGTCAAGGTCAGGTGAGGTCGGGTCAGATCGGGTTAGGTCAACCGGGGTGTTTGAAGCATGTTTCTGGAAACAGTTTCCAAAAATCACGTATCTCATCTGCATAATTTCCAGATAATAACATTCCTTAAAGGCTTACCAGCTAAACCTCGGGGCTATTACTGCGGATGGTGGTAAATATAGCAAAGAGCGGAGAAGGAGGATCGCGATGGCAAAGCAAGTTATTCAATAGACAAAATGCTCTTCACACTGATAAACATAATAACTTGAACCTAAATAAGAGGTTTGTTAAATCATGCGTATGTTGTGTTGTAGTATATGGCGGAAGAAGGCAGGATATAACGAGAAATGTAGCTTTGTCGTGAGGGTTTTCGTTCGCCTTCTGCACGCCAACAACCACCCTCAATGCATAAACCACATGAAAAATTTCTTGGGAAGAACCAGCAAGAAAGTTACGGGACCTGTGGCGAATCTACCCCGTCCAGTACCCAATTCACCCCTAGTCCCGTAACGTTCCTGGGGGTTGTGTGCAAGAAAATTTTCTTGTGGTTTGTGCATATCTTCTCACTAATGAAATGTTTAAGTTGAACCTGAGGAAGATATTAATAATAATAACGCCACAGTAGACAAACTCGGCGATCCTTAAGTAGGCGAGTCCCGTCCATGCATCGAGAGAGGCGCATTATCGGACGGTGCTTATGGCTTTAGGGTCCTGCCTGACCTGACCTTCCTGACTTACAGGGCTGCCTGACCCAGCCTTCCTGACATGTCCTGTAGGTCAGTTTAGGCACCCCTAGAGCAATAAGCACAGTCCGGCAATGCCGCTCTCGCAATGCATGAAATGATGGGACCCGTCTACTTAAGGATACCCGACAAACTCCGCACCCAGAATACTTAGACTTGTACGGGGGGAGCTTACACAAATATAGACAAGGACATCACCCATAACTTCATCGATGTTATAATGTATGGGGTAGAAAGCTAGACTTTAAACAAGTAAGACAAGACCGGCAATAAACCTATTGAAATGTGCACACGAAGAAAAATGACAAGACAAGGTACACAGACAGATAGTAAGTTTGCTCAAAGATGTTAGAGAAGTAATATGCTTGCTAGAAGGAAGAAGGCAAATTTTATTGGGCCTATGCTGAGATATAATAACTTTCTGGCATTATTTAAAGGACACATACATGGAAAAAGGGAAGAGCTAAATACCAAGAGAAAAACGTCTGTAAAACTTCGAGTTGCCAGATACAGGTCATGGTTGAGATGCTAGGGCGACATCACCTCCAGACTGTGATGATCATGAGCTATTATTCGTTTCTATAGTCGGCTAAGAACTTTTTAATGCGTCTTAATTTTACAGTAAACACAAAACGCCTTGAAAGAAAAGTACCTACTTCTTTTTTCATTCTTCTTGTGTACGCAACGATCTTTCAATGGCGATTACATGCAGCCTTCACATGTTCTCTAGTAGGGATAAACACTAAACAACACACGAGTAGGAGTTTGCATGTTTAATGTTTATAAACAAGTTGTATTTAAAATAGAGAGAGAACGACTCGCGACAGAAGCGGCCAATAGAAAACCGCTTGGCAACAAAGCTTAGAACGAGATTTTCGATACTTTTGAAACCGGCTTTACTGGGCCTACATTCCAATTCCACCATCCTGCAGAAGCGTTCGTTATGTGTCTTCCGATGGTCCACACAAGATGATGCTTTAGCCTAAATTTACGGAATTTCACCGGACTTTACAAGGATACATATATCTAAACGCAACAAAATCTGAATCAGACTTCAAACCTAATGTTTACGTCGACAATACTAGTTATCAGTTACCTCACAATTTTGATAATGAATTGGAATGATTTAACTAATCACTAAAAACATTCTAACAATTAAAAAATACTCTACTGTTTATATAGTTGTGGATAACGAGAAATTCACTTTGCTGTCATTTTATTAAATTATGGGAAATCAGAAGATGCCAACAGGTGGAGGGATCGTAGTAAAATGAATAATCCGGTGCTCACCTGAACTAAATATGTGTTAATCTGTGCTGCGCTCTCCATGGGCAGGTGTTAATATCCAAAATGGCACAATAATGAACACCCCGACAGCATACGAACAAAAACAAGACAGAGACGACGATTCGCCGGGTCATACAATAAACCAGCTAATGTAGCGGATCACACAAAGACAGAATGCACAACCTCCTAGTTACAAGTCGAGACCGAGACTGATCGGCTGAATTGGCTGTGGCTGAAGGCTGAAGGTTTCTACTCACGGAATAGTGGAAGCGTATACGCTAGGAGAGTGGCAATACGCGGACGCCAGCCAACAACGAGAGAGTTGTACTCTCTTTTACTTTTAGTCTCTCTTCTCCGTGTGTATGTGGAGCTGGTGACGAACCCAGAGAGCTGCGGATTTACTGGAGCTGCCATCTTCCTGAACGTATCCACTATTAGGAGGCATTGGCATTGTGTTGTGTTTGTCTTTGTTGTAGTAATAGTAATAGACAATATTGTCGCTCGACTCCAGCAGAATTACGCAATAAGTCATCTTTGTTGTAAATTTGACCATAAATCTGATACTATTTGTTTCTTAAATCTTAAACCCAAAGAACTAACGTCTATAAGTAAACCAAAGATTGCAGCGCTATGGGGGCGGCGAGGCCACGGACGAGCCCTGAGAAAGGGGAAAAAACGTCTATAATAGTGTTACACAACGGACGATTACCGTTTTCACCGACTTCAAAAAAAATTCGGGACTCAGCAAATGCGTTATAGTAGCGAATTTTCATAAGAATCGTACGTAACACACCACGAGGGCTTACAGCCTAAATACTATCGTACCGTGGATGTTGACAAGGAGGAAAGAAGCAACTTGTAAATTCTGGACTTGAAGGAGAAGGAAAAACATGTGCCGGCAAGGAATTTCACAACTTGGAAGTCCTCGGGACAAAAGAGCGGTCATAACAAGATGTTCTATGTCTGGTGACCTGGACAGTAAATGGGTGCATTCGCACTGTTCCCCTGGTAGATCTGTTGGGGGCAGCAGGTGGGGGAACTATGGAGGAAAGCTACTCTGAGCAGTGGCCGTGCAGATATCTATAAAAGAGAGAGAGAGAGAGGTCACCAATGGCACGTCGGTGGGCAAGGGATGGCAGCCTTTGGGTGAGGGTAGGGTCACCGATGAGGCGTATAGCTCTCTTTTAAATGGAGTCCAGGATAGCGAGAGTAGAAGCGGCAGCTGCACCCCAGATGTGGGAGCAGTATTCGAGGTTTGGCCTTATTTGTAAAGTATATAAGCTATAGAGACTAGCTGGTGAAAAGTATTTGCTAACACGGAAGAGGAAACTTAATTTCTTAGCAACCGCTTTTGCAATTGATGTGACATGTTGGTGCCAATTGAGATTTCGATCCACAGAAATACCAACAAGTGAAAAAGACTCAATACGTTGAATAACTTGGTTGTTCATTGTGATGGGTCTAGGGCTTGTGTATCTCTTATGAGAAAGAAAGCAAGACTGAGATTTGGTGGGGTTGAATTGTACAAGATTTCTACTTCCCCAGTCTAATATTTTTTTGGAGATCCACGGAGACAGAACCCTCCATGAGTCTGCGATCCTCATCTGATTGGGCTAAAGAGACAGGCTTAGAATATTGTATATTTGAGTGGAGGGTGCTGTCGTCCACGTAACTGTGAACTGGGTTGGATGTGCTAGAGAGGAGGTCATTGATGTGGAGAAGAAACAAAGTAAGGGCTAAAGCTGAACCTTGAGGAACTCCTGCATTAATTTGATACAGTTTAGAGGAATGACCATCCACAACAACAGAAATGCTCCTGTTGGAGAGGAAATTTGCTGTCCAGGTACAAAGTTTTGGTGGTAGGCCATAGGCCGGAAGTTTATTAAGCAGCGCTGCGTGCCAGACCTGGTCGAATGCTTTGGATATGTCTAGAGCAACAATCTGGGATTCACCATGTAGTTCCATAGACTTGTTCCAAGAATGGGTGACAAAGGAAAGGAGGTCGCAGTCGATCTGCGCTGACGGAATCCATACTGACTGTCGTGGATTAGACTGTGTTTTTCAAGAAATTTTAGTAATTCGGTGTTTATATACTTTTCCATCACTTTAGAGACGACTGAAAGGAGAGAAATAGGCCTGTAGTTGCTAGGAAGCGCTTTGGATCCTTTCTTGGGGATGGGTTGTACTCGAGCAGTTTTCCAGTTACTAGGGAATATGCCTTTATTGTAAGATATCTGAGTAGAATTGCCGGCGAAAAACGAAGCAAAAAGTTCAGCCTTGTCCAGGGCGGTAGAAACAATTTCATCCGCTGAGGTGGGAACGTGCTTTTGCAGAAATTATTCCCAATAGATTTAGCAAGAGTCCAGAAGGGCTTGCCGCCATTGGAGCTTAAGAGGACTTTGTTTTTGATGTGGTTATTAAACGAGTTTTTTGCCTCAGAAAGAATGCGGACATAGCGGTTTCTTGCGTCGTTAAATGCTTGACGATTTTCTTGACTGGGATTTCGTAGAAGCGTTTTGTGAGCTTTGACCTTTTCAAGTCTGGCCTTGTCACAGGATTTAGAGAACCAGGGCTTTTGAGTGGCTGAAGAGGTTTTCCGTGTACGTGGAATAAATAGTTCCATGCCAGCTTGGATAATTTCGGTGACGTTTTGTGAGATATCAGAGGGGTCAGGATGAGAGAAGCAGACAGACGTCCATGGAAATGAGGAAAAGTAATCCCGCATTTCGTCCCAGTTTGCGGAGTTGTAGTGCCAAGCGATACGTGGGTGTGATGACTGTGTGATCTAGGGTTGCATTGCCCAGGAAGTAGTGACCCTGCCGTGGTCTGAGCGACCAAGGGGGGCGGTGAGTGATATCTTATAGCATTTAGGTTTTGTAGTAAGAAGGAGATCCAAGGGATTTGAGCTGTGTGTTGGGATACGAGGAAAGCAAGTAGGTTGCTGAACCATATTGGCTAAAGAATTGCTGATTGTAAAGGCCTCCGCTGCTCTCCCTTGTGGATCGGTTTTTGAAGATCCTAGCCATTCCTTATATTAGTAAAGTTGATACTTTAAACTTACAGAGACCTTGAAGACCGATTTTAGAGGTCCTAGTACGCGCACATTTGAAGAATTCTTTCGAAAGTGTTAGCTCGATATCTCCCTATTATCAAAAAATCTTGCGTTCCTCCTTTTGAGAAAAATGCCCAAAACTCAATTTTCTATGAAGCTAAAGGACTAAATTTTGCTATATCTGTAGATAGTGTAAGTCTCTTTAAAAGAAACTTATATTACAAATTTCATTAAAGTTATACAGAAGATTTCCAGAAGGAAACTTAATTCATATTTAGAAAAGTAAAGTATCTGCCAAATTATAAACGTATCAGTTATTTTTCCTTATTAATCGCCAGTATGATTTCGTTTTAGTCAACCGAATTAAACCGGTTTTTTCAATATCAACAATAACAAAATGTCTGCTGAAAATTATAATTTCAGACTCAAAGGTGACAAACTTGCTCAGGCGTTTTAAACAAAAATATTGTTAAAAACACACATTCATCGAGCTGGATTCGATCGCGTAACCTTCTCTTTTTAGGAGGCAAGCGCGAAGCCCCCTGCGCCATCCAGGTATACCTCAACTAACGTTTTATTTGTGTGATACTTTAGATCGGCTTCATCCCCGGGATATTATATTCAAGGCATACGTAAGAATGATTAATTACAGAATTAGTAGAATTACCATTGAAACACATCCCAGGACTGTTTCGACCTTATATGACGTCTTATGTTTAAGTTTAAAGATAAAAAAAACAATTTTAGAATCATAGTAAAGTTGCTTGGCTTGATTTTGTTTAAATTTCTGCTGTTTTATGTTGTATTTGGGTCCGTTAGTAAAGCTACAAATATAGTGTATTTTAATAATTGATTGAATCCCCCAGTTAAATAACAATCACGTGGCAAATTTTTTTCAGGTCGTCTGTCATTTTCTGTAATTGCCCCGAGATTTCAGGATTGTTGGTTTGGGTAGTATGTTTTCTGCCTGGTATATATTTAGTTTGGTTACCGTTGATGTATGTTTTATACCTGTTGTATGAATTAATCTACGCATGGCAGTTAACTACTCTGTCTGTCAGGAATTGGACTCTAATCATTAGGTCAACGCATGTCTTTGGGATTTTATTTTAAAAACTAAATATTGTGCACCAAATTACTTAAATTGACAACATAGGTTTATTTGCACCATTTTTAGCCACATGTAAAGTCTCAGTTACTCTGATACTTACACAAATATAGCGTTTTCAAAAAGTTTTCCCTGATTTTCCATCAGAAAACTTGAGCATAAAGGCTGATTAATAATGCACCGACCTCGGTTTTCGCCCAAAGAAGATTTTTTCCAAGTTTGATTGAAATCAGTTTAGTATTTTTTGAGTATTCGCTCGGATACATACCTACATATATACAGTGTGAAACACACTTATGGAATAAAATTCATTATTCAGCAAAAAATAGTTTTTGTGGAAAACGCTGAGACACGTGATATTTAATTTGTCGAACATTATCTTATAATCATGGTAAAAAAAAATTAAACTCCCACCATTTTACCCCCACCGCTTTATCCTTTTTTTTAAATAGCAACCCTACATTTTTTCATCACAATTAGATGGATCACATTTTTCTGAATGCGGAGATAACCCCATATGTATGGTCTAATATTACAGTTTTCAATACAGGGTGGAACTTTAATACCGGAATATTAAAACTAAACAGTTACCCTGAAATTCAAATTTCCAAAATAAACTTAATAAAAACACTTCTTATAATAAATGATTAAAATGTTCTCCATTCACTTGCACACAAATAAATAATCTGCTCTGGAATTCTTGACTGACTCTTATCTTAAATTTCTTATCTTGTCTTGTATCTAAAACGTACTTGGTATCATTAATCGTTTTTTATTAACTACCAATTTTTGCAGTGTAAAAGGTGAAATTTAACAGTTCTGTTTTATTTTGTGATGTATTGTGCTGAATGCACGGTCTCCTAATAAATTAGTCGTAATTTTGTTCCGATAATATCAATTAATTTTTGGTCTAATAATGCGATACTTCTGCGAACAGAAATGTTAATGATGATTGGGTATGGTGATATGTGTAGAACACAGGCACAAGCTGTTAACCTATTTAATGAAATACATCAAGATTTGCCCCCACTAACTTAGGGAACTGTGTATAAGATACATTCACAGTTTCGTGATCATGGGCACGTTAAACCAGTGCCTAGGAATCCCAAGTTTGTTGAAGAAGATATAAAACTCAATATTTTATTGACTTTTGAAGAAGAACCAACAACTTCTACCCGTCAAGTTGCACGTGAAAATGATGTTAGTCAATCAACAGTTTTAAGGTGCCTCAAAAACGAAAAAATGCATCCCTATAAACTACAACACGTTCAAGAGTTGATTGACGGTGATTCTGATAGAAGACTGCAATTTTGTGAACAACTGCTGGACATGTTGCATAGAAATATTGTTTCTTCTGCTGACGTTTTGTTTTCCGATTAAGCAGCATTTCTTTTGAATGGCGATGTAAACAGGCAAAATTGCAGGTACTGGACTGCCGAACCCCCCCACTGCATGCGACAAACACACACTCAGCGTTCTCAGAAGTTGAACTTTTGGGCTGGTATCATTGGTGATCACGTAGTTAGAGTTGTTTTTATAGAAAGTCTAAACGGTTCAAGATATCTAGAAATGCTAAGAGAACAGGTTGTCCCAATGTTAGCAGAATTGTATCCAAATGTAATGAAACGTAATATTCCCCATGAAATGATATGGCTTCAACAAGATGGTGCACCGCCCCACTTTGCTCTTCAAGTACGGGAGTATTTACACGAAGTATTTTCACAAATATGGATTGGAGGAAGAGGTTTCGTAGAATGGCCCGCTAGATCACCAGATCTTACACCTCTTGATTTCTTTTTATGGGGATATCTTAAAAACAGAGTGTATAAAACGCAACCTGCTGATTTAGATGATTTGAAAATGAAAATAACAACAGAAATTAGGAACGTAACGACTGACGTGTTAAACAGAGTTAGGGAAGAATTCCAGAGCAGATTATTTCGTTGTGTGCAATTATAAGAAAGGGAGGAGATACAGCGGAACGCACACTGTATAACTGTATCCGTTGGGAAAGAGAACCACACAAAACATAAACAAAAATAGGGGTAGAGCTCACGGTATAAAATCTAGTGCCAGTAATAACTGCCCAGAAGACGACATGGGAAGGAGTGAGGAAGCTAAGACAATCCATCACGCGGAAAAAAGAGGAAGAGGAAAGAGGGGCAATATAAAGTTTCACGAAACAACTAAATAGAGATACTAGGACTTCTAATCCTTGCAGCCGCGGGGGAGGGGAAATGTAAGGAAAAGCAAGGTAGAAGAAAATATAGCCCTTCACCCTGATGTTATGTCGCGAGACAGTTCCAGGGTGAAACAAAGGGAGGTGCGAAAGGGCCAATGGCTCGGTTAGCCTCGAAAGGCGTCGACAATGCCCCCGTAAAAAAAACATTGCCAATTATGAAGAATGTTGATAACTTTTTAAGTCTTCTTTTTAATTGATACCGCCTAAAAATGACACTGAAATTGTTTTTGCTTGCTTTCTCATCACCAAGAATGACGCGCGATTAGCTATTAATTTTTTTATGTGTTGTAGCGAATTTCGTCAATAGATGAATTTATTTTTTTACTATTAAATTTTTGCAATAACTTTTAGAACTATAGCACTGTTAAATATAGAACGAAGAGATTTTCCAAATGAGGTATCACAAGCCCCTACTTGCCATGTAAAAATTTTGGGGTTGGAACTGTCACTCGAGGGGGGTCGAATGCAGGGGTAGAATTTGTAGCTTGCAGGGTCTCATTATTTAATATAAAATTTACGTGTTTCGTGATTTTTAGTAAATTTTCTTTAAAAAAATTCACTAATGAGGAGATCCCGACTTTTGAATTTAAAAAAAAAGTCTTCAAATGAGCGATAAATGATAGCGATATATATATATATATATATATATATATATATATATATATATATATATATATATATATATATATATATATATATGTCACACCTATAACTTAAAAATAATGGACCGATTTTGATAAAAACTTCCTTTCGCAAGTGGCTTGGATAGGTTCGTTAGCCAGGAAAATCCGCCGTGACTTTCCCGGGAAATTTTGTGTTTTCTTTCAAAAAAAAATTATATCTCCGGAAATAACAAAGTAAGGGCAACCAAATTTGCTACGCGGGTTAATATCATTATAGGTAAGTTACCTGCCAAAACTTAGTTCTATAGGTTCAAGGACAAAAAGTTACAGGCATTTAAATAAAAATAAATTTGGTTTTCCTTAAAACGTCAAAGTCGCGATTTAAAACGTCAAAATTGGTAATATTTAGGCAATGAACCTGAAACTAATATGAGCTATGGAAGGCAAATGTATCAAGAAGAATATTTTACAAAGCCTGAAGTCTTAGTTTCAATCGTCATTGTCTTTCATTTTACTAAAATATTCCCAGAAAATTCCTTTCGAATAGACCCTTTCTCTAATAATTTGGCAGTAGTGTTCGCTATAGAGTTTATCGGTTAATGGTATATCATTTTTATATCGTACCGATAACTCAAAAATAATGGCCCGATCTTGATCAAATTTGGTGAGTACCTTCCTTTTTCAAGTGGCTTGAATAAGTTCGTTAGCCAGGAAATCGGACCAGGTTTTCCTGGAAAATTTTGTGTTTTCTTTCTAAAAAAATTTATATGTTCGAAAATAACCAAGTGAGGGCAACCAAATTTGGTACGCGTATTTGTATTATAGAGAGTGAACCATGTATCAAAATTTATGTCTTTAAGTTTAAGGACAAAAAAGTTACGGGCAGCTAAAGAAACAAATTTTGGAGTTTTCCTCAAAACGTCAAACTCGCAATTTAAAACGTCAAAATTGGCAATGTTTACGCAAAGACCGTGAAACAAATACGGATTGTGAAAAGAAAATGTTGCAAGAAGAGTGTTTTGCGAACCCTTAAGTTTCAGATTCAACCGTCATTGCCCTTTATTTTATTACAATATTTACAAAAAATTCATTTTAAATAGACCCTTTCTCTGATGCTTTGGCTGTCGGTTTAGTTAAGTTGATGCTTTCGCTTTAGGTTTAGTGAAGTTTGTGGTTTAATGATCTATAATTTTTAGCTAATTTTCGTAGAACAAATTCGTTAATGCATTTTTGCATTTTTTTATCGAAATATGATGCATGTTTGTAAGAAAAAAATCTGGACGCAGTAAGAAGGTTTGGTAGCAAATTTTCATTAAATCTTTCAAATTTCATAACTCAATTTGCTATTAACGTAAGGTTTGTTGGCTAGGAAACCAACATTTAAGTTTAGTTTCGGAACATTTTTGTACATTTTCAAACAATAAGTAATTTTGATAAAATATAGTACATTGTTTCTACTACATGGGCTATACCGGTAATCAGTTTGATGCCTGCTCGCATTTGCTATTAAAAACATTTTAATGAAAATTCACTTCCATAACGCACTTGCTGCGTCCAGACTTTTAATAAATATGTGCATTAAGATACTGAATTTATTCCATTTGGCTGTACGACACTGTATACTTGACGACTAAGTCTTCCCCGTTTTCTGGATTTTGTTATAAATTTACTACATGAATTTATTATACATATATTAATATAAATAGACGACCACAAATAAATGAGACACTCCCGTTGATAACCTCTAGACGGCTTGTGAGGAGGGAGGCTATATAGAAAAGACAACCGACACACATCCAACACAAGTGACAGAAACTGCCACCACAGAGAATCGAACCCGGACACTCCATGTGCAGGGGCGGCTCCTCAATAAATGCGCCCGTGCGAGCGCACTGCCGTCTGCCGTGGGAAAAATACTATTTTTGCTATGCTATATTTTAATAAATTTTTATTTACTTTTTTACCACCTGCATTCAACAAACAAAATTAGTATATCGAGGGTCGAGTCGGCAGCCATTAATACAAAATACAGAATCAGAATAAGTATAGTGTTAATCGTTGCAGACGTTATATGCATCCATATCCATATTCATATAAATCAGTCGGGCGGCGGTGTGTATTTTTCGGCACTCTCAGGAAATACGATACTTCAATGCGAAATGATCGCCTATCTTCGTCGAAAACGTCCGAATAAGCAATTCGTTGTGCGCTATAAAATTACACACTTCCAGTTTGCAGTGGACTTTTGACAGAGTGTGTATACCTCCTACCTAGTAATTTTCGTCTTCGTGTCGGATTGATTTTTAATTAGATCATTTCGTTGTTGTTTACATGTTCTAACAAGGCAATTATTATTATTATTATGGCTACTGCTTCGGGTTGCTTAATAAGTAGACAAAGTAATTGTTATATGTATATATATATATATATATATATATATATATATATATATATATATATATATATATATATATATATATATATATATATATATATATATGTATGTATCCAACCGATGACTCAAAAAATAAGCAACTGATTTCGATGAAACTCGGCAAGTGCCTTTCTTTTATTAATGGCTTGGATGAGTTCGTTAGTCAGGAAAATCGGATAACGTTTACCGGGAAAATTTTGAGTTTTGTTTCAAAAAAATTTTTTCTCCGAAAATTACAAAGCTATTTTAATGAAATTTTGTGTATATGTTGCCTTGTAAAAGAACTTACTACACACTAAAATTCAACTTTCTACATTTTTAGAAAATTGAGTTATTCAAATTTTGAATTTTCTTTTGAAAAAAAAAGTTTTCTCAGAAAATTATAAAGTTATTTTGATGAAATTTGGTGGATATGTTGCCCTGTGTAAGACCCTACTACACACCAAAATTCACCTTTCTAAGTTTGTAGAAACTTGAGGTATTTAAATTTGAAGCCTTTAATAAAAAATCACTACCATAACGCACTTGCTGCGTCCCGAACTTTTTTTCTTACGCACCCCCAATGCATTAAAGCACGAGCCGCTACTGTCCATGTGACATCCAAACACTCATTCCTCGTTCCACTACACCAGGGAGGTGTGTATAAATTAATCAAATCATTTGTTTAACTAGAACTAGAAACTAGAATGTGTGATAAATAAAAGATACTCACCAGAACGCACTGCCAACAAAATAGTTGTTAAGCTGGAAGGAAAAGATAGTATTAAAATTATGACAAAAAGTAAATATTATTAATAAATGCATGTCACACTTCATGCATGATACATTTTCTAAGTTTGCATTTGTGACTCACGAAATACATAGTACCGTGTCAAACCGTTGTTATGTAATGACTGATATGAAATTACAAAGCTGCCGTAAATCTATTGTTCACAGTGCATAAAACTATTAAATCAATTCATAAACAAAGAAAATCACCTTCTGCGAATAGCTAAATATAATGATAACGAGTTACAAACGGTTTTACTATACTACCATAAAAAATGTTAACTACACATAATAACTTTCAGCTTCAGGTAGTGGTTTGGAACTTTTAGTTGCTATAAAAATTTATTAAGAACGTAAAGCAAACTTTTTAGCAATGTAAAATAAACGATCTAGGTTCCGCATAACATTGTCGAAGATTGAATAGGTATTTGGCATGTTTAGCAAATTTTCGTAGAAAAAATTTGCTTTTTAGATCGCGACTTTTGAATTGTTTTTTAAATGAGCGTGAACGTGAACTGCTAGAACCCATGCGATGTCAGTGTAAAATTTTACATCCTTATATATATATATATATATATATATATATATATATATATATATATATATATATATATATATATATATATATATATATATATATATATATATATATAAACAGGCCGAATAGCTTAGTTCGCGAGGTGAGTAACCTCTAGAATAGGAATAGGAGGTCGCGGGTTCAGGGTCCCGTATTCAGACGGTATATATATATATATATATATATATATATATATATATATATATATATATATATATATATATATATATATATATATATATATACGTATCCGAGCGTTAACTCAAAAAAATACTAAACTGATTTCAATGAAACTTGGCAAAAATATTGTTTTGGCGAAAACCGAGGTCGAGTTCGTTAATCAGCCTTTATGTTCAAGTTTTTCCGGCGAAAAATCGGGGAAAACTTTTTGAAAGCGCTATATTTTTGTAAGTGTCAGAATAACTGGAATGATACTTTATATATGGCTAGAAATAGTGCAAATAAACCTTGTGAATTTTAAGTAATTTGGTACACAATATTTAGAGTTTTTTCGAAATTAAAAATAAAATCCCTATGACATGCGTTGACACGACTTAGTGGACAAAGTCTAATGCCTGACAGACAGGGTAATTCACTGTCACGCGTAGATTAATTCATACAACAGGTATAAACCATACATCAACGGCAACCAAAGTAAATATATTCCAGGCATAAAACATACTACCCGAACCATCAATCGTGAAATCTCGCCCGCAATTACGGAAAATGACAGACGACATGAAATTAAAAATTTGCCAAGTGATTGTTAGTTAACTGGGGGATTCGATCAATTATTAAAAGACACTATATTTGTAGCTTTATGAAAGGCCTCAAATACAGTTTTAGCGCAGCATAGATATATTATGCTGTCGCATAATATATAGTAGAAATGTTAACAAATTCAAACCAAGTCTCTATAAAAATGATTCTAAAATAGTTTCTTTTATCTTTAAACTTAAACATAAGACGTTATATAAGACAGAAACAGTCGTGGGATGTGCTTCAATGGTAATTCTACTAATTCTATAATTAATAATTGTTACGTATACTTTGAATATAATATCCCGGGCATGAAGCCGGTCCAATGTATAATGTAAACAAAACGTTAGTTGACGTATGCCTAGATGGCTGAGAGGCGTCGCGTTTGCCTCATGAGCAGAAGGTTACGCGATCGTATCCAGCTCGATGAATGTATGTTTTTTATGTTTCATTTTGACATTTGGAGAATCAATAGTGCGCAGAATTCATACGTTTTGAACAAGATCTCATTTTTGTTTGAAACGCCTACATAAGTTTGTCACTTTTGAGTCTGAAATTATAATTTTGTTATTCTTACCATTGAAAAATCGGTTTGATTAGCTTGAGTAAAACGAAATCATACTGGCGATTAATGAGGAAAAATAACTGCTAAGTTTATAATTTGGCAGATACTTTACTTTCCTAAATATTAATTAAGTTTCCTTCTAGAAACCTTCTGTATAACTTTAATGAAATTTGTAATACAAGTTTTTTTCAAGAAGATTTACATTATCTACAGGCATAGCAAAATGTAGTTCTTTAGCTTCATAGAAAATTGAGTTTTGGGCATTTCTATCAAAAGGAGTTAGAACGCAAGATTTTTTTATAATAGAGATATATCGATGTAACACTTTCGAAAGAATTCTTCAAATGTGCGCGTACTGGATCCGCTATACTAGACCTCTAAAATCGATCTTCAAGGTCTGTGTTAGTTTAAAGTATTAACTTTACTAATATGTTTACTAATAGTGTACAATTATTATGAAAATTCGCAACTATAATCGTTAGTTGGTCTGGTAAAATTGAGTTTTAGTTCCAGCATATACATTTAAGTCGTCCATATACAATAAATGTGATATGGTATGTGTATAGGCAGGGCTTTTTATGTCATACCCATATCCGGGGGCACTTAATATTCTGGATAAATGGTTTAATGCTAGACAAAACCAGAGTGCACTAAGAAAATCTCCCTGGCAGATTCCGCGCATTATCTGTTGGTGTCTATACATGCGGCTGCTGTTAGTAGACACACAACGGTTTGTCATTTTTGCATAGTACACTCCAAAACTTGTCCTATGGTCGGATTCATTTTGTATATTTCAAGCGCCTTCTTCAGCCAAGAATGAGATAACATATCAAATGCTTATATGTAGTCAAAATAGCTTATCTAGAGGTTTCACTGTTTCTTTTGTGTTTGGTGAAGAATGAGATCATCAATTATAAGCTGTTCCTTACACCATCTAGCCCGCTGTTTGCTCTTCAGTCAGAATATTGTTTGTGTCCAAGTGCTTGTTTATTAATCTAGTAAGACACACTGTAATAATCTTACAGAGTGTTTGTAAACAAGTAATTAATTGATATTTTGAGGACTCTTTTGTAGATGCTCCTTTGCGTAGCAAATATGTGGTCCCTTGCGTTAGTAATGACAGCAGAAGCAGCGGGTCTTTGATCCGTTTATTTTGTATTTGTTTCTATTATTATTATTATTATTATTATTATTATTATTATTATTATTATTATTATTATTATTATTATTATTATTATTATTATTATTATTATTATTATTATTATTATTATTATTATTATTATTATTATTATTACTATACTTTTCTAGATATCAAAGAAAATCAAAATTGAATTTTTTACTTTAACATTCTGTATCCCTTTTAATGCTGACTTTTGGACCAGGCTGTATTGTAATATATAGGGTGGTGCATCGAAAACGAAACAGACCGATTTGCGTCCAGAGAATTTTTTTTAAGAAACGCTGAAATACGTCAATTTTAATATTGAGGGGGACATGTTTTGACATAAAACTCAACTTTGTCACATCAACCCCTTACGGGTGGGGTGATAACAACCCTTATATTGTAAATAGGGAACATGGGTCGAGTGTCTTTTTTTTGTTCCCTCAGGGTTCGTCCGCGGCCTTGCCGCCCCGATAGCACCGCAACCCTGGGTCGAGTGTTACATCATTTGAAAGCTCTTTCTATTCTGAATTCAGCTCACTAATTTTTTTGGAAGTTTGATCAACTCGTTTAAAAATTATTCACAGTTGAAGATGCAAAAACGCATTTCACTCATTTCGATAAGAAATGTGCTAATAGTTAATGTTTTGTTGGTTTGTAAACAAAAAATTGACGATCAGAACATTTCTTATCGGAATGAGAGAAATGCAGTTTATTA
The DNA here is from genome assembly GCA_964006375.1 of Tillus elongatus. Classification (NCBI taxonomy): domain Eukaryota; kingdom Metazoa; phylum Arthropoda; class Insecta; order Coleoptera; family Cleridae; genus Tillus; species Tillus elongatus. The sequence goes on from OZ023263.1 coordinate 214,639,454, forward strand.
TTTCAGTTTATCGGTCGGTTTGATACTTGATAGTACTACCGAAAATTAATTTCACAATGGTGTATTCTGTAGAAGAAAGAGTTGAAATAATTACTCTTTTTTTCAAAAACGATGACTGTGCCAACCGTACCGCAAATTTGTTTAATGAACGACATCTGAACAGACATGTTAACAGAAAATACATTTTGGAGTTAGTTGCAAAGTTTAGACAAAGTGGTTCAGTAACCAACAAAAAACGGGATCCTGAATGTGAATTTCCGGTTAGAAATGAGACTACTGAGATTTGAGTTTTAAGACAAATTGCTGCAGACCCAACTTTGAGCACGACAAAATTGACTAGTGTTTCAAACATCAAAAGAAGAACTATTCAGTGAATATTGAAGCATCATAAATTTCACCCGTATAAAATTCATCTTGTACAACAACTAAATGAAGATGATGTTGATCGGCGGCTGGAGTTTTGTGTTAGTTATGACTGCACGAATACCTGATAATGGAAACTTACTGTTCAATAGCTGCTTTTCAGACCAGTGTACGATTTTATTAAACTCTACAGTCAATCGTCATAATTGTCGTTAGATAATAATTCAATAAATTTTCACGAAGTCCACACTCAAACTCCACAGAAATTGAATGTCTGGACTGGCATTTTTGGAGACCGTTTAGTAGTAGTAGTAGCAGTGATGGGGAGGCCAACGCCAAGCAAGTAGGCCACAATGGGCCCTTTTTGCCAACCCCAGCAACCCAGCAACCATGCTCTACTCTTCCTCGGTTCCGTCGCCAAACCGCCCCGACCTCGAGATGAAGGCCATGACGGTCTTCAATTGGACGGTACTTACCTGATTCCTCTGCAGAGTCCTTGATCCGAGCAATTCTGCTCAAAGACTCCCAAAAGCCTCGCATTCACACAGGTAGTGGTAGGACGTTTCTTCATCCTCGCCACATTCCTGGCAAATGGGATCCCTCTCTACGCCTATCAATGTGAGGTGTCTTCTAAGGGCGCAGTGGCCTGTCAGCACCCCGAGGATGCGGCGAAGCGTAGGTCGACTCCTTCCGAGTAGCCAGACAGCTTTATCTCTGTCCGGCCCCTCCACGAAGTCCCTCGCCTGCCTGCAGCCATCAACCGACCCCCAGTGCCTCTCCATTGCTTCCTCGGTCCACCTGTCTAAGACGACAGAGACTGTCTTCCTACTTATGCCTATCGCAGGCTCCGGGCCACAGAACGGCCGCCGGGAACCAAGCTTTGCGAGATTATTCGCCACCTCATTCCCCGCCACGCCACAGTGTCCCGGAACCCACACCAGTTGCACCTCCTTCGTCCTGGCTAGCCCTCTGAGGGCGTCAGCGCACTCCTGAACCAGGGGTGACCTGATTCTGGCCGCGCAGACTGCCCGGAGGACCGCCTGGCTATCCGAGCAAATGCACACACATTTCTCGGGACTCATCTTCACATCCTGTCTATTGGCCACAGACAGGATAGCATACGCCTCTGTTTCGAATGCCGTGGTGTATGCGCCAAGAGCATAGCTCTCGCGCACCCCCAGGCCCTCGATGTATATTCCTGCCCCGGAGGATTGCTGGTCCTCCAGCAGTGATCCGTCGGTGAAACAGACCAGGCTTGCGGGCTGGAATGTAACCTCATTTTCCCTCCACTGATCCCTACTGGGGATCCTGAGGGTGTATGGCCTAGTCAACCTAATATCGTCCTCGGCATCCCTCACCTTTATGGTGGAAATCGGAATTTCCTTTTCCACCTCCTTGGCGACTCTTGCATGCCCTATTACTGCTCCCTCTCCGCTCCAGTTACCTGAGTCCCGGATCCTAAGATGCGACGCCATAGCCTCCCTTCTGATACAGATGGGAAGCGGTGGCAGCATCAACAGGACATCTAGCGCGGCTGAGGGTGTCGTCCTCATAGCGCCTGTGATACCCAGGATAGCCAGCCTTTGGAGTTTGGCCAGCTTCCTGCTGGTTGTTTGGTTCACACCACACCACCAGACCAACGCCCCATAGAGGATTCTCGGCCTGACGATCGCAGTGTAGATCCAATGAAGGATCCGGGGATTAACTCCCCAGGTCCTCCCTATCACACGACGCAGCTGCCAGAGGGTCGCTACTCCCTTCCTCACAACTCGTTCTATTTGCGACCCCCATGTTAGTTTCGGGTCCAGGATCACCCCCAGATATTTGACCTCCCGCACTAAAGCTAAAGGTTTTCCAAACATCACGGGCGCCCTGAACCCCTCTACCTTCCTCTTCTTGGTAAATAGGATCATCTCCGTCTTCGCCGGGTTTACGGAGAGTCCCTGCTCACCACACCACCTTTCGATTATGCTACAGGCAGCTTGCATGCACTCACAGACGACGCCGAGGAATTTGCCGGTGACTAAGACCAGCCCATCATCAGCGTACGCCTGTGCGTAGAAGCCATTCTCAGAGAGCCGCTCCAAGAGGCCGTCCATGACCAGACACCATAGATGAGGCGAAAGGCAGCTCCCCTGGGGACAGCCGCCCGTCACCCCAACGTCCAGCCCTCGGCCCCTCAAGGTCAGCGACACTCTCCTGTCCTCCAGCATGCTCGCCACCCAGCTTATTAGGGACCTCGGCGTTCCCCTCTCCTGTAGGGCGTTACAGACCGTATCCGTCCTTGCCTTATCAAAGGCCCCCTCCACATCGAAGAACACAGCTAATGTGCTCTCCCCGTAGTGTAGAGCCCTTTCCACCTTCCGCGTCACAGCGTGGAGCGCCGTCTCCGTCGATCTCCCCCGCTGGTACGCGTGCTGACCTTTGTGGAAGGGATGATCCTTGAGGATCCCTCCCAACATAAACCTATCTACTAACTTTTCCAATGCCTTAAGTAGGAAGGATGTTAGGCTGATTAGCCTGTACGCCTTGGCCAGCGTGTAGTCCTCCCTTCCCGGTTTGGGAATGAAGACCCCCCTAACCCGGCGCCAGGCCTTTGGGACGTAGCCCCACGCCAGGCTGGCCCGAAAAACCTCCCTTATGTTGGGAAGCAGTATATCCAGGCCCCTCTGGAGCAGGGCTGGAAAAATCCCATCGCAGCCTGCGGATTTGAATGGAGCGAACTCGCTCACCGCCCAGGTTATAGAGCCATCTGTGACCACCTCCTCCGCCAGCTGCCAGTCCGCATTCGGGACTGTCCACCGGCTCGGTTCGGCAGCCTCCGTGACGGCTCCACCGCCCTCAAGGTGAACTTCGGCGAGATGACGCAGGGTCTCCTCACCGGTGCTTGTCCAGCTCCCGTCCTGTTTCCTTAAAGATCCTACATTACTACCTAACTCTTGTTTGAGTACTCTCACCAGCCTGGCTGCGTCAGGCAGGGAATTGACTTCCCCGCAGTACGCGCGCCAACCAGCTCGCTTACTCCGGCGTAATTCCTTCTTAAACTCCCTTCTGGTAGTCCTAAACTCGTCCCAGGCCGCTTCACCCGATTCTCGGACGGCTCGGTTTAAGGCCCTCCGAGTCCGCCCGCGTAGTACGGCGAGATCCTTGTTCCACCATCTAACTTTGATGGACGGTTCCCCCCTTTTTTTTTTTTTTTTTTTTTTTTGTTCCCTCAGGGCTCGTCCGCGGCCTTGCCGCCCCGATAGCACCGCAACCCTTGGTTGATTGTGCAGATACGGTTCCCCCCTAAGTGGTGACGCGGCCTCGTAGGCTGCCATTATTTTCCCTTCTAGGGCCTCGACCTCGCTATCTAATGCCTCTATAGAGAGTCTACTCCCCTCTGGGCTCCTTGGCGACCCACCGAGGCCTATTAGATAGGCATCCCAGTCGGTCTTCCTTGGATTTCTCCTGGGGGGAGGACTCTCACGGTCCACATCCAATTCAAAGCTGATCATACGATGATCAGACATTGATATGTGTTCCGTCACCCTCCAGTTAGATATATCCTCCGTTATTCCTCTGCTTGCTAACGTAATGTCGATCACCTCCTGTCGGATACGATTGACAAACGTTGGAGCTGTACCTCTATTTAATACCTCTAGGTTCGTTGTAGCCAAGTACTCTAATAGAGCCTCACCGCGTGGGTTGGTATCCGTGCTGCCCCACAATCTGTGGTGAGAATTGGCATCGCAGCCTATTATCAGTTGTAGCCCATGCTCCCTCGCGTAATCGACGATACGCACCAATTCCTCCGACGGAGGCAGCCCCCGCCGATCGTAGGGAACATAAAGGCTGCACATCAGAACCTTAAGCCTAATATTACTCACCTTATACTCCAGGACAGCTGCTGTGACGTCCCTGGACCCGAGCTGCGGCAGCAACATCACGTCCAGATCCCTCGACGCCAGTATGCATGTCCTTGGTTGTTCTTCCTGTGCTTCACCACCGATGAGGATGTTGAAGCCAATTCCTCCAAGCCCTCTAACTTGCTTCCTAAACACATAAGGCTCTTGAATCAACACTACGCCGCCTGGACCGCCTGCGAGGAGCTTTGCTAGCTCCCCAGTGGCATCCCGGCTATGCTGAAGGTTGATCTGGCCCACCCGCAGTTGCCCCGCGAATTTAATCGCGACGCCGCTCGGGCGGAGGCCTCCCCTGGTCGGAGCCCGTCCGTTCGCCCGCCGCAGGCCGGGCGGAGGCGACCGCACTCCATGTCGGAACTCTGGTTACACTCAGAGTCACCAACTCGAAGTACAGCCGCCAGCCTTGCCCGTCCAGCTCGCGAGCTACCTCAGGCCCCACCGAAAAGACCAGACGCCATGCCCCAGGTCCTCCTGCGGTCTCCAAGTGCCGCCACTGCCCAACATTGAGCGAGCGGTTCTGGAGCGCAAGCATCCTGACAACATCCTCTAGGTCCACCTCTTGACTTCTGAGCCAAAAGCCGATCCGGACCGGCCATGGGGCGCCCCCTGCCCTTACGGCGCTGAAGGCGATCTCCCCCACCGTCGTCCCGGACCAGCCGTTGAGAAGCCAACTCAGGGACTCGTCATCCTCGGCGGTCACCAAGAACCACCCCGGATCGACTATCCCAGAGTTGCGGAAGCGGAGCTGCAACGCCCTGTCGGATATCGTCATGGCGTCCAACATCCCCGCCAGCAAACTCCTCCTTATTGGCTCCGCCTCTTCCGTCAGGATTACGCCATCCCCCCTGTTGGAGGTGATGACTACCTGCATTTCCCTCCTACCCGCCGGACCTGACGTTCCCGAGGGGCCAGGGCCCGCCCCAGCAGCTGGGGTCGCGACCGCGCCCCGCCCCCGAAGGAGTGGGGACACATTAGCCGCTTCCCCCCCCGGCCGCCGGCGCACACCCGCGGCTAACCCTCTTGGCCCGCCTCTCCGGCGGTGTTTCTTTTTCCGGTCTTGGGCGCTTCGCGTACGCGCCCCCAGTTGACTTGGGCCAGCCTGCCGGCCTCGACCGTGGAGAGCCTGATGGTCCCCCCTGAGCCGGTGGCCGCCTGTCCAGCTTCTGTCCCTGTGGGCTCGGCTGCGCCCCAGATCTCTTTTTTTCCTGCTTCTCTGCCGACCGCCCGGGGGGCGACACAGGGGTAGAGCCTTTCGACCCCTCCCCCACACCTCGGCCCTCGCCCGGTCCCGTCGGCAGGACAATCGCCTTCACTTCCTTTTCTCTCGCCTCACGGTGCCGTCGTCGCACCTGCCGCCAGGCCGCCCGATCCGGCAGCTTCCCCGCCCTGACGATCCCTGAGGGTTCACCCGGCTCAGAAGCAGCCCGACCGGCCGCAGAGGCGAAGGGGATTTGCGGCGGCCCCCCGCCTTGCGGGGCCGCCGCTGCCGAAGCAGCCTGCGCCTCTGGAGGACTCACACCCCCCTGATGACGCTGCTGCCTCAGCTCCTCCCTCTCTCGCCTCCTTTTCTGGGCTCTCCACTTCCTTTTCCTTCCTCTCTTCCGTTTCCTTCGCGACTCCTCGTCCTCGGCCCCTCCCATGGACACGTCCATGGGCCCGGCCAGACTCGCAGCCGACGAAGTTCGCCCCCCGTCGCTCCCCCCGGCAGCAACGTCCCCGACGGACCCGTACGGCTCCACCCCGGACACCCCGCCAGGAGAGCGGAGGAGCGTTTCTTCCATTTCCCTGCTGGAACTGCTTGGAGAGACAGGGATCTCTCTACCTTCTACCTCCTCGCTTATTTTTGGCACGTTACCTTTATATTCTTTGTCCTCATTCATGGTTGCTAGAAAAAATTTTGTGTGATGGTGTGCTTATGGTTTGGTGAGCGTATAGATACGGGAGGTCACCCCACCGCCCCCCCGGCGCTTCATCCGTGATGAGACTTGATTCCGTTGAGAGCGGCTCTGCGGCCACGCCGTGGCGACCCGAAGCGTGCAGCTAACCCCCTGTTCCGGAGCCACCCGGTGCTGCTGGCACGATCGAGCATTTTTCGAATGGATGATAGGGCAGCCCCCTACACCGGCCAAGGCAAGGGTGGGCCCCTGTACTGTCCATACGGCGCCAGGTGTGCCAGCCCTGGTTTGCACAGCGCTGCCAGTCCAGAGCAGGCTCCGCTCGGAGCCCCTCCTCGGAGTCCGCGCCGAAGGCCGAGAAGCACAACCCGATCTATGTGCCTCGTGTCTGTGTTTGTATGCGTGTGTATGATGTGTGTGTGAAGGTTTGAGACTTTAGTAGACCATCGGCCCTGGGCGTTATTTCCATTGCCGACAGTCGCGCCAGGGGTGGCACGTGGAGCCAGTCTCTAGGAGTCCAGTAGCTAAGTCACTCGCTGATCGATCAAGAGAACGATCAGCGCACGACCAGGCTAAGGGACCACACCCCCTGGAGACCGTTTAATCGGACCAATTTTTCTTGATAGCAATTTGAGTGGCGAAACGTATTTGGAGTTACTGGAAGATACCGTTTACCCTCTAGTAATTGACATTGTTGAAAATGATGATCGCTATCAAGAAATTCAATTAGTGTTTCAACAAGATGGAGCTCCTCCGCTTTTTTCACAACGTGTTAGGGAGTTTTTGAACAGAGAGTTTCCAGAGCAATGGATTGGGAGTAGAGGTGCTATTGAGTGGCTCATAGATCACCGGATTTAACTCCTTTAGACTTCTTTCTATGAAGCCATTTAAAGAGTAGAATTTTCGCAACAGAACCGGAGTCTCTGGAAGAATTACGACGACGCATTATTGAAGAATGCCGTCTAATAACTCCACAAATGCTCCAGAATGTCAGAGTTCGTTTTGAACAAAATTTGTACTTTTGTATGGAAGCTGGTGGTCAACAACTTGAACACTTGCCTAACAAAAATAAATTTTTGAACGTTTGGTTTTGTTTTTTAGTTTTTTTAACGGAAAATTGACTAATTAGTGCATTTATTATCACAATGAATGAAATACGTTCTGGCAACTCCAAGTGCGAATAATTTTTAAGCGAGTTGATAAAACTTCCAAAAGAATTAGTGTGCTGAATTCAGAAAAGAAAGAGCTTTCAAATGATGTAACACTCGACCCATGTCCCCTATTTAAAATATAAGGGTTGTTATCACCACCCTTAAGGGGTTGATGTGACAAAGTTGAGTTTTATGTCAAAACATGTCCCGCTCAATATTAAAATTGAAGCATTTCTTTAAAAAATTTATCTGGCCGCAAATCGGTCTGTTTCGTTTTCAATGCGCCACTCTGTATATCTAGTTAGATATTAAAGACATACAGTCGACTTGTAACTAAATAATGTAAATATAAATACTTACTTAATAATCGTTTTGTGCAATTTCAGTAAGTTTTGTTTCAAGCTTCGGTGGCAAATTAATTCACCGGTATTATTCAATCAAGCTACTGTGACAAAAATTAATCAACCGTCCTAAGTAGACGAGATTTTATGCACTATATGAAATATGTAGAGAAAGTTGCAACTTTGCAACATTATAATTGAAATAAAACACTGATTGTGGTTCAGACTGCACATTATGACATTTTTTTACAAAAATTTCTTTACCTAAAAACTAAACGTGATGGCTAAAAACAGTTGTCGTTAACTTGGACTGAATCATAATTCTCGTATGATATCTGTAGTTTCATATCAACCGCTTAAACTCGGCTGCTTTTGACTTCTGCTAGTTCATTCTGCAACCTGTTCAGCCGCTTAGAATCTCAGTGACTACACATACATATCTTTTTTTTAAGTTACTCTGCAAAGATTCTGTTTTGTCAAAATTTTTGTGAACTAGTTTTAATGTTACAAAAATGTGCTATCTTTTTGGGAGCTATTTTACCGATTTCCTGTGGTGTTAAAGTCACCCCTTTAAGGTATTGAAGCCTTTTCCGGTACCGCAGTCGCATAGAAAATGTTCTGTTCTTTCCGTTGCTTCAGTGCAGTCTCTGTACTTTTCACTGGTCACCTTACCCAACTTCATAAGATGATACCTAACCCAACGACTATTCTCAAATCGCTCCTGTTCAATTCAAGCACCAGTTCAGACTTATCTGTTAATATGATGATGAACCGCTTTGGCTTCCTCAAGCCTGGGGTTCTCCTCCAGTATTATTTATACCTTAAGGCTCGTTCGCGTCTTTGCCGCCCCGATAGCACCGCAGCCTTTGGCTTATTGTGCATGCCCTTTGTCTTTTCTACTCCACCCATTCCAAAATCACTGTGCCTTGAACTAGTCTGCGCAGGAATTGGTAGGGTGAAATTTTATATTGCTCTGTCTTCGGTCTAGGCTGCCCGTAGACTGTCTTTTGCGGTCCAGAGTTTTACACTCACACAAGATGTGCTGAGCTGATTCCTCCCCCACGCCGCAGAGTCTGCATGCCAAATCCCTTACAAACCTCCCATTTTATGCAGGTGTTTCTTGACAGCCATGCGTCCCGTTAAGAATCATGTTATGTTCCTGAGCTGTCCCCTGCTAAGATTAAGCAGCTACATAGCTCTCTTTGACAGCAATTTGCTTCTTCCCCCAAACTTCAAGTTCATTTCTTAGATGGATTTTTGCTAAGCCACAACAGAGCTCTTCCTCCTAAAATTGTGTAGCAAAGCATCGGACGAGCCCTCAGAGAGAAAAAAGGAAAAAAAGTACCTTACAATATTTAGGTCTGTTTGTATTCAACTGGATATTACAGCGTATCACTGGACTGTAAATCCTGCCCCGCTCAATGTATAAATGTATCAACAACGAGCGACCACAGCAGAAGTGGTAGCACTACTCCCCGTGGATAACCTTTTGCCGTCGCCATTGTTGCGTTCGTATCATTTATAATCGCTGTGATAACAAGGATCTTTAATATTGACTTAATACATCTTGAGGAATTCCACTTCCTTTTCTTGCAGGGCTCGTTTGATGGATTCATATGAGGTGTTGTCGAAGGCCTCTTCAATCAATGCGTCGAGGGCTACTTCTTTGGTCACGAAAGTTTTTTCTCTACCCTGCACCTCAGAGTGTAAGGCATCTAATGTGGATTTGTCCGCCTGATAGGGGAATTGTTGTAGGTGAAGCGGTTTTCTGGTTTGCCATGGCTGTGTCGTTTTCGAAGATAGAAACAATTTCTGGGAGAAAACCAAACATTAATCCGGAAAAACTTGCCGGATTTTCCTGGCTAACTCAAGCCATTTACCAAAGGAAGGTACCTACCACAAATACAGTAGTGGCCGAAATTCTGGAAAGTTTCACAAAATTATTGTTTTTCCAGAAACACTCGTCCTTTGGCCATGATTTATGTGATTTAACAACACAATTACATTTGTATCTTATAGTTTTGTGTTTTTAAATCGTTAAAATAATTATGGAAACGGATGTGAGCGAATTGCCGAAAATTCGAGATTTCTAAAGTGGCAACACTGACCATACTGCATCGCGTCAGAATTTCGCTAGTTAGTCAAGGACAAACGACAAGTGGCATGATCTATTCGCCCAATAGAAGGAATTTGGTACAGTTGCGTGCGACTCCCAGTGGTTATTGGCCACTTCGAGTAGTTGCCAAATTAGTTTGTTAGGTTAAGTTGTTAGTATGGCGGATTTCAACCAAAATGCCTCCCGTAAAGCCAAAACGTGTTGACTGGTCACCAAGAAAGAGTTCCATAGCAATCACCCTTCGTGAAGAACGTTATACATATCAAAACATAGCAAACAGGTGGGTGGTGGCGCCACAACATCAGGTTTAATGAAAGTGTGTAAACACTTTCATAACACTGGAACGACAAAATCAGCAAAAATAACTGGCAGGAAGCCAAAAGTTACTCAATACGAAGTGCGCAGAATATGCCGCCTGTCTTTGGAAGCTCATCGCAGATCAGCAATAGTCAGTAACGCTATTATCAATCATCTGGGTTACAAATATCAGACCGCACTATCAGAAGAAAGTTGTGTGAAAATGGACTAAGCGACGCCCCTAGAAAGAAGCCACACCTGAATAAAAAACAGAGGCAAAAACGCACTGATTGAGCTTTCACACATAGAGAGTGGACAAAATGACAACAGTGGAGTGAGGTAATTTGGAGTAGTGAAATCAGAATCTCCATCTTTGGGAGCGATGGAGTGAAGTTTGTTGACCGCCGACTGAGATAATACCTTTTCCCGCAGTGTATTACGGTCACTATGAAGCATCCTGTGAGTGTCATTATGTGGGCTTGTATGACCGCTAACGAAATTGGGCGTCTGGCAGTAATAGAGGGTGATATTAATGCAAAAAATACCAGGAAGAATTACAGCAAACGAAACTGCTGCCGACGATCAAAGATTATTTATTTGAAGGTGATACTCAGCAATGCATCTTCCTGCAGGATGGAGCGCCCTGTCATACGGCCAAGACCCGAATGGAATGGTTTAGAAACCATGACGTTACTGCCCGGCTTGGCCTGGATATAGTCCTGATGTAAATCCAATATAAAATATATGGTCAAGGCTGAAAGTGTTAGTATCATGCCGAAACCCAAGTAACAAGAGGGAACTAATAGAAGGCATTAATCAAAGCTAGTTCAAAGTCATTACACCAGAAGATCTGGCTCCTCTTGTGAACTTTATGCATTGCATAATCGAGGCTATGCCAAAAAGCAAAGGCTACCCCACCAAATAATAATTTTCTATACATACTATTGTGCAATTTTTTTAAATATATCTACAAATGCCTAAAGTTTGCTATCTGATATATTTTTTTAATTTATGAAGGGCTTGTTGTGTTAAACAAGACATTAAATGATAAGTAGAAACATACACCGATAGAATAATATTTATAAATATTCTTTTAAATAACAAAGTCGTGTAAAAAAGAGGAATGTTGCTAGAAAAATAGTAATATTTATAAAGTTTCCAGAAACTTAAAAGTCGCGATCTACCCAAAAGCGATTTTTTTCTACGAAAATTCGCTAAAAGAAAAGTGTGTGATCAAAACTTCCGGAAACCCGACCCAATAGGGAAATTGCAGAATTTTTCTTATGTTTTCTGTCTTATTGTACGCAGTAATACGAAGATTATGATATATCACAGGTGCGTAATAGAGATAGTTTAACTTTAGCAAATAAATATATAATAAAAGTTAATACATGCAGCAAGTTTGAAACGTGCAGGCATGCAGATACGTCACTTGGTCGAAAACAAAGGGCTACCTGTCAAATGGTACTACAAACGTATAGGATACACAATAATTGTTAGCGGTTTTGTGCGTATGTGAAACTGCTTATTTTACGTCTTTCTTGACTCTATTTTATTATTGTATAATAGCACCGATTTTCAATGGAAAAACGTGCACAACCTTGCTTCTGCGCAGCAAGGGCGTTATAGTTATAGTACATCAAAAGAATCTTGTGTTCTAACTCCTAAGATAGAAAATTAAATTTTGCTATATCTATAGATAGTGTAAGTCTCTTTAAAAGAAGCTTATATTACAAATTTCATTAAAGTTACAAAAGCTTTCCAAAGGGAAACTTAATTTACATTTGCAAAAGTAAAGTATCTGCCAAATTATAAACGTAGCACATATTTTTCCTTATTAATCGCCAGAATAATTTCATTTTAGTCAACCTAAACGCACCGGTTTTTCTCAATATCAACAATAACAAAATGTCTGCTGAAAATTATAAATTCAGTCTCAAAGGTGGCAAAGTTATTGAGGTGTTTTAAACAAAAATGAGATCCTGTTCAAAACGTATGAAATCTGTACACTATTGTTTCTCCAAATGTAAAATAAAACAAAAAAACATACATTCATCGAGCGGGAATCAATCTCGAACCTTCTGCGTAGAAAACAAACAACCTACCAGTGAGCTATCTAAGATAAGTTAATTAACGTTTTGTGTACATGATACTTTACACCGGCTTCATGTCCCGGGATATTTTATATTATATTAAAAGTAAACGTAACACTTTATTACAGAATTAATATAATTGTCACTTGAAACACATTCAACGACTCTTTCGATCTTAGGTGACGCCTCATGTTTAAGTTTAAAGATAAAAGAACAAACTCTTTCAAAATCATTTTTATAGAGACTTGACTTGATCTTTCGATCTTAGGTGACGCCTCATGTTTAAGTTTAAAAATAAAAGAACAAACTATTTCAAAATCATTTTTATAGAGACTTGACTTGATTTTGTTTACATTTCCACTATATTATGCTACACCTTAGGTCCAAAACTGTATTTGGCGCCGTTTATGAAGATACAAATATAGTGTATTTTAGAAATTGTTTGAACTTTATAGTTTAAAAAGTCTGGACGCGGCCAGTGCGTTATGGAAGTGAATTTTCATTAAAATGTTCAATAGCAAATATGTCTTTAATGCAAGCAGGCATCGATTTGGTTTCAGCCACAAATATCATAAATGACAGACGACATGAAATTAATTTTTTTTAAAAGAAACTTCACCAAAACAGTCACTTAGCAAATTTTTAATTTCATGTCGTCTGTCGTTTGCGATATTTGTGGCCGAAATTTCAATATTGTTGGTTCGAGTAGTATACTTTATGCCAGTTATTTATTTTGTTTGGTTACCTTTGTTGTATGGTTTATACCTTTTGTATTAATAAATCTACGCATGGCAGTTAACTACTCTATCTGCCAAGCATTGGACTAAGTACTAAGTCGTTTCAACCCATGTGTTTCAGATTTTATTTTTAATTTGAAAAAAACTCTAAATATTGTGAACCGAATTACTTAAAATTTACAACATAGCTTTATTTACACTATTTCTAGCCGCATGTAAAGTCTCATTGCGGTTGCTTTAATAATACTTTAAAAAAGATAGCGTTTTCAAAAATATTTTTGTATCTTTTTGGGAGAAAAAAATGTCCGTTATAGCTGATTTACGAACTCGTCCGCGGTCTTAATACAATGAAGATATGTGCCAAGTTTTGTTCAAGCCAGTTGAGTATTTTTTGAGTCAGCGCTCGCATACATACATACATTTACCATCGTTACCTCTCTATTAGTGAATTTTCAAAGGATTTTCAAACACGTATAAAAGCTTTAAAATACAATATTTCTTATTTATTTTTGATGATTGATGTTAACTATAATATTAAAGTATGAAAAAATTGAAATAGATGTGGATTAAATTTAATGCAATTTTCCTATTAGCTACAATACAATGGGAAGAATTGCTGGACTCACAGAGTAACGGTTTCAACAAAGCGACGTCTCCTTTACACTGTGGTGATGATAGTTAAATAAAAAGCTTGTCGCATAAGTAATAAAAAAAACATCCTGCTTACCTTAAAACTCTTTTCTTGAACAACATATTAGTCAGATTTTAAAATTAGAAAGTATGTGATTTGTATCACTTTCATTGAAGAAACGAAATTGGTACAGAGCCCACATAATTCAGACGTATCCTGCTGAATGCCCGGTGTCAAGAGTAGATGCAACGACACAATAAAAATATTTAAATCAACTTTATGAATAGTTTGCCAGAGGAGGCATCGTGATTTCGAAGCTGTTTTATGTGGGCGTGTAACGGAATTCTCAAACACATTTTTCTGGTTGCAATGCAGCGACATTTAAGCGCCCAATAAACTTTTGAGAGATTCATACAGCAGTCATTTATATAAGTAGACTTAGAGAGCCCAAATAACCACAAAATATTTAAAGAAAATTCAAATTCGGGACGCAGCAAATGCGTTATGGTAGCGAATTTTTATTAAATGCTTCAAAAGTGTTAAACTCAATTTTCTATAAACCTAGAAAGTTGAATTTTTGTATGTATTAAGGTATTTACGAGGGCAACATATCAACCAAATTTAATCGAAATGACTGTTATTTTTTGGGACTCAATTTTTTTTTCCGGAAATATCAAGGTTTTTTTAGAAAAACTTGTCCGACAGCCCTGACTAACAAACTCGTCCCAATTAGTAATAAAGGAAAGATTCTTGTCATGTTTCATTAAAATCTGTGAATAGTTGGACACACACACACGCACGCGCGCTCGAACCCACACACACACACAAATATATATATATATATATATATATATATATATATATATATATATATATATATATATATATATATATATATATATATTATTTTTTTAATTTTTTAATATCTCTCGTCGGTTGAAACACGATGATAACGTGGGTGCGGGCCGGGCGTCTCGTTGCGGTGCATTTTAACCGTCGAAACCGATTTTGACACACGATTGCTATTTTGTGAAGATATGAGTGAACGAATAATACTGCAAATTTTCTTGTAAATATTTGTTTTTCGGGTGTTGTTAATCTTCACAACTGCCGCTATTGGGCTGGCGAAAATCCACACATATTCCATGTAACACATAGTCAAAGTCCACAAAAATTAAATAGGTTTTTGACGAAATTTATGGCGATTGTACTGTTTATCCCTTTTTTCTACCAGTTAATCTAACAGAAGGAACATATTTACAGTTATTGGAAGATGTCATTGATCCAGTAGTAACAGAAAATTGTGGACAAAGTGACCGTTGCAATGAAAAGAAATTAATATGTTAGCAAGATGGAGCACTCCCATACTATAACGTTGCTACTGGAAGAAGGATTGGGTGAAGAGGAGCATTAGAATGGCCTGCAAGAGCGCTAGATTTAAACCCATTAGACTTTTTGTGGAGCCACTTGGAGATAAGATTTACACTACAATTCCAGAATGTGAAGAAGATTTCCGCCAACGTATCATCGCCGAATGTCAACAAATTTCACCAGAAATGCTTTGCAGTATACTTTTAAGGTCATAAAAAATTATACGAGACTTGTGTTTTGTTGAGCAGACAACACTTTAAAATGCATTTTCTCACAAACTACTAAGCTTTTTTTCAAAAACTGATACCTTTCACCCAATAACCATATAATATATAACACGCAGTATTCAACATACTTCAACATACAGGTCTGGCACGCAGCGCTGCTTAATAAACTTTCGGCCTATGGCCTACCACCAAAACTCTGTACCTGGATAGCAAACTTCCTCTCCAACCGGAGCATTTCTGTTGTCGTGGATGGCCATTCCTCTAAACTATATCCAATTAATGCAGGAGTTCCTCAATGTTCAGCTTTAGCCCCTACTTTGTTTCTTCTCCACATCAATGACCTCCTCTCTAGCACATCCAACCCAGTTCACAGTTACGCGGACGACAGCACCCTCTACTCAAATATACAATATTCTAAGCCTGTCTCTTTAGCCCAATTAGATGAGGATCGCAGACTCATGGAGGGTTCTGTCTTCATGGATCTCAAAAAAATATTTGACTGGGTAAGTAGAAATCTTGTACAATTCAACTCCACCAAATCTCAGTCTTGCGTCCTTTCTCATAAGAGATACACCAGCCCTAGACCCATCACAATGAACAACCAAGTTATTCAAAGTAATGAGTCCTTTTCACTTGTTGACATTTCTGTGGATCGAAATCTCAATTGGCACCAACATGTCACATCAATTGCAGAAGCGGCTACTAAGAAATTAGGTTTCGTCTTCCGGGCTCGCAAACACTTTTCACCAATTAATCTCTATACCTTATATACTTCACAAATAAGACCAAACCTTGAATACTGCTCCCACATCTGTGGTGCCGCTGCCGCTTCTACACTCGCTTTCCTGGACTCCACTCAGAAGAGAGCTATACGTCTCATCGATGCCTCTACCCTCACCCAAAGGCTGCCATCCCTTGCCCACCGACGTGCCGTTGGTGACCTCTGTCTCTTTTATAGGTATCTGCACGGGCACTGCTCAGAGGAGCTTTCTGCCATAGTTCCTTCACCTGCTGCCCCCAACAGATCTACCAGGGGAACAGAGCGAATGCACCCTTTTACTGTCCAGGTTACCAGACATAGAACATCTTGTTATGCCCGCTCTTTTGTTCAGAGGACTTCCAAGTTGTGTAATTCCTTGGCGGCACATGTTTTTCCTTCTCCTCCGAACTTCCAGACCTTCAAGTCCAGAATTAACAAGTTGCCTCTTTCCTCCTTGTCGACACCCACGGTACGATAATATTTAGGTTGTAAGCCCTCGTGGTGTGTTGTTGAAATATATACTGCCTGGTTCATCACCGTGATGGCGACCCTGTCGTACATCTCACAATGTTCTACGATGCTGGCTACCATAGCCGTATTACTTTATAGGTGTATTCTCGCTGTAATTCGTATACCATACTGATTAGCTCTACTGAGAGCGAAACCGGTCTGGGGTTCTAACTATGGTGAGAATACATCTAGTCTTACATACATTGTCCCTATATTGTGGAAGAAATGGGCCAGGGCTGACATTTACAAAATGGTTAGTTGGTGGTACACAGTCTCTATTTTACAACATTTTGTGTTATTTGGAGCTGTCGTGACAACATACTACCTGGTTCCTCACCGAGATGGCGACCCTGTTGTACATCACACAGTGTTCTAGGAGGCCGGCTACCATAGCCGTATTACTTTATAGTTGTGCGTTCTCGCTGTAATTAGTATACCGTACTGATGAGCCTTAATTAGAGCGAAACCGGTCTGCTGTTCTAATTATGGTGAGAATACATCTAGCCTTACAATAACCCTTTTCATTTAAATTTCTGGACTGAAACTCACCCCTGCTAGAGGGATAAACTGACATGGTTGAAAATACAGGCAAAAGTTTGCTTTTTGGAGCAAAAATCGACATGAACGAGCGATTGTTTCTTAAATAACAGGAAACATGAAAAGTGGGGGCTGTTTCGTTTCCGCTACATCACTCTGTATATTACGAGGCACAGTCAAACGACGACCTTGAAAACGTTGTCAAACAAAAGTTATTGAAGCAATGTAAAAAAAAAACAAATATGTCATTTTTCGACGTAGTTCTCATTACGTTCTGTGAATCCCTCCACCGCGTCGGAGGTTCCTGAATACCCAAGAAAACAATTGTTTTGGTGGTGTGCGCAGTCACTTATGCACCGGGTGAATATCACTTCATCGTTATCCTGAGGTTTCTGTCCACCTGGTGCCTCTATAACAGGACCAAAGAAAGATACGATAAATAATAAATTGTCCGTGGAAACTTTGGTTAGTGTACTAGATTGAACAGGTTTTTACTGACTTTTTTTCCACCTTTTAAAAACTCAATCACTGCGTCTTGGAACACTTAAAATTCTTATGAAAATTCCTTAACATTACGTACTTGGTATATCAGGACTTTTGTAGTCGTGTTTTGAGACACTGAATATATAACTTAACCTTCTCAGCTAAGAGGGTATTACATAAGCACCTAGTGACTGTGCTAGTGAGAGTCGGCGAGGCTGAGGTCGTTGCTTTTCCGGGGTAGCTAGGGCATAGCTGATGCCATCACCAGCGCGCTATCCTGGCCGTTATCCTGCCGATGGCACACGGTGTGTAGCTGGGATCCAGGAATAGCCTGTTCTCGCTGCTGCCGGTTGCGGTCGTCCTGGCAACTGCCAACTCAGCTCATTGACGTTCGTGTGTCCTGCGACCTTCACCTCTCTCCTGCTGCCGTTATCCTGCCTGGTGCCTGCCCTCTTGGCTTACCTCGTCTCTCTTTAATACACATCCGAACAGGAGGCAGAGTCCCTGCAGTTCCGTTATATACACGTGGCGACGTGATAAGGATAAATAAACACTATGCCTAGGACAATCATATGTAACAGGCTGTTTCTTTCGATTGTTAGTATCGTCTTCATAGAAACAAATCCCATTTATGCCATAAATGTAAATAACCGTATTTCTAATGGGCAAACATTGAAAAATCAGCCACTTTACTACAACAAATTAATTTTGTTTAGATTTTAAATTGACGAAAATTCGTCCCACTACTTGTTACCTTCTTCAAAGAAAAGTTTTAAGTACAAGAACCGCGGTATGTTGAGTTTGATACTCACGACCTCTTCCTTTGTTTGCTTCGCACTGCCCAAGGTCCTATATTTGTGGGCTCTCCAGACTAGTGCCAGCTTACATAGAAATTTAGATATCTAGATAATAGTTCGTAAGAATAAATTGTTTGTGCCGACGTCAAAAGCAAAGTAGATACTAGGGAGGAATTTCTCTTCAATCAAACAGATATGCTAATGTAACAAAATATGGACTCTATTCATATAAATTAAAATGGGAATAGCGAATACAATGAAATAAAATGATTAATCAATCTCAAATAAACATTGATTGCACACAAATAGAAATCAAATAGACAGCAAGAATTTCAAGAACAAGAAATTATTAATTTACATACATATGCCAAAACAATAAGATAATGATAGTTGCATATTAATAAAATGTTAAAGGATATTAAAGAGAGTATTATAGATTAGATATTTTACAAAGTTTGCTACTTACAATGTAAAAAAAAAGACTATGTGTTTAGATTTACAAAAATTGACAAAATCTTAGAGATTAAACAGAAAATATATAGTCATGCTGACAGCACCTCCCTGACATTGTTTAAGCTCAAACTTGATTACGTGATTTTGAAAGTTCAGGTTATTAAAACTTCAGATGTTAGATTTCGGCATGAACATTTTGCTGATTCAGAGAAAAGATTTGTTTAGACTCACCAGTATTCCGGTATTAGGTCACCTTATGTCCCTGTGAAGATGCTTTCCAGGTGGGATCAATTATGAGTGCCTGACACAGATTCCATACTCCAATAAGAGCGGAAAAGCTGGGGAAAACGACTGGGACTTCCCATAAGAGATTATTGGACCGGTGAATGCCATTGCTCCAATACTACAAGACCATTTGACACCTATGTCGATGTTTTGAATTTGCTTAATGCAAATCTCAATTAAACGTGAGTTTGCTTAAGTAAAATTCACTACCAATTGACTTAAGGTTTGATAATAACCAGGAATTCTTTCTGATTACGGCAAGAAATCAGCAATATGGAACAAAGAACCACGAGTTAGTTCGCGTTTTATTGCTGAATACGATGCTTATTTAAACTCGAAAATCACTTGAATTACTCCGAACAATCACTGACAATAATTATTAGGTAGTACAGACAGAAAAAAAAACATTACAACCCCGTTTTAAGATAATTTAATAGCCACGGAAACTGACGGGTGTTCACTCTATGAACTCTCAGCAGAGAGTCCTCGCTAATGTGTCGGGTTCTGCAACTCCTACTCGCTGCACGCAGAAATTCTCACCCTGACCATTGCTGGCTGTGCGCGAGCTCTCTCTAGCCTCCATTCTTCGAATGAGATAAAACGAGAATTCCAATCGGTGGCGAAGTCGCGACCTCCCGTGTCCACAGTTGAAGGTTTTGCCGGCAATTCTCTGCAACGTTTCCAACGGTCTTTCTTGGGTAACATCACCGGAAAATTACAGATAAACAATATTTTGTTCTCGAATATTCTTAACGTATATTTTATATGCTTATTTCGTTCCTGGAAATATTTCAGTAATAATGCGAGGTAGTTTCCCATGGCAAACATATATTGAATTTTAATCGTACAAATTAGAAATGCAGTAAAGGAGTTTACGGTACTTGAAGATTTAGCGACTTTTAATGAAAATAATTTTGAAATTAAAACATGAATTGCCTTACAGATATTGGATTGTCGGCTATTAATTAAGTATCTCACGGGTTTATCTGGAATAATTAAAGCAGTAACGAAACGTAATCGTTACATACTATTACTACTATCACGCCACGCCATTTACATAAAAGGGGGGCACTCCACAAAGCCAGCCCAATTTCCTAACAATATTTCTCCATGCAGTTTTGCCTGACATGCTATTTTCGCTTTATAGTACACTCTCTCTTATTACGCAAACTTCTGACATATTATCTCTCATATTTACTTTCAATTGAATGTGACATTACAATAGTAGACTCCATTCATTTCTTACTTTGGCCCTTCTTGTCTTACCCGTTACCCATGTCAGGTAGCCCATTCCAACAGCATTAAATTTTCTTATATGCTTTGCCTGATCCACCCAACATTCACAGCCACATAGTACAGTTGGGATCAGTACGCTGTTATACCGTCCGTTCCGAAAAAAGGCCGGCTCCCATATCTCTAGATATTTTTGTGGTATCGAATTGAAATTTACAGAGCTAAAATAAAATATCCTGCTTTATACACTAAAGCTAATGGGAACACCTATCAGCTTCTCAGACATCTCAACTTGTTTATTTTAAAATGGAACCTCCTGTATATTGTTACATATTTGAATACAGCGCTTCCTCCCAAATACACTCATACCAGATTTCATGTGTCCATCTTCGACAACAACGAAGATATTTGAAAAACATTTCTAGATATAGCCGCTTATGGATTTTAAACAACAAACATATTTGTACGATTCGACATTGACAGTTCCAATATTTGACTTGTGTGCGCATTATTGTTGATGAATGTAATTGTTTTATAATATAATACCTATAGTATTTTGCGTGATATGAAATAAGTTGACGTTGAAGGAGAAAACTGACATGTGTAATGTGTATTTACAATCGGGAAGAAATAGCTATCAAGCGTTGCGTTTGTATAGAGATGAATTTGATGCAAAGCAACTTCCCAATAGAAGAATATTTCGCAAACTTGAGCAGACTTTAAGGCGAACTGCATACTTCGTGACGGCCAAGCGCCAGCATGAAATAAAAACTCGACTTTGAACTTAATGTATTATTGTGTCTAGAAGAAAATCCTAGAACTTCATTTGAAACGAGTATATCAGAGATCACTGTTCATCGTATGCTCAAAAAACATCATAAAAGAGCCTCTAAGGATTCCCTAGTACAAAAATTGCAGGAGGAAGATGGTCCAAGAAGACCGGAATTCTGCAACTATTTCTTGCAAAGTTAACAACAGGATCCTTTGTTTTATACAAAAATCTTATAGACCGATGAATGTACTTTTTAGAATAAAGAAATGTTCAACCAAAAGCATCATTTTCATTGGGACTTTCGAAATCGTAGAAACGTAATTGAACGAAATGTACAAATACGTTTTAACTGAATGTTTGGTGCGGTATTCTTGGCAATAAAATAATTGACACTATTTTCATTGACATGCAACTTAGCGCAGAAAGATACAATGTCCTTCTTTTGAACTTGAAAAATTATATTGAGGGATTCTCTCTGGCTTAGTTAACAAGACGGTGCCCCTGCACATAGCGCTGCTATTAATGTCGAATACTTAAACGAGGAGTTCCAAGGAATCGGATAGGTATTAATCGGCCAATTTGATGACCGGCGAGATCACCTCACCTCACTCCTTGGGTTTTTGTGTTTATATATATATATATATATATATATATATATATATATATATATATATATATATATATATATATATATATATATATATATATATATAAAAGTTTTTACCAGTTTCGACAAATGTAGACATCTTGACAACAAGAATAAGAAACGCTTGCGCGAATCTTAGTACACAAATGGTTTTGAATGCAGCCCGAGGTGTACTAAGAAGGTGCCAAACGTGCATTAATAGAAACGTTTTGCATTTCGAACAATATTTACAGCTTTGCTATTAATGTTGTTTTGTTATTAATGTTTGAAAGTTCTCGTTTTAAGTTCTTCTGCATAGATAACTATGTTTCTTTTATTTCCTTGGTGAAAGGTTTCTTCAAATATCTCCGTTGTTGTCGAAGATGAACCCATGAAACTTGGTAGGAATGTATTTGGGAGGAAGCGCTGTATTCAAATATGTAACAATATACGGAATGTTCTATTTAAAATAAACAAGTTGAGATGACTTCCTGGTAAACCGAAAGCTGACTGGGGTTCTCATTAGCTTTATTGGAAATTTTATTTTAGCCTTATAAACGTTAATTCCATGCCACAAGAATGTCGAGAGATATGGGAGCAGGCCTTTTATCGGAACGGATGGTATACAGCGACTTTTGCCTTTTTAGATACACATTCACTTCTAGCTACAGTAAGAATGGCTCTCAGTACCTTTTTACCTGAGTTTACCCTACTTTGTCTATCATCATCTATTCTCCCGTTGTTTGAACACAATCTTCTTTTATTCCCTTAGGGCTCGTCTGCGTCTTTGCCGCCCCGATAGCACCACAGCATTTGGCTTATAGTCCATGCCCTTTGTCTTTTCTACTCCACCTATTCCAAAATCACTGTGCCTTGAACTAGTCGTCACAGCAACTGGTAGGGTGTTTTATATTGCTCTGTCTCCGGTCTAGGCTGCCCGCAGATCAGTTGCGGTCCAGAGCTTTATACACGCACAAGATGTGCCGGGATGATTCCTCCCTCTCGCCGCAGAGTCTGCATGCCAGGTCCCCCTCGAAGCACCCCATTTTATGCAGGTGTTTCTTGACGACCATCTGTCCCGTCAAGTGTCTTGTTCTGTTCCTGAGCTGTCCTCTGCTAAGATTTAGCAGCTCCACAGCTCTCTTTGAACTGGGTTCCTCAATTACTGACGTACGATGTCTGAGCCTTGGACAGTCTGCCCAGTACACCTTATGTTCGTTTCTGACCCAGGACGTAATGGATCCCCTGACAGTGTCCTTCACCACACCCAGGACCAGTTCTGATCCCATAAATGGGTCTCCTGACCCTCTCTTCGCGAAACTGCCAGCTTCTTAATTGCCTTTGATCCCCGAGTTACCCGGAACCCAGATGAGGGTGACCTCATTCAGCTCAGCGAGGTCGCTCGTCTCGTCGCGGCATTCACTTACCAGCCTGGAATTTACCCGTGGGCTACATAGGGCCTTAAAGGCTCCTTGGCTGTTTGTGGCTATGAGGATCCGCCTGCTGGTGTAGCCCCTCCTCTTTATCTCTCGCACGCAGTGTAAGATTTCGTAAATTTCGGCCTGAAAGACCGTTGCATGAGCTCCGAGGGAAATACTGTGACTTACCCTCGGTCCTTACGAATAAACACCTGCCCCCGTCCCACGCTCGCCGACGGATCCGTCCGTGAACCAGACGAGCGCGTCCCGTGGTAAGCCCGGCGTCTACCCCCGCCATGCCTTACGGTCGGCGATTTACACTGTAAAATTGTTTTCCCTGCAGATTCGCGGGCTCGCGAAGTCTGACCTCATTTCGAGCATGGCCTCCTTCACGATCTCCTGAATTTACAGTGGCCCCTGCAGCCTGGGTTGATCTTCAGTCTACCATTGCAGGCTAGTTTGTATAGTCCTACCCTGGCCTCCCCCATAAATGTATCATTTTACTGGACTAATAAAAATTGCTCTGTAATATTAACCTAGGTTTTGGGTTGGAATCCGATTAGATAACATTTTAATTCGTTATTTGTTCGTGACTACATTGTAATAAAACCTTATCACGAGCACTGCTCAGAGGAGCTTTCTTACATAGTTCCTCCACCTGCTGCCCCCAACAGATCTACGGGGGGAACAGAGGGAATGCACCTTTAAAAATGTATAATCACCTTTCGAATGACTTTAGAGACTGTGATGTGTGTGGAAAATAAAACTTAAAAAGTTTTTAGAATCGCAGTCTTTTTATACTCTATCTGATTTTTTTTTATTCTTCAGTATTTATAAAATAGGTGCCACTTGCTTATTTACTGTTTTGATGTATGTTTATGTTTAACACTATTGGTTTTATCTAAGTTTTGTTTTGTCCGGTTTGGTTGGTACATTGTTTTTGTGACTTTATTTTGCCACGACAGAAAGTAATTTTGTTATTAATATATGTATATTTATTTATGAATTCTTGAACTGTAAATATCATAAATTTTAGTATCATTAAGCAAACATGTATCAGGGATTTTAGCTCACTTTGTGCTTTCTATTGTGACGTATATTGCCATGTAGTTGGATATTCTGAATAAAGAGTAAATAATAATAATAATATTTCCAAATCGGTGGATAGGGAGGTCAGGATCGCTAGAATGGCCAGCATAATCACCCGATCTTACCTTATTAGACTTCTTCTTATAGGGATATGTAAAAAAAAAGGCATACAAAACTTCTAGTATGGTATACAAAACCACGCGATTTATGCCCAGTTTCACAAAGCTCGATTAAATATTTAACGGCCGGTTAGTTAATCAGGGCTTCAGGCGACCAATCACAGCTTCAAAATATTTAGTTGTCATGGCAATAACCTAAATTATAGTCTGTGATTGGTCGTCTAAATCACTGATTAACTAACCGGCCGTTAAATATTTAATCAAGCTTTGTGAAACTGGGCATTAAAGTATTTAAATCATTTTTATTTTTCTTATTTTAAATGTAATTGTCTATTCCATGCTGTAGCCTTGATAAAGAAATAAAACTATTTGGAAAGCTTGGCAATATAGTCCAAAGTTTTTATATTGCAACTGACAGCTAACCCACAATTTTTTGAGACAGATATATATATATATATATATATATATATATATATATATATATATATATATATATATATATATAATGTAATGTTAATCACATATTTATAGACTAGCACTATTTAATTTTTAATCAACAAAATCAACTTAGTTCTGGTAATTTTCCAAGTTCATATCCGCTTGGCTTATTTTTCTTTTCTTCGGAACGATTTCATTAACTCCAGACGACAGAGCCTTTTCATGCAAAGTTACAAAGTTGCTGGAAAGGTTTAATCTGATGTATAAAGTGAGAGACTGAATATTCATAAGGAAATGGCAGTTTACAGAGACTTGTCGTCTCTTGCTTAAGTAGGAAATGACGAGTTGTTGGAAAAACAGTTCCTTTCATGAGGAGAAAAAATAAAAGGGATTTGTTGTCGTAAATAGTCATGATTCGACGCAGTTAGACTAAAACAAAGAAGTCTGGACGCAGTAAATACATTATGGTAACACACTTTCAGAAAAATATTTCAAAACACGGAAATTAACAAAGTGATTAGTTTGCGTGAAGCCATAGAAAATATCGCGGAAAGTTGAGAAAAAAGTTACTTTCCTTAAGACAATGCACGAAGTCATAAGTTAGTTATCATACCAACTGCCCTGTATTCAAAGTACTGGAATTAGAGCATCCGTCTTATTCGACAGATCTAACACAAAGCTGGCTGTTTAAGAGTTGTGAATATGTTGGAGCATCATTCGAAAAAGTGTGTTTAAGTTACGGACGATTATTTATTTAAATACCTAACAGAACAGAGTTCCCATTATAGGATATTATTGATAAAACAAGTACATATATTCATATAGAATTATGAAATACAATAGCCCTAGATTAATAATTGAAAAACAAAAAAAAACAATTAAAGCATATCCTATATACATTCTAAGAATATTAAAATTGCATTCAAAGTAATATAAATAATAATGCAAAAAATTTCAAATAACAAACAAACATAACTCATATAAAATTATAAAAGTAATAAAACCAAACGTTAATCAATATAAACAGGCACACAACTACAGCGACTGCAGTGATGTTAAAGAATTATACGTAAAACAAAGCTTAAAATATAGTTGAGTGGATCCACATTTGTATCACAATTTTGACTAACCAACCCCCAAGTCGACAATCATGGTGCTTCATCCTCAAATATTAGTTGTGGAATATGTGTAGTCATGAACAAAATATTGCTTTTTCCTGGTAAATGACACGACTAAGTTCAAGGCCAGACTTGAAAAGGTCAAAGCTCACAAAACGCTTCTACACAATCCCAGTCAAGAAAACCGTCAAGCATTTAACGACGCAAGAAACTGCTATGTCCGCATTCTTTCTGAGGCAAAAAACTCCTTTAATAACCACATCAAAAACAAAGTCCTATTAAGCTCCAACGGCGGCAAACCCTTCTGGACTTTTGCTAAATCTATTGGGAATAATTTCTGCAAAAGCACGTTCCCACCTCTTGTCTCAGGGGATGAAATGGTTTCTACCGCCCTGGGCAAGGCTGAACTTTTTGCTTCGTTGTTCGCCAGCAATTCTACTCTCAACCCACCTCCAAATGTTCAACCATCAACAGTCCCCAATGTCGCGCATAAAATGACGGATATCATTTTCAAAACTAAAAAGGTACGGAAGATGCTCTCTTCTCTTAATACCAGGAAAGCCTCTGGCCTTGACGAGATCCCAGCAATTGTTCTCAAAAAATGCGCACCAGAACTTGCTCCTGTCCTGACTTGTCTATTTCAGATATCTTACAATAAAGGCATATTCCCTAGTAACTGGAAAACTGCTCGAGTACAACCCATCCCCAAGAAAGGATCCAAAGCGCTTCCTAGCAACTACAGGCCTATTTCTCTCATTTCAGTCGTCTCTAAAGTGATGGAAAAGTATATAAACACCGAATTACTAAAATTTCTGGAAAACACAGTCTAATCCACGACAGGCAGTATGGATTCCGTCAGCGCAGATCGACTGCTGACCTCCTTTCTTTTGTCACCCATTCTTGGAACAAGTCTATGGAACTACACGGTGAATCCCAGATTGTCGCTCTAGACATATCCAAAGCATTCGACCAGGTCTGGCACGCAGCGCTGCTTAATAAACTTCCGGCCTATGGCCTACCACCAAAACTTTGTACCTGGACAGCAAATTTTCTCTCCAACAGGAGCATTTCTGGTGTTGTGGATGGCCATTCCTCTAAACTGTATCCAATTAATGCAGGAGTTCCTCAAGGTTCCGCTTTCGCTCCTACTTTGTTTCTTCTCCACATCAATGACCTCCTCTCTAGCACATCCAACCCACTTCACAGTTACGTGGACGACAGCACCCTCCACTCAAATATACAATACTCTAAGCCTGTCTCTTTAGCCCAATTAGAGTTCTGTCTCCGTGGATCTCCAAAAAATATTAGACTGGGGAAGTAGAAATCTTGTACAATTCAACCCCACCAAATCTCAGTCTTGCTTTATTTCTCATAAGAGATACACCAGCCCTAGACCCATCACAATGAACAACCAAGTTATTCAAAGTAATGAGTCCTTTTCTCTTGTTGGCATTTCTGTGGATCGAAATCTTAATTGGCACCAACATGTCACATCAATTGCAGAAGCGGCTGCTAAGAAATTAGGTTTTCTCTTCCGGGCTCGCAAATACTTTACACCAGCTAATCTCTATACCTTATATACTTCACAAATAAGGCCAAACCTCGAATACTGCTCCCACGTCTGAGTTGCAGCTGCCGCTTCTACACTCGCTATCCTGGACTCCATTCAAAAGAGAGCTATACGTCTCATCGGTGACGCTACGCTCACCCAAAGGCTGCTATCCCTTGCCCACCGATGTGCCGTTTATTGATCTTCTCTATTTTATAGATATCTGCACGGGCACTGCTCAGAGGAGCTTTCCTCCATAGTTCCCCCACCTGCTGCCCCCAACAGATCTACCAGGGGAACAGAGCGAATGCACCCGTTTACTGTCCAGGTCACCAGACATCGAACTTCTTGTTATGCCCACTCTTTTGTCCCGAGGACTTCCAAGTTGTGGAATTCCTTGCCGGCACATGTGTTTCCTTCTCCTCCGAGCCTCCACACCTTCAAGTCCAGAATTAACAAGTTGCCTCTTTCCTCCCTGTCAACACTCACGGTACGATAGTATTTAGGCTGTAAGCCCTCGTGGTGTGTTGTTGAAATTAAAAAAAAAAAACTTTGTGATATTCATGTCAAGGTAATTTACTTCACACCATTTGTGTACCTAGTTTAGTTCAACTTGCAGTGCAATGATATCGTCCAGAGAATCAATCTGTGTATATAATATCTTCAAATCATCAACAAAAAGCAGGTTGCCACACCCAAGAGTCACATTATGTTTAAAAATAAAAAAATAACAAATTGGCCCTGATACACAGACCGTGATATGCGCGCAGTGTAACATGGTTGACTTGGCGAGAGGCATTTCACGCGCCGATGATCCAACAGGGTGTCGGCTTGTACCACAGCATTGGAATATTATGCTGTGTTTGCATGACCTTAAAGAACCTAAACTGACGATTTAAACAGGCTCGTGCAAGGCTCTCTTTTAGCACCCCAGGCTCGCCGTATTGGTAGCCAGTTCCGTGGTGTAGTGAATTTTGTCGAAGATGAACGTACAATATCCGCTGGCAGGAGAGCTATAATGACATTTCCCATGACCTACATCTGCTAAAGATCTGGTTAATTAAATGCTCATCAATCCGGACAAAACAATTTACATCAACTTTACATATAAGAACAGTGTTAGATTTCGAAGTCCCCTACGATTTCACTGTAACTGTGACCAAACAACCTGCGACTGTCCAGACTTGAAACAAGTTGAAAGAACCAAGTACATTGGAGCAGTTTTTGAAGAACACATGTCCTTCAAACCTCATGTAGAATCAGTAGAGAACAGACTCAAATTTGCTCTCAGTAAATTCTATTTCATCAAGAAACTCCTACCAATAAATTTGAAAAGAAATTCTACTTTGCAATGGTGCAGTCTGTTCTGAGTTATACTTTGCAATGGTGCAGTCTGTTCTGAGTTATGGGATTGTTGTGTGGGGAGGCATCTATAAGACAAATTTACACTCTATAGAAATCATACAAAAGGCATTTGTAAGATGTATACAATGAGTTGGCTTGAACATACAGCACCTACATTTGAAACCTTGAAAATCCAAACATCAACAATTAGAACCGTAGACCGGTCTTGCATACTTTGCCTTACATACTTTGTCCATATATTAGGGTAGAAATGGGCCAGGGCTGACAATTTACCAAATTGTTAGTTGTATACAGTCTGTATTTTTTTAACACTTTGTGTTATTTGGAGCTGGCGTGAAAACATACTACTTGGTTCCGCAACTAGGTGGCGGCACGTCCACCACTCACTGAGTGTTGAAAGGCTGGCTACTATAGCCGTATTACTTTATAGGTGTATTTTCGCTGCAATTAGTATGCCGCACTGAAGAGCTCTAATGAGAGCGAAACCGGTCTATGGTTCTAATTGTTGCGAGAATGCATCTAGCCTTACATACTTTGTCCCCATATTAGGGTAGAAATGGGCCAGGGCCGACAATTTACTAAATTATCAGTTGGTTGTATACAGTCTCTATTTTTTTAACACTTTGTGTTATTTGGAGCTGGCGTGACAACACACTACTTGGTTTCGCAACTAGGTGGCGGCACATACACCACTCACTGAGTGTTAATAAGGAATTGATTACAGAGGAGATACTCCTACTAATGAAACAAAGGTCATTCAAAACATGAGATCCAAGCAAATACAGGTCCACAAATATATTGATAAAGAGAAAAATTAAGGAACCCAAAGAGAACTGGTTGAGTGCGAAATGTCAGGAAGTTGAAGTTGAAGAACTTAAAAAAGATTAACGAGATGGTAGGAATGAGAAAATCTAGACAATCGAGACAACTAAGAGACACCAATGCTAATGGTACACTAATAATAGATGTGATATAGAAGCTGGAGAGATGGATAGAGTACGTAACAAAATATTTCGAGGACAAGAACAGAGGAGAGAACCAAGATGAATACATAGAAGACACATGACCTGAAATAATGATAGAAGAAATAGAATATGCACATAAACATGCCAAAGATGGGAAGGCTAGTAGACACGACGAGATTCCTGTGGAGCTGCTCAAATTTATTATGAACAGAGAATCTATCACAATGATGCTAGAGGTATTTAGCAACATACATAAAACTGTAATATCACCAAAAGATTGGCTCCGTCGCTCTAATTCCAAAGAGAGCCAACGCAAAAGAATGCAGCGAACATTGTGCTATGGCCCTGATGTCACACGCTGTAGTTTTTTTTTGAAGATAATATACAACAGAGTTTTCAAAAATTAGATGGCGACATCGGTGATACTTAAATGGGATTTAGAAAAGGGATGGGTACTCGAGAAGCTTTGTTTGGAATGAACGTCTTGTCCCAGAGATGTATCGATATGAATCAGAAAGTGTATGCTTGCTGTGTTGATTTTGAGAAGGCATTCGACAGGGTACAGCATGACCGCTTAAGACAGATTCTACTGAGTAAGAATATAGATAATAGGGATATAAAAATAGTCTGTAATTTGTACTTGAATCAACTAGCGAAAGTGAAAGTGTAAAACAACTTAACACCAGAAATTGATATATGTCGGGGAGTGCGTCAGGGTTGTGTGCTCTCGCCTCTTTTGTTCAATCTGTATAGCGAAACAATTTGTCAAAGATCACTATCAGAAATGTCCGAAGGCCTGCTGATAAATGAAAAAACGCTCAATAATATTATATATGCAGATGACACCCTCGTATTAGCAGGCACAATAGAAGAACAACAATATCTATTACAAAGGCTTAAAAATGAATCTCAAGAAAACCAAATTCATGGTAATAACAAAGAACCAGAGCATAAGAGCTAATCTCGTTATCGACGATACACATATTGAAAAAATATCGTCCTATATACACTTGGGTGCATGTATCACAGACAACACCGATCAAACGAAGGAGATCAAAAGTCGAGTTAAAATTGCCAGAACAGTATTCAACCAAATAAGAAGGATATTCTGCAACCGGGACATCAGCATTAGTATGCTGAGATGCTACCTTTTCTCCACTCTCCTTTACGGAGTGGAAGCTTGGACATTGAAGGGCAGAAACATAAAAACATATAAGCTTTTGAAATGTGGTGCTACCGGCGAATTCTCCAAATCTCGTGGGTGGATGGTGTGACAAATGCCAACGTAATGCAAAGACTAAACAAACAACAAGAACTACTACAAATTATCAAAAGTCTGGACTCAGCAAGTGCGTTATGGTAGTGAATTTCCATTAAAATGTTTTTAATAGGAAATATGCGTGTTTTTTAAGAAAGCAGGCATCAAATTTGGTAACCAGTATGACACATATAGTAGAAACAATGTGCCATGTTTCATCAAAATAACATTATTGTTTGAGAAAGTACAAAAATTTCCGAAAGTAAACTTAAAGTGTTCCCGAAAAAACCGGTTTCTTGGTCAACCTTATAGGTTTATAGCAAATTGAGATATTCAAATTTGAAGCATTTAATGAAAATTCGCTACCATAACGCACTTGCTGCGTCCTGAATTTCTTTTGTTGCAAAGATGCATTATATTTCGATGGAAAATGCAAAAATGCAATAACATAAGGCGTGTACGACTAAAAAAAAAAGAAAATCTGTATCACCAACGACTTATGGGCCATCCTGTGATTGTAGAAATAATTTTAAAATATGTAGCTCAAGACACCCTATAATTAATGTATACATTTTTTTTATCTTGTATAATAACGGATATATTGAGCTTTATTGATTTTTTACAAAAATTCGACAAAAATTATACCATTAAAGAATAAACTCTATAGCTAAAACTACTGCCAAAGCATCAGAGAAAGGGTTTATTTTTAATTTTACTTTTCTGGAAATATTTTAGTAAAATGAAGGACAATGCAGGTTGAAGCTAAGACTTCAGGGTTTGAAAAACATTCTTCTTAAGACATTTTCTTTCCATAGCCCGTATTATTTTAGGGTTCTTTGCCTAAATATTGCCAATTTTGACGTTGGAAATCGCGACTTTGAGGAAAACCCCAAGTTATTTTTCTTTAAATGCCTATAACTTTTTTATCTTTTAACCTACAGAGCTAAATTTTGGTACGTAATTTGCCTCTAACGATATAAACCTGCGTCGCAAATTTGGTTGTCCTTGCTATGTTATTTCCGGAGACATAATTTTGTTCTAAAGAAAACACCAAATTTTCCGGGAAAACCTGTGCTGATTTTCCTGGCTAACGAACTTATCCAAGCCACTTGCAAAAGGAAGGTATTCACCAAATTTAATCAAAATCGGCCCATTATTTTTTGAGTTATCGGTGTGATACATACATAAGCATATAAAAATTAAAACTGACCCCGGATATGTGCTCTAGGGGGCCTAATTAGCGTTCATTTGAAGAATTTTTTTCTAAATTCAAAAGTCGGGATCTCCTCATTAGTGATTTTTTTTAAAATTTCACTAAAAAGGGAAAGCTGGAAGGTTTGGGTCGTATCAGACGAGGAGCGAAATATGCGTTACTTAGAAATATCATGCAGGGAAAAATCAGGGGTAAAAGGAGCGTGGGTGGAAGGAAAACGTCGTGCTAGCGTAATCTACGCGAATGTTACGAATGCAGCTCAATTGAACTTTTTAGACGCGCAAAAAATAAGATAATATTGGCTATGATGATTTCCAATCTTCGATAGGAAGGGAACGAACAGAAGAAGAAGCAACTGCCTTTCCACAGCAGCTTTAAAACGCACTCTGGGCTTTGGGGCAGTGTCTTTTAACTGGGGACTTAACATGGATATGAATAATAATGTGAAATTATTTTGATGTTATTGCTAGATTATGATTTATTTGTTGCCGGTTTGTCTAGGGCTATGTTGAAAATCAGATTATTTAAACATATCCTACACTGGTTCTGGTTGTGGAGTAAATGCTGAAGTTGAAATAGAGATTGTATTTTTTAGAGACCATTATTAACGCATATATTAAGCTCTTCATCAATCAATCAGGGGAAACTCATGATGATCTACCCTCGTATGTTGTATTTGTTTACACTATCTACGCCGATTTTTGCGACTACTGTTGTTTGCTTAAATAAGACGCTGAAAGTTTTTCGAAATGAAAGCAAATTTTCCATCAGCATTCTTGTGATTCGCTTTTAAACGAACGAGTAGAAATAAGAGCATAAAGACAACGCTAGAATCTTAGCTTCCTTCAATTTCTTTAATAAAGTAATAATGGAGGTGAGTGTATTTTCCTGGTTCATAATACGGAGAATAGTACTTAATGTTTGGTAGAAGAATTTTTTTCGTGAAGCTGTGTAAACATGTCGAAATAAAAAGCCGGTTTACACATATAACGTTATTTATCTGCTCTTAACGCATACATACACACATACATATTTATTCAAGGTGTAAACGGCCTTGAATTTGACCTTCCCGAATGACACTGAAATCCAAGAGATGGCAACTTTCTTTACCGGTTTCATTTCCAGCTCTGACTTTATTTATCGAATCAAAAACGCACTGTACAATAATATAACATAAATTCGACAATAAAGCCCCTGGCATTTTAATGGAATGTTGTCGAGGCGGAGTCATCGATTTTATAGCGCGAAATCTAACAGTATATTTTTCTGCGGTTCCGTTCCAAAATAAAACTAATCCCATTATTTCAACTACCCTCCGATACTCGCTTTTATTTTTGTAATAGTGATACTGGAGAAGAGTCTCAGAGATTCCGATTAGTTTATGTTAGTCAAGAAGCTTAAGAATTATAGGTACCAGGATAAACTCTTGGTGTGGACCAATTAACAGCGAAGCATTTAAAAAATTCTAGTAGAAACATTTGCTAAACTGATTACGAATTGTGATGAAGCGGGAGAGCTGCGTGAGTTTAGACCCGACTGAGAAATTATAGAAGCAGCGCTGAGCACTTGAAACAATACAAAAAGTTCGGGAGGCAGCAAGTGCGTTATGGTAGCGAATTTTCATTGAATGCTTCAAATTTTGATAACTAATAATTAAGAATAATAATAATTTTCTATAAACCTAGAAAGTTGAATTTTGGTATGTACTAAGGTTTTTCCCACATATAAAAATTGAAACTGACCCTGGATATGGGTTCTAGGGGTCTTAGTTCACGCTCATTTGAAAAAACTTTTGCAAAATCTCACCATTGATACCTCTCTATTAGTGAATTTTTTTTAATACAAATTCACTAAAAAGGATATTTGAGATAGAGATACATTATGCTTTTGTATATCTGGAAGAAGCAGTTGATATTATTTCATATAATAAAGATAGCGAAATTGGATTAGAGAGATAGGGGGATTATTTCTATTCTGCTCAAAAAATACCATAATAGATAATAGAGAGTTGGTGTGTAACATATGTAATACGTTAACATTAAGGTCTTGACTGACATAGCCATGGTCTACGTCTCTCGTGGCTAAGTAAAAACAGTATTACGGCCTTCCTTTTTACCGTTTGCAAGAACTCCCTGTTAACGGATATGAAAGGTATACGGCAAGGATCCGTATTATTGCCATATTTGTTAAATTTATTTATAAAAGATACATAAAATAGGTTAATGGAAAATATGGAAAAACTAATATCAACGAAGTACGGTTTAGTTGCAAAAGCTACGCAGATGGCAAAGCGCTGATGGGATAAATGGAAAAAGAATTGCAAAAGAGGCTGAGGGTACTGGATATTGTATTAAGAAGAATGAGAATAAAAATGACACAAACAGAAGTAATTAAGCCTGGAAGCCTGATCTGGCACACGGACGGATCAAAGAACGAGACAGTCGCCGAGGCATGTGTACATAGCGTGAGGTCTGGAACGGACATAACCAGTCCTCTGTGCAGGCGTGCCACGGTTTTTTGAAGCACTTTTTCCATCCGGATTTAGGAGTTGCCAACACATGCATTTTGAATCCATTAACCGTTTACCACGATAATATTATTGGACAGGAATTTTTAAACAATTTTTTGGAGTACAGGTACACTCCATGCTTCTTAGACATAACAACGCCCTCCTCAGATCATAACGGAAGCACTTGCATTGACAACTTTTCATGCAAACGAATAACACAAACTTCGATTCTTATAAGATAACTAACCATTTCAGTGACCATTATCCATTATTTGTAACTATAGATAAATTTGAGACAAAGCAGATAAATGAGACAAGTTTGAAATCAACCAATTAGAGTAAATAAAAAAGAACTGCTAATAATATTGACTGGTACTGCATACCATCTATGCAGGATCCCAACTCCGCCGTCAACACACTGATTAAGCCAATAGACGGTTGCGTTGAAAAAGCCACTGTGCGTAAACAATTGAAAGGTAAGAGCAGGGTTTCAGTACCGCGAAAGGTATGGATTACGGCTGCGATCATTGTATCTTGCAGAACCAAAGAGACTTTGTGCAGTCTTTGGAAGAGAAAACTTACAAGTGAAACTCTAAAACTTGAATATAAAAATTATTGAGTTCCGTGACTCTGGTGCCCGAAGATCTTCCGGTTCTTCCTATGTAGACAGCCGGGGGTACCACATTATAAGCAATAAACACCCGAATTCTTCAGGTCTGGGATGCTATCCTTGTTGTGAATGAATAAATTGTTGACAGTGTTTAAAGACTTAAATGAAAACCTGACATTGTCACATTTGAGAGCCTTGACACAATAGGTGAACGGGAAATACGATATCCTCTCAGGTTGAGCGAGGGCTAAGCTGGTGCTCGCTTCTATCAAGAGCTGACGGCTCTTTCGACTATGTTGAGTGGGTACTCGTTGTTGACTGCGAGTTGTTTGATGAGGTTTAATTCTTTGACGAAGTCAATACCCGACAGTGGGATTCTGAACAATCTGTCAACCAAAAATCTGAGAGAATCCCACTGTAGGAGATTGACTTCATCAGATAATTAAACATCATCAAACAACTCGCAGTCAACAACGAGTACCCACTCAACATAGTCGATAAGTTTGTCAAGCACCAGCTTACCCCTCGCTCAACCTGAGAGGATATCGTATTTCCCGTTCACCTACTGTGGTCCCGTTTCCAATGCCGTTGTCAAGGCTCTCAAATGTGACAATGTCAGGTTTTCATTTAAGTCTTTGAACACTGTCAACAATTTATTCATTCACAACAAGGATAACATCCCAGACTTGAAGAAGTCGGGTGTTTATTGCTTAAAATGTGGTACCCCCGGCTGTCTACATAGGAAGAACCGGAAGATCTTTGGGCACCAGAGTCACGGACACCTTAGAAGTAGAAACCAGCTCAACAATGTCAGTATTTGGTTACCATTTTAGGGAGAGTTGCCACTGCTTCAACAAAAATACAGATGCTAAAATCTTCCACCCTTCAAGCTTTGGCGTAGAACAATTCGTCTTAGAAGAAATTGAGATTTTCAAACATTCCAAGTGTCAAGCCAGTGATGTTTTGAACTTGTCCAACACGGATGTAACTAACTTTCCTTCATTCTATAGCCAATTGGTTTAATAGTGCTGCTGAACTCTATGGTTTTCTACATGACCATGAACATTATGTTTTGAAGATGGCTGCTCTATGGCTCCCCTTCCATTCCTTGCTCTTTTGTCATTGACATTTCCCTTTGACACTACTTTCGCACCTGCGCCGGTGCACCCTGCCCGTTTCAAGTTCACATAATGGCCGCCCTTCATCATGGCTGTTAATAATCGCCGATGTTTTCCATTGATTTTTGTTCTTGAAGACAATTTTCTGGCATTATGCAGATGTAGTGTTGCATGGCCCCTGGCACAATGGATGAAGTTGTGACCTGTTGAACCTTCCTGTATAGTTTCGAGTTCAATTTTTTGAGAATTGTTCAAGTGAGTATGGCTCTTTTTGTTCACTTAATGTTTCACAGTTTTCTTTGCCCTAATGGTTCTCATTGGGTTTTTTACTTGACTTTGCCTGCCTATTGTGTTGTTTAACCTGTCAGTTCGTTGGCTTTGCTTTTTGCTTCTACAATAGACTTGTTTACTTAGTGTTCAAATGTCATATATTAGACTTTTGCACTTTCAGTGCTTTTTAGTTGTTTGATGCTTTTAGCTTTGTTAACGTAGTTGCATGTTTAACTTAACTGTTGTTACTCTATCTGTAGTTTTTTAGATTTTAACTCGACTGTTGGTTGATGTTGTACTGTGTGACTTGTGACTTTAACCTTTGACTTTTCTGTGAAAATCACCTTGTCATCATTGTG
Organism: Tillus elongatus; assembly: GCA_964006375.1. Taxonomy (NCBI): domain Eukaryota; kingdom Metazoa; phylum Arthropoda; class Insecta; order Coleoptera; family Cleridae; genus Tillus; species Tillus elongatus. The sequence goes on from OZ023263.1 coordinate 214,676,434, forward strand.
CTCTGACATGCACAATTGCCTACCGGAAAAACTAATGTTTTTCTGACAGACCTATCTTGTTATGTTTGTAGATTTATCCCCTGAAGATGACCTCTTAGAGTGTCGAAACGCGTCGGGAGTAAGAGAAATCTGAAATAAATTTTGGTGTCTGGAGGAGAAGCCGTTTCATTCAACGTTTAATTATGGTAATCTCAGACGGTGTGACGTTCAGAAATGAAGTTATAAAAGATGCGAAATTTAAATATGTGGATGAGACGGTTGAGCGAAGCAGAGGCAACTTGAGACAATTATGGAACATAATTAACTCCAAATTAGGCAAAAATAGAGCTCGAGAGAACGGAGCTATTTATATATGAAAATTCTTTGAAACTTGAGAATAAATCGGAGCTGGCGAGGTCAATAAGCACATATTTCTGTGAGGTGGGTGCAAGTTTGACTACGCAAATTGTCCACCCAGCCAGTCTGAATCACTCAAAACCGGCGTAAAGTAGCATCACCGCCAAGAAAGTTCAAGGTCTGTCATTCGCCAAAAAAGTGATGGCTACGATTTTTTGGGATTGTGAGGGTATCTTACGTAGACTTTAAAGAACGCAACACCACAGTCATCGGGGCATATTATGCAACACTCCTGCATATATTTCTACAAAATATCCGGGAGAAGAAACGTGGGAAACTCACAGGAGCGTGCGTTTACTCCATGACAATCCACTCGTGCACACTGCTGGAATTGCAAAAGCCGCAATTCTTGACCGCGGTTTCGAACAAATTGACCACGCTCCGTATGGTTTACAGTCTGACACACTTAAGATGAAGACACGCTTGTATTTTCTTTATTTTTACAGATGGCGATTTCAATTTTTGTACACATGTAAAACGTCATTAGGCTGTTTGAATAGCTTACCCACTTCAAATGTCAAATATCAACCCAGCCTACTATGATTTCAGAATTAAGGCCGGTTCTCTATATTTTGTGATGCGTTAGAGATGCCAAAAAAAGTTACTTTAAAAAGTTATCCAGAATTCAATTCTAACTGTAGTTGACGAGTTTCTAATTTTTATTTTTTTGTAAACTTTTAGGCAGTCCAAATTTTCCATCAGATTTTAACAGTTAGATTGCCATGGAATCAAGTTAGCACCTTGTAAAATATTGCGATAAATGTCAAATTGACATTAACTGTGAGTCTGTCAGCAAAATGTCTGTTGAACACCTCAGTGTAAGAGAAAAAATTGAGTTACTAAGATTGTTTGGTGATGGTGTTCGAAATAGCAGAGAAGTGGCTGATGAATTCAATCGAAGACATCCAGAGAGAATCCAAGAAGGCGCGAAACTGCAGCAGCTCTGAATGCACGATTTTCTCAAATGGGAAGTGTGGTGGACAATATATCGGCTGTTACAAATAGAAGAAGTAGTGATGATAGCATAATCTTGGCTTCAACTCAAGCCAATCATCAGATGAGTTTACGTCAAAAGGTTGTTGCATTGGATGTAAGTAAAGAAAAAATCAGAAGATGCCTTGTGCTTCATAAAATAAAGCCTTTCAAGCCAAAGTTTCTGCACTCGTTGAGAGAAGGTGATGAACTGAAATGATTAGAATATTGCCTTTGGGCACAAGGTAACTATCTGAATTATATAAAATTTTTAAGTAAAATTTTATTTACAGATGAGGCAACATTCACTACCAATGGAATAGTATCTGCCAAAAATTCCAGATGTTAGTCTGCTAAAAACCCTCACTGGGTTATCAATTGTCAAGCCGAGTATTCACAAAAAGTTAATACGTGGTGTGGAGTTTTAGGGGATAGAATAATTGGTTCCTTTTTTTGACAACACCTTGAACGCAGATCGAATGCTTAATTTTTTAATAATGAATTATGGGACTGTATCGAAGGTATGCCTATCAACGTGCGCCAAGATATGTATTTTCAATTAGACGGTGCATCCATTAACAGCTCTCAGTTAGTCAGAAATTGGCTAAATCTACATTTTCCATCAAGATGGATTCGCAGGAATAGTCCTTTTGAACAGTGGCCTCCTCGGTCTCCTGACATTACGCCACTAGACTTCTATTTCTGGGGTTCTGTTAAAAATAAGGTGTACAAATAAAGGCCCCAAAGTCGCGAGGAACTTTGCGAGAAAATAAGGCAGGCTTGTCGTGAAATAAATATAGCAGAACTAAGAAAAGTAAACGCGTCGAAAAATGCATCAGGCTTGAAGGTGGGCTAGTTGAAGCAGACTACATTTAATAATTTTATATTCAATTTATTTGTACTTTTGTTAAAATTTATGTTTAAGTTAAGGTGAATAAATCACGTACCATTGTTTTCTTTTGATATTGACTATGTTTGTTGTTTCCCTGGCAATCGACCTGTTGAAATCTGATGAAAAATGTGGACTGCGTCTAAAAATTTACAAAAAAGTAAAAATTCGAATTTTGACCTGAAACTCGGTATCTGCAGTTAAAATTGAATTCTTAATAACTTTTTAAAGTAGATTTTTTTTTGATATCTCTAACGAATCATGTAATATAGACAACCGGCCCTATTCCTGAAATCATAGTAGGCTGGGTTGACAACATATCACATTTAAAGTGGGTAGGCTATTCAAACAACGTTTTACACCTGTACAAAAAATGACACCGCTATCTCTAAAAATAAAGAAAAGACAGGCGTGTATTCATCCTAAGTGTGTCATCCTGAATATAGCTCCTACTGACTACTACCTATTTGGAAATTTGAAAGACGACCTTCGCGGGCGGTTTCTCAGTGAGGACGAAGAGGTGAAAGCTACAGTTTAGGCACATCTAGAGGACAAACCAAAAAAAAAATTTGTTCGGGGTATCTAATTGTTGCTGAAACGATGCCCCTACTTTGTTTCTTCTCCACATCAATGACCTCTTCTCTAGCACATCCAACCCAGTTCACAGTTACGCGGACGACAGCACCCTCCACTCCAATATACAATATTCTAAGCCTGTCTCTTTAGCCCAACTAGATGAGGATCGCAGACTCATGGAGGGTTCTATCTCCGTGGATCTCCAAAAAATATTAGACTGGGGAAGTAGAAATCTTGTACAATTCAACCCCACCAAATCACAGTCTTGCTTTCTTTCTCATAAGAGATACACCAGCCCTAGACCGATCACAATAAACAACCAAGTTATTCAAAGTAATGAGTCCTTTTCACTTGTTGGCATCTCTGTGGATCGAAATCTTAATTGGCACAAACATGTCACATCAATTGCAGAAGCGGCTGCTAAGAAACTATGTTTCCTCGTCCGGGCTCGCAAATACTTTTCACCAGCTAATCTCTATACTTTATATACTTCACAAATAAAACCAAACTTCGAATACTGCTCCCACATCTAGAGGGCTGTTGCCGCTTCTACACTCGCTATCCTAGACTCCATTCAGAAGAGAGCTATACGTCTCATCGGTGCCCCTACCATCACCTAAAGGCTGCCATCCCTTGCCTACCGACGTGCCGTTGGTGACCCCCCCCCTCTCTCTCTCTCTCTTATAGATATCTGCACGGGCACTGCTCAGAGGAACTTTCTTCCATAGTTCCTCCACCTGCTGCCCCCAACAGATCTACCAGGGGAACAGAACGAATGCACCCTTTTACTGTCCAGGTCACGAGACAGAACATCTTGTTATGCCCGCTCTTTTGTCCCGAGGACTTCCAAGTTGTGGAATTCCTTGCCGGCACATGCTTTTCCTTCTCCTCCGAACCCGAACCTCCACAACTTCAAGTCCAGAATTAACAAGTTGCCTCTTTCCTCCTTGTCAACACCCACGGTACGATAGTATTTAGGCTGTAAGCCTTCGTGATGTGTTGTTGAAATTTTAAAAAAAAACATTGATTTTAGGGGGGACTACATTGGAAAATTAAATTAAATGGTGAGTCTACGCCGTTTCTTTCAGCCAGGCCGAGAAATTACTTCGTAGCATCTGAAAACATTTTTATGAAAACCTGATACCATACGGCACTTACTGTGTTGGGACTGTGATACAGTGGATACATTTTTTACTTGGAAATTGACGTGTGGTTTATTAGGTGTCAATATCGTGATCAGGGTTCGACATGAAACATACATTTTCATTCAACATTAAAGAGAACGGAATCCCCAATAAGCAGGGAACGCAATTCAAGGATATATTTGGCGTGTTTTATTGCTAAGGGATATGTATTATGTAAAAAGAAAAATAGTTGGAAAAACCAGCCGGAATATTATTCAACAGGTTTTTGATTTGTTTACACAGAGCTGCGAAGGAGGAAATTGAAGTCAAATCTCCTGGTGGTGAAGCCGCGCCCGACAACGAAGTATGAATGGAGTTGAAACAAAAGCTGGATATTTCATATTGATTGGTTCCAGAAACCCCTCAAATATTTTACTCAAATTCGCAACAGTTTTGGGGATTCATTAAAACAACAGCTGAGAATAAAGACAATGCGGTTATCTGTATATCGCCTTTATTCGGTATTTCGGTAATGAAAAACTGAAAATTTCAGTACTGCAGTCTAATTTCATTAAAATATGTAGAAATTAATCTTTAAAATGTTCCCTAAGAAGACTTTTTCCAGAAAAAGGGAACAGAAGCAAATTTATAATGTATGTAATTTTAAGTGAGTGGTAAACGTGTCGCCACCTAGTTGTGGAACCAAGTAGTCTGTTGTCACGCCAGCTCCAAATAACACAACGTGTTAAAAAGATAGATACTGCATACAACCAACTAACAATTTTAGTAAATTGTTAGCCCTGGCCCATTTCTACCCTAATATAGAGACAAAGTATGTAAGGCCAGATGCATTCTCACAACAATTAGAAGCGTAGACCGGTTTCGCTCTAATTAGAGCTCGCCAGTACGGCTGCGAAAATACACCTATAAAATGATACGGCTATAGTAGCCAGCCTTCCAACACTAAGTGAGTGGTGAACGTGTCGCCACCTAGTTGCGGAACCAAGTAGTATGTACTAAAATTGTTGGACCCTGTATCAAATAATTACCATCCCTTAGAATTATACCAACCCCACCATATCTACCCTTATACCTGCAGAACGCATTTGCACGTATAACAACCCTAAACGACCTCTCGTCGGGTCATAACCCAGTCATATTGCAGCTCGGAGATGTCAATGACGAACCCGATCTCCCAAGGAAAAAGGTACTGTGGCCAGTTTTCACAGATCATCTCAAAAACACCCTTGGCAATATTCCGGTGATCCGCAGCATCCCCGAACTCGAGGGTGCAGTGGATAATCTACAGTCCAAAATTCAATGTTCTATCGAACATGCGTCAAGGACGTACCCCACCCCGAGCAGACTGCCGCCATTTCCGTCCAGTATCAGAGAAATGATACTCGAAAAGAACCGCGTGCGTAGACTAGCTCAACGCACCGGAAACCCCACCGACAAACGAGACGCAAACAGACTCATCAAATAAGTACGATCCGCCCTACAAGAACTCCGCAACAATCGTTGGGAGGAGCGCCTGCAAACCCTGTCTACCAAGACAATTCCATCTGACAAATGGCAAAAGCCCTTCGCTCCCAAAAACTTCCGATATCTCCACTTCACGGCCGTAACGGTGTCGTATACATGCGGAGAAAGCTACTGCATTCGCAGATCATCTGGAGTTGCAATTTAGCCCGAATTATAACAAGGTTGATATGTCGCACGTGGCAAGAACGCACCGCTATGTCAGGAGTGCGGTTCGCGCCACCCCAGACACAACTATCGAGCCCGCAACTTTCGAAGAAGTTTCCCAAATAATCAAATCATAAAAAATAGCCCTGAAAAACCTCCCCCGCAAAGCCGTGGTATTCATAGTTACGACTATGAATGCCATGCTGCGATTTCAACATTTTCCTTCCATGTGGAAACTTGCCGATATTATCAACATCCCGAAACCCAGCAAAGATCCGCTGTTCCCTCAGAACTACAGGCCCATTAGCCTACTACCAGTCATCGGCAAAATCGCCGAAAAGGCTAGCTTCATTCACCTCTGAAAATTATATCCTCCCGGACGAGCAATTTGGATTCAGACACCAGCGCACCACCACAGACCAAGTTCTTCGTGTGGTGGAAAACATCACCGAAGGATTTAATAAAAACAAGTAAACTGGTGCAACATTTCGTGACATTGCTCAAGCCTTTGATAGAGTCTGGCATGCGGGCCTGCTAAATAAACTTCTATCATTTAAGTACCCCCTCCCTCTGATTCTACTAATCAGGTCATACCTGCAACAGAGGAAGTACCAGGTCAAACATCTGGGAGCCAGATCTAGACAATACTCAGCCACGGCTGGTCTCCCGCAGGGTTCTGCCATCTCCCCTCTGCTGTACAATATATTTGTCGCAGACATTCCGACAGCGCCCCTAAACGTGACATACGCACTGTACGCAGACGACACTACCATCCTCAGCAGCTCCACTCAGCCGAGGATAATTACCGAACGACTTCAGACCGCCGTAATCGAGTTGCAAGGCTGGTATAGGAAATCCCTTCTAGCCATAAACCCCGATAAATGTTCAGTCTTATTTTCCAAGAGGAGACACACACCTCAAGAACACGTATCATTAGACAACCGTCTAACTCCCTGGCAAGATTCCGCCAAATACCTCGGGGTTTTCCTCGACAAACACTTGACATGGCGCCCCCATGTCCAACACGCCCGACGAAAAGCCTCGATGTTCACCTGGAAGCTATTCCCACTTCTAAATAGAAATTCCAAATTGTCCATGAACAATAAACTGCTCATGTGCAAAGTCATTATCCGGCTAGCCTTGACCTATGCATCCCCTGCATGGGCCACCGCGGCCGCAACACACATCAAGACCCTTAAATCATCCAGAATAAAATTCTGAGAATGGTTACTGGAGCGCCATGGTTTGTCAGACACAGTCAGATTCACTCTGAGATGGAAATACCTTCGATACTTGAGTTTATAACTCAACTATCCCAAACTCAGTTCACAAAATCCGCTTCTCACCCAAATGCTCTTCTCCGTAGTGCCACGCTTACGATGAGCAATTTCCACATAAGCATAAGCGTTCAAAGCTTATACTTACCCGCTAACGCCCCCGCGGCAAAAATAGAATGGAAACATTCAAACCCAAACGTCATTGTGTGAAATCTTTCCGACGGAGGTATAGACTAAGGTCCGGTACTCCTACGGAGGGAGTTTTAGTGAGTGCAGTCTCACAGGACCTCGATCTCCCACGGCACTATGGTGTCGTGAATGAGGTCTGCATGAGCATTTCTCCCTCCTGTATAAAAAAAAACGCATCTGCAATACAATGTCGACCCAAGTTTATACATCTCAGAACTTCCTCACATACCCAGTGTTCCGTCACGCAAGACACATCAATATCATATACATTCAAAAGCTGAATGTAGCTGGCAATTTTATCGCCTAATGGTTGTAAATAATACAATAAAATCCCTAGTTTTAGAGTTCTTCTGACCTTTAGAAACTATGAGATGCTTCTTGTTCTCGAAAATAATTTAAGCGTCTGACTATGTTATTGAGCCAGTGTTCTCCTCAATACAGCTCATTAATCAGGTCCATATCTGCTCCTACTTTGAAAAAGCAACTTTTAGCACCACTCCTCTGGCGTATTGTGTATGAAGTACTTTATATAATATGTTTTTACCACTCTATGTGTGTAATTATTGTTAGACATTTAGACATACTTGACTTGCATTATGTACTTTTTTTTTAAATTTCAACAACACACCACAAGGGCTTACAGCCTAAATACTATCGTACCGTGGGTGTTGACAAGGAGGAAAGAGGCAGCTTGTTAATTCTGGACTTGAAGGTTTGGAGGTTCGGAGGAGAAGGAAAAACATGTGCCGGCAAGGAATTCCACAACTTGGAAGTCCTCGGGACAAAACAGCGGGCATAACAAAATGTTCTAAGTCTGGTGACCTGGACAGTAAAAGGATGCATTCGCTCTGTTCCCCTGGTAGATCTGTTGGGGGCAGCAGGTGGGGGAACTATGGAGGAAAGCTCCTCTGACCAGTGCCCGTGCAGATATCCATAAAAGAGAGATAGGTCACCAACGGCAGGTCGGTGGGCAAGGGATAGCAGCCTTTGGGTGAGGGTAGGGTCACCGATGAGACGTATAGCTCTCTTTTGAATGGAGTCCAGGATAGCGAGTGTAGAAGCGGTAGCGGCACCCCAGATGTGGGAGCAGTATTCGATGTTTGGCCTTATTTGTGAAGTATATAAGGTATAGAGATTAGCTGGTGAAAAGTATTTGCGAGCCCGGAAGAGGAAACCTAATTTCTTAGCAGCCGCTTCTGCAATTGATGTGACATGTTGGTGCCAATTAAGATTTCGATCCACAGAAATGCCAACAAGAGAAAAGGACTCATTACTTTGACTAACTTGGTTGTTCATTGTGATGGGTCTAGGGCTGGTGTATCTCTTGTGAGAAAGAAAGCAAGACTTAGTTTTGGTGGGGTTGAATTGTACAAGATTTCTACTTCCCCAGTCTAATATTTTTTGGAGATCCACGGAGACAGAACCCTCCATGAGTCTGCGATCCTCATCTAATTGGGCTAAAGAGACAGGCTTAGAATATTGTATATTTGAATGGAGGGTGCTGTCGTCTGCGTAGCTGTGAACTGGGTTGGATGTGCTAGAGAGGAGGTCATTGATGCGGAGAAGAAACAAAGTAGGGGCTAAAGCTGAACCTTGAGGAACTCCTGCATTAATTGGATACAGTTTAGAGGAATGGCCATCCACAACAACACATATGCTCCTGTTGGAGAGGAAATTTGCTGTCCACATACTGAGTTTTGGAGGTAGGCCATAGGCCAAGTTTATTAAGCAGTGCTGCGTGCCAGACCTGGTCGAATGCTTTGGATATGTCTAGAGCAACAATCTGGGATTTACCGTGTTGTTCCATGGGCTTGTTCCAAGAATGGGTGACAAAGGAAAGGAGGTCGGCAGTCGATCTGCGCTGACGGAATCCATACTGCCTGTCGTGTATTAGACTGTGTTTTTTAAGAAATTTTAGTAATTCGGTGTTTATATACTTTTCCATCACTTTAGAGACGACTGAAAGGAGAGAAATAGGCCTGTAGTTGCTAGGAAGCGCTTTGGATCCTTTGTTGGGGATGGGTTGTACTCGAGCAGTTTTCCAGTTACTAGGGAATATGCCTTTATTATAAAATATCTGAAACAGACGAGTCAGGACAGGAGCAAGCTCTAGTGCGCATTTTTTGAGAACAATTGCTGGGATCTCGTCAAGGCCAGAGGCTTTCCTGGTATTAAGAGAAGAGAGCATCTTTCGTACCTTTCTAGTTTTGAAAATGATATCCGTCATTTTATGCGCGACATTGGAGACTGTTGGTGGTTGAACATTTGGAGGTGGGTTGAGAGTAGAATTGCCGGCGAACAACGAGGTAAAAAGTTCAGCCTTGCCCAGGGCGGTAGAAACAATTTCATCCCCTGAGACAAGAGATGGGAACGTGCTTTTGCAGAAATTATTCCCAATAGATTTAGCAAGAGTCCAGAAGGGTTTGCCACCGTTGGAGCTTAAGAGAACTTTGTTTTTAATGTGGTTATTAAACGAGTTTTTTGCCTCAGAAAGAATGCGGACATAGCGGTTTCTTGCGTCGTTAAATGCTTGACGATTTTCTTGACTGGGATTGTGTAGAAGCGTTTTGTGAGCTTTGACCCTTTCATGTCTGGCCTTGTCACAGGATTTGGAGAACCAAGGCTTTTGAGTGGCTGAAGAGGTTTTCTGTGTACGTGGGATAAATAATTCCATGCCAGCTTGGATAATTTCGGTGACGTTTTGTGAGATATCAGACGATGAGAGAAGCAGACAGACGCCCATGGAAATGAGGAAAAGTAATCCCGCATTTAGTCCCAGTTTGCGTAGTTGTAGTGCCAAACGATACGTGGGTGTGATGACTGTGTGACCTCGGGTTGCATTGCGCAGGAAGCAGTGACCATGCCGTGGTCTGAGCGACCAAGAGGGGCGGTGACTTATATCTTATAGCATTCAGGTTGTGTAGTAAGAAGGAGATCCAAGGGATTTGAGCTGTGTGTTGGGATACGAGGAACGTAAGTAGGTTGCTGAACCATATTGGCTAAAGAATTGCTGACTACAAAGGCCTCCGCTGCTCTCCCTTGTGGATCGGTTTTTGAAGATCCTAGCCATTCCTTATTATGGACATTGAAGTCACCAAGAATAGTGACTTCGGAAGACGGATATTCAGAAATCAGATAGTCGGTTTTTTCAGAAAGGTAGTCAAAGAGCTGGACAAAGTTGTTGTCAGAAGGTGATCGGTAAATGCAACAGATGAATTTAGTTGCAGCCCTGAGAGAGATTTTTATCCATAGTATGTCTTTTCTTCCAGCTTCTAAATTAGGGAGTCTGGTGCAGGGTAGATTGCTACAGACGTATGCGCACACGCCTCCATGCAATCTAAAGGAAGTAAGGAGCTCATACCCCGGGAAATTGAGGTGATTAGTGGCTGTTTTGGCACTGATTTGGGTTTCGGTGAGGAAGAGGAGTTGGGGCCTGTTAGCCTGAAGGAAATGGTGGACGGAGTTCAGGTTAGAATTTAGGCCACATATATTCGAAAAGGATATGTTAAATCTTGATGTTGGCGCCCCCTGTACACCCCTCTCCCGGAGATCCGAATGGAGGGGTATTTTGCCCCCGGAATATATATATATATATATATATATATATATATATATATATATATATATATATATATATATATATATATTGTATGCCTCTCAGGGGCCAAAAAAGTGTATTATTAATCATTATTATGAATAAAATATTTCACAAAAAACTAGTTAAATGGGGTATTACTTCAAGGTATTCGGGTTGGCACATATATTAAAATCAGTATTAATCTACCCCCATGTATCTGTTATAATATTAAACCGTGCAAGCTGTATGTTAAGTAAGTAGCTATGTCAAATGGCAGGGAGTGTATCTCGGGTTTGCTCTAGGTATTATGAGGATTGACGCAGTGTTACTGAGGGAGACCATGTACCTTAGATGACCTTGAGAGTTCAGACGTTCGGTTCATTGTTATGCAATAATAGCAAATCGTAATTTCATTCAATACACATTTGATTTCCATTTAAAAGTATAATAAAGTCCTAAAGTACTAGTAATTCTGTACGGTATGCAGTCATTCCAGCTAGTTGAGTTGGTGTTCGCATGCTTAAAGAACATTTGATAACATGAATAAAATAAAATTACTGTCTATTCAAGCTCATATAAAGTTATTTTTAGACTTAAGTGGGTAGGAAACATTTGCTGAACTTTTTGCATATCGACAAAAGTTAAGAAAATACAAATTCAATATTAAGACTCGATATACGAGATAGTGTGGAACAGTATCAAATAGAATAAATTCAGTATCACAATTATTGTGCATATTTATAATAAATCCTGAAACACACCAGTTTTACATTAACAAAATACATTCTGCATCGTAAAAACTTTACTCCGATATCCAAACCCCTTCGAGTGACAGTTAAAATCCCTAGATTTTTAATTCGTAGGTAAGGTAGTGGCGTGCGGTCCATGGAAGCAAGGGTAGCATTGCTTCCCTTAAAATAATGACTACATACCTACTTAAAAATTATTTATATTAAACCGCATTATTTAAAATCCCTTTTGTATTTTAAATATTAAATTTCAAATTCTGAAACTAATTTAATCATTACAATTTTTGATTCGCAAGCTCACACACATAATTATTTATTATACATCATACTGTACTTGTATATGCACTCTTAGCAAAGACGTCGTCCCAGTAAATGCGACCGCCAACAAACAGCATGAACCTGATACTACAAGTGGATGCAATGACTTCAGTTAAATACACGTCAGCAGCAGGCCACTTGATGAGAAACCCTGGCTAGATGCGATGTACGTGTATTTTTAGAACGTGTTGTACTAGGAAGACCCGGTGCACGTACAAAGTGAATGTCGCTGATTATTTCGTAGATATGAGTAGTTGACTAAGTTAAATACATTGGCATTTTATGATTGTTAATATGGCTGCAAGTAGATCTGCTTTTAACAGCGGCGACGATGGAGATTTACAAACTTTACAAACAAGTGGTAATAATAACTGTGATTGTGTTGTGTGTTTTTTGATAACCAAAGGATTTTCAGCTTTACTGTTTGCTGAAAAACTTGCTATTATTAATAAAGGTTGGCCGAAACCTACTCTAAAAAACTTAAACACAAGAATTAAAACATGTATTCGACATTTCAAGGCGGAAAAAACATATAAACAATATGAATGGTTAACGGGTTGTGAAAACAGGAACAAACTGTTTTGTTGGCCTTGTAGTCTATTTGTGACTGAAAAGGAGTTGTGGAATAAAAGTGGGTTTTCGGACTTGAATAATCTACAAAAAGTAGTAAAAAGACATGTTACGTCTAAAGCACATTTACATATCATTTTAAAATTAAGTGTCTTTGGAAAAACGCGAATTGAACGCGCCGTTGATAAGCAGATAGAAATTAGTCATCACCAACACAATGATAAAAACAGACACATATTAAAAAGACTTATTGGTGTTGTGTGTTTTCTTGGTCAGCATGAATTAGGCATCAGGGGTCATGACGAAACAACTACATCTGCAAATAGAGGAAACTTTCAAGACATAGTTTCTTTAATAGCCAAATACGACATTTGTTTAAAAAATCACTTGGAACAGTCTAGCGTTTTTTGCGAGACATCAAATCGCATTCAGAATGACTTAATTTCGGCTGCTGCCACTATTATTTTGAACAGAATTACATCTGAAAATAAACAGACTCGTTTCATTGCTATTATTCTAGACGAAACAACCGATGTAACTAATTTAAGTCAACTATCTGTAGTAATACGCTACGTAAAAATGGATGGGAGTGTACAAAAAAGATTTTTAGCCTTTAAAAATGTGACAGAAGATCGTACCGCAAACTCTCTATATAACATTGTGCTTAATAGTATGAAAGATATTGAGGAGGCTGATAATAAGTTAATTGCCCAAAGCTATGATGGAGCTGCTGTTATGGCCGGATATTTAGGAGATCTTCAAGCTAAAGTGCGGGAAACGTTCTCCAGTGCTCTATTTGTACATTGTTGTGCTCATAAATTAAATTTAATTTTATCCCAATCTATAAATCATATTAAAGAATGTAAAGTGTTGTTTGCTACCATAAGTGGAATGGCTGCTTTTTTCCAAATCTACGAAGCGCACACAAGCCTTAGACCCAATTGTTAAAAAACGTTTACCCAAAGTAGCTGCAATCCGATGAAACTACAACGGCTGACTTGTGTTAACTATATTTGAACACCGTGATCGTTGATTGAACTTTTTGAAAACATAATGAAAAATAGCAAAAATTGGGACGCAGAAACAGTAAATAGTTCTAGAGGATTTTTGGATGGTTTGAAAAGAGACTTTAATTTTAATTTTTTACTTAACATATTTTCGGAAATATTTCCGTTTTCAGATGATGTATTTAACACATTGTAATGTAAAACAAATGACATTGGTTTTTGCCTGAAAAAAATTTGTGAATTTAAATGCGTTGTAATTCAAAAAAAGAATGAATTTGATAAGTTCTGGGAAAAAATAGTTGAATGAGGAGAAGTGGAGCCACGAAGAAAGCGTCAGCGCACTGATAATGTGAGAGACCTTCAAACTTCTTACCGCCGCCTTTTCTATGAAATAATAGATAAATTCAGCAGCAAATTAATTGCAGAACACATCATCTCAGTCACCTAAAATTTATTGAATTGTGTAATTTTGGAGGATTTAAAGGGATACTTTTCCCAGAAGATTCATTCAAATCATTATCTCACCACTATGGACATTATTTTGACAAATCCTTATTACGATCAGAACTTACAGTCATTTCTGAAACCTATGTTATTGACACAAAAACTAACGTTAATTAGTATTAACAATTCCTGCTACTAGTGCATCTGTAGAACGAAATTTTTTCATATTAAAACGTATCAAGAGTTTTGTTAGGAATTCAACAGGATAGGAAAAACTTTCCCAAATTTTAATTTTGTTAGTTGAAAATAACCTCGTCCAGGAAATGTCCCACAATTCACATTTATGACGACATTATTAACGAATTTGCCAAAAACGACAGAAGAATTGAGTTACTCTACAAATAGGTAAGTTTCTGAGAATTGCTTCCATTATTTGAAATGTCGCCGCACGCCCCTGAGGTAAGGCCTTGTTTAGAGGAAATTTGAAATTGAAAGGCTTTTCTACCAGACAATACGTTTAATTTATAACCCTACGCGTTTTGACCCCTATCGAGCTATCTTCAGGGGTTAAGACCTAGAATGTAAAAAGTTGGTTGTCAGAAACTATGTTTCCGGTAGGTCAAATATGGGAGCGACTACACTGCAACTACAGAAACCATAACGTCTAAGAGGTAAGGGCTTGTGATACCTAATTTTGTGGTGGGGGTCGCATGGTTTAGTTTGGTATATTATACTTTTCACATATCCCAACGGACAATTAGTAAAATAGAAAAGCATTTTCGCGAGCTTGAACATAAAAGGTAGATACTAATGCACCGAGTAACGATACCAAATTGGATGTAATGCTCGAGTTTGTAGAAAACCCACATACTTATAGAATCGACAATCAATCACAATATTGGATGTTGGCCATTCGTCGATTATGATGTATGATAATAAATTTAAAAAAATAATAATTGGAATATTAAAAGAGAAGAAAATGCATCCCTATAAATTAATACAAACTCAGTTCAGAGAAGACGATTTTGATAGAAGAACATATTTTGTAAACAAATTATGTTGTTGTCTGACTAGTACATGTTTTGTTTTCTGATACGTGCAGTTTTACAATTCACGGCCATGATAATCGTCAAAATTATAGTAAATCCACATTCGATGAGAGAAAAACATACCCAGTACCCTGAAAAGGTTATTGTTTGGGCAGGAATATTTATAATACAAGTCATTGGTCCCTGTTCCATTGATGGCAATTTGAATGGAAATAATTATTTAGCACTGCTCCAAAATAATGTAATGCCAACTTTGGCAAACTTATATCTTGATTGGGTAAACCTACAAGTTCCAGCAAATGTGATATGATTTCAGCAGCATGGAGTATGTCCGGCAACACCTCGACATAATATTTCCAAATTGGTGGATAGGGAGACAAGGATCGTTAGAAGGGCCAGCACGATCACCCGATCTTACGCTGTTAGACTCCTTCTTATGAGGACATGTTAAAAGTATACTATACGAAACTACACCACGCTAATTAACTGACTTAGGAAGAAGAAGAATAACGATTGCGATTAGGTTGGTCACGACTCAGATGTTGATTAACGTTAGAAGACATTTTTATTTACGATTAGGATGCTGCTAAGAACATCTCTTAAATTATGATTGATATGTTTTTTATTTTTTATCATTATCAAGGACGAAACGTGATTAGTTATAAGATTTTTAGTGTGTTGTAGCGTAGTTCCTTAATCAGAGAAATTTCTTTTTTTAGTGAATTTTCATCAAGAAAATTCACTAATAAGAGATTTTGATAGTAAGACTTTTGGGAAATTTCTTCCAATGAACGTGAATTAGGGCACCTAGAGCCCATATACAATGTCCGTTTGAATGTCTATATTATATATATATATATATATATATATATATATATATATATATATATATCCAGAAAACAAATTAATTTCTAGAAAACGTTTCAGAAATGGTTTTGAGAAACATGGAACATTCACTAGTAAGTTACCTAAGTGTTTCTCATTCATAGCAAAAACCACCCATTTCCTACCTAAAAATTTGTTTAATTGAAACATTTCAATCGAAGGTTTCAGTAATGCTTCCAAACATACCTGTGCAATGTTTTCAGAAAGTTGCAGGAATGTATGATCAAAGTGACGATACCCTCTCTAGAATGCTTTATTAATGTTCTAAAATACAGTTATGTATCACTTCTAAAACAATACAAAAATTTCATGCAGTTAAACCTTTCATGTATAAACATCTCAAATTTTTACAGCTTCTGATAATAAAGAAAACATTTTATAAAACTTACGTTTATCAGTTAGTTAAAAAATACCGTAATCCAAAGCTGTATTGAATACCTGCAAATTTCGAATTACCCATTTCTCATGATTTTTAATTCATTTCATGCGGTTAAACCTTTCATGTATAAACATCTCAAATTTTTACAACTTCTGATAATAAAGAAAACATTTTATAAAATTTTAGTTTATCAGTTAGTTAAAAAATACCGTAATCCAAAGCTGTATTGAATACCCATTTCTCATGATTTTTAATTTATCCCTTCAATCCTAATTGACTCCATCTGACAACGTTGTTAGACCGGGTTCATGCTGGTGCTCCGGTGTCATTTGTTATTCTGTGGTAATGTCATTTATTGTGAGTTGTCAATATCAAATTAGAAATGTATTCTCTTTAGGTTTTAGACACGATACAATTACTAGAGAGATGATAATACGGCTACCTATTTTTGCACTGTCACACGCATGACGTCATGGGGTGAGTACAGTCGCAACATAATAATATTATCCATCCGTACAGTGAGTTTGACGTTTCATCACATCGCATAAGCTCTTAACAAATTACGAAACTGTTGTTTTTTTATTAGATTTTATAAATGTATTTCACTCGTTTTGTGTGCATACAGTTAGAAGTAATTTTTTATGATCAGAATACTACTCTAACATGAAAATTCAATCAAGTTTATGACTGCCAAAGCGGTCTAAATAAATTCTCTACTTTTCAAGTTTGCTGAACCGAAGGGTACTGGGTTTGATCCCAGGGTTCTCCTTTCACTTTTTCTGTACATACTTTACAATTAACATCAACCGAGGTTGTGGCATTGTATTTGAGCAAGTTGAATGTCTGTTCGTTCCGTCCTTCGGAGGGGGCATAAAGCCGTCCGTCCCGAGTCCTTGCTATGTTGGGCAAGTTAAAGACCCCTACTCTTCTTACAGAAAGCCAGGGTTCGACCAAATTTCTCGGTGATTAGCCATAGTCGCTGAAATAGGCCGGCGTTAATTGATTTTTGTCTTTTGAATTAAACCTGTTATCCAGTTATTTTTTAGTGCCTATCTTGAAATCGATTTTTTAAGTGGTTTATGATAAATATGCACAATACTGAATTTATTCTATTTGGCTGTTGCACACTGCATATAGATTGTAGAGCTCGAAAATGTCTACACTTTTGCATAAACAATTTCTTTGTGTAACTGGCCATTTTTGCGTTACAGAGACTCAAAGTTGCGCACTCCCTCAAGCGCGACACAAGACTCGATCTATTCACGGCTCTAAAATATTTATTAGGATACATTGAAAATAAATTTAAATTTCGATCAATTATCCTTGAAACGAGAGAAAATGGCGAAACATTTTCCACCATTCTCATTGAATATTCTATTATTATGATCCGTTCAGTTCGCTTTTCACATTCGTCACCCTGGAGACCGGAATCACTTCCAAATTCAATATTAACTACACCCGTATAAACCAAATTAAATTTAATTCACTTTAAAATTCTAATGGATGGTGTTCGATAATTGGATCGGACAGAGACGTGTTATTTACATGTTTCATGTTGTTCAGTATAACTGATAAGCCGCCGTTTAAAATTTAATCGAACGTTCAATGGGATCATGTCTATCTGTCATAACCATAATCGAGGGTGGCTGCGTTGGAAAATTCGCGTGTTACAAACAACTTAATTACATTGTTAATGCAGTATTGATTGAATGGTTTCCGAATTGTCCAGCAAAGGCGACTAATGTCGTATGATGATGCTACGAATCATTTGGTCGATTTGATTGAAAATACAAGCAACTCCCAAACTAGTGGTTATACATTATACAGAATGTCCCATTTAAAACAAACTATCATGAATATCTCATTGCACATTCATTTCTGAAAATTGCTGGAATACGTCAACTCCCTCTTGACAGACTTTCTGTGGCCAATTTCAACTACAGCTTCAGCCTCCTAGCAAGTGTGGGATTCACCTCTAAAATTTAATAAATCATAGGGCCGAGTGATACGTCTTTTAAATGGGCGTTGAATTATCTTTAAAATGACGCCTCGTCTGGAAAATTTGGGCTGGTATTTTCCGAGAGAATCGTAAAATTATCGTAAATTCTGTTGATACTGATAACGCATTTTAGTGAATTTTCTTACAAAAATTAACTAATGAGGAGATCCCGACTTTTGAATGTTGAAAAAATGTCTTTAACTGAGCGCGAACTAAGTCCCCTGGAACCCATATCCAGGGGCAGTTTCAATTTATATATATATATATATATATATATATATATATATATATATATATATATATATATATATATATATATATATATATATATATATATATATATATATATATATATATATATATATATATATATATATATATATATATATATATATATATATATATATATATATATATATATATGACACAAATAATTTTTTATCAAATTTCCTGAGTACCTTCCTTTTGCAAGTGGCTTGCATAAGTTCGTTAGCCAGCAAAATCTGCCCCAGGTTTCCCGGAAAGTTTTCTTTCGGAAAAAAATATATCTCCGAAAATAACAAAGTAATGGCAACCAAATTTGGTACGCGTATTTGTATTATAAAGAGTGAACCATGTATTAAAATTTAGATCTGTATGTTTAAAGACAAAAAACTTACGGGCATTTAAAGAAAAAAACTTGGGGTTTTCCTCAAAACGTTAAAGTCGTGATTTGAAACGTCAAAATTGGCAACATTTAGGCAAAGAACCTGAAACAAATTCGGATTATGTAAAGAAAATGTCGCTCAACCGTCATTGTCCTTCATTTTACTAAAACATTTCCAGAAATTTAATTTCAAATAGACCCTTTCTCTTATCTTTTATAATTTTTGGCTAATCTTCGTAAGAAAAAAAAATGATAAGGAGACCGCGACTTTTGAATTTTAAAAAGATTTCTTCAAATGAGCGCAAACTAGGCCCCCTAGAATCCATATCCGGGTTCAGTTTCAGTTTTTATCTGCTTACATATATACAGGGTGACGCATTTCTACGGTAAAGCTAAATATAATTGTTATTATACAAGATACGAGAAAAAGTTGTATTATAGGGTATTATAGGGTGTCTTGAGCTGCATCTCATAAAATTATTATGACAATCACGGGGTGGCCCATAAGTCGTTGGTGATACCTACATACAGTTTTTTTTCGAAGACGCTTATATTACATCCCGAACTTTTTCTTTGCAAATCAGGTTTTTTTAGATGTGTTGAGACTGTTTACGACGTTTGAGCTAAAAAATTTGTATTTTCCGTTCCCGTTTCCATACTTCCACACGTATAAGACGATATTCAAGTGATGCACTTACTATTTTATTGCCCTTTCCATTGACAAAATAAGCTATGTGTTACAAATACAATAGAACCATGCTGTAAAACATGTGAATAAAAAGATACAAATAATAAAAATGTTTGACCTTTATAACTAGTGTCTTTGTTCACCCACCAGCCAACGAGAGAACAATTATTTTTATTATCAGCTGTACACGTACCAATTAATCATTTTAATATACCAGCATTATCCAGTAGGTGTTGACATAAATTATCTAAATCTTTACGTAATTTGTTGTTATCCTTGAAGTAGTTAATGTGTAAAAATATTATTTACAAAGTAACGGTATTGAAGAATTGTTGCCTCTTCATAGTAGTCAGTTGATAACTTCTATTTCTTGAAAAAGATGTAACATCTCGTAGGCGTGAAGAATGAAAATAAGGTGGGGAACACTAAGAATACTATCGTAATAAAATGGTTGGGAGATAATTGCATTCTTGACACTAATTCATTGTACAGATGTTGGAATCGTAATTAAATAAATCTGTATGTGTGTATTTCACCGGTATTTGCTTTTATTTTAATGCGGGGTATTCCAAAAACAGAAACTAATCACAGCTGCTACTGGATATAATAATAATAACAACAACTTTCGTTTTGCTTCGTACTGAGTTTATAATCAACTCTACCAGATATGGCGTCAGTATAGAAGGGAAAGGCACAGAGCAAATGAGGCTATAATAGGTTAATATGGTTAGGGGGTTATTTCAGTCCCGCCACTGCGACCTTAGGTCTTTTGCGGCTCACGTCGAAATGTTTAAATTTCACCCAGTAAATCTATCTTCTTATTGATCGATAATTTTTGACGGTGAAAGTTGGTCCAGATATCCTGGTGCATCCTCTAGAGATTCCGGGGGTGACCAGGTGGGTTGATCACTCCCTGAAGTAGCTAATTCCCTCCAGCCATTGACAATCCAGTCGGAGGTCAACCTGTCTCTGTAGACAACTTGTCTATGGAAACAAGTTGTCTACGGAAACTAGTCGTCTCCGGACACAAGTTGTGTGCTGAAACAAGTTGTATACAGCAACAAACTGGTCGGTGACTGAGACAGAGCTCTAGCTTTCATCACCAGTACCGTAGACAAGTTGTCTACAGACAAGTTGTCCATGGAAACATGTTGTTTACCGAAGAAAGCTAAGTTGTCTACAGAAATAAACTAGTCGGTGGCTGAGTCAGCGCCTTGCATTCAACCCCAAATTTTGCGGCAGCCCAAGTACAATCACCTCGGCCAATAACGCCAACTGCCCCTGAAAATGAGGGCGCCCACCAGGAATGCTCCGTGGTGGAATGAAGACCTCAGGCAAAGGAGGACGCAGGTTCGTAAGCTGTTTAACGCGGTCAAAAGATCGGAAGCATGGGAGGAATATAGACATGCCCTAACGACCTATAACAAAAGACTAAGGGACGCTAGGAAGGAGTCGTGGAGGAGGCACTGCGATAAAGTGGAGAACACATCTGAGAGTGCTCGATACACAAGATCCTGTCCAAGGGCACTCAGACATAGGCTCCCTTAGAGCATCTACTGGAGGCTTAACACGCTCGGGGGAGGAAAGTATGGAAGTTTTACTCCAGACGCACTTCCCCGGCTGTAACATAATAAACCAATCACCTCCGGACTGAGAACGCTCAGAAATAGAGGCACGGTACAGGCGGGCATCTAAAGTAGACTGGTGCTAAAACTGGAGAATACGCTGGAGAACAGGAAGGTGGCGCTGGGGGCTTTCCTAGACATAGAGGGGGCCTTCAGCAACACCTCATTCGGATTGGTACTGGCAGCTGTCAGGGAGCGTGGAATAGAGAAGACCTGCTGCAGGTGGATCGGTAACATGCTCAGGGACGGGGCGGTGTTCACCTCACTCGCGGGAGGGACTCTGCTGGCGGGGATCGCGGCGGCGACAATGTCCTCCGCATAGCCCTGTACTTCGTACCCCCCTCCCGAGAGCCTCCCTGGCAGGCCGTCCACGACTAGGTACCAGAGCAGGGGAGCCAGAGCAATACAAAACTTCACCCTACTAGTCGCTGTACAGACTAGCTCAAGGCACAGTGATTTTAAAATAGGTGGAGTAGAAAAGACTAAGGGCATGCACAATAAGCCAAAGGCTGCAGTGCTATAGGGGCGGCAAAAACGCGTACGAGAAAAAAAAATCAACTATACACCTTCTGCCATATGGTGGCCAGTGGCTGGGGCACGACCCTAGCATTCAACTGTACTCGATCCCTTAACGCAATCTAACCTTCTGACGTCGCGGGCAGCGCGTAAGCGCAAGAGGCTGGATGCTGCGGCAGAACAGCTCACGCTCATCTATACCCACTGTACTTATATATGATCCATCATTTAAAAGCTCTTTAAATGCCGAAAGTAACAAACGAATGGCGGAGATGTCACTAAAACTTTTTACTTTAACAATCTCCTCTCTCTTGCGGTCTCCAACACAGCAATATGGTGGCATTGAATTTGGGATGTTCTGTAGGTATACGAAACCCTAAGACTGACTAGTTTTGATAAGTTATAATTAGATCAAATTGTTTGTTAAAATTTTACGTTGATAAAGTGGTGGAAAACAACTAGTTTGCTATAAAATGTCTGTAACTCAGTATTACAGTAGCGGAAACAAGAGGTCATAATATTACTTGCCGACTAGACTTGGTATGGAAAAATATAATCAAATAAATCTGTACATCTGAAAAGTAGAAACACTATAAGACACGCTAACTAGATTGTCATGATAGTGTGCAAGCGAATTTAATATGAAAGTTCAAAAGAAGTTTGACTTGCCTTGCGATGCAAAGACATTGTACCGAATACATCTCGCATCACAATAAACAATGAACCTGTCATATTGATAACGGATGTTTACACGAAATTCAACACAAAAACATTGTGTTTATTTTCGAATAACAATTTAAGACGTTGTCACAATTAAGTGGGTACATTCGTACTAACTTAAATGTCCAAAGTTAAACTGTTATTGCCTTAATTGCTTTGCTCTTATTTGGTGTAACCATTCCGTACTAAATACAGATGTAAAGACTCTGGTTACAAGTTTGCTTTCTTCTCTACGACCGGACATCGCGTCTTACTGCATTGTCAGCTACTGTTTTCTTATCTGCAACCAGTTACGCCTTTACGGCTTCGCCTCACGATACCGTAAAATGCTAAACCAGTTGCGTAGAAAAAACAAGAATTTTTAAAGCCAAAGAAGAGGTGTCTACATCTGTTTTTTAAAATGTTATTGCTGATACTGTTGAAAAATCGCGAGGGTTCTGCCAAATTGATAACTTTGGTGTTCATTTCAAAAAAATTAGAATTTGAAATATTTTAATGAAAATTTGCTATCATAATGCAAAAAATCATTAACTGTAAAATGTATTTAATCATAGGTATTTATTCGTAAGCATATTCTTCAAGTTGAAAACACCATCCTTAAGAACAATAACCATATTAAATATCTGATACAGGAGTGAAGTTGGTGCTTAATGTAGCCCCAAGATCACTCTCTTCATAAGCATATCCATTGAAAAATTATAGGTTTTATCAAGTTTGCTTGAATTTTCATATTCCTGTACATTCATCTTTTTGCTTCCACTGACAAATAAATAAGTAATGTAAATCTACAACATACCTACAAAACAGACTACTCTCTAGACGTCGCGAAATGTAAGGTTATGACGGATAAACATGAATAAACTATTATAATATGGACATAAAAATTTTTTGTCACATATAATTGTTTGTTATGCTGCGTATCTATGAATACTAAGAAAAAAGAAAAAACTGTATTTAAAGTTCAGAAGTGGTTGTTATAATAGTTATAACATGTGATATATGGAAGCAAATACCTAATAATGCAGCAACATATTTTACCTGTCTCTCCATTACTGTAAGGTTTTTTCAAGTAATTTTATTTAAGATAAAACACAGAATTTTATATATATATATATATATATATATATATATATATATATATATATATATATATATATATATATATATATGGTATGTGGTAGCTGACTTTTCCTTTACGTGATAAGGATTATTTTACGCCCGAGGAGGTACCACCCCTTACATCAACGGACACCGGTGAAGTCCCAACGGACGTTTCCGGTTCTGGTGTATGAGTCTGTTTCGCTTATAAATAAAAATGGTGATGGCTTCTCCTTGTACGAAAGATTCCGGAGATAAAATACCCTTCCATTCGTATCTGCGGGGGAGTGGTATGCAGGGAGCGCCGGCATGAAGATTTAACATATCCTTCTCAAAAATGTGTGGCCTAAATTTTAACCTGAACTCCGTCCATCATTTCCTCCAGGCTAATAGGCCCCAACTCCTATTCTTCACCGAAACCCAAATCAGTGGCAAAACAGCCACTAATCCCGTGGTATGAGCTGCTTACTTCCTTTAGATTGCATGGAGGCGTGTGCGCATACGTCCGTACCAATCTACCCTGCACCAGACTGTCCAATTTAGAAGCTAGAAGAAAAGACATACTTTGGATGAAACTCTTTCTCAGGGCTGCAACTAAATGCATCTGTTGCATTTACCGGTCACCTTCTGACAACAACTTTGTCCAGTTCTTCGACTACCTTTCAGAAAAAAACGACCATCTGATATCTGAATATCCTTCCTCCGAGGTCACTATTCTTGGTGACTTCAATGTACATAATAAGGAATGGCTAGGATCTTCAAAAACCGATCCACAAGGGAGAGCAGCAGAGGCCTTTGCAGTCAGCAATTCTTTAGCCAATATGGTTCGGCAACCTACTTAATTTCCTCGTATCCCAACACACAACTCAAATCCCTTGGGTCTCCTTCTTACCACAAAACCTGAATGCTATAAGACATCAGTCACCACCCCCCTTGGTCGCTTAGACCACGTCATGGTCACTGCTTCCTGCGCAATGCAACCCGAGGTCACACAGTCATCACACCCACGTATCGTTTGGCACTGCAACTCCGCGAACTGGGACGAAATGCGGGATTATTTTTCCTCATTTCCATGGGCGTCTGTCTGCTTCTCTCATCCTGACCCATCTGATAACTCACAAAACGTCACCGAAATTATCCAAGCTGGCATGGAATTATTTATTCCACGTACACAGAAAACCTCTTCAGCCACTCAAAAACCCTGGTTCTCTAAATCCCGTGACAAGGACAGACTTGAAAAGGTCAAAGCTCACAAAACGCTTCTACACAATCCCCGTCTAGAGAACCGTCAAGCATTTAACGACGCAAGAAGCCGCTATATCCGCATTCTTTCTAAGGTAAAAAACTCGTTTAACAACCACATCAAAATCAAAGTCCTTTCAAGCCTCAACGGCAGCTAACCCTTCTGGACACTTGCTGAATCTATTGGCAATAATTTTTGCAAGATCACGTTCCCACCTCTTGTTTCAGGGGATGAAATTGTTTCTACCGCCCTGGACAAGGCTAAACTTTTTCCATCGTTGTTTGCCGAGAATTCTACTCTCAACCCACCTCTAAATGTTTAACCACCAACAGTCCCCAATGTAGCGCATAAAATGACGGATATCATTTTCAAAACTAAAAAGGTACGAAAGATGCCCTCTTCTCTTAATACCAGGAAAGGCTCTGGCCTTGATGAGATCCTAGCAATTGTTCTCAAAAAATGCGCACTAGAACTTGCTCCTGTCCTGACTCGTCTGTTTCAGACATCTTACAATAGAGGCATATTCCCTAGTAACTGGAAAACTTCTCGAGTACAACCCGTCCCTTCCCTCCTTTCAGTCGTCTCTAAAGTGATGGAAAAGTATATAAACACCGAATTACTAAAGTTTCTTGAAAAACAAGGTCTAATCCACGACAGGCAGTATGGATTCCGTCAGCGCAAATCAACTGCCGATCTCCTTTCCTTTGTCACCCATTCTTGTAACAAGTCTATGGAACTACACCGTGAATCCCAGATTGTCGCTCTAGACATATCTAAAGCATTCGACCAGGCACGCAGCGCTGCTTAATAAACCACCTAAAATCTGCACCTGGACAGCAAATTCCTCTAAACTGTATCCAATTAATGTAGGAGTCCCTCAAGGTTCAGCATTAGCCCCTACTTTGTTTCTTCTCCACATCAATGACCTCCTCTCTAGCACATCCAACCCAGTTTAAAGTTACGCGGATAACAGCATCCTCAACTCAAATATACAATATTCTAAGCCTGTATCTTTAGCCCAATTAGATGAGGATCGCAGGCTCATGGAGGGTTGTGCTTCTGTGGATCACCAAAAAATATTAGACTGGGGAAGTAGAAATCTTGTACAATTCAACTCCACCAAATATCAGTCTTGCTTTCTATCTCATAAGAGATACACCAGCACTAGACCCATCACAATGAACAACCAAGTTATCAACCAAGTTATTTAAAGTAATTAGTCATTTTCACTTGTTGGCATTTCTGTGGATCGAAATCTCAATTGGCACCAATATGTCACATCATCTACAGAAGCGGCTGCTAAGAAATTAGGTTTCCTTTTCCGGGCTTTCAAATACTTTTCACCAGCTAATCTGTATCCCTGATATACTTCACAAATAAGGCCAAACCTCGAATACTGCTCCCACATCTGGGGTGCCGCTGCCGCTTCTACACTCGCTATCCTGGACTCCATTCAGAAGAGAGCTATACGTCTCATCGGTGACCCTACCCTCACTCAAAGGCTGCCATCCCTTGCCCACCGACGTGTCGTTGGTGATCTCCCTCCCTCCCTCTCTCTCTCTCTCTCTCTCTATCTCTCTATTTTGTAGATATCTGCACGGGCAGTGCTCAGAGAAGCTTTCTTCCATAGTTCCTGCACCTGATGTCCCCAACAGATCTACCAGGGGAACAGAGCGAATGCAGACTTTTACTGTCCAGGTCATCAGACATAGAACATCTTTTTATGCCCGCTCTTTTCTCCCGAGGACTTGCAAGTTGTGGAATTCCTTGCCGGCACAGGTTTTTCCTTCTCCTCCGAACCTCCAAACCTTCAAGTCCAGAATTAATATGTTGCCTCTTACCTCCTTGTCGACACCCACGGTATGATAGTATTTAGGCTGTAAGCCCTCGTGGTGTGTTGTTGAAATATTTAAAAAAGCACTTATATGCCCAGCTCCGACCTGTCATAGTTGGCCAACCCGTTTGGTTCTATAGAATGATGTAGGCTATGAGATATATCGTAGGCTACGGCTCAATATTTTATGTTGCCACAGAAACACACCTAAAAATTGGCAGACTTCAAAACAAAGCCATAATATTCGTTCATGAGCTAATAAAATCAACCCCCACAGACTCAATCTTGGCCTTGGCTAATGAACCACCCCTTAAAAAGAGACAGAAATATATTTCTAGCAAATTTCTGATTAAGCAACCGTTACAAGGAAAAATTAACATACAAACTAACACCTTTTTGGCATATAAACAAGATAACCCATACTGTTGACATAAAAACTCACTACCATTAACAGGAGCCTTATCGCAGACATCCACAATAGTATCGCCAGCCACATTGTTTGATTCAAAAGTGTTTAAGTTGGCATGTGAAATTTGACAATGGAAATCAGTTGTTGTTTTACAGGTTGGTCATTGGGAATATACCGATAATAATAACATAATAATAATAAGTTTATTTGCAAAAACCATTACAAGAAACGTACATAATATGCACAATACAACACCTAGAATATAGTGCAAACAAACAATGTAAAGACCACTAAAGCTTCAGACAAAGAGCTGTATGTGGTTGATACGCGTATAGTAGAAGTCTATGAATACATGCATCATCCATTTACTGAAGCGCACTATCAAACAAGGACAAAAAGCACAAACGGCTTGTCAACATCCAGGCTTTGAATAATTCATTGGTATCCTAACTGAAGCCAACAGCTACTCCCGTCTCGACATAGGCAATCATTTCAACCATAAAAATGACCATCAACAATATCTAAATGGCGTGTCATACACCGCAAAAACAGGAACAGCCCAAACAGCCTATTCCAATCCAGCAATGAATCAGAAACTATAGGTATTCTTCAGATCAATCATTTGATGAATACGGAGTCGGCTCTCATTCAGTATCCATTTATTCACTTATTTGCTGAACAATACAATGTTGACACAAATTGCTTCCTGTTTGAAATATAACTGCTCATGAGCTTCAATGTTATTCCCCTAAATCCAATCTCCTCCAGACGTTGCAAATGTCCAGCATGATCGATGGTATCGAATGGACAAATCCAGAAATATACAAAGCGATGACTGCTTTGAGTCCAGCGCCTCGTACACTTTCGAAGGCACGTCCAAGATAGCGTCCTGAGTCGATACGGCATCTCTAAACCGAAACTGTTGAGCGGACATCAACTTATATCAAAGTAGATATTGATTGGTAAAGATATTCAAAGCTATTACCGTGAAAATATTCAGGAGTTTTGAGGATCTGCCGTAATGTGGTTGGGTGTGGTATATATATATATATATATATATATATATATATATATATATATATATATATATATATATATATATATATATATATATATATGGAACTGTGTTCCAAAAGCTAATCCGCGCTTATTTGAAAATTTGTTCGTAAATTTGAAAGTCGTTACCTCTCTGAAAACGAAATTATGTTTATGAAAAATGTTAAAGTTGGGAAAGTCTTATGTGGATCGTCCCACAGAATATCTTGTCATCAATTATGAATCAAAAATTCTAGTAAACCTAAAGTGCTTCTTATGTTCAACAAAAAATATAAATTAAAACGCAATAATTTGAAACATTTGTTTCACATTTTTTATATTTTCGAAACAATACACACTCAATCCATTAACAATGAAATTCCAATCATGGGCTGCAAATCTCGTTGCCGGATGATGATACTATCCTGTGATTTGTTCATTGTCCATTCGGCAAAAAATAATGACAATTGTCCATTTTATATTTTTAAGCTGGACATTACCTGACTGACTGACTGATTCAGATCACGGACAGCACAAAAGATAAATAATCATACAAATACGGGCACTGCTTCAATTGTCAATACGTTCTATGCAGAATTTAAATAAAACGGCTATTGTGTCGCAGACTATTATATATATTTTTAATAACAATGTCTGCTGGCTGACAGGAATAAATATGCATAATTGGAGACAAGTCAAACAGCTTATCTTTGAGACGCGTGCCACATTGCGGAGATTTGCCGACTCTGTGTGCGGCGAATAGCTTTAGCTCTTTTTTAGTGAATTTTCATTTTGATTTTGTATTTGTGAAAAACATTACTTTCTTTATTTAATTTTTATATTAATGCCCAGGAAAATACAAGTATTTAATGTCATACCTTTAACAAACTGAAACGATTTTTAATACAGGAAATATAACAGACTTGATATATTTGTTAGGTATATTGATACACATTTTAACCGATTTCGATGTGAAAAAAAAACGTGGATAAGGTGAACATTTTAGTGAATCTTCTTTAAAAATTCTTAAATGAGGAGATGGCGACTTTTGATTTTTTTTACAAATGCGCGCGAACTAGGCCCCTAGAACCAATATACGGGGTCAGTTTCAATTCTTATATATATATATATATATATATATATATATATATATATATATATATATATATATATATATATATATATATATATAGGGTGGCGCATTGAAAATATTGAGGGGGACATGTTTTGACATAAAACTCAACTTCACATCAACCCCTTAAGGGTGGTGATAAAAACCCTTATATTTTAAATAGGGAACATGGGTGGAGTGTTACATCATTTGAAAGCTCTTTCTTTTCTGAATTCAGCACACTATTTTTTTTTGAACTTTTATCAACTCGTTTAAAAATCATTTACAGTTGGAGTTGCAAGAACGCATTTCACTCATTCCGATAAGAAATGTGCTGATAGTTAATGTTTTGTTGGTTTGTAAACAAACAATTAACTATCAGAACATTTCTTATCGGAATGAGAGAAATGCGGTATATTATTTCAGTACTACCGAAAATTAATTTCACAATGGTGTATTCTGTAGAAGAAAGAGTTGAAATAATTACTCTTTTTTTCAAAAACGATGACTGTGCCAACCGTACCGCAAATTTGTTTAATGAACGACATCCGAACAGACATGTTAACAGAAAATACATTTAGGAGTTATTTGCAAAGTTTCGACAAAATGGTTCAGTAGCCAACAAAAAACGTGATCCTGAACGTGAATTTCCGGTTAGAAATGAGACTACTGAGATTGAAGTTTTAGGACAAATTGCTGCAGATCCAACTTTGAGCACGAGAAAATTGGCCACTGTTTCAAACATCAAAAAAATAACTATTCACCGAATATTGTAGCATCATAAATTTCACCCGTATAAAATTCATCTTGTACAACAACTGAATGAAGATGATTTTAATCGGCGGCTGGAGTTTTGTGAAGTTATGACTGCACGAATAGCTGATAACAGGAACTTTCTGTTCAATATATGTTTTTCAGACGAGTGTACGTTTTTAGTAAATTCTACAGTCAATCCTCATAATTGTCGTTATTAGGCAGAATCGAAGAAATTTTCACGAAGTCCACACTCAAACTCCACAGAAATTGAATGCCTGGACTGGCATTTTTGGAGACCGTTTAATCGGATCAATTTTTCTTGATGAGAATTTGAGTGGCGAAACGTATTTGGAGTTACTAGAAGATATCGTTTACCCTCTACTAATTGGCATTGTTGAAAATGATGATCGCTATCCAGAAAATCAATTAGTGTTTCAACAAGATGGATCTCCTCCGCATTTTTCACAACGTGTTAGGGAGTTTTTGAACAGAGAGTTTCCAGAGCAATGGATTGGGCGTAGAGGTGCTATTGAGTGGCCCCCTAGATCACTGGATTTAACTCCTTTAGACTTTTTTCTATGGGGCCATTTGAAGAGTAGAATTTTCGTTGAAGAATGCTGTCTAATAACTCCACAAAGGCTCCAGAATGTCAGAGCTCTTTTTGTACAAAATTTGTACTTTTGTATGGAAGCTGGTGGTCAACAATTTGAACACTTACTTAACTGAATAAACATTTTTGGATGTTTGGTTTTGTTTTTTAGTTTTTTTTTAACGAAAAATTGACTAATTAGTGCATTTGTCATCACAATGGATGAACTACGTTCTTGCAACTCCAACTGTGAATAATTTTTAAACGAGTTGATAAAACTTCCAAAAAAATTAGTGTGCTGAATTCAGAAAAGAAAGAGCTTTCAAAATGATGTAACACTCGACCCATGTTCCCTATTTAAAATATAAGGATTGTTATCACCACCCTTAAGGGGTTGATGTGACAAAGTTAAGTTTTATCTCAAAACATGCCCCTCTCAATATTAAAATTGACGTGTTTCAGCGTTTCTTAAAAAAAATTTCTCTGGACGCAAATCGGTCTGTTTCGTTTTCAATGCGCCAGCCTGTATATATATTTGTGTGTGTGTGACTGTGTGTATCACACCTATAACTAAAAAAATAATCGACCGATTTAGTTCAAATTTCGTGAGTACCTTGCTTTCGGAAGTGGCTTGGATAAGTTCGTTAGCCGGCAAAATCGGCCCGTTTTTCCCGGAAATTTTTTCGTTTTCTTTCTGAAAATGTTTATATCTCTGGAATTAACAAAGTTAAGGCAACCAAATTTGGTACACGAGTGTATATCATAAAAGGTAAACTATGTACCAAAATTTAGACCTGTAACTTAGAAAAAAAAAAAAAATACAAGCATTTAAAGTTAAAAAACGTGATTATCCTCTTAAAACGTCAAAGTATTTGAAACATCAAAATTGGCAAGATTTAGGCAAAGAACCTGAAACAAATAGAAAATGTAGTCAATTTTAGTACCTAGTTTACATTTAATGACGTAAATCCGCGTACCAAATTTGGTTGCCATAACTATGTTATTTCCCGAGACCTAAAAAATTTCCCAAAGGAAACACACAATTTTCCGGGATATATATACATATATATATATATATATATATATATATATATATATATATATATATATATATATATATATATATATATATACATATGAGATATACTTGGTTGTCGAGTTGAACCACGTCCAGAATTTATTAAAACTCGACGTTTCGGTTCCTGTTTTTGATATATATATATATATATATATATATATATATATATATATATATATATATATATATATATATACATAAAGCGAAACTGAACTCGGATATGTGTTTTAGGGGGCCTAGTTCGTTTGAAGAAATTTTTTCAAAATTCACAAGCCGCGATCTCCTCATTAGTTGATTTTTTAAAGAAAATTCACTAAAAGTGTGGACGCAGCAAATGCGGTATTACCATACATTAGTGGACTTACACATAGGCTATTTAGGCTTTTCAAAAACTTTACAGACAATAAGGTCGCCAAATATAACGTTCTAACCAACAAAAACTTTTTAAAATTGTGAGGGGAAACTGCTTCCTGGCGTTGGTGATTGGCCATAGTCTCGGAAATAGACCGACGATAAAGAAACAAACAAACAAACACACACATACACACTGGATCTAAAACTCTAGCTCAGATCACTTGCTCAAACATCTAGTTCAGATACTTGATACAGATTTTCGATTAAGATCCCACTTCTGAAGCTGTAAGTGCCCGTTTCTTTTAAATAAATTGAACGCAACCCTTTGATGACATAAAGTTACAACCCCCTTAATAGAAGTAACCTATTATAATAATGTGTCTGTTCAACACGCACAAAGTGTTTTTATAATAAAATGATGTGAACAGGGTTAGTAAATACATATTCCAAGGTAAAAAAGAACAGAAAAAGGCTATACTCCAGACTGAACTTTTATTAAGCAAAAGCCCTACGCGTTTCGGCGCATAAATCTGGCCATCTTCAGGGGCTTCCTGTAACATTACAAAAGGTGGTTGTGTCAGAAACAAAGTCTCTGGTAGGTCGGCAAGTATCACACGATACCCGCTGTTACAAAATTCTAAACAGTCTTACAAGGAAAGTCTAAAACACAAACTATAGTCAAAGCTAACATTCTCTACAACAATTACACTAATAAAATCAAAGCTAAAAGCTAAAAGTTAAGAAGTTAAAAACATCAAATGTCCAAGCAGCAAAATAGCAATGCAAAAGCAGTGAAAGTTACTAAAACAGGTAGAAGCCCGTGTAAATTAAGATTTAAAAAATCTCGGGACGCAGCAAGTGCGTTATGGTAGTGAATTTTCATAAAAATGTTTTTATTGCAAATATGTGTGTTTTCTTTTTAAGAAAGCAGACATCAATTTTGGTTACCAGTATAACCTATATAGAAAAAGCAGGCATCAAATTTGATTACCAGTATAACATATATAGTAAAAACAATGTGCCATGTTTCATCAAAATAACTTGATTGTTTGAAACCGTACAGAAATTTCCAAAAGTAAACCAAAAGTGTTACTGAAAAAATCCGTTTCTTGGTCAACCTTATAGGTTAATAGCAAATTGAGCTTTTCAAATATGAAGCATTTAATCAAAATTCGCAACCACAACGCACTTGCTGCCTCCAGAATTTCTTAACTTACCAACATGCATTATATTTCGATGGAAAATGCAAAAAAATAAGGCGTTTTCGACAAAAAAAAATTATTTGTATCACCAACGACTTATGGGCCAGCCTGTGATTGTCGCAATAATTTTTTAAGATGTAGCTCAAAACACCGTATAATTAATGTATACAATATTTTTTCATATCTTGTATAATAACGAATATATTGAGCTTTATTGATTTTTTACGAAAATTCGACAAAAATTATATACCATTAAACAATAAACTCTATAGCTAAGGCTACTGCCAAGCATCAGAGAAAGGGTCTATTAGAAATGAATTTTCTGGAAATATTTTAGTAAAATGAAGGACAATGACGGTTGAAACTAAGAGTTCGGTGTATGTAAAACATTCTTCTTGAGACATTTTCTTTCCATAGCCCGTATTAGATTCAAGTTATTTGCCTAAATGTTGCGAATTTTGACGTTTTCAATTGTCACTTTGACGTTTTGAGGAAACCCCCAATTTATTTCTCTTTAAATGCCCATAACTTTTTTTGTCTTTTGACCTACAGAGCTAAGTTTTGGTAGGTGGCACACCTATAACGATATAAACCAGCTTACCAAATTTGGTTACCCTTACTTTGTTAATGGAGATATAAATATTTTGCGAAAGAAAACACAATTTTTTCCGGGAAAACCTCGGCGGATTTTCCTGGCTAACAAAATTATCCAAGCGACTTGCAAAAGGAATGTACTCACCAATTTTGACGTTTAAAATCGCAATTTTGACGTTTTGAGGAAAATCCAAATTTATTTTTCTTTGAATGCCTGTAACTTTTTTATCCTTTAACCTACGGAGCTAAATTTGGTATGTAACTTGCCTATAATGATATAAATCCGCATATGAAATTTAGTTTCCCTTACTTTGTTAATTCCGGAGATATAATTTTTTTTAGAAAGAAAACACAAAATTTTCCGGGAAAACCTGGACCGATTTTCCTGGCTAACGAACTTATCTAAGCCATTTGCAAAAGGAATTTATTCACCAAATTTAATCAAAATCGGCCCATTATTTTTTGAGTTATCGGTGTGATACATATATATATATATATATATATATATATATATATATATATATATATATATATATATATATATATATATATATATATATATATATATATATATATATATATATATATATATATATATATATATATATATATATATATATAAACATATAAAAATTTAAACTGACCCCGGATATGTGTTCTGGGGGGCCTAATTAGCGCTCATTTGAAGAAATTTTTTCAAAATTCAAAAGTCGGGATCTCCTCATTAGTGAATTTTTTTAAAGAAAATTCACTAAAAATGCAATGACACACTACAATGTAAGGTCTCTAAACAAACAGATAAAGAAGCTGCAAAGGCAGGCTGCACAACCAGAGCCGAACTTTCAGAGAAAACACTAAGTTAAACCTATGATACCTACTAAAAGTAAAAACCAAAATGGCCAAAAACACTTACGTTCTGTTTTTTATATAACAGGAACTGGACTTTACAAGAAATCTATTAGTAAATACATTGCTTACAAATAATATGAATACGATATCTTACATGCGCTTGTTACGAATTCTGCCTGTAATAAAGGAAGAGTCGTCCGTGATTAACTGTCTTAAAGAAGAGCTTAAGGTTACCGGTATTTAAGAAATAATCTAAACTGGAGCACACACATGTCGTTCTAATTATAGGATCCCATTATTGAAATTAATGATTGGTACAATCGTCATTTATCATTTTTTTGTGGTGGCTACATTGCGTCAATTACACAATCGCTTTTCCGTTACCGAATTCTGCACACACATCCGTCAAGTTTGCCAAGGTCGTCTGAATTCCACTATTTACTATTTGGATTTTGTGTTTTCACATCAGCGGAAAACGAGCCTATTAAAACACTCTCATCGTATGCATAAAGATAATTAAGAACATCTGTCTGTTGACCTTGAATGTGTTAAAACCTCGTTGTTGGAATTGTGATGAACTCAAGTAATTAAAACAATTAACAAATTCATTTACTGCATGCCATAAATGTAATTATATACCCATTAGTACCTAGTAAATTAAATTTTACACCGGCCTTATAGTATGCATAGTGTCAGAATGTGTGCGATAAATAATCAGTTTGAAATATAAATCATTGAAGGCCTTTAAATGGATCAACTACTACCAGTGGGTGCCACATGTTAAACATACGTAGAAAAGCATTAACAGTTTAAGGTTAATAGAAGGTTTGTGGATATATTTATTTATGCGATCGGGCTCGATAAATGATGTTACTACATTTAAATGAAACAAAAGTACCTCCGTTTCATCATTAGTTTAAGTATTTAATTGTTTGTTAAAGTTTTATTTTGGAAGAAAAACTTAATGCTTTTCTATCACACAACACATAAAAGTATAATTTTAATAGCAAAGCAGGAAAAACAGCTACCTAAGCTACTAAAAAAACTCTGGACGCAGCACGTGCGTTATGGTAGTGAATTTTTATTAAATGCTTCAAATTTGAATAACTCAGTTTTCTATAAACTTAGGAAGTTTAATTTTGGTATGTAGTAAGGTCTTTCCTAGGGCAAGATATCCACCAAATTTCATTAAAATAACTTTGTAATTTTCGGGGAAAAAGTTTTTTTCGAAAGGAAATTTTAAATTTGAATAACTGAATTTTCTATAAACTTAGAAAGTTGAGTTTTGATACGTAGTGAGGTCTCTTCCAAGGCAACATATATAGTAAATTTAATTAAAACAGCTTTGTTATTTTCGGAAAAACAAATTTTTTTTGAAAGAAAACTCAAAATTTTCCTGGAAAACCCCTTCCGATTTTCCTCTCTAACGAACTCGTTCAAGCCATTAACAAAAGAAAGGCACCTGCCCAGTTTCATTGAAATTGGTTAATTATTTTTTGAGTTATCAGACGGATACATATATACATTTATATACATATATATATATATATATATATATATATATATATATATATATATATATATATATATATATATATATATATATATATCAAAAAATTCTGGGAAAGCCGTCAGTTGTAGAATAAAACTCTTTATTATAGGCCGAGCTTTCGGAAAATTTTATTCCTTTCTCAAGGCTACAACATGGAAAGAAAAAAAAGAGAGATTATGTTCTGACAGAGCATAATCTCGACACTGGCCATAATATAAATTTTAGTAATGTTTCTATTTTACACTGTGAAACCTTAAGTAACAAAAGAATGTGTTTAGA
Source organism: Tillus elongatus (assembly GCA_964006375.1). Taxonomy (NCBI): domain Eukaryota; kingdom Metazoa; phylum Arthropoda; class Insecta; order Coleoptera; family Cleridae; genus Tillus; species Tillus elongatus. The sequence continues at coordinate 214,712,701 of OZ023263.1, forward strand.
ATAATTTGAAATTACTTTTAACGAAAATTTAATAAACTTAAAGAAAGATAATAATTTTAGAAATCACCATCCCTATTTATATTTCCTAGACAAAAACAAAAAACAAATTCAATTAGACAATAGTTAGCTTTATATGTCAGTTTGGCACTTTTCAACTTCACTCAAATTTATAAAAAGGTTTTTTTTCATGTTTGTTATTGCATAATTAGTTTAGTAGAACTCACGTTATATGTAAGTATTTCAAACTTTTATATTTTTCCCAAGTAAATTGTAAACCTTTTTTTTCTTTCCATGTTGTAGCCTTGAGAAAGGAATAAATTTTTCCGAAAGCTCGGCCTATAATAAAGAGTTTTATTCTACAACTGATGGCTTTCCCAGAATTTTTTGATATATATATATATATATATATATATATATATATATATATATATATATATATATATATATATATATATATATATATATATATATACATATAAAAATTGAAACTGACCCCGGATATGGGTTCTAGGGGTCCTAGTTCGCGCTCATTTGAAAAATCTCACCATCGATACCTCTCTATTAGTGAATTTTTTTAAAATAAAAATTCACTAAAAAGAATGGACACAGCAAGTGCGTTATGGAAGTGCATTTTCAAAAAAATGTTTTTAATAGCAAATGTGTCTTTTTCCTTCTACATCGTCAATACGTGTAGAAGTATGGCGTCAGCGACAAAAATTAATTTTTTTTTTGCTTAAACATCGTAAAAAGTGTCAAAACATATAGAAAACATGATTTGGGAACGAATTTTTTTTGTGCCTGTCGGTCTGTATGTCTGTTTATAGCCACGATAACTTTAGAACGAATTGAGATATCGTCTTCAAAGGGGTATGATCATTTTGGGATCACCGCTTTTTTTAGCGGCCACAGATAAAACTAGCATATTTTGAAAGTAGCTCATACAACATATGTAATAGAGGTAAAAACAGATTTCAAAAGTGCATCGGAGCTGATATATACACGGTGATTCATTAGGTGAGCGACATTCATATCTCGGTAACTATGGCAACTAGACCTTCGAGGAAAAAACTGTTCGAAAGGTTTTTTGAAGTAAAATTCAGATAATATTTTTTTTATTTTCCGATTCTTGCCACCAGATGGTGCCTTTTCGGATGAAACTTTTTGAAGGCTGCTATTTCAAAATATTCCTATTACAATGTTATCTTTTTTTACTTTTCCTGAAACCCCGAGTCTTGTTCTATATTAGTTACGAACCTCTTATACTGGGTGTTCCCGGGAATCGTTTAGAATAGCTATTTCCGTAATTATTGGAGGTACAATGTGTTTCAAATATGGACAATTGTTCAGCTTTTCACGAGCATCTCGATTCTGACGCAAAAAAAAACAATTGCGCATCGAATTGCTGAGATTGACATAACAAGTTTATTTTTCTAAGTGGAACGCTAGGTATTTTCCCGGCTAGTTCAACTGTAAATTCGATTGTCCATTTTATGATGCTAATACGTTTTGGTCGATTCTGCATACTTCCAGAGATATCTAGATCTGGATATGCTTGTTCACGGGAATCGTGTACAATAGTCATCTCCGTTACTATTGGAGCTACAATGTGGTTAAATTGGGGAAAGTTGTTTAACTTTTCACGTGTATCTCGATTCTGGCGTCAAAAAAGCATTTCGCAGAGAAATCTCGAAGGGGTATCGTCATTTTACATTTGGCTCTGGGATAATCACTTTTTTAGTGGCCACAAATAAAACTAGTACGCCTTGATAGTACCTCACACAAGGTATGTAATAGCGGTAAAAAATATTTGAAAAGTGCATCGGAACCATGATATACAGAATGATTCATTAGCTGAGCGACATTCATATCTTGGTAACTATGGCAACAAGAGCTTTGGGAAAAAAACATTCGAAAGGTGCTTGTCTGAATTTCTAATTTTAGTAACAACCTCTTCATTTCTAAAAATATGCAAATTCGGACTTCACTATCTAAAAGCACTTTTGACAGTAGTATTTGAAAATGGTATCAAAACCGAGTTCTGACGTTTCGTTTTCGAGAATCATCAACTTTGATTTTTCAAATGGGAGCCATAATTAATTTAAATGTCATTATGTTGAACTTGTCGACATAATTTTACTGATGTATCATATGATGGGTCTAAAGTAAAAGATTACCAACTTACATCAACTTTTGATTAAATTCAACCCTTTTATCATCCTTAGTATAAGGGGGGTCGAAACTCAGACAAAAATATAGAACAAGATTAGGGATTTCAGAGAAAGTTAAAAAAGATAACATTGTAATGGAAAAAATTTGGGATAACAGCTTTCATAAAGTTTCATCCGAAAAAGCACCATCTGGTGGCAAATAAAAAATATTACCTGAGTTGCACTGGAAAAACCTTTCGAATGTTTTTTCCCGAAACTCTTGTTGCCATCGTTACCAAGATATGAATGTCGCTCACCTAATGAATCACTCTGTATATCACGGCTGCAATGCACTTTTCAAATATTTTTTTACCGCCATTACATATGTTGTGTGAGGTACTATCAAGGCATGATAGTTTTATTTGTGGTCACTCAAAAGGTGATCATTCCAAAACCAAATCTAAAATGGACATACCCCTTCGAGATTTGTCTGCGCAAATGTTTTTTTCACGTCAGAATCGAGATACACGTGAAAAGTTATACAACTTGCCCCAATTGAACCACATTGGAGATGACTATTGTAAACGATTCCCTCGAACAAGCATATCCAGATCTAGATATCTCTGGAAGTATGCAGAAACGACTAGAACGTATTAGCATAATAAAATCGACAATCGAATTTACAGTTGAACTAGCCGGGAAAATACCTAGCGTCCCACTTAGAAAAATGTGGCTAATGACAATTCTGTCGGGGCCATACCACCTTTTCACCATCACCAGTTAGAAAAATAAACTTAAACGTCGATCTCAGCAATTCGATGCGCAATTGTTTTTTCTTTTCTTTTTGGAGTCAGAATCGAGATGCTCGTGAAATATATATATATATATATATATATATATATATATATATATATATATATATATATATATATATATATATATATCACATTGATAACTCAAAAAAGAATGGGAAGATTTTGACTAAATTTGGTGATACCTTCCTTTTGCAAGTGGCTTGGATAAGTTCGTTAGCCAGGAAAAGCCCAGATTTTCCCGGAAAATTTTGTGTTTTATTTCGAAAAAAATGTATATCTCCGGAAATAACAAAGCAAGGGCAACCAAATTTGGTATGCGGATTTATATCATTATAGGTAAATTACCTACCTAATTTAGCCCTGTAAGTTTAAAGACATAAAAGTTAAAGGTATTTAAAAAAAATTAAATTGGGGGTTTCCTCAAAATTGTCCTCATAATTGTCAACATTTAGGCAAAAAATTTGAAAATAATACGGGCTATGGAAAAAAAATGTCTCAAGAAGAAAGTTTTTCAAACCCTGAAGTCTTAGTTTCAACCGTCATTGTCCTTCATTTTACTAAAATGTTTTCAGAAAATTCATTTCAAATAGACCCTTTCTCTGATGATTTGTCAGTAGTCTTAGCTATAGAGTTTATCGTTTAATGGTATATAATTTTTGTCCAATTTTAGTAAAAAATGAATAAACCTCAATATATCCGTTACGATGCGAAAAATAAATTGTATACATTAATTATAGGGTGTGTTGAGCTACATCTTAAAAAATATTTCTACAATCACAGGCTAGCCCATAAGTCGTTGGTGATACAATTTTTTTTTAGTGGAACACGCCTTATGTTATTGCATTTTTGCACTTTCCAACGAAATATAATGCATGTTTGTAAGAAAAGAAATTCAGGACGCAGCAAGTGCGTTATGGTAGCGAATTTTGATCATATGCTTCAAATTTGAATAGCTCCATTTGCTATTATCCTATAAGGTTGACCAAGAAATGAGTTTTTTCGGGAACACTTTAAGTTTACTTTCGGAAATTTTTGTACATTTGCAAACAATAAAGTCCTTTTGATGACATATGGCACGTTGTTTCTACTATATAGGTTATACTGGTAACCAAATTTGATGCCTACTTTTTTTTAAAACACATATTTGCTATTAAAAAACATTTTTATGAAAATTCACTACCACGACGCACTTGCTGCGTCCAGACATTTTTTTTTGAGTTATACATGTGGTACATGTATATATATATATATATATATATATATATATATATATATATATATATATATATATATATATATATATATATATATATATATATAAACATAAAAATCGAAACTAACCCCGGATATGTGTTCTAGGGGGCTGGCTAATTTTGTTTAAGAAGTCTGCATAATAGGGAAAGAAAAAAATAAGAAAAAAAGTTGCCCGGAAAATTTCCAGGAAAATTGGGGAAAAACTGAAAGTGCTTTTTTCTCCTATTTATTTGGCTACGTGCGCAAATTTCGTTTGACATATTGAAACTTGGACAGGACAACGTCTGTCGGGTCAGCTAGTGTATGGTAAATAACAAATAATACATAATAATACAACGTGTCTATAGTATTCTAATTTGTCCTTCTCTATCCTTCGTTGTTATTCATTTCACGCTGACGTAGATCTTCACAGGACTGATTTTTTTAGATCATTTCAAATTCATCATCTTTATTAAAATCACATTATAATAACTAATGTATGTCTCAATGTTTAACATTATGTCTTAGGTTATAGTACATGTTCCAATTTACATATGAAGATCAAGCAAAATTATAAAATTCAAATCGCTTACGTAATTGATTTATACTGCCGCATAGTTTACATTTAGCACCCAATGAAGAGCAGCAAAAACCAGTGTCGATTCGTCACGACATTTTAAATACATGGTTTTTATTGAACTTTTATTTGTTGGAAAGTATGGAATTAATTAAATACAAGGGAAATAACTCATTTTAGGAGGCATCCTCTAACATGTCAATTTTATTTGATAAAAATTGCATTTTTACATGAAAGTTGGTTTTCCACCGTCATTGGTTTAAGTGTAATGGCGTTATCAATTTTTTTTAAATAGCAACGCCCTATTTGTATTTTGATTTTGAGAGATCTTTTCGTTGTCGAATCGATGATATAAAAATATCCTGGTCTTACATTATAATTTTTTAAAGTAAATTACAATTCGGACTTCTTCCAATAACGTACGCAAATGGTTCTACAAAAAACCTAAATATACCTCTCCATTAATCATCCCTTAGAAAAAACGGGGACTTTGGCATAATCTCCCAAAATAGCACCACACATATTCAAACCATCTGGTTTGACTGCAAATACTAACAGTGTGGGGGTTGTTGGTTGCATAGAAATGAAAATTTTGTCTGTTCACGGTTCCATTTCTGCAAAATGTAGCTTTATCACCAAATGAAATAAAATTAGAGAAACGTCTCCACTCCCGTATCTTTTGTTGTGTGCAATATGAGGAGAATGCTCTTTTGAGATAGGCATTGATGGTTATCTAATAGTGTAATTGTATGTGATAAGGGTGCATCTTATAGTTTTGAATAATCCCCTGTATATACCTCTACAAGCCTTCTAATATAACGTTGACCACTTGTTTGCGCTCGAGTACCAATATCAGGATCATCGTATGTAGTGAGTAATACGTTCAATTTATTTTCCTCGATGGTAACAATTCAGGGTTTTCCGTGCGCTCCATATTTTACCTAACCAGTTTATTGAAGCGGTCCATCAGTCTGTCGCAAGTTTTCCTGATCGTCTGTGTTCGTTCAGGATACCTTTGTTGGTATATTTTGGTGGCTAACAGACAGTTTTGTGACCAATCTCCCAATACCCAGATTATATCTGTCAACTCTTCCACAGAAAAATCCATTTTCAAAAGTGAAGTTATTGATAAATGACATTTTATGTGATTAAGGAAAATTAAAGGCTTTTACTAACAGACAACTGATTTTATTCCTAAACCCTACGCGTTTCGGCCCATTATTGAGCCATCCTCTGTAATTTCCTGTCTCAATTACAGAAAAATGCTATATGAAATGTTGCCAAAGTTTGGCTTTTCATCCATTGTCTTCAGGATTCCAAACAAAAACTGCACAAAACAAGATGGCAGGAACATCACAAGACTTGAAGAAATCAGAGGATGAATGCAAAATCCTTAAATTTTCCTTAATCATGCCAAACCTAGACGCTATGACGTTCAGAAATAATGACATTTTAGTACAAGACTTACATTGTTATCTGACAGGCAGAAATTTGTCATTTCACGGCAGCCAACTGACTGATTTTGGTTGCCATGTATCAGATTAATCATCGTAGACGATTATACGATACTAGTTGAAGCAGAGAACATGCCATTTACCACTGAAACAAAATACAGGGTGTTTCTTTTGAAAAAAAAATGAGTAAAGGCAGTTTGAATTTTTTAGTGAGATATTATTTTAGAAGGCCCTGTATTTTTTCGGTTGAGTGAACGATAATTTTTCTGAACACGTCATTTCCATGAGACTCTGATATCTGTTGGTAAAAACCCTATATGACAATTTGTGATATGCGCCAAAAACGTGAAAAGTTGCAAAACAATTGAAATGGCCTGGAAATGGTAAATGATATCAAAAATTTTCCCCTACAAACATACATTAGAATTTGATGGTAAATGCAAAATGCACAAATACAAGGGATGTTCCATTAAAAAATATAAGTTATAACTATCAACTGTTGTAACTCTACGAGATGCAAGTTACGACGCTCTATAATTAACGTATGCAACTTTCTCTTGTTTCTTGTGTCTTATGTATGATGTGTGTTTTGTTTCTTTAACGTCGGCCTATTTCCACGACTATGGCCAATCACCGACGCCAGGGAGCAGTTTTACCTCACTATCCTGGAAATTTTGCTGAACCCCTGCCTTTCTGTAAGGAGGGTAGGGATCTTTAACGTGCCCAACATCGCATGGACACTGGACCGACGGCTTTACGTCCCCTCCGAAAGGCGGAACGTGCAGACATTCAACTTGCTCAAATACAATGCCAGAACCTCGGCTGATGTTAATGTTACAGTTTTGTACTGAAAAAGTGAAAGGAGTACCCTGGGATCGAACCCAGTACCCTTCGGTTCAGAGCCACACGTTCTTACCCCTGAACCACCGAGGTTCTCTTATGTATGATAACGGATATATTGAGCCTACCGTGGAAGTGCGCCACCCTCTACAAATCAAAACCTGTAATAAGCATTGATAAACACATTTTGAATAATCCAGTTCGCCACAACGCTAACGTCGATAGCGAAACGATTCTCAGGTCATAAAAATGTATTGTGGTAAATTAGGGTTCTTCAAAGTGTACTTATCAGATTTACTTCAATAAAACCTGGTCGCCAGGAAAATCGGGTCGTTTTTCCGAGAAAGATCCAATTTTTCTTTAATCCTGCATCACGCGCGCTATGAACGTTTCTCTCACGCTCCACAAGAATATGCGAATTTTATGAACAGTTATTCAACTATGCTATTACCCCCACTTCTAGCTGACTTTTTACACGTCTTTCGCAATATGGTTGAGTGCGCCCTTCATTTAGTACGGATTTGTGTTAGATATCGGACATTTGTCGACTGCCTGTAGACTTGAAAAGTTCAAGGCTCGAAAAATGCTTCTACACAATCCCAGTCAAGAAAACCGTCAAGCATTTAACGACGTAAAAAACCGCTATGTCCGCATTCTCGTTTAATAACCACATCAAAAACAAAGTCCTCTCAAGCTCCAACGGCAGCAAACCCTTTTGGACTCTTACTAAATCTATTGGCAATAATTTCTGCAAGCGCACGTTCCTCTCTTTTGTTTCAGGGGATGGAATTGTTTCTACTGCCCTGGACAAGGCTCAACTTTTTGCCTCGTTGTTCGCCGGCAATTCGACTCTCAATCTACCTCCAAATGTTCAACCATCAACAGTCCCCAATCTTGCGCATAAAATTAAGGATATCGTTTTCAAAACTAAAAAGGTACGAAATATATTCTCTTCTCTTAATACCAGGAAAGCCTCTGGCCTAGACGAGATCCCAGCAATTGTTCTCAAAAAATGCGCACCAGAACTTGCTCCTGTCCTGACTCGTCTGTTTCAGACATCTTACAATAGAGGCATATTTCCTAGTAACTGGAAAACTGCTCGAGTACAACTCGTCCCCAAGAAAGTATCCAAAGCGCTTCCTAGCAACTACAAGCCTATTCCTCTCCTTTCAGTAGTCTCTAAAGTGATGTAAAAGTATATAAACACCAAATTACTAAAATTTCTTAAAAAACATGCAGATCAACTGCCGACCTCCTTTCCTTTGCCACCCACTCTTGGAGCAAGTCTATGAAACTACACGGTGAATCCCAGATTGTCACTCTAAACATATCCAAAGCATTCGATCAGGTCTGGCACGCAGCACTGTTTAACAAACTTCCGGCCTATGGCCTGCCACCAAAACTCTGTACCTGGACAGCAAATTTCCTCTCCAACCGGAGCATTTCTGTTGTCGTGGATGGCCATTCCTCTAAACTGTATCCAACAATGCAGGAGTCCCTGAAGGTTCAGCTTTAGCCCCTACTTTGTTTCTTCTCCACATCAATGACCTCCTCTCTAGCACATCCAACCCAGTTCACAGTTATGCGGGCAACAACACCCTTCACTCAAATATACAATATTCTAAGCCTGTCTCTTTAGCCCAATTAGATGAGGATCGCAGACTCATGGAGTGTTCTGTCTCTGTGGATCTCCAAAAAATATTAGACGGGGAAGTATAAATCTTGTACAATTCACCTCCACCGAATCTCAGTCTTGCTTTCTATCTCATAAGAGATACTCCAGCCCTAGACCCATCACAATGAACAACCAAGTTATTCAAAGTAATGAGTCCTTTTCACTTGTTGGCATTTCTGTGGATCGAAATCTCAATTGGCACCAACATGTCACATCAATACAGACGCGGCTGATAAGAAATTAGATTTCCTCTTCCGGGCTCGCAAATACGTTTCACCAGCTAATCTCTATACCTTATATACTTCACAAATAAGGCCAAACCTCGAACACTGCTCCCATATCTGAGGTGCCGCTGCCGCATCTGGGGTGCCGCTGCCGCTTCTACACTCGCTATCCTGGACACCATTCAGAAGAGAGCTATACGTCTCATCAGTGACCCTACCCTCACTTAAAGGCTGCCATCCCTTGCTCACCGACGTACCGTTGGTTAGATAGCTTCAGAGGACGTACCAAATTCCGGCAATATATAGCAAACAAGCCGGCCGGATACGGCATCAAAATATATGCCCTGGTAGATTCCATGATGTTTTATACCTGCAATATGGAGATATATGCAGGAAAACAATCGACTGGACCTTTCCGGCTTGACAACTCTGCATCAGCGGTTGGAATGCGCATAGCAAATCCCATATTGAATACGGGTAGAAATATTACTACAGACAATTATTTTACATCGGTACCGTTAGTCAAAGAATTACTTGGTAAGAAAACAACTATTACTGGTATCCTAAGGAAAAACAAGTGGGAAGTTTCCACAATATTGATAAATGTAAAGAGACCTGCACCTAGTAGCTTGTTTGGTTTTCAGAGGGATACGGTCTTTGTGTCATATAAACCTAAACCCCAGAAAACGTGTTACTGTGGTCTACATTCCATTTTTGGAGACCGTCCTCATTCTGGCGAACTGCAAAAACTTGAACTAGTCACATTTTATCACTTGACCAAAGGAGGCGTGGATGTAGTTGATGAGTTGAAATCCACATATTCTGTTACCAGATTTTATTGTCGATGGACCCTTCGAATTTTTTTCACAATCTTGGATGTTGCTGCTATAAACTCCAATATTGTTTATAAAGGTAATACCGGGGCCATTGAACAACGTCGGATTTTTTAAAATAAGCTGGGGAAACTTTTGATCAAACCACTGTTGGTTAGGCGTTCATCATTCAGGTATTTGCCAATTAAAATCCGTAGCATGTTGAAAGACTACTTGAATTTGTCTCAGATTGGACAGACTACAGAAGCTGTCCCAGATTTCTTTGCATTTTGTCCAAAGGGAAGAATAAGAAATCAAAAGGCGATATGTTAGCTGCACTGCTGCGATTTGCGCAGAGCATACCACCTTCACATGTCCAACGTGTGGTTGCGTAAACGGTGACAGTGATGCTTTAAGTTATTGAGTTTTGTCATTAATTTGTGTCTGTTCAAGCTAATCTATGCGTTATTTTCACCAAGAGAACCATAAAAAAGGGTCTTTAGCGATTTTTCTTATTTAGTTCATATCATTGTACCTACAATCAGCAGTTATTGTCATTTGAAGTTGTGGAACGCTATTCAATCGAGCATCACATTTTCTAGTCAAAACTCACAAATGAAATGGGGTAATATCACGCAAACTCCGTAATTATTTTGGTCGCCATCATCGTCCTTTTCGTCTTGCATGAAGTTTTGATTAAATAATTTGGTTTAGCTTGTAAGGTGAAGAGACCTGTGCATGTGGTCGTTCTCAGGAAAACATATACATAGTGTCATAGAGTAATGTTAAGGATCCAAGAACCTCTGTGCGACATCGTGCTCAACATGTGCAATTGTCCAAACGCATTGTTCGACGTATTTTGACGAAGAATCTTTACCTGCACACCTATAAAATCCAACTGGCACAACAATTAAAGGCGACTGACCATGCAAACGACGCGGTTTTGTGCATTGGGTGTTGCAGCAAGGAAGAATTTAAAGCGAATTCGCAAAGAGAAGCATCTTCAGCGACGAAGCAGATTTCCAATTGGATAAATACCTCAACAAGCAAAATTGCATATTTGGGGTTGTGAAAAGCCATGAAAATGCGAAAAAACAGCTTAGCCGGAACTATATAAGCTGTTTATCGCATTTTGCAGTTCTACCTTCCTAAAATCCTATTTACCCCGTCCAAAACCACTATTCGCCCCAGGTCCCGTGACTTTTCTTGTGGTTTATCCATTGAGGGTGGTTGTATGCATGCACAAGGGTAAGGAAAACGTCGAGGACGAATCACCCCTCTACCCTCATCCCGTTCTAGGATCCCCACCCAAAACACAAGGGGGGTTCTTTTTATCTTTCTGCGTGCATACAACCATACCTAACACATATGCTACAAAAAAATGTCTTGGGAATAACCAACAAGAAAGTTACGCGGGACCTGGACGAATAGTGTTTCTGTACAAGGTAAACAGGATTTTAAATAGGTATAGCTGCAAAATGGGATCAAGGTAGCTTATATCAGTCCGGCTAAATCTGCTGTTTCGTTTACATTTTTTTGTTGTTGTTTTCAACTACATTTTTATCTTCTTCCACGCCCAGCGCCCCTATTCACTCCCGGTCCCGTAGCTTTCTTGGGGGTTGTTTGAAAGAAATCTTTCTTGTGGTTTATGCATCCAAGGGAGATTCCAAACATTTTTCTAAAAGGCTTCCGTGAGCTCATCTGCAAATGGACCAAAAGAAAATTGGGTTATTGAAATTTAAAGTTTTTATGAAATTTCGCTATCATCACGCACTTGCTGCACTTGTAACATTTACCCCAATAGAAATTTATAATCAACAATAAATTAATAACTTATTCTAGCATTAATTAGCACATCCTTTACACCTTAAAGTGAAGGCCACCTTCTCATGACTTTTATATTTTTTTGTGCGCTACTGGCAACCGATGTTTAAATAAACGCCTATCAATGCAAATCAACATAATGTGAATGAATAAAATCACGACTAAACACAAACTGTACACACAAATACGCACACAAATCAAGAACCAAGGTGGACAATAATAATTTATATTGGCGAACAAACAACAGCGTCTTATAATTTATTGATGAAGTGGCGTATAAATAGCAATAAATTGTAAAGAAGGAATTGTAATTCGGTTGCAATGACATCACGTACGATTTAAGGCGTAAATGGTTCGACAGAGAAGGAGATAGGGGTTCGATGACCTTTTGTACTGATGTCATTCCTCAGCTTACCACTATAATAAAATTGAATACGTATCTGCTTTATCTACATGATATCTTTACTACACTATACAGTACAACAGAGTATCATGTATCCCATAATATTTTCAACTGATATCATACTACATATTTTATGGAAAGCGATTACACGTGAATCAGCGTGAAATAACAAACATTTGGTGATTAGATCATCACAATGGTCAACACTAGAAATAAAATGTTATGTTGTAAAAATTATCTGTATCATTTTTCATAATAGAGAAAATAATAACATAGGTATTGCGAAACCTTAATGATTCAATTTTTAAAAGTAGCACATTATTGTAGTAACTTTAATTCTTAATAAAGAGTTGTTAATAAATTGAAACATGTGGCTGGAAAATTTGGATTAGGAAAAAGAATGAACGAGAGAAACTCATAGATCGCCGAGAGTAAAACGGTTGAATCAAGTATAACATATACATACAAGGTTTGCAGTACCTATCTAAGAAAAAAACCATGTACATGGAAAATGGAAAGCACCAGAGGATACAAGAAGATACCAAATAGATTTTACTCTTACCAAGAAATGTCATAAAAACTTTAAAAAATCCAGATGTACATTTTGTGGAGCATGTATGGATAGTGATCAAAATCTGACAGGGGAGAGGGACGGCAGTGGACAGGGCACAAGTGGACAATTTAAATTTCTCCTCCACTATATTTGCCAATTAGTTCAGAAGATGTGTCACAGAGTACAATACATAGATATTATCGTTGGTGAAGCTTGATACACTCAGCATCCTGTGACACTTTGTGAAATCTAGGGCTCGGATAAGCTTGTTAAGCAGGAAAATTGAACTAGTTTTTCGGGGAAAACTTTGGGTTTCCTTTCAGAAAATTTCTGTATTTCTACAAATAACAAAGCTATCACAACCAAATGTAATACGCGGGTTTCTACTCAACGTATTGTAGATTCTAAAGGCACTAAATGTAATAAACGATTGGTGTCGGAGGGAACAGATGTCTGTGAACCCCCGCAAAACCATTGTTTGATTTTGTTTTGTACTGATGTACCACATTTTATTTGTTTTTGTTTCTTGATTAGCTCGAAGGACCTGATTATGTTTTGTTAAATTAAACGCTGATTTCAGTAACACTTAACGTTTAATAACAAACTGTAAACTTATACAAAATTACTTATATTATGGTATGCTTTAGAGTCCATGAGAACTCTACGAAATGAGTAATGATTATGTTCACAAGCGTGTTGCTTGTTTGGAGTCTATATAAGAACTGCCTTGAATGGATATCGAGTTTTCCTACGCTATCTACCTGAGATAGGTTGGCAGACTTGTCGCCAATTGTAAACAAGAAACGATCCTTGTTGGGTTATTCCTAACCATGTTTAAAATTGCATTGTACAGATGGTAAATATCATAATAAAGAAGTCTACTGAGAAATATGTAAATTTAAGAGGCCTAATCCTCCAGACGAGACGCCTTAACATGCCGCCCGCCTTGAAAGGCCACCTTTCAACGAATGCCATATAATAAAAATAATGGTTTATAACTAATAAACTGATTTTATCATAATCTCCGTAAAAATGTTAACTTATTTTAAATATACTAAAAATGTTCGCTTAAATTATGTAGTACAGAGATTAAATTGTCCTCGTCAGTCTATAGGGAGAACGCACACTTTGGACACTGGCCGTTTTAAAACATTACCATTCGACACCTTCACTGATATCACCCTGGTGATGTTGTCAGCTCCTGGATGTAACTGAATGATGCGGCCAAGCTGCCACTTTAATGCGGGCATATTATCTTCTTTGATAATAACCAGAACTACTGGTTTCAACTGAATATTGGATGTGTGTTCCCATTTGTGCGAATTTGTAATTGTGAGATGTATTCCTTACACCATCTTTTCCAAAAATCTTTATGTATTTTTTGAATATGCTGAAATTTGCTTAACCTGTTGTCAGCAGTATCCAACACTTTGTGTTCCGGGTTTGATGTAAAAGTTCGTCCAATCAAAAAATGTGCAGGTGTTAAAGGATCTAAATCATTAGGATCGGAAGAAAGGGGGCTCAAAGGACGGGAATTGAGGACTGCTTCGATTTGTGTTAATAATGTGTAAAATTCCTCAAAGGTTAAGTGAGTATTTTTTGTTACACGTTTTAAATGATTCTTTACTGATTTTACGCCCGCCTCCCATAAACCTCCAAAATGTGGAGAACGTGGTGGTATAAAATGCCATGATGTAGTTGTGTTATCTAATGCTTGATTTATTTTTGTATGATTTTCTTGGTTTGACAGAAAATTATGCAACTCCAACAATTCCGAATTTGCACCCATAAAATTTTTTGCCATTATCCGAGTAAATAGACATTGGTTGACCACGTCGGGCTGAAAACCTATTTAATGCCGCCAAAAATGCCTCTGTGTCCAGACTAGTAGCCAAATCTAAATGTACAGCTTTAGTTACCAAACACACAAATATGCATATATAAGCCTTGTTTAATTTACAGCCACGACCCTTTCTGTCCTTGATTAATATTGGACCAGCATAATCAACACCGCAATTGTAAAATGGTGGTGCCGGTGTCAAACGTGGCTCTGGTAAGCAACCCATAATTTGAATTGACGATTTTGGATTTGCTCGAAAGCAACCGATAAATTCGTGAATGACACGATTTATTGTATTTTTACCTGAAATTGCCCAAAATTTTTCCCTTAATGAATATAATAATTGATTTGTTCCACAATGAAGAAGTCGAATATGCTCATATCTGATTATTAATCATGTTAATTTATGCGATGGTGGCAAAATTATTGGGTGTTTTTTTATGATAACTGAGACCTGAATGTTGAATGCGACCTCCTACTCGTAAAATTAATTGATCATCCAAAAAAGGATTTAATGACAATATTGAACTCTTATGATTGATTTGTTTGTGATTAGTTAAGTCATTTATTTCTTTAAAGTATACATTGTTTTATGATATCTTAATCAACTTAATTAATGCATTTTCCAACCCTGCATTTGTTATGGGGCCAATTACCTTGTTTTTAGAACCTTTAATATTTTCAATAAACCGTAAACAGTAGGCAGTGATTCGCTTTAGTTTAGTTAATGAAGAAAATTTTGAAAATGGTTGTAGGTTCTCTAATTTTAATGATAAGTTTGCCACAACGCGTGACTCAAAACCTGCTGAACTTATCACTGTTGAAACCTCTTTTATTATGCGAATAGCTTCTGTTTTTGAATTTGCTCCCGTCAATAAATCATCTACATAGAAATCCTTTTCGATTATTTCTGATGATAAAGGATAATGTGCGCGATTTTCAATTGCTAGTTGTTTAAGACATCTTACTGCAAGAAATGGTGCTTAAGCTGTACTATATGTAACAGTGTTTAGCTGATAATAGTTAATGGGGTCAGTTTCATTAGCTCTGCAAATAATTAATTGTAAGTTACGTTGCCCATCGTCAACTAACACCTGTCGGTACATTTTAGCTATGTCTGCAGTAATAGCATACTTAGGTTTCCTAAACCGTAATAAAATGGAAAACAGATCGTCTTGAATTGTGGGACCAACACACTGAACTTCATTTAATGATAGGCCTAAATTTGTTTTAGCTGATCCGTCAAAAACAACACGACTTTTTGTTGTAGAGCTGCTTTGCTTAATAACCGCATGATGTGGTAAAACGACTGATATCCTGTTCTGGTATTTTAGTCATGTAACCTAGTGTTTCATACTCATTTAGAAAATTAACGTATTCGGTTTTTAATTCACTATTGCGATTTAATTTTCGTTCTAATGAAAAAAAAAACGATTTAATGCGTTGTCTTTTGAATTTTCTAATTCTGCTATGTCGCATTTAAGTGGAATATTAACGATAAAACGACCTGATGTGTTACGTTCAAATGTATTGATAAAATTAGTTTCGCAATATTTTTCCTCACTTGTATAATTTCTATGGTCATTTGAACATTCTTCCAATGCCCAAAATTTTGTTAATTGATCATCAAGTAAATTAGTATGATGTGATGTGCGTAAAAAGCAAAATGATTGTTTTTGTTTGTGATGTAAATCGCCACCTAAAATCCACCCTAAAGTGGTTTTCTGTAGAATAGGACCGTCATTACTTAACTTGTGCTGTCCAACGCATAATAATTGGAAGTAAATACCGGCTCCCAGTAAGATGTCTATTTTACCCGGCGAATTACATTTTGTATCTGCTAAACGTATATTTGGGGGATGTTTAGTTTTGACAAAGGAAATGACATGTTTGGTAAATTATCACTGGTTTCATTTAATACTAAACATGTTATGCTTGTTTTGTATTCATTTATGCGTGATTTGAAAGTAATATTAGTTTTAAAATGTATGTTTGAGATAGATTTGCTAATCCATGATACTAATGACTGATATTTTGATTTAGTGAGGCCCAGTCGATTGCAAAGATCACTTGTGATAAAGTTCGTTTGAGATCCTCCATCGAGGAGAGCTCTACATATGTGAGATTTGCCTTGATTATCAAAAACTTCGATGCTTGCTGTTGGCAATATAGTTTGAAACAAATTTGTATTATTCAAATTATGATGACTAATGAAGATATAACATAAAAAAAGTCTGGACGCAGCAAGTGGGTTACTGTAGCGAATTGTCAAACAAATGATCCTCAAAAATTTTACTAAAATGATATTTGTATATATATATATATATATATATATATATATATATATATATATATATATATATATATATATATATATATGATGAAGTATACACCGCTGAACAACTTCAGGATACGTTAGAGGAGCAGCCGGAGTACGGAGATCAGATACACAGCATCAGACGTTCATTATCAGAAGGCAGTACACTCCCACGGGCAGACTCACCTTTACTTGAAGCATACCAGCCGGCAGAGCATTCACAAACTCGGCCAACAGATGCTGCGAGAGTAAACAATATTAGTGAGAAAAGGCTGACAAGAAGAGCCGCAACGAAGAAGTAATGTGGTCAATTGATAAGTAGATTTATTTGATGTTTTCTGGTAGTTTAAATAAATTTAAGCTATTTAAGTTAATTAAGGAATAGTTGACAGTTTAGTTATAATATTTGTTCAGGTTAAGTTAGCATTGTTACATGATTTTTTATTTTATTATTAAGATGATGTTCTTGACAGACTAATTTCGATCTGATCAGTTTGTCTCAGTACTTTGTTTTATACTTTTCTTTTGTTTTTTCCTTATTATAAAGCATTCGATATTCAGTATTCAAAAGTATTGAGAGGCTTTTAATATGTAAGCAAACGGTAGGGACTAGATAATGAGAAGGAAGGATCAATATGCCGCGATATTATTTTTTGTAAGTTTATAGATAAACAAAAATTGTTTAATTAATTAATTAAAATATTATAAACGTTATTGTACAGGTTAAAGTCATGTGTAATGTGCAGTGCTGGAGAGTGCTTAGAATTACATGGACTTACCTCTAGTATTAAATGGCTAGTATTGTTAGAATGTCGCGGACTGGATGCTGGGTGACGGTAGTGTAGCCGGTGATTAGATTAGGGTAATCACAGGGTGAAGTTGTACCCTGTTAATGTGGATGTGTTTCTCGTGTTCTAGAGATCTGAGAACGGTTCATATTGTCAGGTGCAGACAGTCATGTATCTCTATTTATTGTAAATCTCTTACAAAGAATCTCCATGTTCTTTATCATCTTCCAAATTGATTTAGTCACTCATGCTTGTCTGAATCTGGGATTGTATACATACATGTATTATATTATACATTTCTCTATCTATGATATTTATACACCTTGACAATCATAAATCATACTTCTAAATGCAAAGATGCTGAATATAGGAATGCGCGTGATCTAAAAATCCTCATATATATATATATATATATATATATATATATATATATATATATATATATATATATATATATATATATATATATATATACATATACATATATATGTCCTGAGTCATTGGTAGAAAGCATGAAAGGTCAAAATTTTTATGATGTCAGGCTGAGAACATGCATTTTGCCAAATTTAAAGTCAATATCTACAATATACTTCGTGTGACTCTATATATGTGTTGGAATATATATTTTTTTAGTATTTCATAAAATTTTGATTGCGCACAAGTCTTTCTCTCGAATAGCTGTATTATTATTATTTAATAGTTAGTTTTTGGTTTATAGAAGACACGACTTCTTTTATCTACCGCCACCTAGGACCAATGTTAGGCTTAACTCACCGATTTACAGATCGTGCTCCATTTATAACAGCGTGCATCAGTCAATAGACATATTGTGTTGTGGTGAGTCTGAGATGAGACACGTTGCATCGCTGCTTGGTAATTAGTAGAACTTTACTTTGTTAATTTTTATAGTGTATGATATGTATTGTATTCATACTCTTAATTTGGGATAATTCCCGTTGAGTATTTGTAGTAAATAAATAAATAAATAAATAAATATATATTTGTATATATATATATATATATATATATATATATATATATATATATATATATATATATATAAATATAATTTTAGTAAAATTTTTGAGGATCATTTGTTTGAAAATTCGCTACAGTAACCCACTTGCTGCGTCCAGACTTTTTTTATTTTATATCTTCATTAGAACGATGATGCCTTAGGAGCATTATTTTAATAAAGAAATCACCCAGTAATAATTAAAATATGCAATATATTTGTTCATGGGTGTATAGTTAATTACCATTGTCGCAAGTGGTTGTTTTTATAGAATATCATAGCACAGAAAATCTAATCTGCAATAATACACGGTTGATTTGCGACATGCACAAACCTGCAGCAGCCAGGATTAAGCGAAATGAAAGTGTTAATTGTTACTTATCACTGAGTTGGCCGTTAGTTAGCCATTTGTTTTTGTAACTGGCCTGATGTGTGGCAAGAGATGGGGCAAAAAACTCGTTACGTCCAATTTGCGGTCTACGGTCTGCAAATTCGTTACGTGGGTGTTACAATTTAGAATATGGCTGACTTTCACCCATTTTATTTCTGTTTAGTGTATCCTTGAATGGTAATTTATAAATTATATCATTGCGGTCGAGTGTACAATGATTACGGCTTGTTAATGTCAGCCAGCCATTCATTGCGAGTTACAACAGCTTGCTGAATCTAATGCCAAATCAATAGCACACTTTGTTCAATGAGGAAATGGTCTGGAATTTGCACTACCGACATGGGTTTGGCATAATTAGTGTATCATTAGTTTATATTTATATTAAATGGTGCTAATATATCACAGTCTTCAATTATGCTGACCGACTAACTTCTGGTTATGACTTCTCATCATCACAGTGTAACTACGACGTCGCCCTGTCGTCGCAACCATGATCCGCTGTCTCCGGCAGCTCTCTCATTTCATTGTGGTGATGGGTCGTTATTTAACTGTCAGCTATTTTTAAACGGTTACCGAGCCGTAACGGTAGCCACCAGTTATGGATTTATAAAAATATCAGCTTAAAATAACGTTTTTTACACTAAACTAGATTTCGGAGTCGTGTCTGTTTCAGTTCTACTGCAACTAGTTCGGCTTCGATGAATAAACATCGGTTTTCATCGGCAACTGTTTATTTAACTATTTAACGGGATGAATAGCCTTGAGATTGGGAATGCTAAACACGTTATTTATACTGTGTGCTCGCTCTCGCTAACAGCTTTAGGAACGTAGGATTTTCGGTACAATAAAACGGTTTAATTTTAATTTTAACTTTAACCGGTTGTTGATGGGGATACGGCATACGGACACTACTACACAGAGTTATTCTGTTAAACTGAGAAGCTGTTATTTTTGAAACAGTTGAGTTTCCCACTAGTATGTAAAGCCAAATATTTAATAATAAAAAATGTTGGGTGAAAAGATGAATTTCTGTAAAAACGTGTTATTACTTTCACTATAGACAACGCAAAATAGGGTTATTTCACGTGAAATTAAAGTAATTATTATTTAAATTTATATACATTACCTAAGAAAACAGTTAACACGTCATTTTCGTTTGTCTGATAATAGTTATCAAATTGATTAAAAAAATATAATGATTTTTTATTAATCATTTTTTTAATATCTATATACATTTCAATATAAAAAATTAAATGAATATATATATATATATATATATATATATATATATATATATATATATATATATATATATATATATATATATACAGGGTGTTTCCAAATTGATGCGAAAAATTTTACAGGGTGATTCTTTGGCGAAAAATAAGGGGTGTCCTTTTATTAAGCTTTTCTTGAAACCCCTTCTCCAAGTTACAGCCCTTTGAAATTTTTGAAACTAATTTCAAAACAACGAATATTAAAATAAGTAAATAAACAATTAATACTATATATCTTCAAATTTTTTTTAAAACTCAAACTCAATTTTTTATACTGTTTCTTTACCGAAATTTTATTAGCTGCGTTATGTTATGGAGTTCTTAGAATCACTCCCTGTGTAGCAATAAAAGTTCTAACGTCTAACGTCCCAAGGCGTGATAAATAATGATATTTATTGATTCTTGCTGTGGCATTGACATTTACGTAAAGACCCTGATAAAATAAATTTGTGAGAAATGACTAGTTTATAATTCCTAAAACATCTAAGTAAATTCTTATAGAAGACTCCTTTCTGATTTCTAAAAGTTTCAATTCAGAGTGGCAAAAGATTTACGACACGCTTATTATAATTTCTTAACCCTTTGTTTCCTTTTCATATCGACAAAATTTGAGATTTATACACTACGTGAAATAACGGGGTAAAAATACAATGCATTTATACTAGTGTGCTCGCTCTCGCTTACAGCTTTGGGAATGTAGGATACTATCGATCGACTATCCAGTTTAAAATAACTGAAGCAGTTATTTTCAACGGTTATTATTAAATAACGTTAACGGCTTCAACTGTTAACAGAAAATAACTGTTTTTCCCATCACTATTTCATTGTAGCTTCCCAGGGGTGGCTCCTCAATAAGTGCGCCCGTGCGCGCGCACTGCCGCCTGCCGTGGAAAAAATAATATTTTTGCTATGCTATACTTTAATAAATTTTTATTCACTTTTTTTACCTCCTGCATTCAACAAACAAAATTAGTATATCGAGGATCGCAGAGAGTCGGCAGCCATTAATACAGAATACAGAAAGTGTTAATCATTGCAGACGTTATATACATTCATATCCATATAAAGCATCGGGCGGCGGTGTGTATTTTTCGGCGCTCTCATAAAAATTTTCGTAGAAAAAAATCGTTATTGAGAAGACCACGACTTATGAATTTTAAAAAGATTTCTTCAAATGACCGCGAACTAGTACCCCTAAAACCCATATACCGGGTCAGTTTCAGTTTGTGTCTGTTTACATATATTTAGGCTGACGCATTTCTACGGTAAAGCTTAAAACATCCGTTATTATACAATATATGAGAAAAAAAATATATACGTTAATTAGGGTGTCTCGAGCCGCATCTTATAAACCTATTTTGACAATCACAGGCTGGCCCATAAGTTGTTGGTGATACACACTTTCTTTTTTTAATAGAAAACCCCTTATGTTATTGCATTCTTGTATTTTCCATCGAATTATAATGCATGTTTGCAAGGAAAAAAATTGATATCGTTCATCGTTTTTGAGTTATTTAAATTGTTTTGCAAATTCGCGTTTTTGGCACATATCACAAACACATATCACCAATTGTGATACGGAGTTTTTACCAATAGACAGCGGAGCCCCATGGAAATAACGAATTCAGAGAGCTTTTTGTTTGTATTACTCGGCGAAAAAGTTGAGCTGCTGTATACAGGTACTCTCAAATAGTGACTGAATTTGAAAAGTTTTCGCAGAAATATTGTTAGTGTTTCCGTAGAAATGATTTTTTGTAAGATTTTTGTGATATGTTAGTAATTAATAATAAATGTTTAGCAAGTTATTGTAAAAAAGAAGTCGTCGAAGTTTTGTAATATATATATATATATATATATATATATATATATATATATATATATATATATATATATATATATATATATATATATATATATATATATATATATATATATATATATATATATATATATTTACTGAAGGCAATTTCTGTAAAAAAAAGGTGATTTTTTTTTCAATGCCAATATATATTGGCAGGTGTGTAAACAGCTTGAAGAGGTTCGTTGTCCAGGAAAATCGGATCAGTTTTTTCTGGAACTTTTTAAGTTTATTTTCAGAAAATGTTTCTACTTTTTGAAACAACAAAGCTATTTTAATGAAATATGGTACATTGTTACTACTATATAGGTTATACTGCCAACCAAATGTCCTTCTTTTAAAAACAAGACATATTTGTCATTAAAAACATTTTTGCGAAAATTCACTACCATAACGCACTTGCTGCACCCAGCTTTTTTTGTATTATGATCAATATGGAAGGTGAAACACTCGTGAACACACATTGTGTAAAAGAAGCTTTTACTGCCGAAGAATAATTGGTCCACCAGCGATTTAGAATATCTAAAGACAGTTATACAAGAATGTTTGACTCATAACATCAGAAATGTTACAGGCAGTTCATAAAAAAAAACGAATCACTTAGCTCTTTCGATTCTCAGTTTGGGTCATTTCACCTTGTCAGTGGGTACTGTAGAATTGACATCAACCAAGCTTATGGCATATTGTGCTTAAGCAAATTGAATGTCTGTACGTTCCGCCCTTCGGTGGCGTATAAATCCATCGGTTCAGTGCTCGTTAAAAAACCAGGATACATACACACAATGATTTCGCACTGATCTCTTATCATTTTTCAAACCCCATCTCAGATTTTTTTTAACTATAAACACTTATTCAATATACTAACCACAATTCTGTGATTACGGTTGAACTATCAATGAAAGTAAAGGATAAGTAAACGTGACGGCAAATTGTACATCTTGCGATCTGAAGTGTTTTTACGTCTAAAAACAATACTGAATGTTTTAGTCTATACGTAAAGAGTTTGGCTTCAAGTTAAGATATTATATTCGGGTCGGTTGTATCAAATGATGATGATGTAAGATATTTGCAGGAGCTCGTGTAGCATTGTATCTTCCGCAGGCCATCGATCTCTTTCACAGTGGACCGATTTAGAACACGATCCAGAACTTAAGTAGCGACAAGTATTATCAGATGGAAGGACAGAGGAGTTGAATTACATAGCTTTATTAACCAGCGATTTCTCCTATCCTATGACGTCGTTGCCAGTTACTCGTTGCTAATTGTGGACAGAATGACGAAAGAGGAGAGAGAGAGAGAGAGAGAGAGAGAGAGAGAGAGAGAGAGAGAGAGATGGAAATATCGTAGACAACGACAGAGTTGCGTTTTTAAATTTTTATACCTGTGCACAATGTATTTAATTTGCCAGTTATACTAGATATCTACAGGCACATGCAAGAATATAAAGCTCCTCAAATAGCTTTAAAACCACTAAATCGCTGCCGTGGCCGTGTTGGAAACTCCAGTCAAACATCCCAATTCGGACTCGGTGGTCGACGGTTCGTTACTCATCGGCAGCGGATAATTTTTCAAATCACTTCTGTTGTTGAGATCGAGCTTAAGGTGGATGGTAGGTTAGTTTAGATGAGTAAAAAGGCTGAGCATTGTCCTAATTGGCAGTAAGCATCTTACCTTTAAATCCTCCCTTATAAATTTATATACTATTGGATCAGTTTACCAAGACTGCGATAAAAATCTTTTAATTTCAGGCGACGTCTGTTCATTTAAAAATAACATTTTTAACGTTCAATCGACTTCATTGTATATTACATTTTTTGAGGTAGATATTCTTGCTACCGAATCCAATAATTGATAGCATTATCATTATCATTATCATAGATAATTTAGAAGTACAGAAGATATTATTATCTGTATGTTTGAAAATAACTTTCGAAATTAATGGAACTAACTTATTTAGAGTTTTATTTTTACCTTTTGCATCGTAAATAAAATATAACGTCTTAATATACTAGTTTTTTTTTCTCCCTCAGGGTTAGTCCGCAGCTTTGCCGCCCCGATAGCACTGCAGCCCATTATACTAAGTTACTCACATACTAAGTAAAATAGTGATGCAAATTGAATCATAACATCCATAAAGGCGTGATAATTTACTCTCCTGAGAAAGACATGCTCATGAAATGAATTTAGGGTTCATGTCTTGACCACAAAGAAGATATTCGTATTCCTGTACCCATAAACTTCTGACGTTATATTACTCGAGTTTTAACGAAAAAATGTCAATTTTCACATATGCCTATACATGATCAACCCCTGCTTGAAATGTAAAATATGAAGTTGACCTTGGTTAGAGCTTGAAAGTCATCGCCAAGATCCAATCTATGGTCACCGTCAGATGGCCAGGAACAAATCATTGTCTGGAAGTTATTTCTCGGCGACTTTCAGAGTCATTCTGCTATTCTGTTACTTTTGTGACACCACAGAAGTGCTAAATTCAGGCCATCACCCCAACTAATTTTATGGTGAAATGTCAATCTCTCGATGAAAAAAAACTCTGGACGCAGCAAGTGCGTTATGGTAGTGAATTTTCATAAAACTATTTTTTAATAGCAATAATGTGTGTTTTTTTTAAGAAAGCAGGCATCACATTTGGTTACCAGTATAATCTATATAGTAAAAACAATGTGCCATGTTTCATCAAAATAACTTTATTGTTTGAAAATGTACAAAAATTTCCGAAAGTAAACTTAAAGTGTTCCCGAAAAAACTCGTTTCTTGGTCAACCTTATAGGTTAATAGCAAATTGAGCTATTCAAATATTAAGCATTTGATCAAAATTCGCTACCATAACGCACTTACTGCGTCCAGAATTTTTTTCTTACAAACATGCATTATATTTCAATGGAAAATGAAAAAATGCAATAACATAAGGCGTTTGATTAAAAAAAAAAGAAAATTTGTATCACCAACGACTTATGGGCCAGCCTGTGATTGTAGAAATAATTTAATTTTTTAACATGTAAGTAGCTCAAGACACCCTATAATTAATATATACAAATTTTTTTTCATATTTTGTATAATAACAGATATATTGAGCTTTATTGATTTTTTTTACGAAAATTCTACAAAAATTATATACCATTAACGATAAACTCTATAGCTAAGACTACTGCCAAGCGTCAGAGAAAGGGTCTATTTGAAATGAATTTTCTGGAAACATTTCATTAAAATGAAGGACAGTGACGGTTGACGAGTGACTTCTTGAGACATTTTATTTCCAAAGCCCGTATTAGATTCAAGTTCTCTTCCTAAATGTTGCCAATTTTGACGTTTAAATCGCAACTTTGACGTTTTGTGAAAAACCCCAATTTATTTTTGTTTAAATGCCTATAACTTTTTTGTATTTTGACCTACAGCGCTAAATTTTGGTATGCAACTTGCCTATAATGATGTAAACCCGCGTATAAAATTTGGTTGCCCTTACTTTGTTAATTTTGGAGATAAAAATTTTTTTCTAAAGAAAACACAAAATTTTCCGAGAAAACCTCGGCGGATTTTCCTGGCTAACGAACTTATCCAAGCCACTTGCGAAGGGAAGGTACTCACCAATTTTGACGTTTAAAATCGCGATTTTGACGTTTTGGGGAGAACCCAAATTTATTTTTCTTTGAATGCTTGTAACTTTTTTGTCCTTTAACGTACGGAGGTAAATTTTGGTATGTAACTTGCCTATAATGATATAAACCCGCGTGTTAAATTTGGTTGCCTTTACTTTGTTAATTTTAAAAATATAAATTTTTTTCGATTTTTTTCGAAAGAAAACACAAAATTTTCCGGGAAAACCTCGGCGGATTTTCCTGGCTAACGAACTTATCCAAGCCACTTGAGAAAGGAAGGTACTCACCAAGTTTTATCAATGTCGGTCCATTATTTTTTAAGTTATAGGTGTGACACATAAATATATACATATATATATATATATATATATATATATATATATATATATATATATATATATATATATATATATATATATATATATATATATATATATATATATATATATATATATAAACATATAGAGTCAGAAACTGACCTCGGATTTGGGTTCCGGGGGTCCTAAATAGCGCTCATTTGTAGAAATTTTTTCAAAATTCAAAAGTCGGGATCTCCTCATTAGTGAATTTTTTTAAAGAAAATTCACTAAGAATTTTTTTTAAGAAAATTCACTAATAAGAGGAGAAACTGAACTCTACGTACCCTTAATAATCTAATGTAATATTCTTTCAAAATTAAATTCATATTCACTCCCTCACATTCAACCCCTACGTCAATTTCATCACAGAATATTAGATGAGTGATGAAATCGAACGTTTTCTAATACACAAACCCCGAAACGTTATATTGCTCGAGTTTTAACGAAAAAATATAAGTTTTCACCAAATCACCCCTCATTTACTTAACCCCTGGAGCAGTTTAATCCAAAAACAACCCGAATCGTTGTCAAGTGTTAACTGTATCCTAAATTTGAAGACGATATCTGACATCGTTAGAAAGTTATTATGTCTACCAGCAGACAGCAGACGTACAGACCGACAGGCCGATCGACCGACAGACAAAAAAATTCGTTGCGAAATTTTGTTTTCCATATGTTTCCGTTTTAGCAAAAAAAATTCGAAATTTCTGTCACCCATATGCCACCGCCTCACATTTTACCCCTAATTTAGTTCCAGCAGAGAATACCAGATATTTGCTGAAATTGAAAGTTGTCTAATAAACAAACTCTAAGACGTTATATTACTCGAGTTTTAACAAAAAAATGTAAATTTTCACCAAATTACCAAAACCCTCATTCATCACCTACCCCGTGGAGCGATTTTTAATTTTTTTAATAGAAGCGATCGATAAGAAACTTAACTCGCATAAATATAACTTACACAGACCTTGAAGATCGATTTTAGAGGTCCTAGTACGCGCACATTTGAAGAATTGTTTCGAAAGTGTTACCACGAATATGTCTAGTATCAAAAAAATCTTGTGTTCTAACTCCTTTTGAGAAAAATCCCCAAAACTCTATTTTCTATAAAGCTAAAAAATTAAATTTGGTATGTATATAGACAGTGTAAGTCTCTTTAAAAGAAACGTGTATTAGAAATTTCGTTAAAGTTGCAAAAGCTTTCCAGAAGAAAACTTTATTCATATTTAGAAAAGTAAAGTATCTGCCAAATTATAAACGTAGCAGTTATTTTTCCTTATTAATCACCTGAATGATTTCGTTTTAGTTAATCTAATCAACCCAGTTTTTTCAATCTTAACAAAATGTCTCCTGAAAATTATAATTTCAGACTCAAAGTTATTCAGGCGTTTTAAACAAAAATGAGATCTTGTTCAAAACGTATGAAATCTGTACACTTCTCCAAATGTCAAAATAAAATAAAAAGAAACCATACATTCATCGAGCTGGAATCTATCACGCAACCTTCTACGTAGAAGACAAGCATGCTGCCACTGAGCCATCTAAGGATACGTTAAGTAACATTTTGATTATATGATACTTGACACGTGCTTCATGCCCGGGATATATTATATTATATTAAAAGAATACGTAACAATTAATTACAGAATTAGTAAAATTGCCATTGAAACACATTCAAGGACTGTTTCGATCTTATATGTCGTCTTATGTTTCAGTTTAAAGATAAAGAAGAAACTATTTTAAAAGCTTTTTTATTGAGACTCGACTTGATTTTGTTTACGTTTCCACTATATTATGGTACACTTTCAGTCTAAAACTGGGGCCGCTCATCAACGTACAAATATAGTGTATGTCTGTCATTTGCGATATTTGTGACCGAGATTTCACGATTGTTGGTTCGGGTAGTATGTTTTATGCCTGTTATTTATTTTGTTTCGTTACCGTTGATGTATAGTTTTTACCTGTTGTATGAATCAATCTACGCGCGACAGTTAACTACTTCGTCTTTCAGGCATTGGAGATTAACCACTAAGTCGTTTCAACGCATGTCTTTCAGATTTTATTTTTAATTTGGAAAAAACTCTAAATATTGTGAACGAAGTTACTAAAAATTCACAACATAGGTTTATTTACACCATTTCTAACCACATTATAGTCACATTCCAGTTACTCTAATACTTACAAAAATATAGCGTTTTCAAAAACATTTTTGTTTATTTTTGGGGAAAAAATGTCCGTTACAGCTGATACACGAACTCGTCTGTGGTCTTAATACAATGAAGATATGAGCCAAGTTTCGTTAAAGTCAGGTGAGTATTTTTTGAGTTATCGCTCGGATACATACATACACACACACACACACAAATATATATATATATATATATATATATATATATATATATATATATATATATATATATATATATATCAAAAAATTCTGGGAAAGCGACCGTCCTGTCTGTAGCCAATCGACGGGATGTGAGGATGAGTCCTGGGAAATGTGTATAAATTTGCTCGGATAGTCAGGCGGTCCTCCGGGCAGTCTGCGCGGCCAGAATTAGGTCAACACTGGTTCAGAAGTGTGCTGACGCCCTTACGGGACTAGCCAGGACAAAGGAGGTGCAACTTGTGTGGGTTCCGGGACACTGTGGCCTAGCGGGGAATGAGGTGGCGAATGATCTCGCAAGGCTTGGTTCCCGGCGGCCGTTGTGTTGCCCGGAGCCTGCGATAGGCATAACTAGGTAGGCGGTCTCCGTCGCCCTAGACAGGTGGACTAAGGAGGCCAAGGAGAGGCACTGGGGGTAGGTCGGTGGCTGTAGGCAGGCGAGGGAGTTCGTGGAGGAACCGGACAGAGACAAGACTGTCTGGCTTCTCGGTTGGAGTCGACCTGCGCTTCCCCGGGGTGCTGACAGACCACTGCGCTCTTAGAAGACACCTCACATTGATAGGTCTCGAGAGGGATCCCATTTGCCATGAATGCGGCGAGAATGAAGAGACGTCTCACCACTACCTGTGTGAATGCGAGGCTCTTGGGAGTGTTCGAACTTAAGTGTTCGGTTCGAGGACTCTGCAGAGGAATCAGGTACGTTTCGTCCAATGGAAGACCGTCATGGCGTTCATTTCGACGTCGAGGCAGTTTGGTGACGGAACCGAGGAAGAGTAGAGCATGGTTGCTGGGTTGCCGGGGTTGGCAAAAAGGGCCCATTGTGGCCTACTTGCCTGGAGTTAGCCTCCCCGCCACTGCTGCTACTACTACCAAGCCACCGTTTCAAATGCAAGAAGAGGAAGTAGTCGTTGATGTAAGGTCGGAACTATATGGATGATGGTCAATAAGTTCCCAATCTTGAATTTTCTTCTTGGTTATGGCAGCGGTGTGAGGACACGTATTGTCATGAAGGAGGATGACGCCAGACTACAGTTTCCCGCTACGTCGGTTTTGGATCGCTCGTCTTAGTTTGGTGGGCGTTCCGTAGTACACGTCAGCTGTAATTCTTGAGCCACATTCAATGAAATCAACCAAAATGACGCCCTCTTTGTCCCAAACAACGGAAGTCATCATTTTTCGACTCGAGTAAGGAGATTCTTTAAAGTTTTACGGTTTTGGTGAACTTGAATGGCGTTACTGCATTGACTGTTATTTCGATTTTGCGTTTGTATCAGCTGTCCACGTTTCATCGCTCGTAACAATGTGGGCAAACAAATCATCTCCATCGTGTCGATAATGATCCAAAAACGCTCATCCATTTCACATTCTTTGCTCTTTATGCTGGTCGGTGAGCATTTTCGGTACCCACCTTAAACACATTCACCAATAGGCAAACACCTACTGAAACAAAATAACAACTGTAGTAGCTTTGTATATAGCCGATAAATGGCCACGCATGCGTAAAACGGTGTTGAGAACCGCTAACATTTAAATATAACCCGACGGCACCTAGTTTGTATGTAATGGAGTAACTCAGATAGTATTAAGTAAAACTGGTTAATACCCTTCTTAATTGCTTGAATTTCAAATTAAATCAGACGACGTCCAGAACAGTTTTAGATAAAACGACTGCTGATAGATAAAGTTTGGTATCTTACATGCACGCCGGCACTATTCTTACCTTCCTTCCCGTTCTAAACATTACATTTGACATAAAGTTCACATTGACTTTGGGAATCCCTGGAATATTCTAGACACACGGACTATTGGCTTATACTGCCAATTTATCACTTTGCTTTTAGCACGCCGCCAGTACGCGTACCCGTTAAGACGGTTTCTTATATATTCATGTGTTCACGGGCGGTATATCTAAAATTGTGCGTTGTTTACATTGTTCTCTTAATGATCATTAGTGTTGTAGTGGTTTAAGCGTGCATGTGTCGATAGTTCCTGGTCTGTGGCATGTTTTTTGTTTTATACATTGTTTTTGCAATGAGGAAAATGAGAGGTCCAAGGTTGTTAAATTTGAGGTCGAAGGTTGTTAAATTGGAGGTCGAAGGTTGTTAAATTTGAGGTCGAAGGTTGTTTACACTAAGTGTTATGTAAATGTATTGTTCTTTTTTAAATTTCGATCGTTTGACTGTATCTGCTATGGTATGTTCTCTTTCAGCTGTACAAACTAGGGTATATTGTAATATGGGTTTTCTTTCTCTAGCGTTCCACTTGCAACAAACGGGGGAGGGGGGGGTCTCTGCTTCGTCGTGGGGATTTTTCTTCCCCTATCGCATGCATACAATCACCCTCGTTTCATAAACCACAAGACAAATTTCCTGAGAGCAGCCCTCAAGAAAGTTACGGGACCTGGGGCGAATAGTGGTGCTGTACGGGGGAGGCAGGGTTTAAGGGGATATTGCTTCAACATGTGAAAAAGGCAGCTTTTAGTCTGTTTTATTAGCATTTTATGCTCATATTTTTTTACTACCTACCCCGCCCAGCACCACTATTCACTCCTGGTCTCGTAACTTCCTTGGGGGGTGCGAACAAGAAAATTTTCTTGTTGTTTGTGCTTCCAGGGGGGTTCTAAGCATGTTTTTGAAAATATTTTTCGAAAAAGCGTTCGGGAGGTTGTCTGCAAATTTACCAAATTCTGTATTCTCATGAATAGTTTTCTACACTTCGACTATCGCTTTTAAATCAACTTTAACACCCGACCTATAAAAATACCCAGGACGTTTTTTACTGTCTAGACTTTGTTGTTTCGCTTTTGACTAAATTATTGTTCTGCTTTACTGAAGAGTATTTTGAAATGCCCCAATTGATTTTGGTTAACTAATAACCTCATTTTATTTCGGCTTTGAATATCAAATCAGTAAGTACTGATCTGCAAAGTTAGACTACTGGATAGAAAAGGAAGCTTTGTCATATAACTTACCTTTTTATAAGGGTGTGTCAGCCAGTTGCTATATAACAATGGAGTATCGTAAAGCATAGCTAGGCTTCGAGTGTTGGAATT
The DNA here is from genome assembly GCA_964006375.1 of Tillus elongatus. Taxonomy (NCBI): domain Eukaryota; kingdom Metazoa; phylum Arthropoda; class Insecta; order Coleoptera; family Cleridae; genus Tillus; species Tillus elongatus. The sequence goes on from OZ023263.1 coordinate 214,744,155, forward strand.
ATTTTCAAGGGGGTCGGGTATCACTTCACGTTCGGCCACACCATTAACCTATTTGTGCTTTTGTTTTACTACCATCTATCCTATACAGAGTTGGTCTAAACAAGAAATTACATATACAAAGCCGAAGAACCACGACAAGTAAACATACGAGAGGATATTGATATCTAGTTTGCCCGAAAACTACCTGGCAAGCAAAATTAAATTTAGTTTCTATGTTATGATGATGTCTGAGAAAAAGCTTAATTTTGATATAAAAGAAGTTTGGATCAGTTATTCTTTCTTGAAGTTGTAAAGGTGTTACACGCTTCTATTGATCATAGAGGTTATTGCTGTTTATAAGACATTATCCATTGAGTCATATTTTACTCTATGGGTCGAGATGGCTAGACAGTTAATAGTTGATTTAGAATACCAATTGTCTTTGAAGACTATAAATTTCATCTAATCATGTGCGAAGAGGAATAGGAGAAGAATAGGTACCATTTATTTGTCCTGTCTCTACCGACAAATGCAACAACGTTGTTACCGGGTGTCACAAATGTCAGCCATGTTTCTACTGAGGCCCGTTCCTAGTAGTGGAAACCACCTGTCTACCGGGGGACAAGAATGTCAACCATGCTACCTACCGGGGGCTAGTTCCTAATTGAAGCTCCAGCATTATAGTAGCAGTCTTACCAGTTCTAACTGGTTACCTCAACCGCAAATAGATCCACAACTTTATAGTAGCAGTCTTACCAGCTCTGAATGATTATATCATACAGAAAATGGAGCTTCAACTAGTTAGCCTCAGGTTTATAGTAGAAGTTAGTAGAAATTATAAAAATGAAAAAAAAAGACAATTATAAGTCGAAGAAATAAATAAAATAAATGCAATGAAAGTGTAAGAAAAACATAGACATAAATGTGTATTTAATAGCAGAATAAATTTGAACTAAATTTGGTAAAGTGAATGTAAATGGATGCATAAAAAAGAAAATGATGCATGCATAAAAAAGAAAAAGATGAGTCCGAGGCAACAGGCAAGTGAATCTGATTTTGAGTAAACTACCATTTAAAACATTTTCAAGCGTCACAGAATCCACTCATAGAACATCCATTTTGCACACGAACTGAATAAAGATGACTTAGACCGCCGCCTGGACTTTTGTGCAGTGATAAGTGGACGAGTAGTAAATAATTCGAATTTTCTTTTTAATGCTTGCTTTTCGGATGAGTGTTCGTTTTTTTCTAAACGGTGCCCTGAATCATTATAATTGTCGCTATTGGGCCGTTTCTAAGCCCAGATTATTTCACGACACTCATACCCAACACCCGGAAAACTCAATGCTTGGGCTCGAAATTTTTATGACCATTTTTCTTACCGAGTAATCTGACTGGAGCAAGGTATTTGGACTTGCTGGAAAACACCATTGATGCAATGTTGACTGACATTATCGAGAATGATGAGTATTATCTCGAAGACCACATGGTGTTTCAGCAGGATGGAGCTCCTCTGCACTATCCTCCTACCATGTCGAAAAGCATAACTATTGGACAATTGATAGTCCCTTTATTAATCTTATTTTTAAAGGGGTAGACATTGATCCAATCTAATCCATAGCAGGTGGTAGTGGAATTTTTCTTTACATAATAGTAAAGGATTTTTTCACGTCCGAGGAGGTACCACCCCATACATCAAGGGGCCGGTGAAGTCCCAACGGACGTTTCCGGTTCTGGTGTATGAGTCGGTTTCCCTTATAAGCAAAAATGATGATGGCTCCTCCTTGTACAAAAGATTCCGGAGGCAAAATACCCCTCCATTCTGATCTCCGTGAGAGGGGTGTACAGGGGGCGCCAACATCAAGATTTAACATATCCTTTTCAAATATATGTGGCCTAAATTTCAACCTGAACTCCGTCCACCATTTCCTCCAGGCTAACAGGCCCCACCTCCTCTTCCTCACCGAAACCCAAATCAGTGCCAAAACAGCCACTAATCACCTTAATTTCCCGGGGTATGAGCTCATTAGAGCGAATGCACCCTTTTACTGTCCAGGTCACCAGACATAGAACTTCTTGTTATGCCCGCTCTTTTGTCCCGAGGACTTCCAAGTTGTGGAATTCCTTGCCGGCACATGTGTTTCCTTCTCCTCCGAGCCTCCAAACCTTCAAGTCCAGAATTAGCAAGTTGCCTCTTTCCTCCCTGTCAACACCCACGGTAGGATAGTATTTAGGGTGTAAGCCCTCGTGGTGTGTTGTTAAAATTTAAAAAAAAACTACGCTTTGCCTGTTCGACAACATCTCTACCACAGATTTCCAAATAGGTGAGTTGGCAGAAGAGGCTCCATAGAACGGCCGGTACGATCGTCACATTTCTCACCCCTAGATTTATTTTTATTGGGTCACATAAAAAGTAAAATGTATGCCTTACAAGATTTACGCCAGTGTATCGTAAAGGAATGCCGCCAAATCACTCCAGAAATGTTATATAATGTGCTGCTTCATATTAAAAAAAAAAGGGACCATTGAAAAGAGATTTACACCAGCTCTACCCAGGCCCACGTTGATGATGGGCTGGTCTTAGTCACCGGCAAATTACTCGGCGTCGTCTGTGAGTGCATGCAAGCTGCCTGTAGCATAATTGAAAGGTGGTGCGGTGAGCTGGGACTCTCCGTAAACCCGGCGAAGACGGAGATAATCCTATTCTCCAAGAAGAGGAATAGGGAGGAGTTCAGGGCGTCCGTGATGTTTGGAAAACCTTTAGCTTTAGTCCGAGAGGTCAAATATCTGGGGGTGGTCCTCGACTCCAAACTAACATAGGGGTCGCAAATAAAACGAGTAGTGAGGAAGGGAGTAGCGGCCCTCTGGCAGCTGCGTCGAGTGATAGGGAGGACTTGGGGACTTAACCCTAGGATCCTTCATTGGATTTACACTGCAATCGTCAAACCGAGGATACTCTATGGGGCGTTGGTCTGGTGGTGTGGTGTGAACCAAACCACTACCAGGAAGCTGGCCAAACTCCAAAGGCTGGCAATCCTGGGTATCACAGGCGCTATGAGGATGACACCATCAGCCGCGCTAGAGGTCCTGCTGATGCTGCCACCGCTCCCCATCTGTATCAGAAGGGAGGCTATGGCGTCGCATCTTAGAATGCGAGACTCTGGAAACTGGTGTGGAGAAGGAGCAATAATAGGACAGCCAAGAGTCGCCAAGTAGGTGGAAAAGGAAATTCCGATTTCCGTCACCAAGGCACGGAATGCAGAAGACGATATTAGGTTACTAGGCCATATACCCTCAGGATCCCCAGTAGGGATCAGTGGAGGGAAAATGAGGTTGCATTCCAGCCCGCAAGCCTTGTCTGTTTTACCGACGGATCGCAGCTGGAGAATCAACAATCCTCCGGGGCAGGAATATTTATCGAGGGCCTGGGGATGGGCGAGAGTTATGCTCTGGACGCATATACCACGGCATTCGAAACGGAGGTGTACGCTAGCCTGTCTGTGGCCAATAGACAGGATGTGAGGATAAGCCCCGAGAAATGTGTATACATTTGCTCGGATAGCCAGGCGGCCCTCCGGGCAGTCTGCGCGACCAGAATCAGGTCAACACTGGTTCAGGAGTGCGCTGACGTCCTCAACGGACTAGCCAGGACAAAGGAGGTGCAACTGGTGTGGGTTCCGGGACACTGTGGCGTAGAGGGAATGAGGTAGCGAATGATCTCGCTAGGCTTGGTTCCCGGCGGCCGTTCTGTGGACCGGAGCCTGTGATAGGCATAAGTAGGAAGACGGTTTCTGTCGCCTTAGACAGGTGGACTGAGGAGGCGCTGGAGGGGCACTGGGGGTCGGTTGGTGGCTGCAGGCAGGCGAGGGACTTCGTGGAGGCGCCGGACAGAGATAAAACTGTCTGGCTACTCGGTAGGTGTCGACCCACGCTTCGCCGCATCCTTGGGGTGCTGACAGTCCACTGCGCCCTTAGAAGACACCTCACATTGATAGGCGTAGAGAGGGATCCCATTTGTCAGGAATGCGGCGAGGATGAAGGAACGTCTTACCACTACCTGTGTGAATGTGAGGCTTTTGGAAGTCTTCGAGCAGAATTGTTCTGTTCGAAGACTCTACAGAGGAATCAGATAAGTACTATACATATAGTTTTTCTTCAAAGAAAAAATTGAAATAGGTGTAACAAGTAAGAGATTGAATAGAAGCACATGTTCGATATTTGTGACATGTAAGAAGTCCTAATAACAGTGGATAAAGTATTTTACATATAACTGATTTAAGTTAGATTCTTTTTATTAAGCTGGCTAATTATAAATGAGTGTTCTAAGTCTGCGAACACCTGTGCAGTTCATTGTCATTATCTGCATATGTATGTATCGTGTATTATAAGAGTGACGCTGGTGATGTCAGTAACTAATTATCTCATAAAAGTTGAGCTCGTTACAATATGAATATTCACAAACAATGGCTACAGGAAATGAACCAGGAGCACCATAAAACGTTCGTGCGTTATTAGAACAATGATCTGAAATTTTACGATTGTTTTATGGTTTTTGCTGCGAACCAGTGAAGAGAAAATAACTTTAAATGACACTTTTATGTTCTCTTCAAAGTCTAGGTGACATTTTGTATAAGTCGTATTAAGGTAAAAACATAAATATGAAATTGGGTATTTTAGAGGTAGGGTAACCTAAATCACATTTCCAAAATTAGTAAGGGGAGCCAAATAAAAATTCCAAATAATAAAAGAGTTTGTATATCAAAAAAAGTTTTTTCCACAATTTCTGAAGTTCATTTCCTTATTTTTTAAATTTAATACGGGTGCTGCATTTTTTGAAAAAAAGCTCGGGACGCAGCAAGTGCGTTATGGTAATTAATTTTTATTAAATGCTTCAAATTTGAATAACTCAATTTTCTATAAACTTAGACAGTTCAATTTTGGTATGTAGTAAGGACTTTCCTAATGCAAGATATCCACCAAATTTCATTAAAATAAATTTGTAATTTTCGGAGAAAAAAAATTTTTTCGAAAGAAAATTTAAAATTTGAATAACTCAATTTTCTATTAACTTAAAAAGTTGATTTTTCGTACATAGTAAGGTCTCTCCCAAGGCAACATATGAAGTAAATTTCATTAAAACAGCTTTGTTATTTTCAGAGAAAAAAATTTTTTTCGAAAGAAAACTCAAAATTTTCCCGGAAAACCCCGTTCGATTTTCCTAGGTAACGAACTCATCCAAGCCGTTAATAAAATAAAGGCAAGTGCCGAGTTTCATGGAAATCGGTTAATTATTTTTGAGTTATCAGATGGATATATATATATATATATATATATATATATATATATATATATATATATATATATATATATATATATATATATATATATATATTACATTAACTGTAAAATGTATTTAATCATAGGTATTTATTCGCAAGCATATTCTTCAAGTTGAAAACACCATCCTCAAGAACAATAACCATATTAAATATCTGATACAGGAGTGAAGTTGGTGCTTAATGTAGCCCCAAGATCACTCTCTCCATAAGCATATCTATTGAAAATTATAAGTTTTATCAAGTTTGCTTGGATTTTCATATTCCTGTACTATTGCATGATTTAGCAAGCGCCGCAAATGAGACCATTTAAAAGATTTTAATGAATTCATCTTTTTGTTTCCACTGACAAATAAATAAGTAATGTAAATCTATAACATACCTCCAAAACAAACTACTCTAGACATCGCAAAATGTAAGGTTATGACGGATGAACATAAATAAACTATTATAATATGGACATATTTTTTTTTGACACATATAATTGTTTGTTATGGTGCGTATCTATGAATACTAAGAAAAAAGAAAAAACTGTATTTAGTTCAGAAGTGGTTGTTATAATATATATATATATATATATATATATATATACATATATATATATATATATATATATATATATATATATATATATATATATATATATATATAGATGTGTCAAGTTAAACAGCAGCTTTAGGGTTGGTATAAACTCTGAAGCAAAACATACTATTTTGGATGGTTCATTGTGGCCAAGAGGAGTTATCATAAAACCCTATAAATTTTTTCGTCGCAGTTATGAGAACACTTCCGAATAGTGGTGAGACTGAATTGAATGACAACTGTTCTATCAATAATGCCGTACAACAGACAAGCTCCGCAGCAACGAATTTCACAAACTTTGGGCATTTAAATATTAGTTGGAAACTGATTCATTTAAATATACAGTGTTTAAGTAATAAGGTTAATATGCTTGAGCTTACTTTGAATGAACATTCTCCCGATTTCCTCTGTCTCACGGAGCACTGGATAACTCGTGATTACGGTTTAAATGAATTTAAGATCTTGGATTATGTTTCAGTGGCAAGTTACACGAGAAAAAATCATTTACATGGAGGAGCAGTAATATTTGTTAAACAGGCTATGAAAGACAGGTGTAAATAAATAGTAAGTATCGCAAAAATGTCTGTAGAACTAGATGTTGAGTGTTGTGCTGTGGAGTATGACAGGGCAACTTGTGTGGTGGTACTGTATAGACCTAGTACATCTCACAATTTTGAATGTTTCTTTTATGTGCTGGAAAAGATATTAACTAAAATCTGTAAAAAATATCGAAACATAATTCTTTCTGGAGACTTTAACATTTGCAGCATGGATGTCGCCTCTTCTAGGGCAGCGGAGTTACGTGATCTGATCGGGTCCTTTCAGTTGATTTCATTAATTAATGCACCAACTAGGAGATGGTTTTACAGAGGTAATCTTGTGCAGACATCAATCGATTACATTATAACTAATAATGTTACTGCAACGGCCAGAGTGTTCGATCCGGCGCTGTCGGACCATTGTGCTCAGGAGGCAGTTTTTGGTGTTGTGACTGGGAGCGGGGGCACTTCGAGCGAGCCCTTTTTTGTAAAATGTAGACGTTTTTCAGGTTATAACCTGAAACTATTTGGACAATACCTTGATGAGCGACCAATTAAGCTTGGTCTGCCATCAGACACGCATGACATAGATCAGGTCTTTGAAGTGTTTTGGTTGCAATTCCACACCATTTTTGACGAGGCCTTTCCGTGTGAGTTGATTGAGCAAAAACAAATCTCTCACAACAAACTGACATATAAACCCTCTCCAGAGGTAAGAAGATGTTGCGAAAATTTGAAAACTCTCAACTGGATTAAAAAGAATTGTAATGATGACCAGGTAACAAATGATTACAAAAAATACAAAAAACAACTTAGCATGAAAATACAGCAGGAAAAACAGGACTATTATCATAACTTGATACAAAATTCAGATAACAAAACAAGAACGCTTTGGTCAATTGTTAATTATAAATCTGGGAAGAAAAGTGGCAAAAATAAGTCAATAATAATTGAACATAACGATAAAATAGTCAAAAATCCAAAAATTATAGGGAATCTATTTGGTAACTTTTTCTCACAGGACGCCCAAAACCAGGTACGATTGCATTTTAACAACTCTAACAACAATTCTTGTACAACTTCATTGGTAAATAGGGAATCGTTATTTTTGTACCCGTTTACTTCTCTGGAGATTGAAAACGTTATAAAGAACCTGAAAAAGAAAAAGTCTACTGGTATTGACGAGGTGCCCATCTCGGTTATAAAGCAGTACTCGAAGATAATAGCATCTTATATCTGTGACATATTGAATTTATCAATAACTTGCGGCAGTTTTCCTGTGCAATTAAAGAAAGCAAAAGTAGTTCCGGTTGCTAAAAAGGGAGATAGTTTTAATATCCTAAACTATAGGCAAATATCCATATTGAGCGTGTTTTCTAAGATAATGGAGAAAGCGATGGCCAACAGAATTGAAATATTCCTACGAAAACATAGTTTGGTCACCAAGTGTCAATATGGTTTCCGGAGTGGTTTATCTACGGAGGAAGCTACTAGTGATTTTATACAACATCTTCACGAGGATTTAGATAAGGGTATGTACGTGGTAGCTGTCATGTTCGACCCATCGCGCGCGTTTGACACGCTTAATCCGGGTTATGTAGGCGAAAAATTGCGATGCCTGGGTATACGTGGACCAGCAAATGACTTGTTTTTGTCATTTTTAAATGATAGACGAATGGTGGTTTCGGTTGGGGGCACTTTTTCGGATTCATATGAGATAAATTTGGGCACTCCGCAGGGTAGTATTCTGGGTCCGTTGCTGTTTGTTTTGTATGTGAATGACCTGCCCGATTACATAAAGGTGGGTAGGGTGTTCATGTACGCGGACGACACAACCGTGGCTGTGTCTGGTCATGATGGTGACGAGGTAAGTCAAAAGGTAAACACCTTAATGCGACAGTTTGGTGAGTGGTGCAAAGCAAACCACCTAATCATAAACCATGATAAAACATCGTTCGTAGAGTTCAGGAGTTGCCACCGACTGCCTCTCATTCTGCAACTTGGGGATGGAATGCACTGCTGTGCTACGGAGGGAAGGTTCCTTGGGGTCACGGTTGATCAGCACTTGTCCTGGAGGTCGCATGTTGGTTACGTCTGTGGCAGGCTTAAGTCGGCGTATTTTATGATATACAATCTTAAGAACTCTCTAAGTGACCAACATTTGCTTTCTGTCTACTATTCGGAGGTGTATCCATTGCTGTCATACGGCATTGTTGTCTGGGGTCAGTCCATAGATGTTAACAGGGTTTTTGTGCTTCAAAAGAGAATACTAAGGGTAATTTTTGATATGCACAACTCTGAGTCATGCCGAGAACTTTTTAAGCAAAAGAAAGTTAAGTCGTTGGTAGAAATTTACCTTTATAAGGTACTGAGTTTCATGCATGGCAAAAAACATATGTTGCCTAGACATTCAGACAATCATTCGTATTCCACTAGGCACTGCAGTCACATTAATTTAAACCATTTTCAAAGAATGGCGTACAAGAAATCCCCTGTGTATGCGGGTAGTGTTTTGTACAATTTGCTTCCGGAAAGTGTAAAGTCCACTGGAAACATAAGAACTTTTAAAGCCGGTCTAAAAAAATATTTAAGTGAGCGATCATTTTATGCGGTCGATGAGTTTGTTTCGTGCTCTGTGAGGCAGATGATTTAACTGGAATCTTTTTTGATGTTTTTGTACTTGATTGTTTTGTTGCTTAATATTGTTTATGTGTATTTTTGTTATATTGCGGTCTATATAAGTGTATACAGATGTTTTTATCCCATTGTTTCAAGCGTTGTGTTTTTCACATTGTGCACTTTTATCTTTGTTTTTTTTTTTGTAACTAAACAGCATAATTGTTTTTATACTGTACTGTATTATATATTTGTGTTCTTGTTATATTTTTTATAACTATTGTGACGAGCTTATCCATGTATTATGGCAAGAAGGCGAAAATAAATTATCTATCTATCTATCTATCTATCTATCTATATATATATATATATATATATATATATATATATATATATATATATATATATATATATATATATGTGGCCTAAATTCTAACCCGAACTCCGTTCACCATTTCCTCCAGGCTAATAGGCCCCAACTCCTCTTCCTCGCCGAAACCCAAATCAGTGCCAAAACAGCCACTAATCACCTTAATTTCCGGGGCATGAGCTCCTTAATACTTTAGATTGCATGGTGGCGTGTGCGCACACGTCGGTAGTAATCTACCTTGCACTAGACGCCCCAATTTAGAAGCTGGAAGAAAATACATACTTTGGATGAAACTCCCTCTGCAACTAAAATTCATCTGTTGCATTTACCGGTCACCTTCTGACAACAACTTTGTACAGCTCTTCGACTACCTTTCTGAAAAAACCGACCATCTGATTTCTGAATATCCTTCCTCCGAGGTCACTATTCTAGGCGACTTCAATGTCCATAATAACGAATGGCTAGGATCTTCAAAAACCGATCCACAAGGGAGAGCAGCGGAGGCCTTCGCAGTCAGCAATTCTTTAGCCAATATGGTTCAGCAACCTATTTACTTTCCTCGCATCCCAACACACAGCTCAATTCCCTTGGATCTCTTTCTTACTACAAAACCTGAATGCTATAAGACATCAGTCACCCCCCCCCCTGTTTGTTCAGACCGCGGCATGGTCACTGCACCCGAGGTCACACAGTCATCACACCCACGTATCGTTTGGCACTACAACTCCGCGAACTGGGACGAAATGCGGGATTACTTTTCCCCATTTCCATGGACGTCTGTTCTCTCATCCTGGCCCCTCTGATATCTCACAAAACGTCACCGAAATTATCCAAGCTGGCATGGAATTATTTATTCCACGTACACAGAAAACCTCTTCAGTCACTCAAAAGCTCTGGTTCTCTAAATCCTGTGACAAGGCCAGACTTGAAAAGGTCAAAGCTCACAAAACGCTTCTACACAATCACAGTCAAGAAAACCGTCAAGCATTTAACGAGGCAAGAAACCGCTATGTCAGCATTCATTCTGAGGCAAAAAACTCGTTTAATAACCACATCAAAAATAAAGTTCTCTTAAACGCCAACGGCAGCAAACCCTTCTGGACTATTGCTAAATCTGTTGGGGATAATTTCTGCAAGAGCACCTTCCCACCTCCTGTTTCAGGGGATGAAATTGTTTCTGCCGCTCTGGGAAAGGCTGAACTTTTTGCCTCGTTGTTCGCCGGGAATTATACTCTCAACACACCTCCAAATGTTCAACCAGCAACAGTCCCCAAAGTCGCTCTGTCATTTTCAAAACTAAAAAGGTACGAAAGATGCTATCTTCTTTTAATAGCAGGAAAGCATCTGGCCTTGACGAGATCCCAGCAATTGTTCTCAAAAAATGCGCACCAGAACTTTCTCCTGTCCTGACCCGTCTGTTTCAGACATCTTACAAGAACATCTTGTTATGCCCGCTCTTTTGTCCCGAGGACTTCCAAGTTGTGGAATTCCTTGCCGGTACATGTTTTTCCTTCTCCTCCGAACCTCCAAACCTTCAAGTCCAGAATTAACAAGTTGCCTCTTTCCTCCTTGTCGACACCCACGGTAGGATAGTATTTGGGCTGTAAGCCCTCCTGGTGTGTTGTTGAAATATAAATAAAACTAATCGGGAAATCCCGACTTTCGAATTTTGAAAAATTTCTTCATAGGAGTGCGAACAAGGACCCCTAGAACCCATATCCGGGGTCAGTTTCAAATTTTATTTTGAGATCTATATATATATATATATATATATATATATATATATATATATATATATATATATATATATATATATATATATATATATATATATATATATATATATATATATATATATATATATATATATATATATGTATGTATGTATGTATCACACCGATAACTAAAAAAATAATAGGCCGATTTAAATTAAATTTGACAGATACGTTTCCTTTGGAAGTGGCGTGGATTTGTTCGTTAGCCAGGAAAATCCGACCAGATTGCCCTGGAAAATTTTGGGTTTTCTTTCAGAAAATTTTTTCATCTCCGAAAATAACAACGCTATGGTAACCAAATGACGTAGGGATCTCTACGTTATAAAAAGTAAACTACTCACTAAAATGTAGATATCTATGTTGCAAGAAAAAAAAGAGTTATAAGCATTTAGATTTCGCTACCATAACGTACTTGCTGCATCCAGACTTTTTGATTTTAAAGTTTTTTGAAGCTTGAGGACGCGCATTTTTAGAGTTTTCCTACGGCGGCATAAAGCTTAAGGCCGGCTCTGAGTGTAGGTACTCATGATAATTATAAAGTGTGTATAAATGCCTTGGACATAATTTACACCCTGTATATTTCAGGAATCGTATTTGTTAAGTGTATTTGTATTATTAAAACAGCTGTTCCACCGTGTCATTCGAAAAGCCATAAAGAGCAAAGTGCGGCTGCTGCAACCGGACCATTTGGTGAAAGACGTAAGGAACAACCAACATCTTTTACTAATTTTGTTTGTATAATTCGGACGTAGACGAGTTCAGTTTTAAATTCCAATGCCTCCCTCCTTCTCTGTTCCACGTCTCATTTCATAAACAATGCGGCTTCTGTAAAAATGATGGAGCACGCAGCAACAGCGGCTGCAGCAATAACAATTTCGAACTTGCTACCGGATTACGCTAAAGCTTCACATACACGAAATGGTATGCGGTTGAAATAATTTCAGAACAGATATTTTTACGAGATGCCATAAGTTTTCAAATGCATACTTTTACGAGATGCTATAGAAGTTTTCAAATGCGAAACGCTTCTACCGTTATAATAGTCACATAGAAAAAGAGATTTGATCAAAGCTGAAGTTTTTATTTTTCAAAATTACAAGATCCATAATTGACTTCTTACTAAGTGAACCTAGTGAAGATTTGAATCTGTGATAAGCACTGATAAGTACACTCGAAGAACCTAAATCACCACAACACATTTTTAAAGACCTGACGATCGTTTCACTAATACACTTCGCGTCATCAGATGATGAAAAATTCCAACTACTGAAAATTGTGTTTTTATTAGGTGTCGGGTAAATAACCGCACCCTAGAGGGACGAATCACAAACAACTTTCTACATTAACGTTTTACCGTTCCCTTAAAAATTTCGCATACCTGTTCCCATGTAATTTCGGCGTCTTTTTTTCACAAAAGATACAGTGCGAACAATGAACTATAGAGAGGTGGCAGGGCTCTATTCAAACAAACTTTCTAGTTTATGTCCAATTTCACCAGTTGTCTAACATTTCAGGTATGATTTATCTATGTGGTGATTATAGTACGTTGGGCAAACTAAAATAGCCATTGAAACCATATTTAAGAAACGTCTGATACAGCCGAGATACTATAGACAAGTCATTAGTGGCCTCGCATATTTGGAAAAAAATCACGTCCTTTTAGTTCGCCTCAAAGCGAAACGGGTCCTTGTTTCATGCTTTACATCTTGCCGCAAGTTACGGCAGGATTTAAGTAATAGTGGCTAGGAATGATGTAATTCAGTGCCCGTCGTGGTATTAGCCAGGGTAGTTTTCGATAGCTAGTTTTGCTCCCACAGCTTCCTTCTGTCTGTACTGTGTGTACGTGGAAGCTGCTGTGGAAGCCTAGAAGCGTCATAACACTAAAGATGGCGCTTTGTTCTTATTTCTATTGGATATTGTAGCAATGTCTGCCTTAAGGCCGACGCGCAGGTGTGGCATACTTTACACACACACACACACACACACACACACACACCACACTCACACAGCTATATATATATATATATATATATATATATATATATATATATATATATATATATATATATATATATATATATATATATATATATATATACATACATATATTTAAAATTAATACATCAAATATAATATGGATGATGTAGTCAGTCTCGCTGGTACCCAGTTAGTGTATGCATGGGCCATGTCTGACAGACACTACTCGATTACACGCGTCGCAAAATTTAATTTTAGTAGTTTGTATTGAAACTGTGTCAAATTTCGTTCAAATGGATTCTTATTTGAAAGAAATTGAACGTCTGCAAAAACTATACCAAGAATTCAAGCTGACGAAGGAATAGAATTCGAAGATGAATCAGATGTCTATCTCTGTGAAGAAAGCGAACACTTTTCTGAAACGGAAGAAAGTTGCTATAAAGTGGAAGAAAACGAGGCTGTGAGTGAGGACGTGTCTACAAGAGAAACACAGCACCATTTACATTATGAACCAAAAAGTGGAACCAAGTGTAACAAACATACGGCCAGTACAAAAGTGAGAACAAGAAATTCTAACATTGTAACACATTTACCTGGTACCAACAGCAAGTTCAAAATACATTGTGAATCCCTTGGCGTGTTGGTCAGTTATTTTCACTGAGGAATTATTGTAGAAAATACAAATATTTTTATACCAAACATGGTTCCCAAGTCTAAAGATGAGAATGATGTGAATTCAACACTGTTGTGGAAATTAAAGCACTCAAGTATAATATCTTGATGGGACTTTATAAAAGCGGACGCAAAAATACCAAAGACTTTTGGGTGGAAGATGGTTTAGAAATAGAAATTATTCGTGCAGCTATGTCTCATCGCAGATTCGTATTCTTGTTGTATTGCTTGCGGTTTGATGATGCACCCACACGACAAGAAAGACAACAGGCAGATAATTTTTACCATATCAGCAAATTGTTCGATTCATTTGTTCAAAATTGCAAGGACTGTTACTTTACAGGCGAATATCTAACGTTGGACGAAATGTTGTTTGCAGTTAGAGGGAGGTGTTCTTTTCGCATGTACATACCGAGTAAGCCGGCTCGCTATGGCATCAAAGTATTCACCTTAGTTGATGCAAGAACCTATTACGTCTCCGATGGAGTAACCTTAGAGTTCAACCACCTGGTCCACTCGCAGTTTCCTCCAAAGCAGCTGATTTGTGAAGAGAATGTGTACTACCATTTATGGCATGGGCAGAAACGTAACGATGGACAACTGGTTTACCAGCTTAGAAACTGTACAGCACATGCTAGAAGTTCATCGACTAACAATTGTAGGAACTATTCGGAAAAACAAACGGAAATTCCTCCGGAATTCATGAACATCAAGTCGCGACCCGTTTGTTCGTCCATATTCGGGTTTGTTACTTTGGTCTCATATGTACCCAAAAAATCGAAAGTCGTACTTGCAATATCTTCCATGGACGACGATGATAAATTTGATCCAGCGACAGGTGAAAGATATAAGCCGGAGATAATCACATGGTACAACATAACAAAGTGTGGTGTGGATTCAGCTGACCAGAAGATGGCAGCATATAAGGTGAGTAGAAGCACACGCAGATGGCCTATGGTAGTATGGTTTAATCTAATAAATATAGCTGGAATAAATGCTTTTGTTATATAAAAGCAATGTATCTGAGGAAAATGATATGTATAAAGAAAGGCGATTGTTCTTGAAGAAACTTGCATTTCATTTAGTGCAACAGAATATGATGGAACGAGCTAACAATCCTCATATTGGGAAGAACACAAGAGGTCTAGGGTTCAAATTGAGCGGCACAAATGCGTCAGCTCCACGTGAAAGGCCAGAAAGTAGTCATGGACGTTGAGGGACAGCCGACATCACAGGACACGAGATTTTTGCCAGAGATGTTACAAATGGCTTTGTTTGGAGCATGTCAATCCATTGTACGAGGAGAGCAAGGACAAACGAAATGACAATTAAAGAAATATATTTCTATTGCGTTACATTTACTTTCCCATGCCGTTCTTGTTTTGTGTAAGACATATTTTTATTTTTTTTTATTTTTTTATGTATAAAAACATTTTTTCTATTGATTTGATATTTATTGAAGGTTTTTTGAAAATATGAACAATTTTATTCATTCGTGTTCTCATTTTCTCTCATACTTGAACTTTGTGTCTCGTAGACACCACCCGAGTGTTTATGACATAAATTGTCACCCAAGTATAGGAGGGTTAAAGCAATGCTCAAATTAGGCTCAATTTTAAGGGAGGTAATGAATTTAAGAACGTCAACTGGACCTTCTTTCTTTTTTAAAAGAGGAGAAACAAGGAGTGTTACTACAGCATGTTGATTATGCTAAGCTATTACGTCAGCCAGTTCTTACGCGTTCAGATAGGAGGAATCACCATCTGTCAAGACGTTTTCCAGATCTTTGTAATGTGGCAATAATTCATTTTTACACGCCTTTAAGTTTTTGAACATCATATAAAGAATTTGAAAGAGTCGTTATGAATATTATTCAGTAGATTGAATCTCAGCTCCAATGCGATCGCCTAATCTATATTGAAGAACAAACATTTTATCTGATAGGTATTTCGGTAAATTTGCAGCTTAGTTGACAACATAACCCTATCATGGAAGTTTGAATGGTGCATATTATTGAGGATTTAAAAGAGTGGGTATAATCGTACAGTAATGTACTGGAAAAATATACAGTACTTTCGAAAAGTAACGAATATATTCATTATTTCTGAAATTGAGTGTTATTTGATAAAATCCTCTGACACGTCGATTTTGTTTTAAACAAAGACACTTTTTGACATGCGACCCATATTTGTGACGTCATCTTTGTTTGATATCTTTGATATGACGTCTCCGACAATTTTTTTAAACGGCAACCACCCAATTTCGACCACGCCATTTGAAAGAGCGTGTAATTTTACGTACACCTCGTCAAAAATTATGGCTGCCTGATAGTAGCCTTGGAGACCAGGAATGTTTTTTTTATTGCTGTCAGATAAAAACTTGAAATCGTACTTCGGTAAATAGTTTATTAGGTTTTATAAGTTATCGCTTTACTTATTATCTTTTGTTTGGCAAAAGCAGTGTTTTTCAAGTGCTTATTGAGTAGTGGCTTTTGTAATTTTGTAAAAGAATGGTTAAATTAACTGAACGAGAACGAATTGAAATTCTTTGCATGATCGGATTTGGAGACAGGATGTGCACCAAAAAAGAAGTAGTTGAATTGTTTAACGAAACTCATCCTGATCGGCATCCCATTAGCCAAAGCATGGTAAGCAATATTGAGTCTAAATACCGTATCTTTGAGCATGTTCGTGATCTTCCTAAATCTGGTCGACCTTCAAAATCAGAAGAACATCAACTTAATGTTTTATTGGCAATACAGGAAAAATCATCACTTAACACTTAACCAATTGGCTTCTGATTTCAATATGGCAACGTCCACAGTTCACAAAATTATGAAAAAAGCCAATTATAATCCCTATAAGGTATGCCTTGTTCATGAGCTTTCTGAAGACGACTTGGATCGGCGAAATCAATTCAGCGAGCAAATGCAAAAACTATGCGCTAATGATAATAATTGCGTAAAAAACCTACTTTTTTCTGACCAGGCTACGATTGTTTTGAACGGCCATGTCAATAGGCAAAACTGCCGTCACTGGGCTACCGAGAATCCCCGATGGATAATGGAGTATCACACTTAACGTCCTCAGAAACTCAATGTGTAGTGAGGCATAGCCGACGAAAGAATTATGGGTCCCTATTTCTTTGATGTGAACCTTACTAGTGCAAAATATTTGGATTTTCTTCGCGGCGACCTTATTCCTGAACTAATAATTTTATATTCAGATATAGAGGAACGTGATCTTCCGAGAAATAACTTTTTTTTTCCAACACGATGGTGCACCTCCCCATTATGCAACATCTGTCCTTGCTTATTTGGATGTGGCGTTCCCAAATCGCTGCATAGGGGAAGGGGGCCAATTGAGTGGCCAGCTAGATCGCCAGATTTGACACCCCTAGATTACTTCTTGTGGGGATACTTAAAAAGCAAGGTATACCTTAATAGACCGGAGAATTTAGAAGATTTAAAATCAAGAATTGGTCAAGAGATACGTCTTCATCCAGAGTGTTCCCATCTTCACCTGGCTATACAGTACTGATGATGGCTAATAAGCTTGAAACACGTGTATGCGATTGTCTCCTTGCGGCTTTGCCCTTAACCCTTCTCCTTGTATAGTACATAAATGCCGTGTTATAAATCATGTTGTAGTTGGTATAACTTCCTGGGCTCCGGCTGCTCTCGCAGGTGATTTCTTTGCCTCCGTGGCTTTTTTGGTTGTTTCCCTCGGATTGAGGGTCTTCCAAATGTTGCTGCAAATGTTGCACTGGTTGCCTGTTGTGACTCCGTGTATTTTTGCATCTTCATCCAGAGTGTTACCATCTTCACCTGGCTATACCGTATTGATGATGGCTAATAAGCTTGAAACACGTGTATGAGGTTGTCTCCTTGCGGCTTTGCTCTTAACCCTTCTTCTTGTATAGTACAGAAATGCCATGTTATAAATCCTGTATATATATATATATATATATATATATATATATATATATATATATATATATATATATATATATATATATATATATATATATATATATATATATATATATATATATATAAAACATAAGTTCGCGCTCATTCGCAAAAAAAATTCAAAATTTATATGTCGGGATCTCACCAATAGTGATTTTTTTCTACGAAAATTCACCAAAAATGTTTATTTATTTACAAAAAACATGGATACTTATTTTCTAAATGGCACCCAAGCTTAAAACCTTGATATTTAAATATTCTCTGGAAATAATATCAGTTTACAGTTTATGACTTTATGCAGATAAATCATGGATTTTTAGCTGGTGTTAATTTAAATAATTTTCCTCTTAAGCCTTTCAATTTATTCATATTCAAATCAGAAGACCAACACTTTTAAATCCTGTAGTAGTATAGTGGTGGTGGTAATCGTCGTGCAGCTACCGAATCACGCTAAAGCTTTGCACATATGAACAGATTTTTTTTCGATGTGCTGATTAGAATAGACCATCGATACCTTTCTATTAGCGAATTTCATTAATAAAAATTTGCTAAAAAGTCGAAATTACTAGGTAAAAAAGGAGTACATAATACATATGTAAAGGGATACTGTTTGTTTGGTTACTTGGAGCAAAATCAGATGGGCCACTAACAGCTTCAAGCCATACAAATCCCCGGAATTTGATGGAATAATGCCCATCATGCTCCAACAGGGTATAGATGTACTGGCGCCGGCGCTTACCCTCATTATGAGGGCCAGCCTGGTTTTGTGGTGCATTCCGAGGGCATGGAGACTGGCCAGGTTTGTATTCATTCCTAAACCTGTGCGTCCAACAGACCAGGCAAAGTCTCTGAGGCCAATAAGTCTCATGTCCTTCTTGCTAAAAACAATGGAAAAACTGATCGACCGGCACATTAGGGGCGGTGTACTAGAAGCATATCCCCTACACTGCGGACAGTATGCATACAGAGCAGGAGTTTCAACAGAAACAGCACTGCACCAACTGGTGCTGAAACTGGAGAATACTCTGGAGAACAGGGAGGCGGCGCTGGGGGCCTTCCGAGACATAGAGGGGACCTTCGGCAACACCTTATTCGGATCGGTTCTGGCAGCTGTCAGGATGCGTGGAATAGAAGAGACCGGCTGCAGGTTGATCGGTTCCATGCTCAGGGACAGGGCGGTGTTCACCTCACTCGCGGGAGGGACTCTGCTGGCAGAGGTCGCGGCGGGTGTCCGCAGGGGAGCGTTCTGTCTCCCTTGCTCTGGTGCCTAGTCGTGGACGCCCTGCTAGGGAGGCTATCGGGAGGGGGGTATGAGGTGCAGGGCTATGCGGACGACATTGTCATCATAGTCCAAGGAAAGGTTACACAATCAGTGTGGGAGCGCATGCAGACAGCACTGAAAGTGGTGGAAAGGAGGACGGTTGGTCAAGAGCTCGGGGTGAGCCCCGAAAAAGTAACCGTCATACCGTTTACGAGGAGGAGGAAGTAGGAGAGCCACAGAATTCTCACTCTATACGGTAGGAACAGTCCAATGGCCAGGGAGGTAAAATATCTTGGGGTCGTATTGGACTCTAAGCTAACCTGGAATGGTCACATTGGAAAAATACTACGTAAGGCAGTCATGACCTTAGCCGTCACTAGGCGGCTATATGGAAAAACGTGGGGACTAAGACCTAGTATGGCCCACTGGCTGTACACAAGGGTGGTCAGACCATCGTTAACTTACGCGGCACTGGTCTGGTGGCCTAAGGTGACACAATCCAGTGCCAAACAAAAACTAGGCAAGCTCCAAAGGATGGCTTGCCTAGGCATCACAGGGACCATGTCTTCAACAGCCGCCATGGAGGTGTTGCTGGATATACCCCCCCCCCTACACTTAGTTATTATGGGGGAGGCTAGGCTAGGACTACAGACTAGCCTGCAATGGTAGACTGAAGATCAACCCAGGCTTCAGGTGTCACTGCAAAATTCAGGATATCGTGAAGGAGCCCATGCTTGAAATGAGGTGAGACTTCGCGAGCCCGCGAATCTGCAGGGAAAATAACTTTACAGTGGAAATCTCCGACCGCGAGGTATGGCGGGAGGAGACGCCGGGCATACCATGGGACGCGCTCGTCTGGTTTACGGACGGATCCGGCGGGGAGCGTGGGACAGGGGCAGGTGTTTACTCGGAAGGATTGAGGGTAAGTCACAGTGCTTCCCTCGGAGCCCATGCAACGGTGTTTCAAGCCGAAATGTACGCCATCCTGCACTGTGTGCGGGAGAACAAGAGGAGGAGCTACACCAACAAGCGGATCCCCATAGCCACAGATAGCCAAGCAGCCCTAAATGCACTAAGTAGCCCACGGGCAATATAAAACTTCACCCTACCAATCGCTGTGCAGACTAGTTCAAGGCACAGTGATTTTGGAATGGGTGGAGTAAGAGTAAGGGTATGCACAATCAACCAAAGGTTGCAGTGCTATCGGGGCGGACGAGCCCCGAAGGGGGGGGTAGGGGGGAAGCTAGGTGGATAGTATTCAAACCACCAATATTATATTTTAGTTAAAAGATAATTTTCCATCAAAGTAACCAGACATTTGGATAGTTTATATACTATGCAGCTGGTCTATAAACTAGCCAAGTAAACACTTTAACCGTGACATATGTACATACAACCAAAACTTACTTTTCCAAAAAGAAACAATTATAAATGAAACTTCACAAATAAACATAATTAATGTGTGTCTTATTAAGCTGAATGAGTGAGTACAATAATAAAAGTGTCAATCTAAAATACTTAGACTACTCATGTGTAAACAAAACAGTGTAAAATAAATAACAGCCAAATATAACTGACAGGATTACGCAAGACGTGAAACACAATTTTTGAATCGTCTGATATCTACGAGTCTGGGAGCCTGCCAATTAGAGACAGACTTAATTCATCTAACATATTCATTATTATGTTGTCCCTATTTAATGCTACGTTGAAATAATATATTTTGCTAAGCGGGAAACATAGATGATGAAAAATATACATAACTTTGCCAATAGTTATTCATATATGAATGTATGTATGCCCACTCATTTCGCTACCAGAAAACGAAATTTAGGCAAAACTATGTAAATAAAATGTAATTTTCATGTTCTAGGAAATTAGGTAAATATATTTTGCTCACACATGTTGGATTTGATCTAGTTATGTTGCTTTAATAAACATTGAATATTTACATCTTGTATTTTTAGCGGGCAAATTGTTTCTGGTGGTTTATTTGATTTCTGAAATTGACGTCATTAATTCCCAAGATTGCTCGTTTGACTCCTTATTGGTATACACATATAGTTTATTTGTAAATCAAGAATTGCATATTTGTATATCAAATAGATAGAATACTATGAAGATTGGAACTTGTGATGAGCACTGATAAGTACACTTTGGAGAACTCAATTCACCACAACTTATTTTCAGACCTAACGTTCATTTCGCTAATAAAGTTAGGGCAAACAGAGGGATGAATACACTAAGCGAATAAAAGTCTGGAATTATGGTAGCGAATTTTCGTAAAAATGTTTTTAATGGCAAATATGTCTTGTTTTTAAAATAGGGGCATCTGGTTGGCAGTATAACCTATATAGTACTAGCAAGGTAATATATTTCATTGAAATAGCTTTGTTGTTTCAAAAAGTACAAACATTTTCCGAAAATAAACTTTAAAAGTTCCAGAAAAAACTGGGTCGATTTTCCTGGCCAACAAACCTCTTCAAGATATTTATCCACGTGCCAAGATATAATTATTCACAAACAGCTTTAGGACCACAATTGAAAAAAAAATTATAAAAGTTTGCAAAAATTTCTTTTACAAAAATTCACCATTTTTTTTTACAGAAATTGCCTTCAGTAATGTTACACTAAATTATATTTTTCACAAAAATTCGACAACTTTTTTATTATAACTTACTCAAAATTTATTATTAATTACCAACATATCACAAAAATCTTACAAAAAATAATGTCTACGGAAACATTAAAAACATTTCTGCGAAAACTTTTCAAATTCAGTCACTATTTGAAAGCGCCTGTATACGGCAGCTCGATTTTTTCCACGAGTAATACAAACAAAAAGCTCTCTGAATGCGTCATTTTCATGGATCTCCGCTATCTATTGATAAAAACGCCGTATCACAATTTGTGATATGTGTTTGAAATATATGCCAAAAACGTAAAAAGGTGCAAAACAATTGAAATAACTCAAAAACGATGAACGATATCCATTTTTTCCCTACAAACATGCATTATAATTCGATAGAAAATACAAAAAAGCAATAACATAAAAAAGAATAACATTAAAAAAGAAAAGGTGTATTACCAACGACTTATGGGCCACCCTGTGTGTCAAAATAGGTTTATAAGATGCAGCTTGAGACACCCTACAATTAACGTTTATAATTTTTTCTCATATCTTGTATAATAACACGGATATATTGAGCTTTACCGCAGAAATGCGTCACCCTGTATATGTGCAAAGAGACACAACTATAACTCACCCGGTATATGGGTTTTAGGGGTTCTAGTTCGCGCTTATTTAAAGAAATCTTTTTCAATTCAGAAATCGTGGTCTTCTCAATAATGAATTTTTTCTACAAAAATTTGCTAAAATATAGACTATTAAAACCATAAACTCAATAGCTGAAACGACTTCCAAACCATTAGAGAGAGGATGTATCTGAAATGGATTTTCCGAAAATATTTCAGTAAAATGAAGCTGAAAGTTAAGGCTTTGTAAAACACACTTATTACGACATTTTTTCTACATAATCCGTATTTTTTTTAGATTCGTTGTCTGAAAATTACAAATTTTGACGTTTCAAATCGCGGCTTTGACGTTTTAAGAGGAAAAATTATAGTATTTTCAAAATATTTTTTCTGCACTACTTGACCTTTTTGCGCCAAGAAAACTTAACGGTTGTATGTAATATTCAATCGGTTTTGTTAATCACACAAAATATTTTGTTCTTGTGCTTTCCTCCGATCACCAGTGCCACCCATTTTTGTTCTTTAACTGCCTATAACTTTTAACTTATAGATTTGAATTTTAACACAGATCTTATTAGTGAATGTTTCGTTTTACGAAAAATTCGTTAAAAACTAGAACCAGTATTTATATATTAGTTGACAAGCAATCGCCCACAGCGCCCTCTACAAAGGCATACAGACAACACCCACTGTTTAGTCGAAAGTACATGTAATTAAACAGTGTTGTGGTTAAGTATTCTTTTTGAGAAAGGGGCACTGATTATGAAGAAAGCAATTCGAACAATAAGCTACACAGAACCGAAACAGTCCTTTTCATCGAAAATTTTGTTGGAGAAACATAATTGGTACGCCCCTGTCTATTTTACTTTCATTCGGTTGTACTATCCTTTAAGGTTCTACCTGGAATTAGTTATCTCTGGATTTCACAATCCTTTTCAACTTGTTGGTAATCTTTATCATCTAGCCGTCTGTATCGCATTCCGTTTACGCGTGAATAATGCCATATAAAGAATACTTATATACCGTTAGGTCCTTTCCTGTAAATAGTTCTAGCTGTCTTTGACGTGTTCTTAAAATGCACCCAGTGGATTTCTTCACCAGGAATAATGCTTCTACATAGTTGGCCATTCTGCATTACTGACATTATGTCAACTACGTCAACTAGCTTTACGCGAAACCTCGATAAAAACAAGCCCTTCGCAAAGCACAAAGCAGTTCGACTAGGAATCTCATCTTCTAAGCTTCTTGGGACTTCTGAGATCCCAATCTGCTACTTAAACACCGCTCGTGTGGTTAAACCAGTTCAGTTCAAGTTCCAATATTCCTACAGAAATTCCGTTCGTACAGTGATACCGTGAAAATTCAGTGTTTTCTTCTAAATTAGAAAGTATACGTAATCAACTTCCACCATACGCGCAGTTAAATAAATGCAAGAACAAGTAGCTAATAAGATTGTGAAAGTAGTAAGTGAGTAACCCATTAAATCAAGTGTAAAACCACAAATTGTAAATAGGTGTTAAGTTCAAAGTGTACATAGTAACAATACAACATATATAAATATAAAAAGTGTATTATTGAAATCTTCTGGAATCCAGTGCACCTAGAGTTAAAAATACAGTCCACATACAGTCCACATCTTCAACATATTCTTCTTCCAACACTAATTAGCAAAGCCGACTAGTTAGCGAGGGTGGAATCAATCCACCTGCAAAACATTGGGGGAAGAAAACAAGCTCTTTCTCCCCCATTTGATGGTCCTTCGAGCCGGATAATAAGAAACATTCCAGAGAGTTCAACAGCAGTCGAGTTCAAGTGCAGCACTCCCAGGGCATCATTATTATAAAAGGTAAAATTTAACCAGTTTGTGCACAGTTTCTTTTATGCAGCTACTGTAAACCATTTAATTCTCTCTTGCAAAATTGCGTGTTTCTATGTGCAAATTGAAATTCTATTCGCAAAAATTTATAAATTTCTTTGTTCATCGTGATTCTAGAAGCAAAAAAAAAGTTTCCTGTATTTAAACTAAAATTTTATTTAATTATATAATCATGAGCTTCGAACAATTCAAGTCACAAAGATCACGAGCTAAAGCTTTAATTACTAGAATTTTCAATTGGATAGATTCTCAGACAGAATTTATAGATAAGTTCGAATGTCAAGAGAAATTAAAATTTCTAGAGGAAGCCATTTCTAAATACATTGACATCCAAGACAACATAGAAACCTTGTTAGATAAAGACGATACTAATTTGTTAACAGATACAGAAGAGAGGCAAGTTGTCGAAACTAATGGCACCTTCATGTTATTATTGTAAAAACCCTTCACACCGCATATACTTATGCGATTCTTTCAAAACCCTTTCTGTTGAGGAGAAAAACAAATATGTAAAATCCAAACAACTTTGCACAAATAGCCTGGGTGGCTCACATCCAATAGCAAAATGCGGATCATTCAGAATGTGCAGGGTTTGTCAAAAGAAACACTACATTCTTCTTCATATGGATTTCAAAACCTCTGCCAGGAATTCTAATTATAATTCAAATCAAGTTCATCCTCGAACATGTGAAAAGTCAGACGACCAGTTAATCAATCTTCTTCTACAAATCATACTGCTTCAACGCCTATTTCTCAAAACGGCGAACAATGTCGAAAACTTATTGAACTTCATCAAGATGTCTCCCATGTCTACTCCGCATTGTCCGAACGAAATTCGCATATTCTTTTAGCCACAGCACAAGTAGTCGTAATTTCTACACATGGTTTTGCTTTCACTGCAAGGGCACTACTAGACAGCGGCAGCCAAGCTTCCTTCATTTCACAAAGGTTCGTTGACCGATTACAATTACAAACTCAGGAAAGAAATCTAAAAATATCAGGCATTTCGCAGTCTAGTTCTTGTTCCAACAAAATGGTAAACATCGCTATTCATTCATTCACAAAAACAAATTTCAATCTTCAAGTTTCTTGCGCAGTGCTGCCACGTATAACCTGCAAACTTCCGCAAGTGAGGGTCAAGGTGGAAAACCTCAAGATTCCGCTAGACCTCAAGCTTGCAGATCCTGAGTTTTATAATCCTGCGGAAGTTGATATTTTGATAGGTTCAGACACATATTACGACCTTCTTGACGATGAACTAATAAAACTAGGGTCAGATCTTCCTGTTCTACAAAACACCCATTTAGGTTGGGTAATTGCAGGTCATATTCCCAAACAATTTGTTTCCACACATTATGTAATTGATGGTGTATCGCTCTGCAATCATGTAACGATTTCGAATTCTGAGTTGGACATTACGTCGCAATTCTCGGAAATGAAGGAAATCCTTCGCACCACAATTATTTCTACAGGCGAGCTACCTGAAGAGAAAAAGGCCGTACTAGCTTCGTTAGATGTAACTAAGGTAAATAACTTCTGGGAAATGGAGGAAATTCCTCTTAACAAAATTCCTTCTACAGCCGATGAGCTGGCTGAACAAGTTTTTTCTTCAACCATGAACAGCCTGGAAAACAGTATATTCCAGGTAAATAGTCCATTGAAAACACCTTCGGAAAATTTAAAACTAGGCAACTCCTTTTCCATTGCCAAACAACGATTCCCGTCTTTCAAAAAACAATTTTCTAGTAGAGACCAGTTGAAGCAAGATACACTTGGTCTGAAATGTAATAATTATTCAGCGAACCGCAAAGCTAGGAGATGGCCTTTAGCTGTTTTCTATCATATGATGCTCTAATGGACACATCCCCCATGGCTTGTATTCCGGCAATGAAAAAATGTTGAGTTACGATTTCACTAGAGCTGTTATGTCACTCATTTGTAACCAACTCAAGCATAGACTGCAGATTCCCAATTTGCAACTCGACCTGTGGGCCTTGATTTTAGACGCAGTAAAAGAAGCAGTGGCTGCTAGAGAACCAATGAGACAGACTGGCTAGAGTAGTTCCACAACAAGCCCCTCATTAATAATCTGGAGGACTTACTGTAACAGATCGACTGGAAAAAAAAACATGCCGATATTGCCCGTATGTAAAAAAGAAGACCAGTCATAAATGTATCCAATGTTCTAAACGGGTTTGTCCGGAACATTACAAGACAATATGCAACGAATGCAATAATCTTACAAGTTCCTGAAATTGTGATCTCTAAATGTTTTCTGGCTAGATTCTAGTTTCGTTTTGTTTGTTACTGTTGTTTTGTCTTGAATGATTTCTACTTTTTGTCATTTTATTATCAACTGTTCTTAGGATCTCATTTTTTTCATTACTTTCAGTATTATAAATATTAATTACTTTCAAATGAAAACTAACTAACCGAAGAAGTTCGTCTAAAGTATCTAGTTGTTATTTTTATGAAGAAAAAATGAAATAAAATATTGACTAAATGAGCATACATGATTTTTCCCTCGCCGTTCATCACTAACGTTAATCAAACAATCCGCTGAGGAATAGCAGCATTCAGTTCAATCGCTATCACGCAAAGATAACAGTTTTTAGACTTGGGGGTCAATCTGACCGATAGTCCTGATTATGACACATAATTCATGGGCCGGTTAGAGGGTTAATATTACTAATGCAAGAACTGGTGAGTATTTACAGGAAGATATGTTATATCACAAACCATGCGTTTAGCAGATGCATACGTTCTTGCCCCTGGACTACAGAGGCTACATTTAGCGTATGTGTAAACTCAAGTGTACTTAATTACACGTTAGATTCTAAAACTGCATATTACTGAATAGCTAAGCTGTGAAGGCATCTAAGCTAATATCCAAACAATTTAGATTTAGACTGAAAGACATTCGGCAACGTTGAGTATATTTACTATTAGCTAGAGGCTACAGGTATAATGTGTGGCAGGATCGTTTTGGCATCACTGAGAGGCAGATATTTACGTTGAAGGCAGGCGCCAATGACCTCTGCACATACGAATGTAAGCGCTTTCGATGTTTGTACAACTTTGAAGCAAGGAGTAGGTATATTCGCACAAGTGTGTTCAACACGCGGTGTTACAAGAAATGGATGCATGTGCTAATTTGTTAGAGGTATTTTCCATCAGTTTAAGTATCTAAGGTTGGATACTAAAATATTTATATTTCGGCAACTAAATAAAAGGTTATATATAAAGCAAGCAAATATAACACAGGTGTAATACGATGATGGCAAGAAAAAAGTCTGGTAGCGAATTTTATAGAAAATTTGGTTACCGGTATAACCTATATTGTACAAATAATGTGTATTTCATCAAAATAACTTTATTGTTTGAAAAAGTACAAACATTTTCCGAAAATAAACCCAAAAAGTTCCAGAAAAAACTGGTCCGATTTTCCTGGCCATCGAATCTTTTCAAGCTTTTTACACACCAGCGAAGATATAATTATTTACAAAAAAGGTTCGGGACGCAGCAAGGGCTTTATGGTAGTGAATTTTCATAAAAATGTTTTTAATAGGAAATATATATTTTTTTAGGTAAGCTTGCATCAAATTTGGTTACCAGTATAACCTAAATAGGAGAAACATATTTTATCAAAATAACTTTGTTTGACAATATACAAAAATCTTCCGAAAATAAACTTAAAATCTGCCCAAAAAACTGGTTTCCTGGCCAACGAACGTTAGGTTAATAGTAAATTAAGCTATCGAAAGAAACATTTTATGAAAAATCGCTACCATAACGCACTTGCTGAGTCCCGCATTTATTTTCTTACAAACATGCATTTATCTTTCGATGGAAAATGCAAAAATTGCAATAATATAAGGCGTGTTCGATTAGGAAAAAAATTGCATCACCGGCGACTTATGGGCCACCTGTGATTGTAAAAATAATTTTATAAGCTGCAGCTCCAGACATCGTATAATTAACAAAATTTTCTCATATCTTGTACAATAATGGATATATTGAGCTTTACCCTAGAAACTCTATGAGTAAAATTGTGATGGCCAAAAATAAATATGAATGTAAGAAGAAGAGCATGCCTTCATTTGTATTACAAATGTCAGAAAACAAAATACATATTTACATGTAACTTTAAAAGTAGATCTAACATTTATCAAAATAATTTGTCAGTTGAATATGACATGTACTGTTGCCGTGGACTATTATGGACTATTGTATTACGCCTTATAAGAATATTGTTTTTTTTTTTGGAGTACGAAAGCTTATTTTACTGTTTAAACATTTTCGATCCCTTCACCTGAAATGGTTTTCGTCTCATTTAACGTTGTTTCATTATAGAGCCACAGTAGGTTTTAAAATCTAGAAATTATTCTATTTTGTGTGACATACCTAGAACAAGTTTCATTTTCCTTCAAATATAAATTACAATTTTAAGTAAATTCATATATTTTCTGTGCCCAATGTGTTGAACGGATGCGAAAAAGGAACAGGAAATTTTATTTAAAGTTAAAATGACGAAGATAACTTTATTCAAGGCACGAGCGTTGTTTCCATTTTTTTTTAATATTAATAACATTTATAGGTAAATTAGTAGATTAGCGTATTGTTCGTTTTTTTGAAAAAAAAATTAATCAGAAACATGATTAGAGGAACCCCTTTATGCATTAACCATCGGACAAATGCTGTGATCTCAACTCCACAATACAGTTAAGAGACCTAAAGTAAATTTGAGGTTCTGTGCAATGTAAACATGCTACAACGGAGCTAGAAATGCAAACTGTAAAAAACTTACTTTACCTCCATAGAAAGGAGAAACTACTTACCAACACCGTTTCTCCATAAAAAAACTTCCATTTTGCCAAATTGACAAAAAAAAACGCTAAATAATAAGCGTAATCTGATTCCTTAAAATTAAATAAATAACTGAAACTGCTACCAAAGCATCACATAAAGGGTCTATTTTAAATTAATTTTCTGCATATAATTTAATAAAATAAAGAACAATGAAGAATGTAGCTGAAACTTAAGGCTTTTTAACTTCTTACGCCACACACACACACACACAAATATATATATATATATATATATATATATATATATATATATATATATATATATATATATATATATATATATATATATATATAAACATATAAAGTATGAAACCGACTTCGGATTTGGGTTCCAGGGGTCCCAAATAGCGCTCATTTGAGGAAATTTCTTCAAAATTCAAAAGTTGCGATCTCCTCAATAGTGATTTTTTTTAAATCACTAAAAGCTTAAATACTGAAGAAAAAAATTCCACAAAAAAATTGCATCAAATTTTGCAAACAATTTCTTTGACGAAAATTCTACATTATTTTTACAAAAATTGGCGAAAATTATATTTTTTAAGAAAATTTGTTAAGCAGTGTTTTTCCACGAAAATTGCAAAAATTTCGTTTACAATAACTTATTAAACATTTATTATTAATTATCAACATTTCACAAAAATCTTACACAATATGACTCCTACGGAACACTAAAAAAAATTCTGCGAAAAGTGACTAAATATTTTTTGCACGAAAATTTGCTAAAAGAATACTGAAAATTCAAATTATATATTATCTGTAATAAAAATTGAAAAAAAAATGTAAAAGAGCTGTTTTTTTAACTTTTCACGGAAATTTGAACCAGTGCAAGTAGTTTATCGTTTAATGGTATATAATTTTTGTCGAATTTTCGTAAAAAATCAAAAATCTCAATATATCCGTTATTATACAAGATATGAAAAAAAATTGTATACATTCATTATGGGGTATCTTGAGCTAGATCTTAAAACATTATTTCTACAATCACAGGTGGCCCATAAGTCGTTGGTGATACAAATTTATTTATTTTTTGTCGAACACGCCTTATGTTATTGCATTTTTGCATTTTCCATCGAAATATAATGCATGTTTGTAAAAAAAGAAATTCGGGACGCAGCATGTGCTTTATGGTCGCGAATTTTCATTAAATCATATTTGAAAAGCTCAATTTGCTATTAACCTATAAGGTAGACCACGAAACGGTTTACTTTCGGAAATTTTTGTACGTTTTCAAATAATATAGGTTATACTGGTACCCAAATTTGATGCCTGCTTTCTTTAAAAAAAAACACACATATTTGCTATTAAAAACATTTTTATGAAAATTCACTACCATAACGCACTTGCTGCGTCCAGACTTTTTATTATTATTGTTATTAATATGGAATAAAGTAAATTGGAGGGTGTGTTTGCGAACAATTTTTAAAGAGGTTAAGGACATATGAAAAAAAAACTCTAAGACCTTAAATCTGTCTACTTCTTAGCACCGTGGATTTTTGTAGCTCAATTACGGGGTCTCAATTTGCCTACTCCCCAAATCTCCCTGGGGGTGGTCTCTAAGGTCTCAATGTGTTCAGCCCTAGATCTAAGAGAGATCTCAAATCTCAGTTATTAAATCTCTGTCAGGTCTAGGGTAGAGCAGACCTTCGAGACGATCTAGCCAGCGCAAACTAGGCCCCCTGAACCCATATATATATATATATATATATATATATATATATATATATATATATATATATATATATATATATATATATATATATATATATATATATGAATTTAGCCGTACTATAAGAAAATTTGAGGAATATTGTCCTGATTACAAAATCTCTTACTCTGGTAAATCTGTTAAACGCAAAACGAACCAGTATTATTGACTGGTAAAAGAGATAAAGTAGTAAACAAACTGACAACATTCTTATAATAGTTATAAACGGAATGTTTTTCAATGGAATTTATTTGACAAATTCCGGAAGCTAATTGTTATTGCTATTTAAAGCCCAATCAGATTTCTTGATTAAAAACACAATTATTTACACAATATGAAAACATCCAATACACAATGTAACCGTAAAACTAATTAGAGGGTAACGACCTGCACAGTGTACTGACCCTTCTAATAAATGTTTTGCTTGCTTATTTTATTAGCTAACTTAAAGATGACGGAATTATTTTTATAACTGACCTTTTAATTTTCGGCTTGTATTAACTGTCAACGAACATTCAGCTACACCTTAAAAATGCTGAATTTAGAATATGTCTTTTCTGAGCTTAAATGTCACGTAAGCCGTTACCCGACCTGTTATGTGATATGAGTATTCCTAAATTAAATCACATGACTATTGCTAACGTTTAAACTTCGTGAAAATATGCAAGTGCTACACATTTTTTAAATTGCAAGACTCAGACTATAAGGATATTATTCTTATAAAAATGTTAAACATGAATTTATGCAGTAAATTTACACCGTAGCGCCATCTTTTGACAATATGACAAATGCAGTAAGTCTAGATGCATTCTCACAACAAGTAGAACCGTAGACCGGTTTCGCTCTAATTAGAGCTCGTCAGTACGGCATACTAGTTGCAGCGAAAATACACCTATAAAGTAATACGGCTATGGTAGCCAGCCTTCCAACATTAAGTGAGTGGTAAGACACGAAGCAACGTGCCGCCACCTAGTTGCGGAACCAAGTAGTATGTTGTCACATCAGCTCCAAATAACACAAATAGTTAAAAAATAGAGACTATATACAACCAACTAACAAGTTAGTAAATTGTCAGCCCTGGCCCATTTCTACCCTAATATAGAGATAAAGATAGTAAGGCTAGATGCATTCTCACAGCAATTAAAACCATAGACCGGTTTCGCTCTAATTAGAGCTCGTCATGATGGCATACTAACTGCAGCGAAAATACACCTTTAAAGTAATACGGCTATGGTAGCCAGCCTTCCAACACCAAGTGAGTGGTAAGACACGAAGCAACGTGCCGCCATCTAGTTGCGGAACCAAGTAGTATGTTGTCACGCCAGCTCCAAATAACGGTTCTAATTGTTGTGAGAATGCATCTAGCCTTACATACTTTGTCCCTATATTAGGGTAGAAATGGGCCAGGGCTGAAAATTTACTTAATTGTTAGTTGGTTGTATACAGTCTATATTTTTTAACGCTGTCTTATTTGGAGCTAGCGTGACAACATACTACTTGGTTCCGCAACTAGGTGGCGGCACGTTGCTTCGTGTCTTACCACTCAATTAGTGTTGGAAGGCTGGCTACCATAGCCGTATTACTTTATAGGTGTATTTTTGCTGCAATTAGTATGACGTACTGACGAGCTCTAATTAAAGCGAAACCGGTCCACGGTTCTAATTGTTGTGAGAATGCATCTAGCCTTACATACTTTGTCCCTATATTAGGGTAGAAATTGGCCAGGGCTGACAATTTACTAAATTGCTAGTTGGTTGTATACAGTCTTTATTTTTTAACACTTTGTGTTATTTGGAGCTGGCGTGACAACATACCACTTGGTTCCGCAACTAGGAGGCGGCACGTTGCTTCGTGTCTTACCACTCATAGTGATGACAAAAGCAGGTTTTTATAACATTTTAAGCTGACAGGCAGGCGAGAAATCAAATAAACCTGATTTCTGTAATGGACAATATATCAGCCAATAGAGTCTTAGAAATCGCTTTGCCGAATTTTCGAAATGAAATTTAGACTCTGGTTATCTCAAACACTTTGTTAATCACATATATTATTAGTGAATTTTCTTAAAAAAATTCACTAATGAGGAGATCTCGACTTTTGAAATTTGAAAAAATTTCTTCAAATGAGCGCTAATTAGGCCCCCCAAAACACATATCCGGGGTCAGTTTGAATTTTTATATGTTTATATATATATATATATATATATATATATATATATATATATATATAAATATATATATATATATATATATATAAATATATATATATATATATATATATATATATATATATATATATATATATATATATATATATATATATATATATATATATATATATATATGTATCACACCGATAACTCAAAAAATAATGGGCCGATTTTGATTAAATTTGGTGAATAAGTTCCTTTTGCAAATGGCTTGGATAAGTTCGTTATCCAGGAAAATCTGCCCAGGTTTTCCCGGAAAATTGTCTGTTCTTTCGAAAAAAATTTATATCTCCGGAATTAACAAAGTAAGGGCAACCAAATTTGGTACGCGGGTTTATGTCCTTATATGTAAGTTACCTACCAAAATTTAGCTCTGTATGTCAAAAGACAAAAAAGGTATAGGCATTTAAAGAAAAATAAATTGGGGTTTTCGTCAAAACGTCAAAGTTGCGACTTAAAACGTCAAAATCGGCAACATTTTGGCAAATAACTTGAAACTAATACGGGCTATGGAAATCAAATGTCTCAAGAAGGATGTTTTACAAACACTGAAGTCTTAGTTTCAACCGTCATTGTCCTTCATTTTACTAAAATGTTTCCAGAAAATCCATTTGAAATAGACGCTTTCCCTGATGCTTGGCAGTAGCCTTAGCTATAGAGTTTATCGTTTAATGGTATATAATTTTTGTCGAATTTTCGTAAAAAATCAATAAAGCTCAATATATCCGTTATTATACAAGATTTGAAAAAAATTTGTATATATTAATTATAGGGTGTCTTGAGCTACATCTTAAAAAAATATTTCTACAATCACAGGATGGCCCATAAGTCATTGGTGATACAAATTTTCTTTTTTTTTAAATCAAACACGTCTTATGTTATTGCATTTTCCATCGAAATATAATGCATGTTTGTAAGAAAAGAAATTCTGGATGCAGCAAGTGCGTTATGGTAGCGAACTTTGATCAAATGCTTCATATTTGAATAGCTCAATTTGCTATTAACCTATAAGGTTGACCAAGAAACGAGTTTTTCCGGGAACACTTTAAGTTTACTTTTGGAAATCTTGGTACATTTTCACACAATAAAGTTATTTTTATGAAACATGGCACATTGTTTTTACTATATAGGTTATACTGGTAACCAAAATTGATGCCTGCTTTGTTAAAAAGAAAACACACATATTTACAATAAAAACATTTTTATGAAAATTCACTACCATAACGCACTTGCTGCGTCCAGAGTTTTTTGGTATTTTGGCCTCCTTCGGCTCCAGTGTAACCCTTTTTTTTCTAAATGCTTAAAAAAATTAAAGCTAGAGCTACATTTTCGTACATGAGATACGATATACAGGTATCCCATCAGTGTAACAACTCACTGAGAGAGGCTATATTTTAATTTGCAGTTTTCTCGAGGCGATTGATGTTCCACAAGTGCATATTTTAAAATTATTTCCATTTATACAGGGTGTTAATCTATAGTGTTGCTCCAAATTTAATTTTTAAAATGGAACACCTATATATTACGGCATTTTTGGAAAGCCACGTCGATGCTGATTAAACTGACACCACATTGATTTCGGTTATTTTCAACCGTTCTCCAACTACAGGGAGCTAAATGTAAAAAAAGTAGTCTACTTCAGACGTTTGTATCCATCGACATGTGTGAAATATTAATATCGCGTTATGTCATAATACATATTTTTTAGTGTGGATTGCGTTTATGTACGTTAATAATGACAATCTATTTTTTATACACAGGGAATTTATCTTTTGCGAAATTTAAAAATACTTTATTTTTCAAATGGAACTTCCTATATATTTTGACCTTTGTGAATGCAGAATTTCATAAGCTTTCGTATGATACCATATGAGTCAGTTAAATTGAAAATCAAAGAAGGTACAGCTGTTTAAAATGTTCATTTGTGCATACTGCTATTCGTGCATACGGCTGGTAGGTGGTAGTGGACTTTTCCTTTACGTGATAGTAAAGGATTTTTTCACGCCCGAAGAGGTACCACCCCTTGCATCAAGTCCCAACGGACGTTTTCGGTTCTGGTGTATGAGTCGGTTTCACTTATAAACAAAAACGATGATGGATCCTCCTTGTAAAAAAGATTCTGGAGATAAAATACCCCTCCTTTCGGATCTCCGGGAGAGGGGTGTAGAGTAGGCGCCGGCATCAAGATTTAACATATCCTTCTCGAATATATGTGGACTAAATTCTAACCTGAACTACGTCCACCATTTCCTCCAGGCTAATAGGCCCCAACTCCTCTTCCTCACCAAAACCCAAATCAGTGCCAAAACATCCACTAATCACCTTAATTTCCCGGGGCATGAGCTCCTTACTTCCTTTAGATTGCATGGAGGTGTGTGTGTGTGTGTGTGCATACGTCCGTAGCAATCTACCCTGCACCAGACTCCCCAATTTGTAAGCTGGAAGAAAAGACATACTTTGGATAAAACTCTCTATCGGTGCTGCAACTAAATTCATCTGTTGCATTTACCGGTCACAACAACTTTGTCCAGCTCTTTGACTACCTTTCTGAAAAAACCGACCATCTGATTTCTGAATATCCTTCCTCCGAGGTCACTATTCTTGGTGACTTCAATGTCCATAATAAAAAGCCCTGGTTCTCTAAATCCTGTGACAAGGCCAGACTTGAAAGGGCCAAAGCTCACAAAACGCTTCTACAGAATCCCAGTCAAGAAAACCGTCAAGCATTTAACGATGCAAGAAACCGCTATGTCCGCATTCTTTCGTTTAATAACCACATCAAAAACAAAGTCCTCTTAAGCTCCAACGGCAGAGAACCCTTCTGGACTTTCGCTAAATCTATTGGGAATAATTTCTACAAGGGCACGTTCCCATCTCTTGTTTCAGGGGATGAAATTGTTTCTACTGCCCTGGGTAAGGCTGAACTTTTTGCCTCGTTGTTCGCCGGCAATTCTACTCTCAACCCACCTCCAAATGCTCAACCACCAACAGTCCGCAGTCGCGCATAAAATGGTGGATATCATTTTCAAAACTGAAAAGTACGAAATATGCTCTCTTCTATTAATACCAGTAAAGCCTCTGGCCTTGACGAGAGCCCAGCAATTGTTCTCAAAAAAATGCGCACTAAAACTTGCTCCTGTGCTGACTCGTCTGTTCTAGACATCTTACAATAGAGGCATGTTCCCTAACAATTGGAAAATGATCGAGTACAACCCGTCCCCAAGAAAGGATCTAAAGCGCTTCCTAGCAACTACAGGCCTATTTCTCTCCTTACAGTCGTCTCTAAAGTGATGGAAAACTATATAAACACCGAATTACTAAAATTTCTTGAAAAACACAGTCTAATCCACGACAGGTAGTATGGATATCCACAGCGCAGATCAACTGCCGACCTCCTTTCCTTTGTCACTCATTCTTGGAGCAATTCTATGGAACCACACGGTTAATCCCAGGTTGTCGCCCTAGACATATCCAAAGCATTCGACCAGGTCTGGTACGCAGCGCTGCTTAATAAACTTCCGGCTTTTGACCTACCACCAAAACTCTGTACCTGGACACCAAATTTTCTCTCCAACCGGAGCATTTATGTTGTCGTGGATGGCCATTCCTCTAAACAGCACGCGCACTGCTCAGGGGAGCTTTCTTCCATAGTTCCTCCACCTGCTGCCCCCAACAGATCTACCAGGGAACAGAGCGAATGCACCCTTTTACTGTCCAGGTCACCAGACATAGAACATCTTGTTATGCCTGCTCTTTTGTCCCGAAGACTCTCAAGTTGTGGAACTCCTTGCCGGCACATGCTTTTCCTTCTCCTCCAAACCACCAAACCTTCAAGTCCAGAATTAACAAGTTGCCTCTTTCCTCCTTGTCGACACCCACGATACGATAGTATTTAGGCTGTGAGCCCTCGTGGTGTGTTGTTGAAATAAAAAAATAAAAATGCTACAATTCTTATTTTATTTGAATGGATGAAAACATCAAGAAATCAAGCAGTAGATGCAAAATTGTGTTAAAAATTATAAAACATGTACAAAAATATTTCCGTCTTCCTGAATGTAAACGGTTGTAAAGTTTTCTTTTACTCTGTGCCACATCGGCGGGGTAATACCTATAAAAGCTGTTTGTATACAATTTTGTATGCCTTCCGCAGTTGTTGGGCACTCTTGATATACTATCCCCAGAGGAAAAAGTTTAATGCGGCTAGATAGGGCGATCTTCCTGGACATCGAATATTACCCCCTTGACCAATCCATTGGTTGTCTAGCCAATGGTTTAAATATTGTCTTAAGTTTCGTTGAAAATGGGACTGAGCACCATATTGCTGAAAAAACATTCATCGACGTGTTTCATGATCGACGTCTCCCATTAAATTAGGTCAATCGTCCTCTGGAAAGCTGCTGTAGCGTTCTACATTAAGTCGGTCTTTAAAAAACAATGGCTAGATAACTTGTCGCCTATAATTCCTCCCCACACATTCAAGGACCATTGATGCTGAAAATCCAAAGTCGTGGCGGCACGTGTTTCGTGGCTTACATCTCACTTATTGTTGGAACGCTAGCTACCATAGCCGTATTACTTTATAGGTGTATTTTCGCTGCAACTAGTATGCCGTACTGACGAGCTCTAATTAGAGCAAAACCGGTCTACGGTTCTAATTGTGGTGAGAATGCATCTAGCCTTACATACTTTGTCCCTATATTGGGGTATGAATGGGCCAGGGCTGACAATTCACTAAATTGTTAGTTGGTTGTACATAGTCTATATTTTATAACATTATGTGTTATTTGGAGCTGCCGTCCCAACATACTACTTGGTTCCGCAACGAGGTGGCCGCACGTGTTTCGTATCTTACATCTCACTTAGTGTAGGAAGGCAGTAGTTTCCGTATAAAACGTCACGGGTAAGATAAAAATTACAGGAAATCTGTAAAAAAAAGTGATCAGGGGAGTTCGCATTTAAGAGCTTCCTTTCTGGCAGGGCTGTATGTTTTTTTGAAGAAATATCGCTAAAATTTTACGGATGTATGTTTTTTTTTTAAGTATTGTAAACTATCACAAACAGCTGCAAAAAGTAACGTTTGCAGTTAAACATGAATAACCCAGTAAAAAATTGCATACACTTCAAAATGAAACCATGATTTCCCAATGATTCACATGTTTATACTGGAGATTCTTAACGATTTCGTACCGCGAGGTGTTCGTGTACATAAGGAAAATAAATTCGCTGCTTCAAATATCAACTCAGCATGTGGTCTCAAACTATATATGTGCTCGTTTGCATAAATCTAATAAACTATATAAATAAACGTAAAATTCTTATTTTACGCGGGTATTCACTCAACGAGTGGGTAAACCTTTCCAAAGTAATTAGCCATGAAAAAATAAACGTCATGTGGCCTAAGAGTGGTGAAAGAAGCTGTTTTTTAATACTTTTTATTTCGTGCCGCCAAAGAAATTTTTACAGAATGCCAGTTTATTTACTTTTTAATCTGAAACAAGTTTCAAAAGTCAAAAATTGACAAGTTGAGAGAAGAAACAAAAGAATCTGGACGCAGCAAGTGCGTTATGGTAGCGAATTTTCATAATAATAATAATAATAATATTTATTAATCCACTTATAACAGACGTTATGAGATACGTCAACAAATATAACAGAAAAATATACAGTCAAAATAATATAAAACATGACGCTATAAAGGGCAAACAAGTCAAAATAACAAGTATTAACAGTCACTTAAAAGTAGACAATTGAACACAGTGAAAATATACATAAAATGCACCACCCTACACACACGCACACAAACAGCATATAAACAACAAATAAACTATATATATATATATATATATATATATATATATATATATATATATATATATATATATATATATGTCAAGTCATTAAAAAACAAGATACAGGAGGCAAAGCTCACAGGCAATGTACAAAATCATCAGCCAAAAGTCAAAACACAAACTGTACTTTACAATTATACTCCCTAAAAATCAATTCCGTAAAATTCATCTATGCTATACAATTCTTTTTCAATTAAAATTGATTTCATTTTTAATCTGAATTTATTTTCACTTAGATCTTTTAGACTATGAGGTCAATTATTGTAAAACACTATCAATTGATTTTTTACACTTTTTTGTACTTTAGCTAGCCGCGTTTGTGGCTGACAAAGGTAAGGTCTTACAGTGCCCCTTGTGTTGTGCGAATGAATTAATTCGCTACCTACAAAAAACTTATAATATTTTTCACAAAACACAAACATTCAAGCACATACAGAGAAACAAAGGTAAGTATACAATTACTTTTAAACACCCTCTTGCAACTTTCTCTACCCTTCGAATTAAAAATAGCTCGTATACACGCCTTTTGGAGCACAAAAATTCTATTTGCCTCTACTGAATTGCCCCAGAAGATTACTCCATGTCTAATTCTGGACTCCACCAAAGCATGGTAAGCTGACAGACTGGCGGACACATCCACCGAAGATGAGATTGTTCTTAGCGCATACACGTAACCTGCCACCTTCGCAGCCACCATTTCTACATGAGCTCTCCAACTCAGGTCACTGTCCAGCTTCACTCCCAAGAACACTATGCTCTCACTAAAATTCATTTGCAGATCATTAACAGAGAGTTGTGTGTCATGTACTCTATTGAAATCAACGAGGCCTGTTTTATTTAGGTTTAAAAGCAAACCGTTTTCACCAAACCATCTATTAAAATCATCTAAAGCACTAACTGTCTTTTCTCTTACACGGTTTAGGTCTCTCCCTATAAATGAGGTGTCATCAGCGAACAAGATCGTTCTATGTGGTGGTACCTCATTCACATAGACGAGAAACAAGAAAGGCCCCAAAACGGATCCCTGTGACACCCCTCTGTCAATGCTCTCCCATGCGGAATATATTCTTTTACCTGTTGTTCTGTCAACAGCCGACAAACATTGCCTTCTTTCACTCAAGTAGGATCTTAGCAAATTGTGTCAGCCCACGAAAACCTAAGGCTTCCAATTTCCCCAACAGTAATATAAATATATATAAAAAAATATAAAAATCTTCTTAATGGCAATCTTCTTAATGGCAAATATGTATTTTTTAATGAAATGCACTAAATTTGGTATAACCTATATAGTAGAAACAATGTACAATATTTTATAAAAATAACTTTATTGTTTAAAAAAGTACAAAAATTATCCGAAAATAAACTTTGAATGTTCCCGAACAAACTGGTATGTTTTTCAGGCGAACAAATCTCTTCAAGGTATTTACACACCTGCCAAGGTAATTAGTTTTTGACAAAAAAAATGCTTGCATGAAATTTTTTTTACAAAAACTCGCCATTTTCATAACATTGGCTTAAGTAATGTTACACGAAAATTATATTTTTTTCGAAAATATGCCAAACAACTTTTTTCACGAAGAATCGAAAATATTTTTTTACCATAACTTATTAATTACAATAATAATTTATTTATTATTAATTACCAATATTTCACAAAAATCTTACAAGAAATGAAACTGACCCCGGATTTGGGTTCTAGGGGTCCTAGTTCGCGCTCATTTGCAAAAATTTTTTCAAAATTCAAAAGTCGGGATCTCCCCATTAGTGAATTTTTTCTACGAAAATTCACTAAAAAGACAACGTAAACAAGTTATTTTTTATGATTTCACGCAAATTTGTACCAATGGAACTAAAGAAAATATAAGCCGAAAAATACTAATATTTACATGTCACAGGCCGTCAGAAATAGGAACGTTATTTAAGTTTTATCACTGATTTCTGTTTCATTTGACATTTGTGAAAACAAATTATCAATTTGTTATGTATTAAGAAAATATAACATAGATAATCCTATCAAATCGATTATTTCTTGCCTTTTTTCTACCAAAATGAATGTAAATAATTGAATATTTTACTTCAGAAATTCGCTAAATAGTCACGCAATCCGATCGGTTCTTAGAATTAAATACAAAACCGTTTTTCAACTGATTCTTACATGAATCATGGTGTGGCGCTTCATTATATATATATATATATATATATATATATATATATATATATATATATATATATATAGTTATAAATTACAAAATGTAAACATAGATAATTCTATCAAATTAATTATTGATGACTTTTTCGTACCAAATTAATTTAAATATTTTAATATTTTTCCTGGAAAATTCGCTAAATAATCACAAAAGCTCATCTGTTGTTAAAATTTAATAAATAGCCCCAAAAACGTTTAAAACTGATCCCTACATGAATTATGGTATGCGATTATAAATGTAACTATTTAAAAAACTGGAGTCTTTGGGTGTACGGAGTGTTATACACAAGTTGAAGAACAGCGCATGCCCTTAACACAAAATACAGACTGTTCCATGAAAAAAAGTCTGGAGACAGCAAGTGCGTTATGGTAATGAATTTTCGTATATATATATATATATATATATATATATATATATATATATATATATATATATATATATATATATATATATATATTAAGAAAGCTGGCATCAAATTTGGTTACCAGTATAACCTATATAGAAGAAAAAATGTACCATATTTCATCAAAATAACTTTATTGTTTGAAAATGTACAAAAATATTCCGAAAATAAACTTAAAATGTTCCCGAAAAAAGTGGCTTCCTGGTCAACGAACCTTAGGTTCATAGCAAATTAAGCTATCGAAAGAAACATTTTATGAAAAATCGCTATCATAAGGCTAATGCTGCGTCCCGAATTTATTTTCTTACAAACATACATTACATTTCGAAGGAAAATGCAGTAATATAAGGTGTGTTCGATTAAGAAAAAAAAAAGTATCACCAGCGACTTATGGGCCATTCTGTGATTGTAAGAATAATTTTTTAGGATGCAGCTCCAGGCACTGTAGAATTAACGTGTACAATTTTTTCTTGTATCTTGTATAATAATGGATATATTGAGCTTTACCGTAGAAATGCATCACCCTGTATATATGAAAACAGATAAAAATTGAAACTAACCCGGATATGGGTTCTATGGGGCCTAGTTCGCGCTCATTTGAAAAAATCTTTTCAAAATACAAAAGTCACTAAAATTATATCCAATTCTATGAGTAAAATTGTGATGGCCAAAAATAAAGATAAATGTAAGAAGAAGATCATGCCTATATTTGTATTACATATGTCAGAAAAGAAAATATTTATTTACATGTCACTCTGAAAATAGATCTGACATTTATCAGTTGAATATGACATGTACTGTTGCCATGGACTATTATGCACTTTCATTATATTACGCCTTATAAGAATCTTAGTTTTTTTTTTTTTTTGGTACGAACGCTTAATTTACTGTTTTAACATTTTTTGATCCCTTCACCTGAAATGGTTTTTTTAATATATAAAATTACATCAATTTTGTTTATCATGCAAACATTTTTCCCCTTGTGTCCTCATTTGGCCTTCAGACCAACCAAAAATTTTCGTATTAAATGCCTATAACTTTTTTCCTTTTAACTTAGAAATCTAACTTTTGGTACATAGTTTAGCTCTAGTATTATAAACCCGCGTATTAAATTTTAATACTATAGCTTTGTTATTTTCGGAGATATAAAAATTTTCCGAAAGAAGACACATAATTTTCCGGGCAAAACCGGTCCGATTTTCTTGGCTAACGAACTTATCCAAGCCACTTGCAAAAGAAAGGCACATACCAAATTTTATCACAATCGGTCCGTTATTTTTTAAGTTATCGGTGTGACACATAAATATATATATATATATATATATATATATATATATATATATATATATATATATATATATATATATATAAGGAGAAAGGTTAAAGGCAAGGCCGCAAGGAGACAACCGCATACACGTGTTTCACGCTTATTAGCAATCATCAGTACGGTATAGCCAGATGATGATGGGAACACTCTGGATGAAGAAGCAAAAATACACGAAGTCACAACAGGCAACCAGTGCACATTTGCAGCATCATTCAAAAGACCCTCAATTCGAGGGCAACAACCAAAATCGCCACGGAGGCAAAGAAATCACCTGCGTGAGCATCCGGAGCCCAAGAGTCATACTATTTATAACAGGATTTTTAACACTTAGTGTTAAAAATCCTGTTATAAATTGTATGACTCCTAGTGTTAAAAATCCTGTTATAAATTGTATGACTCCTGGGCTCTGGATACTCACGCATGTGATTGAGTCATACTATTTATAACAGGATTGTTAACACTTAGTGTTAAAAATCCTGTTATAAATTGTAGGACTCCTGGGCTCTGGATGCTCACGCATGTGATTTCTTTGCCTCCGTGGTGATTTTGGTTGATCATCATTTTTGAGTTATTTCGTTCATCGTTTTTGAGTTATTTCAATTGTTTTGCAACATTTCACGTTTTTGGCACATATTTCAAACGCATATCACAAATTGTCATATGGCGTTTTTATCAATAGATAGCGGAGCCCCATGAAAATGACGCGTTCATAAAGCTTTTTCTTTGTATTACTCGTCGAAAAAATCGAGCTGCCGTATACAGGTACTCTCAAACAGTGGCTGAATTTGAAAAGTTTTCGCTGAAATGTCTTTAGTTTCCGTAGAAATAATTTTTTGTAAGATTTTGGTGATATGTTGGTAATGCATAATAAATGTTTAGTAAGTAATTGTAAAAAAATGTTGTCGAATTTTTGTGAAAAATATAATTTAGTGTGAAGGCAATTTATGTAAAAGAAATTATCAATTTTTTTTTCAATTTTGGTCCTAAAGCTGTTTGTGAATAATTATATCTTGTCAGTTGTGTAAATATCTTAAAGAGGTTCGTTGGCCAGGAAAATCGGACCAGTTTTTCTGGAACTTTTAAAGTTTATTTTCGGAAAATGTTTGTACTTTTTGAAACAACAAAGCTATTTTAATGAAATATGGTACATTGTTAGTGCTATATAGGTTATATTATGAACCAAATGTCCTTCTTGTAAAAACAATACATATTTACGAAAATTCGCTACCATAACGCATTTGATGCGTCCCTAACTTTTATTTTTTCTAGTGCTTGCTTGCTTTCATTAGAAAAGACATATTTGCTATTAAAAATATGAAAATATACGCACTTGCTATATTCAGACTTTCTACTTTCTTCCCAACCCAGCTCCCTTTTTGCTCCAGGTTCCGTAACTTTACTGGGAACTTAAACCACTATTCTCTTGCGGTTCATGCATACACAGGTAATTTTGGTTGTTGAGATGTTTCAGAATTTTTTTCTAGAAATAAGTTACACTAATCTGCAAATTGACCCTTGTTATATTTTCTTTAGACGCTTACCTATACCCTTCTGTCTCCGTG
This sequence comes from Tillus elongatus, assembly GCA_964006375.1. NCBI lineage: Eukaryota > Metazoa > Arthropoda > Insecta > Coleoptera > Cleridae > Tillus > Tillus elongatus. Next base: position 214,788,493 of record OZ023263.1, read on the forward strand.
GATCTCCAAAAAATATTAGACTGGGGAAGTAGAAATCTTGTACAATTCAACCCCACCAAATCTCAGTCTTGCTTTCTTTCTCATAAGAGATACACCACCCCTAGACCCATCACAATGAACAACCAAGTTATTCAAAGTAATGAGTCATTTTCTCTTGTTGGCATTTCTGTGGATCGAAATCTTAATTGGCACCAACATGTCACATCAATTGCAGAAGCGGCTGCTAAGAAATTACGTTTCCTCTTCCGGGCTCGCAAATACTTTTCACCAGCTAATCTCTATACCTTATATACTTCACAAATAAGGCCAACCTCGAATACTGCTCCCACATCTGGGGTGCAGGTGCCGCTTCTACACTCGCTATCCTGGACTCCATTCAAAAGAGAGCTATACGTCTCATCGGTGACCCTACCCTCACCCAAAGGCTGTCAGCCCTTGCCCATCGACGTGCCGTTGGTGACCACTCTCTGCACGGGCACTGCTCAGAGGAGCTTTCCTCCATAGTTCCCCCACCTGCTGCCCCCAACAGATCTACCAGGGGAACAGAGCGAATGCACCCTTTTACTGTCCAGATCACCAGACACAGAACATCTTGTTATGCCCGTTCTTTTGTTCCGAGGACTTCCAAGTGGTGGAATTCCTTGCCGGCACATGTTTTTCCTTCTCCTCCGAACCTCCAAACCTTCAAGTCCATAATTAACAAGTTGCCTCTTTCCTACTTGTCAACACACACGGTACGATAGTATTTAGGCTGTAAGCCATCGCGGTGTGTTGTTGAAATTAAAAAAATAAAATAAAAAAATTATCTGTTATTATACATGGTGTTTCATTGATGGGTACAACAGCCCCTTGTGGTTTATGCATACATCGGTAGCGCGTTTCTGGAAAGATTTTTTAAAAAACCGACCACAATCTGCAAAAGGACCGTGTTTTTTTTTCAATAACAAGTGTTTTCTGTGATTTTCACTTCATTTCTCACGTCTTTATTTCACAGGTTGAATAGCTGAGTTATTCAATAGGAAAAGCAACAATAAAATAAATGACATTAAAACTTACCCTATTAAAACTGTAGTTTTTGATGGACGTCAATATTTTTATAATAGTGACCTCCAGGAACAATCAATACATAAACATTTAAAACAAAAAATTAATACAGTCAAATAACACAAACACAAAACACAAACAAGTCTACGTTCAAAATATATTTAGAAAATGAAAAGGTGCTTTCTCCGTTATCATTCACACAAGCTTTGCAATGTCTCCATAACTTAAGGAATCACTCTATTAAAACACAAAGCTCCTAAATCACATGGACTTAGATCCAGACATTCGAGCGGTCAAAGCAAATCCCGTCTATTAGAGAGATGAATTCAACAACCCGCCTACCGTGTCATAATTTAAATATAAACACAGGTCTATGGCGCCGCGGCAAAAGCGGTGGCACGCGGTTTTTTCTTATTGTTTTTAGCATGAGTGTAACAAATGCGTAACAACTGTAGGTAGTCAGCAGAGTCAGACAAGGAGTCGTGAGTGCGTACAATCGGCGGTTGATGGTAACGCTACAAGGCAAGGCTTTTACTACTACGCTACTACAGGAATGTGGCGGGGATACTACGTCCAGTCGGTCTAGTGAGCTCTGCTAACTTAAATATAGCTTCATGTTGCAGTAGAAAACTGGCCGACTGAGGTAAGAAAGTTCAGGGCGTGTAGGAGATGTTTTGAAGATGAAGTGGCTCAGATACTGCCTGCACTGATGCACCGGGCTGCGTTTTATGAAAGCATAGTTTGTTACGTCACCACTACATGAAATTAAGTTTAAAAAGTCTGGACGCAGCAAGTACGTTATGGTAGTGAATTTTCAAAGAAATGATCTGGCACAAAATATTTTATTATAATTTTTTTTTCTAACATAGAAATCTAAATTTTGGTGTATAGTTTATATTTTATATATCATAAACCTACCTACCAAATTTAGTTCTCATAGCTTTTTAGTGAATTTTCTTTCAAAAAAATTCACCAATGAGATCCCAACTTCATTTGAATTTTGAAAATTTTCTTCAAATGCGCACGAACTAGGCCCCCTAGAACCCATATCCAGGGCCAGTTTAAATTTGTATATGTTTTTATATATACAGACTGTTTCAAAAAACATGCACCATCGCTCGTGGGGCAATTCCTTACTAAAAAATAAGAAAAAAAGTTCCTGTGCACATGGGCCCGGAAACGCATAGTTTCCAATATACAGGGAATTGAATTTTAATCTTTTTTTTAATTTTTTTATAAATAATTTCAAAACCACTGGATTGATTTTAATGAAACTTGGAACTTGAAAGTGTATTATGAAAGTGCATATTTTCAAGTGAAAATCTGCTTACAACTGCGTCAGTGGCGTGCGTACTGGGTAACTGTAAAAATTCATTTGGGGAAAAAATATGTGCGCCACTGTCTTTTTTCAATTTTGATACATCAGTTATGAAGCTTATTGCATAGGACACAAAAGCTGCCTCTTGGTATTTTTTCGTTCAGGGTATCCCCTAGGAGATATGATTAATTTTATAAAAAGGGACAAAATACCGATTCGTTGGAGTAATGAAAACAGTAATCGTAAAGTGCCATGAAACTATAATTTTTGACAGTTCTCTAAATTCTACAATTTTAAAGTGCTTTGTAGGCGTTAAAAGAGTTTTCGTGATATTCTTTAAATTTTGATATGGTGCAGTATTTTAGTTTTTAGTTATTTGTTGATACTGAGCTGCTCATTAATATTATTTCCTCCTCTCAAGATGGTTGTTAATTTATGGACAGGTAGGTAGAGGTAGCTTTTGTGGCTTATGTAATAAGCTTCATAACTGATGTATCAAAATTGGAAAAAGACAGTGGCGCACATATTTTTTCCCCAAATGAATTTTTACAGTTACCCCGTACGCACGCCACTGACGCAGTTGTAAGCAGATTTTCACTTGAAAATATGCACTTTCATAATACACTTTCAAGTTCCAAGTTTCATTAAAATCAATCCAGTGGTTTTGAAATTATTTATAAAAAATTAAAAAAAATATTAAAATTCAACTCCCTGTATATTGGAAACTATGCGTTTCCGGGCCCATGTGCACAGGAACTTTTTTTCTTATTTTTTAGTAAGGAATTGCCCCACGAGCGATGGTGCATGTTTTTTGAAACAGCCTGTATATATATATATATATATATATATATATATATATATATATATATATATATATATATATATATATATATATATATATATATATATATATATATATATATAACATATATATATATATATATATATATATATATATATATATATATATATATATATATATATATATATATATATATATATAACATATTTATATTTATATATCCCACCGATAACTCAAAAAAGAATTGGCCGATCTTGATCAAATCTTGTGAGGGCCTTCCTTTTGCAACTGGCTTGGATAAGTTCGTTATCCAGGAAAATCGGCCCAGGTTTTCCCGGAAAATTTTGTGTTTTCTTCCGAAAAAGTTATATCTCCGGAAATAACAAACTAATGACAACCAAATTCGATACGCGTATTTGCATTTTAAAAAGTTAATCATGTACCAAAATTTAAGTCTGTAAGTTAAAAGACAAAACAAAAAAGTTATAGGCATTGAAACAAGAAAATTTGTCGATTTTCCTCAAAGTCGCGATTTGAAGCGTCAAAATTGGCAACATTTAGTCAAAGACCCTGAAACGAATACGGTTTATGTAAAGAAAATGTCGCAAGAAGGGTGTTCTGCAAACTCTTAAGTTTCAGCTTCAACTGTCATTGTCGTTCATTTTACCAAAATGTTTCCAGAACATTCATTTCAAATAGACCCTTTCTCTGATGCTTTGGCAGGAGTTTTAGTTAAGATTATGGTTTAATGGTCTATAATGTTTGGCTACTTTTCGTACAAAAAATTAGTTAGCGAAGAGAGCGCTACTTTTGAATTTTAAAAAGATTTCTTCAAGTGAGTGCAAACTAGAATCCCTATTCGGGTCCGGGCGCACTAGAATCTATGTCCGGGTTTACTTTCAGTTTTTATCTGTTTACATATATACAGGGTGATGCATTTCTACGGTAAACTTCAATATGATTGTTATTATACAATATACGAGAAAAAAAATGTATACGTTAATTATAGGGTATCTTGAGCTGCATCTTATAAAATTATTTTGACAACCACAGTGGCCTATAAATAGTTGGTGATACCTACAAATTTTTTTCGAACATCCCTTATATTATTGCATTTTTGCATTTTTCATCGAAATATGATGCATGTTTGTAAGAAAAAAATATCTAGACACAGCAAGTGCATTTTGGTCGCGAATTTTCGTTAAATGGTTCAAATTTCAATAACTCAATTTGCTATTAACCAAAGGTTCGTTGGCTAGGAAACATTTTATGTTAATTTAAATTTTCAAATAAGTTATTGTGATTATATATGGTACATTGTTCCTACTACATAGGTTATACCAGTAACCAAATTGATGTCAGCTTGCATTAAAGACATATTTGCTATTAAAAATATTTTGATGAAAATTCACTTCCATAACGCACTTGCTGCGTCTATACTTTTTATTTTGCTTCCTGCTGTCGTTTTATTCAGTCGGGTTATTGTATTTTATATGAATAAAATGCACAATTATGGATATTATGAGTATCCTTGCTGTTTCTAACCTTTTATTATCTTTGTTTCAATTTTATATCTGTACATCTTATATGGTGCCTTGATTTTCGTATAATTTGAAAATATTTTTTTACTTTAACGTCGGTCTATTTCCGTGACTATGGCCAATCACCGACGCCAGGGAGCAGTTTTACCTCACTATCCTGGAAATTTTGCCGAACCACTACCGTTTTGTAGGGAGGGTAGGGATCTTTAACGTTCCCAACATCGTCTGGACACGGAACCGACGACTTTAGGCTCTCTCCGAAGGGCGGAACGTGCATACATTCAACTTGCTCAAATACAATGCCTCAATCTCGGTTGATGTTAATTTTACAGTATGTACTGAAAAAGTGAAAGGGAACGCTGGGAATCGAACCCTTCACCCTTCGGTTCAAAGGCACACGTTCTTCCCCTGTGCCACCGAGGCTTTAATTGAGAATAATGGTTTAGACTTAGGTCAAGAATTAGAGGGGTGGTGCTGGCAATTGAAACAATTGTTTAAAAGCCTTGAGAAGAATAGATATCCCCTGATTGCTTCTGTACCCCTTAAAAAAGCGATTGATAATGTAGATTCAAAAATATTATTTTACTAATGAAGAGAACTGTATTTGATTATAACACTGCGTAAGCAAAAAATAATGGCACAACTTCATAGAGTGTACTTTATTAAGTTGAAGTTGAATTTGAAACATTTCGGCTTTACTGTATTGTATTGTACATTTCAGCGAATTTTCATTAAGAAAATTCGGTTATAGAGAGGTCACGATGAAAAGCTTTTGGAAAATTTTCTTTGGTTGAGCGCGAATTTGGGTCCCTAGAACACAAAACCAAGGTCTGTTAAAATTTTTATGTTATATTTTATACAGTGTGACACACTTAAGATGAAGACACGCCTGTATTTTCTTTACTTTTAGAGAAAGCGATTTCATTTTTTGCGCAGATGTTAGGCTGTTCGAATAGCCTACTCACTTCAAATGTCAGATGTCAACCCAGTCTACTATGATTTCAGGAATAGTGTCGGTTCTCTATATTTCGCGATGCGTTAGAGATATTAAAAAAACTTACTTTAAAAAGTTATTTAGAATTCTATTTTAAGTGCAGCTCCGAGTTTCAAGTCAAAATGCGAAATTTTATTTTTTTGTAAATTTTTAGACAGTCTAAATTTTTCATCAGATTTTAACAGGTAGATTGCCATGGAAACAACAAACATCGCCAATATCAAAACAAAACAATGTTATGTGATTTATTAAACTCAAGTTAAACATAAACTTTAAAAAAGTACAATTAAGTTGAATATAAAATTATGAAATGTAGTCTGCATCAACTAGCCCACCTTCAAGCCTGATGCATTTTTCGATCCGTTTACGATTATTGCTGGAAACTTTTTTTAGTTCTGCTATATTTATTTCACGGCTAGCCTGTCCCATTTTCTCGCAAAGTTCCTCGCGACTTTGGGGCCTTTCTTTGTACACCTTATTCTTAACAGAACCCCCGAAATAGAAGTCTAGTGGCGTAATGTCAGGAGACCGAGGAGGCCACTAGGACTATTCCTGCCAATCCATCTTGATGGAAAATGTAGATTTAGCCAATTTATGACTAACTGAGAGTTTTGCATCGTTTAATTGAAAATACATATCTTGTCGCACGTTGATAGGCACACCTTCGATACAGTTCCATAATTCATTATTAAAAAAATGAAGCAATAGGTATGCGTTCAATAGTTTGTTAGAAAAAAAAAGACCAATTATTATATCCCCTAAAATTCCACACCACGTATTAACTTGTGAATACTGGGCTTTACAATTAATAACCCAGTGAAGGGTTTTCAGCAGAACAATATCTGGAATTTTGGGCAGATACCATTCCATTGGTAGTGAATGTTGCCTCGTCCGTAAATAAAATTTTACTTCAAAATTTTCTATCATTCAGAAAGTTACCTTGGTCCTAAAGATGATAATCTAATTGTTTTAGCTCATCACCTTTTCTCAAAGAGTGCAGAAACTTTGGCTTGAAAGCCTTTATTTTATGACGCACAAGGCATCTTCTTTTTTTTTCTACTTACATCCAATGCAACAGCCCTTTGACGTAAACTCACCTGGGGATTGGCTTGAGTTGAAGCCAAGATTGTGCTATTATCACTACTTCTTCGATTTCTAACAGCCGAGATATTGTTCACCACAGTTTCCGTTTGAGAGAATCGTGCATTCAGAGCTGCTGCAGTTCCGCGCCTAATTGGATTTCTCTGTGGATGTCTCCGATTGAATTCATCAGCAACTTCTTTGTTATTTCGCACAGCATCATCAAACAATCTTATTAATTCAATTTTTCTCTTACACTGAGACGTTCAACAGGCATTTTGTTGGCAGACTCACAGTTAATGTCAATTTGACATTTATCGCAATATTTTACAAGATGCTAATTTGTTTCCATGGGAATCTACCTGTTAAAATCGGATGAAAAATTTGGACTCTGTCTACAAATTTACAAAAATGTAAAACTTCGAATTTTTACTTGAAACTCAGTATCGGCAGTTAGAATTGATTTCTGAATAACTTTTTAAAGTAGATTTTTTTGATATCTCTGACGCATCGTGAAATATAGAAAACCGGCCCTATTCCTGAAATCATAGTAGGCTGGGTTGACATCTGATATTTAAAGTGAGTAAGCTATTCAAACAGCCTAATGACGTTTTACGTCTGTACAAAAATGAAATCGCTATCTCTACAAATAAAAAAATACAGTCGTGTCTTCACCTTAAGTGTGTCACACTGTAAATATATATATATATATATATATATATATATATATATATATATATATATATATATATATATATATATATATGTATATGTATATATATATATATATATATATATATATATATATATATATATATATATATATATATATATATATATGTATGTATGTATCTGAGCGATAACTCAAAAAATACTTAACTGATTTGAACGAAACATGGCATCTTCATTGTATTAAGACCGCGGACGAGTTCGTATATCAGCTATAACGGACATTCTTTTCTCCCAAAAATATACAAAAACGCTATATTTTTGTAAGTATGTTGTGAATTTTAAGTAACTTGATACGCAGTTTTTTCCAAATTAAAAACAAAATATGAAAGATATGCGTTGAAGCGACGTGGTTAAAGTCCAATGCCTGACAGATATAGTAGTTAACTGCCACGCGTAGATTTATTTATACAACATGTATAAACTATACATCAACGCTAACCAAACTAAATAAATAACAAGCATAGAACATACTATCCGTACCAACAATCGTAAGATCTCGGCCACAAATATGGAAAATGATAAACATACAATTAAAAATTTGCCAAGTGATTGTTATTTAACTGAGGGATTCAATCAATTTTTAATATATTTTTAGCTTGATGAACCACCACAAATACAGTTTTAGCACAGCATAGATATATTATGCTGTGGTTTTGGAATGAGGGTGGTGCATAATATAGTAGAAATTATGCAAGTCTCTATAAAAATGTTTCTAAAATAGTTTGTTTTATCTTTAAACCACAACGTAAAACGTCGTATAAGACCGAAACAGTCGTAAGATGTGTTTCAATGGTAATTCTACTGATTCTGTAATTAACTGTTACGTATACTTTGAATATAATATCCCGGGCATGAAGCCGATCTAGACTATCATGTAAATTAAATGTTAGTTGACGTGTGGTTACATGGCTACATGGCTCAGGGACAGCAAGGTTGTCTTCTAAGCAGAAGGTTATGCGATCGATTCCAGCTCGATGAATGTATGCTTGTTTGTTTTTATTTTGACATTTGGAGAAACAATAGTGCACAGATTTCATACGTTTTCAACAAGATCTCATTTTTGTTTGAAACGCCTGAATAACTTTGTCATCTTTGAATCTGAAATTATAAATTTCAGCAGATATTTGAGCGAATTTTTATGAAAAAAAAATTCGCTGATAGATATGGATGATGAGATTTTTTTTTTTTTTCAAACGATCCCTAATTCGGGCCCCCATTGAAACTCGGCAAGAATCTTTTATTAATCGCTTGGACTAGTTTTTCTGAAAAAAAATTATAATCTCCAAAAATAACAAAGTTATATGAAATTTGGTTGATATATTTCCCCGTGAATGCGTTACTACATATCAAACCTCATCTTTCTAGGCTTATAGACAATTGAGTTATACAAATTTGAAGCATTGAATGAAAATTCGCTACCATAACGCACTTGCTGCGCCCAGAACATTTTTATTTCACATCGGTGTATTTCCGCGACTATGGTCAATCACCCACACCAGTGAGCAGTTTCTCCTCACCATCCTGAAATTTTTGCCAAACCTCTTCCTTTCTATAAAGGGGGGTACGTATCTTAAACGTGCCCAACACCACGTGGTACATGAGACCGAAGACTTTAATCCACCTCTGATGGGTGGAACATGCAGTCATTCAGCTTGTTGAGATATAGTGTCAAAACATTCGTTGCTGCTAATTTTACAGTATGTACCGGAAAGAAAACGACGTTTCTACTGGGATTCGAACCCAAGACTTTTAGCTTCAGATGCGTACATATCTCCCTGCTTACTGGGAGCTTATTAAAGTATGTCTTGTGAAGTTTTAATAAGTGCTTTTGTTGTTTTTATTTATATAATCTAAACAAAAACTGACTCTCTTTCTAAACTCTAGGTACCACCCCATACATCAAGGACCGGTGAAGGCCCAACGGACGTTTCCGATTCTGGTGTATGAGTCGGTTTCCCTTATAAGCAAAAATGATGATGGTTGCTCCTTGTACAAAAGATTCCGGAGGTAAAATACCCCGGAATCGGATCTCCGGGAGGGAGGTGTACAGAGGGCGCCAACATCAAGAGTTAACATATCCTTCTCGAATATATGTGGCCTAAATTCTAACCTGAACTCCGTCCACCATTTCCTCCAGGCTAACAGGCCCCAACTCATCTTCCTCAACGAAACCCAAATCAGTGCCAAAACAGCCACTAATCATCTTAATTCCCCGGGGTATGAGCTCCTTACTTCCTTTAGATTGCATGGAGGCGTGTGCGCATACGTCCGTAGAAATCTACCCTGCACCAGACCCCCAAGAAGAAGCTGGTAGAAAAGACATACTATGGATAAAACTCTCTCTCAGGGCTGCAACTAAATTCATCTTTTGCATTTACCGGTCACCTTCTGACAACAACTTTGTCCAGCTCTTTGACTACCTTTCTGAAAAACCGACCAAGTGATTTCTGAAAATCCTTCCTCCGAGGTCACTATTCTTGGTGACTTCAATGTCCATAATAAGGAATGGCTAGGATCTTCAAAAACCAATCCACAAGGGAGAGCAGCGGAGGCCTTTGCAGTCAGCAATTATTTAGCCAATATGGTTCAGCAGCCTACTTACTAACCTGAATGCTATAAGTCACCGCCCCCCTTCGTCGCTTAGACCACGGCATGGTCACTGCTTCCTGCGCAATGCAACCCGAGGTCACACAGTCATCACACTCACGTATCGTTTGGCACTACAACTGCACAAACTGGGACGAAATGCGGGATTACTTTTCCTCGTTTCCATGGGCGTCTGTCTGCTTCTTTCATCCTGACCCCTCTGATATCTCACAAAACGTCACCGAAATTATCCAAGCTGGCATGGAATTATTTATTCCACGTACACAGAAAACCTCTTCAGTTACTCAAAAGCCCTGGTTCTCTAAATCCTGTGACAAGGTCAGACTTGAAAAGTTCAAAGCTCACAAAACGCTTCTACACAATCCCAGTCAAGAAAATCGTCAAGCATTTAACGACGCGAGAAACCGCTATGTCTGCATTCTTTCTGAGGCAAAAAACTCATTGGTTAACCACATCAAAAACAAAGTCATCTTAAGCTCCAACGGCGGAAAACCCCTCTGGACTCTTGCTAAGTCTATTGGGAATAATTTCTGCAAAAGCACGTTCCTTCCTCTTGTGTCAGGGCATGAAATTGTTTTTACCGCCCTGGGCAAGGCTGAACTTTTTGCTTCGTTGTTCGCCGAAAATTCTACTCTCAACCCACCTCCACTCAACCACTAACAGTCCCCAATGTCGCGCATAAAATGACGGATATCATTTTCAAAACTACAAAGGTACGAAAGATGCTCTTCTCTTAATACCAGGAAAGTCTCTGGCCTTGACGAGATCCCAGCAATTGTTCTCAAAAAATGCCCAGCAGAACTTACTCCTGTCCTGACTCGTGTGTTTCAGATATCTTACAATAAAGGCATATTCCCTAGTAACTGGAAAACTGCTCGAGTACAACCCATCCCCAAGAAAGGATCCAGAGCGCTTCCTAGCAACTACCGGCCTATTTATCTCCTTTCAGTCGTCTCTAAAGTGATGGAAAAGTATATAAACACCGAATTACTAAAATTTATTGAAAAACACAGTCTAATACACGACATGCAGAATGGATTCCGTAAGTGCAGATCGACTGCCGACCTCCTTTCCTTTGTCACCCATTCTTGGAACAAGTCTAGAGAACTACACGGTGAATCCCAGATTGTTGCTCTAGACATATCCAAAGCATTCGACCAGGTCTGGCACGCAGCGCTGCTTAATAAAATTCCGGCCTATGGCCTACCACCAAAACTTTGTACCTGGACAGCAAATTTCCTCTCCAACAGGAGCATTTCTGTTGTTGTGGATGGCCATTCCTCTAAACTGTATCCAATTAATGCAGGAGTTCCTCAAGGTTCAGCTTTAGCCCCTACTTTGTTTCTTCTCCACAGCAATGACCTCCTCTCTAGCACATCCAACCCAGTTCACAGTCACGCAGACGACAGCACCCTCCACTCAAATATACAATATTCTAAGCCTGCTCTTTAGCCCAATTAGATGAGGATCGCAGACTCATGGAGGGTTTTGTCTCCGTGGATCTCCAAAAAATATTAGACTGGGGAAGTAGAAATCTTGTACAATTCAACCCCACCAAAACTAAGTCTTGCTTTCTTTCTCATAAGAGATACACCAGCCCTAGACCCATCACAATGAACAACCAAGTTATTCAAAGTAATGAGTCCTTTTCTCTTGTTGGCATTTCTGTGGATCGAAATCTTAATTGACACCAACATGTCACATCAATTGCAGAAGCGGCTGCTAAGAAATTAGGTTTCCTCTTTCGGGCTCGCAAATACTTTTCACCAGCTAATCTCTATACCTTATATACTTCACAAATAAGGCCAAACCTCGAATACTGCTCCCACATCTGGAGCGCAGGTACCGCTTCTACACTCGCTATCCTGGACTCCATTCAAAAGAGAGCTATACGTCTCATCGGTGACCCTACCCTCACCCAAAGGCTGCCATCCCTTGCCCACCGACGTGCCGTTGGTGACCTCTTTCTCTCTCTCTCTCTCTTTTATATAGATATCTGCACCGGCACTGCTCAGAGGAGCTTTCCTCCATAGTTCCCCCACCTGTTGCCCCCAACAGATCTACCAGGGGAACAGAGCGAATGCACCCTTTTACTGTCCAGGTCACCAGACATAGAACATCTTGTTATGCCCGCTCTTTTGTCCCGAGGACTTCCAAGTTGTGGAATTCCTTGCCGGCACATGTTTTTCCTTCTCATCCGAACCTCCAAACCTTCAAGTCCAGAATTAACAAGTTGCCACTTTTCTCCTTGTCAACACCCACGGTACGATAGTATTTAGGCTGTAAGCCCTCGTGGTGTGTTGTTGAAATTAAAAAAATAATAATAACAATTCTGGTGTCTGTAATGATACAACTTGTTCGGTTTGTTAGGTAATTTTTAGGATATAAATTAAATTCAGTGAGGGTACATTGTTTTCTAGCTCTCGACCAGGTAAGATATATACGCTCCTAGCAAGAAGCACAGCTTGCACACTTGCAGGCATTTTAATCTGTGTTTGGCTGGTGAGTATGTAGTGGTGTGTCCATACTAGACCTGGCTTGGTTATTTCAACCGTCTCCGTCTCACAATGCTCTCAGGTGTTGTGTCTTCTATTTGGTCTTGTTGCTCTTCGAACAATAACCGTGCATCAAAAGATAGCTTCGTGTGGTTTGCTTCAGGTCCGGTATATCGGTATATCAGTAACATTCATCTTAGACCCACAATCAAGATAATTACACTGAGGTTACTGACTACCGAATCTGAACAAATCTACTGAAATATAATATCCAGAATCTGTCTGTATAGGAATGTCAAGATTTTTGTGCTGCTATCAATTGAAGTTTATGTATATTTTTTGGTTGTACAAAATGAAGTGTTGCAGTAGAAGTTGAAACCTTCGAGACCACACTTTTAAAAGTAATTCCCAACCATAATTAACACAAGGAAAACCAGCTAGTTATTATTACTGAAAATTTGGCATTTAATGCCAATATTGTCGAGTTTTAAACACAGATATTTTTTAAATGGCTTTTTCCGATATTTTTATATCAATTCAGCTAGTTAAAGACAATAATGTTACAATTAATAAAAAAAAGGTTAATTAAGACGGATACGTAATATTTTATTTTAGGGGATAATTTTGACTAAGAGCTCGTATTCTTCAGCCTTCCAGTTCAAAATTTTTGTGTTTGTTAGCGGTAGTTATTAAGTAGATAGCGGAGGCCGGGGCAAAGGGGACCCTTTAAGAGATTTAGCCAAATACGTTCTTTAATTATAAGCAATCAAGTAAAACAAATACATATGGTTACTCAACATTTATTTGCCTTCATTAATCGAAAAATGGAATACAAAAAGAAATATTTGTTTAATTTTTTTTAACAAAATGAAAAATAGTGTTCCCGTTCCTATATGCCCCATACTTCGGGGCAAAAGGGACCGCTCTTTACTCTAACCACAGGCCGCATATAAATTCGTCATCATTTTCCTCTGCGCCTGCACATCCATCGTGAGCCCATTTGCCACATCACTGATATCTAATCCACCCCTACCCCTCTCTACTGTCACCATAGACTTCGCCACAGTAAAGGCATTCTTCTGATTCGGAATCACTCTCGCTGTCATCATCTGTGTTGTTCTTAGTTCTTGTCTTCTGTTTTGCTTGTTCAGTTTTCAGCGGTTCGAGATCTGAGTCACTGTCACTTCTCTCAACTGGCATCTTCTTAAGTTTCTTTTTCTTCACCACAGAATTGAGGTTACCTTTCTCGACGTTTGTGTCTGTTTCTTTTTCATGGCTTTCAGTTCCGTGCGTGATACTATCATCTTTACTTTCTTACTTTGTTCTTGCCTCTCCCAATCCTCTTTCACAGGTGTGCTAGTTAGAATTTTGGAGGATTATTTTCTTCTTCTGGTGTTGGTCTTCTTTTTTTTCAAGTTTTGGGGGTCTTGGGGAACATCTTTGTAAGACATTTGCGAAAGAACAACTTGGGTAAGAGGAACAGTGAATATCTTCTTTCAGATGTTCAATATCCACAGTGATTGTTATATCCTCTTGACAAGTAGGAATGGTATTTTGTTTATGGACAGGTTCACGTTCAAGTGTGTTATTGAAAACTTCTGAAGGCATAAAATATATTTCGTCAAATATATCTCGATTGTAGGGATGAATCCCACTTATCTCAAAACCCTTGATTCCCTTTTTAACGGTAGCCGCCTTCTGGAATGCATTGCAAAGAAGTTCAGCAGTTTCATACAAAGTTATGGAAACACCGGGATGAGAGGTCATGTCAAATCACATGCACGGGAATACTGCTTCTTCAGGGGACCAAAAAAATATAAATCAAGGGGCTGCATGCGATGACTGCAATGAGGAGGTAATGTAGGAAGTGTGATATTATTCTCTCTAGTTTTATTGACTCCATTCAGTTGCCTATGGCTGATGTGACCATCAAAAATTAGTAGAACGGGATTCTGTTCAGAAGGCTTGGTGTACTTTATGAAATGGTCCAAATAATGAAGAAATGCTCACAATCCATCCATCCGGATTCATTGGCATACCCTGCAGCACCTGGACTTGTCCGTTTAAGCAATAGGGGTGACATTCTCTTCCTGGGAAACAAAAAGAAAGGAGGTATATAATTTCCTGCAGCAGAGGCTGCACAACCAACTGTGATATTTGATCCCCTCTCGCCACTAACAATCCGCCCAATTTGTTCCTGGCCTTTTTTTGTTAATATCCTGCAATGCTTTTGCACTGTACTTATGCCGGCTTTATCAAAATTATAGATATTATTTGGCGTAAAATTGAATGTTTTCGGTTTCTGCCCATAATGGCATCGGTCTCTTCCTTTTATAGTTCCTCATCTAAAACAATAAATGTAAGCAAAAGTAACCACAGATATTCGGGTTTAATAACGGCAAGGGGCATATAGGACAAAGGTCCCCCATGCCCCGTAACGCTTGGTTCTATTTACCCCGAGTGTATGCATACTTCAAAACTAATTTTAACCACACTTTTCACTTCTCAAAACAACAGCTTATCCATATGAAAATACAGCAGAATGAATAATGTTTCACATGTGAAAAGAGCAGTTCATTAGCATCCAGCAATTTTCCAAAATTGTACACCATACTCTAACAAAATATTAGAAGAACCTACCTTAAGTTCGCTTAAATCACCATAACACACATTCATTTTGACATACGCATAATATTTCTGTCAAGCATAGAACTCGGAAGTGCCAACATCTAGCGATGAAAACACGGCGGGAACCTACATTCATTTTGAATTAAATTGACTGGTCCTCTTTGCCCCGCTGGTCCTCTTTACCCCGGCTTCCCCTAACTAGGTAATCATAACACATTACAAAATTGCTGGGCTTAGGAGAACGTATTAAAGGGATTTATCGAAAAAATACACAGGAGTAAACCACAATGACATTTTTTCATTAAATTACCCAACACATAAACAGTGAGATAGATATTTTGTCAAATTAAAAATAAATTAATTATTGAGTACTGAATTTTAGAATGTATCTTAAATGTTTAAAAACTCAAAAATATAACCATTTGTATATATGGGTTATCTGGTCTTATAGGTTTATTTATCGATCATGATTGCAAGCCCTGTTACAAAATAAATTAAATTAAATAGGAGCCTAAAGTTCCTTGCTATAATTTTTGATATATTGTTTAAAGTTGGAAGAAATAAAGTGTACAAAAATATTGTTTCTTCATTAAGAATAAGAAAATAAATGTCTATACTTTTTTTGTTAGGACATTTTTGAATAAATATTGTCAAAATGACGGATTTGATTTTTAAAAGGGCAGCACTTTTTAGTTTATTAATATTGGTAAGAAAACTTCAAGTAATTACGAAGGTTAATGCAAAACAATTACAGATTACATTTTAAACATGAAAAAATAAGTTAGTTGCAATGACTTTTTTTAGAGAAATAAAAAAATTTGGGACGCAGCAAGTGCGTTATACTAGTGAATTTTCATAAGAATTGTATACTATTAGTAAGATATACTATTAAAACCATTTATTTAAACTTAAATGGACCTTGAAGATCGGTTTTAGTGCCCCGGTTAGCGATTATTTGAAAAAAATTATGTTTTATATGGACCCAAAAAATTAAAATTTGGTCTTAGATATAATATGTAACTAGTGCAAGTGTCATTAAAAAATAGTGTTACAAATTTAATTACAGTTACAAAGGTTTTTCAGAAAAAATTAATTATTTACAAAGGGAATGTACCTGTCAAATTATAAATATGGCAGGTATTTTTCCTTATTAATTGTTTAAATGGTTAGGTTTTAGTCAACCCATCCAGTTTCTGCAAACAATAAACAACAAAAAAGGTTTTTTAAAACAAATTTGTAGTTATCCGCGAAGCTCATTCTGTTATTTTTCTTTAATTTAGTACCCACGTGAGTTTACATAGGTGTTACTATGGTTCAAGATTGAACATTCTGGTTTATTGGGAAATTTATTGAGCTATCGGATTTGAAATATTTTTACGAAAATTTTCTACTCTAACATAAAAAACCTTTTTTGTTGTTTATTTTTTGCAAAAATTAGATGGGTAGACTAAAACAAAACCATCCAGGCAATTAATAAGGAAAAATACCTGCCATATTTATAGTTTGACAGGTACAATGCCTTTGTAATTTTTTTTTCTGAAAAACTTTTGTAACTTTAATGAAATTTGTAACACAATTTTTTTAAAGGCACTTGCAATACTTACATATAATATCTTAGACAAAGTTTTAATTTTTTAGCTCCATATAAATGATAAGTTTTTTCAAATAATCGCTAACTGGTACTCTAAAACCGATCTCCAAGGTCCATTTAAATTTAAAGAATTAGTGTTAATAATATATATATTACTAATAGTTTACAATTCTTATGAAAATTAACTACTATAATGCACTTGCTGCGTCCAGAAATTTTTTATTTTTAGGATACATTCGCATGCTAAAATGTAGCGCTTTTGGACGCAAACTTTGTCCTGGTATTAGGCATGAAATGGTACACGGCTGACAATTTACACAATTGATAGTTGACTGTATATTGTGCACAGCACTATCTATTAAATTTTGTGTCAACTAGAGCTATCGTGACAACATACTACCTGGTCCTGTACCGAGATGGCGTCCCTGTCGTATGTCTCACAACATTCTCCAGGCTGACATCTTCCATTGTTTATATTTTTATCTACGATTTATTTAACTAGCATAGCAGTACAGATAACGTCATCCGTCTTTGTCCAACATTGTACATTTGGACCAAATTTGGGAATTACCCTTATTTTGCTAATGGCTGGGATGAGTTAGTTTATTAAATCTTAACGGTCAATTTTTGTTAATAAAAAATTAAAAAATATTGTTTAAAATGCAATATCTCTAAAATTCCCTAAGTAATTGAAACGAATATTTACAACTAAAAAGAACATAGACAGACGTGGTCGTGTACCAATTTTCAAGTCGTTTGATCAAAGGAAAATAAAGTTATTCGAAATTAATAATAAAATAATCCTCAACATCACTTCAGATTCTGTAATGCAATATCTACATTTAGCGACGCAAGACGATTCTCAGGTCATAAAAATGTATTGTGGTAAATTAGGGTTATTCAAAGTGCACTTATCAGATTTACTTCAATAAAACTTGGTCGCCAGGAAAATCGGGCTGATTTTCCGAGAAAGATTCAATTTTTCTTTAACCCCGCATCACGCGCGCTATGAATGTTTCTCTCACGCTCTACAAGAATATGCGCATTTTGTCAACAGTTATTCAACTATGCTGTTACCCCCACTTCTAGCTGACTTTTTACACGTCTTTCGCAATATGGTTGAGTGCGCCCTTCATTTAGTACGGATTTGTGTTAGATATCGGACACTTGTCGACTGCCTGCAGACTTGAAAAGGTCAAGGCTCAAAAAATGCTTCTACACAATCCCAGTCAAGAAAACCGTCAAGCATTTAACGACGCAAGAAATCGCTATGCCCGCATTCATTCTGGGGCAAAAAGCTCGTTTAATAACCACATCAAAAACAAAGTCCTCTCAAGCTCCAACGGCAGCAAACCCTTCTGGACTCTTGCTACATCTATTGGGAATAATTTCTGCAATAGCACATTCCCATCTCGTGTTCCAGGGGATGAAATTGTTTCTACCGCCCTGGGAAAGGCTGAACTTTTTGCCTCGTTGCTCGCCGGCAATTGTACTCTCAACCCACCTCCAAATGTTCAACCACCAACAGTCCCCAATGTCGCGCATAACAAAAAACACCTTGTCTCACATGCGACCGAAAACTGTTGATGCAAAAGTTGATAAAGATCACGCGCCAAGAAATTCTGTAATTGGTTTTAATAGATGATAGTGGTTACAGGCAGATGCTCATAGATGGCGATAGCGATATTGCTATTCGGTAAATAATTAAATTCGATAGTCGCATTGGCTCCAAAAACGCACATATTCCACCTCACCTTATATATGTATATTGAAACTGACCCCGGATTTTTCTAGGGGGCCTAGTTCGCCCTCATTTGAAGAAATGTTTTCAAAAATTCCAATGGCCCGATCTTCGCAATAGTGAATTTTTTTCTACGAAAATTCACTAAAATCCCGCATCTATTAGCAGCGACACGTAATGGCTAAACTTATTAACGCAATATTTACAAATAATGGTCAGAAGAAAAGTAAAAAAAAATGTGTGTGTTGATCATGTTGGGTTTTCTGGGAATTTATACACAATGTTTACGTGATATTACATATAATTTCATTGCGAAAGGTCAAACACTAACAACTCTGACTCATATTAATTTACCCAATTACTTTTTACTAGGAATTAATGTATTTTCCTGAAATACTCGTAGCAACGGTTGAATTAGGAAAATTTGTAAATGGATTTAACAAGATACCGACGCTTTATAAGGATACAAAGTTGATTTTTAGCTAAACATTTTTAACGTAGTAGCCCAACGTTTAATTTAAGCATTTTGTAGACAATTGCCTATAAGCCAAAAGTTTAGAGAAAAATATAAAAGTCTGGACGCAGCAAGTGCGTTATGGAAGTGAATTTTCATAAAAATGCTTTTAATAGCAAATATTATGTCTCTCTAATGCAAGCAGGCATCAATCTTGTTACCATATGGTACAATGTACCATATTTTATCAAAATTACTTACTGTTTGAAAATGTACAAAAAATTTTCGAAAATAAACTTAAAATGTTTCCGAGATAACTGGTTTCCTAGCCAACAAACCTTAGGTTAATAACAAATTGAGTTATTGAAAATTGAAAATTCGCTACCAAAACGCACTTACTGCGACTCGATTTTTTTTCTTACAAACCTGCACCATATTTCGATTTAAAAAAATGCAAAAATGCAATAATCGAAGGGTGTTGGAAAAAAACAATTGTAGAGTTGCAGCTTAAGACAGCCTATAATTAACGTATACAATTTTTTCTCGTATCTTGTATAATAACAATTATATTGAGCTTCACCGTAGAAATGTGTCACCCTGTATATATGTAAATAGATAAAAACTAAAAGTAAACCCGGATATGGATTCAATGGGGCGTAATTTGCGCCCATTTGAAGAAAGCTTTTTAAAATTTAAAAGTCGCGGTCTCCTCATTAACGAATTTTTTCTACGAAATTAGCTAAAAATTATAGACCGTTGAACCAAAAACTTAACAAGACCTACAGCTAAAGCATCAACTTAACTAAACCTACAGCCAAAGCATCAGAGAAAGCGTTTATTTGGAATTAATTTTCTGTAAATATTTTACTAAAATGAAGGACAATGACGGTTGAAGCGGAAATTTTAGTGTTTGTAGAACACTCTTCCTGAGACATTTCCTTTACGTAATCCGTATTTGTTTCAGGTTCTTTGCCTAAATGTTGAGGTGGTGGTGGTGGTCGTAAGCTAGCCTCGAAAACTAAATGTTGAGAATTTTAACGTTTCAAATCGCGAGTTTGGCGTTTTGAGAAAAACCTCAATTTTTTTCTTCTTTAAATGCCTATAACTTTTTGTCTTTTAACTAACAGACCTAAATTTTGATATGTGGGTCACTACTTATAATACAAACACGCGTACCAAATTTGGTCGCGCTCATTTTGTTATTTCCGGAGACATACATTTTTTCCGAAAGAAACACAAGATTTTCCGGGAAAACCTGGGCCGGTTTTCCCGGCTAACGAACTGATCCAAGCCACTTAGCCACTTGCAAAAGGATGGTACTCACCAAATTTGATCAAAATCGGCTCATTATTTTTTGAGTTATCGGTGTGATACATACATACATACATACATACATATACACTGTGACACACTTAAGATGAAGACACGCCTGTATTTTCTTTATTTTTTAAGGTAGCAATTTTATATTTTGTACAGATGTAAAACGTCATTAGGCTGTTTGAATAGCCTACTCACTTCAAATTTCAGATGTCAACCCAGCCTACTATTATTTCAGGAATAGGGCCGGTTCTCTATATTTCGCGATGCGTTAGAGATACCAAAAAAAAGTTACTTTAAAAAGTTATTCATAATTCAATTTTAACTACAGATGCTGAGTTTCAAGTCAAAATTCAGATTTTTACTTTTTTGTAACATTTCAGAGTCCAAATTTTCCATAAGATTTTAATAGGTTGATTGCCATGGAAACAACAAACATTGTCAATATTAAAAGAAAACAACAACGCAACTTAAACATAAACTCTAACAAAAGTTCAATTAAATTGAATATAAATTAATTAAATGTAGTCTGCTTCAGCTAGCCCACCTTTAAGCCTGATGCATTTTTCGATCCGTTTACGATTATTGCTGGCATCTTTTCTTAGTTCTGCTATATTTATTTCACGGCAAGCCTGCCTTATTTTCTCGCAAAGTTCCTCGCGACTTTGGGGCCTTTCTTTGTACACCTTATTCTTAACAGAACCCCAAAAATAGAAGTCTAGTAGCGTAATGTCAGGAGACCGAGGAGGCCATAAGGACTATTCCTGCCAATCCGTCTTGATGAAAAATGTAGATTTGGCCAATTTGTGACTAACTGAGAGTTGTTAATGGATGCACCGTCTAATTGAAAATACATATATTTTCGCACGTTGATAGGAAAACCTTCAATACAGTCCCATAATTCATTATTGAAAAAATGAAGCATTTGATCTGCGTTCAAGGTGTTGTCAAAAAGAAAGGACCAATTATTCTATCCCCTAAAATTCCACAGCACGTATTAACTTTTTGTGAATACTGAGCTTTACAATTGATAATCCAGTGAGGGTTTTCAGCAGACCAATATCAAGAATTTTGGGCAGATAATATTCCATTGGTAGTGAATGTTGCCTCGTCGGTAAATAAAATTTTCCTTAAAAATTTTCTATCATTCACAAAGTTACCTTGGGCCCAAAGGCAATAATCTAATCGTTTCAGATCATCACCTTCTCTCAACGAGTGCAGAAACTTTGGCTGGAAAGGCTTTATTTTATGAAGCACAAGGCGTCTTCTGATTTTTTATCTACTTACATCAAATGCAACAGCCCTTTGACGTAAACTCATCTGTGTGTTGGCTTGAGTTAAAGCAAAGATTATGCTATCATCACTACTTGTTCTAACAGCCGGGATATTGTTCACCACACTTCCCGTTTGAGAAAATCGTGCATTCAGCGCTGCTGAGTTCCACACCTAATTGGATTTCTCTGTGGATGTCTCCGATTGAATTCATCAGGAACTTCTCTGCTATTTCGAACACCATCACCAACAAATCTTATTAATTCATTTTTTTCTTTTACACTGAGACTTGCAACAGGCATTTTGCTGGCAGACTCACAGTTAATGTCAATTTGACATTTATCGCAATATTTTACAAGGTGATAATTTGTTTCCATGGCAATCTACCTGTTAAAATCTGATGGAAAATTTGGACTCTTGTCTAAAAATTTACAAAAAAGTAAAGATTCGAATTTTGACTTGAAACTCGATATCTGCAGTTAGAATCTAATTCTGAATAAATTTTTAAAGTAACTTTTTTTGATATCTCTAACGCATCGCGAAATATAGAGAACCGGCCCTATTCCTGAAATCAGAGTAAGCTGGGTTGACATCTGAC
Organism: Tillus elongatus; assembly: GCA_964006375.1. Lineage (NCBI taxonomy): Eukaryota > Metazoa > Arthropoda > Insecta > Coleoptera > Cleridae > Tillus > Tillus elongatus. Next base: position 214,810,707 of record OZ023263.1, read on the forward strand.
ATTTGAAGTGGGTAGGCTATTCAAACAGCCTAATGACGTTTTACGTCTGTACAAAAAATTAATTTATTATATATATTTAATTATATATATATATATATATATATATATATATATATATATATATATATATATATATATATATATATATATATATATAATCATATAAAAATTGGCCCCGGATGTGGGTTCTAGGGGTCCTAGTTTGCGCTCATTTGAAGAATTTTTTTTAAGTTTAAAAACGTCAATGAAGAACTTACTTCAGACACACAAGAAAAATATTAGAATCTGTTAGAAAAAGAAGACCCGGCATTTTGACCCGCACCTTACCAATTATGTTCCAGGTTTTAACCATACCAATTAAGGGTTAAATTAATCAAATGAAGCATCATCGTTTTGTTTTCAATTGAATATTGTGCTCCTATTCGAAGCTCCACATATTGTGTTGATAAACAGTATCTAGAATTAATTGAACGTTGGGGGTTAAATTTTGTCCCTTTCTACTTAGCACCTGTTTTGATTTATCTGAAAATAATCTTGACACTCTTTTCAGATGATGTCCTAAAACGGGTCGTAAATAATACCCAAAGAAGTGCATTACATATAGGCCTTTTGTGCAGAGCGTAGGAGAGGCTACCTGGAGTGTTTTCTAGATCGTTTTGTCCTACACACTGCCGGTTGAGTGGCTCCCCGTTGTTCCATTGTGATCTGCATTTCGACTCTCTATTATTAACCACTGTCTTTTCACAGTCGACTTGATTCGGACCATTGTTTATTTCTCTGTGTGGATGTATCATTGTTCTGAGAAGGCGCCGCCTCGAAATATTGAAGTGCTTCAGCTCGGCGATTCCAGGAAGGTCGCGATAGGCGAATATGCGTTCAAGATTGGACACTTAACACTGATGCAAGCGCGAATGGGGTCAAATTGTCGCGTGTCATATACAGGGGGCTTACCGAAAACTTAGCCTGCAGATTTCTACATTGCACCAAAAGCACAAAACGGTTTTTACACGATATTTTAGTTTTTGTGGACGCATGTTAATGTTATTTGCAAACCTTGAGATGGAACGCCTACGCGTGGGTGACTTCGACCATTAAAATCTTAAATCGCAAAAGTTGACTTACGATATGCCATTTTAAAACTCAATTAATGCTTATCCAGAGCCTCGGTGGTTCAATGGTAAGAACGTGTGCCCCTGAACCGAATGGTACTGGGTTCGTTACCAGGGTACTATTTTACTTTTTCAGTACATACTGTAACATTAACATCAGCCGAGGATGTGGCATTATATTGGACAAGTCGAATGCCTGCACGACCCGACCTTCGGAGAAGCGTAAAGCCGTCGGTCCCGAGTGCATGCGATCTTGGGCATGTTAAAGATCCCTACCCTCCTTACAGAAAGTCAGGGGTTCGGCAAAATTTCCAAGATAGTCAGGTGAAACTGCGTCCTAGCGTCCGTGATTGGCCATAGCCGCGGAAATATACCGACGTTAAAGAAAAAAAAATGCTTATCCCGACAATATCCACTTTTAGTGAATTTTCGTAGAAAAAGTGGTCTATGGCTTCCAAAGGGATCGTTGGACCAATTAAACTAAAATATTTTTGCTCACGTGACACTTCTGGTTCTACCGGAAGTGTCCATCAACTTCGTTATTTTAAATGCAATATGCCACTTTTTAATACAATTTTGAATTCTACTCGTAATTTATGGTAGACTTTTACTAGCATAGGTGTGTCTAAAATTAACCATTTTCAAAATATTTCGTTTTTTCGAAAATGTTTGCAGAATCATAGTTGCACTTTATACCTGATAACTTGAAGGAAAAATAATCTACGATATTCATCTTTTACACACAACACACCAGTCTACGTACCTTCATCACACGTATTACAGTCTTGCGTTACAACATACAGGGTGATAGAAATTGACTTGCCAACTTGACAAAATTAAACTGATCACAACTTGCGTTTTTCAAATGGAACATCTGTATTTTAGTAGAACTGGAAGTGTCACGTGAGCAAAAATATTTTAGTTTCATTAGCCAAAAACCTAGGAATAGAAATTTTTCGATTTAAAAAACTCCTAACAGAAGCTCTTAGCGACTCACTATATATATATATATATATATATATATATATATATATATATATATATATATATATATATATATATATATATATATATATATATATATATATATATATATATATATGAAGAATGGTGTGTAAATAGGATAGACATGATCATGCCAGACCCCGTGTGGTTAGGACGAGCTACTGTTTGTTTCTTTTTAATTCTGTTAGACCATTACGAATTATGTATATATAAATTTGAAATACCTAGAATGACTTTTTTTTGACCAAAACACTTTTTGACTAAAAATGAGTTATTACTTATGTGACTAATAGTTTCAAAGTAGCTCACTTGCTGAACCATGTAAGTTTCTTTGTTGGGCAATCCCTTTTCGGTGAGGAGTATGACAAAGTTTCTTCTTTTCAATCAATTTCCTGTAAGACAACTATTGTAAAAACAAGTAGAAAAGTTACACACTTCACTCAATTTTTATTGCCTTATAGTGCTAAGTCAGCCTCATATAATGATAATAATAATAATAATAATAATAATAATAATAAAAATAAAAATAATAATAATAATAATAATAATAATAATAATAATAATAATAACCCATATATGCGCACTGCGAACGAAACAACATAATTGCGAGTCAGAAAAAGCCAATATAAAATATAAAAAGACAGAATAGACGTCTCAAAATATTAGTTACAATCAGGTTGTTTGATAAAATTTTTGCTAACAGGGACTGGTTCCATTTAGGTTAGGCAATCGCTAATAAATAGATACATCGATGCACAAAGTATAAAGAATATAAAGAGCAAATTTATACATTTCTTCAATAAATGGTTGGTTCCAAAAATATCCAAGGATATTCAAGAAACTCCCCCTTGAAGGTGTTGAAGAACCTCGGTGGTCCAGTGTGTTTCTGAAGCGAAGGATACTAGGTTCCATTCCCAGGGTTCCCCTTTCACTTTTTCACGACATACTGTAAAATTACCATCAACCGAGTTTGTGGGATTGTATTTGAGCAAGTGGAATGGCTGCACGTTCCTCTCTTCGGAGGGGGGGGGGGGGGTTATGGCGTAAAGCCCGTGTCCATGCGAATATACTTTGGAGAACCTAATTCATCACAACGCATTTTTAAGACCTGACGGTCGTTTCACTAACTGTCCTATTATATCTGGCACACCCGAAAAAAAAGGCGGTGAAATCTAAATCTAATTTAAAAATTCAATTAGCCTGTATATTTTTGTCAGGTGAGAATTCTACTCTTTTCTCTTGTACAACGCGACGTTTCTAAAAGACAACCGGTAGAATGTTTTTCCAATTAACACTTTATATACGACTACACAGGACCCGTAAGTGGTACCCGGTACCGTGGTAATCAAATACAAGTTGATGCTCATGTGGAAGAGGATTTAGACAAAAAACAAGAACCCCTTTCTGTTAAAATATTCTCGCAATTTCGCGAATTTCAACCATTTTTGCTGCTTTAATTTTGTAGTCTACCGCTGCAATCTTTAAATATTCATTGAAAATAGTTTAAGTAATTAAACAAAGTAATGTTATGTTTGTGTTTGAAAATAAGATAAGTAAATAAGACGCTGATCTGAAAGTTATGCATATGCAAGATTTCAACTGTAAGACTTTCAAAATATTCCTTTCAAACAGGAATTCTAAAAACCGTATAGATATCAGACCGGTAATTAAAAAACAACTCGCCGATTTTGAAGAAATGCAGGAAGCCTATTCCTTTCGTAATTACCTTGGATGAGTTTGTTAACCAGACTCATTGGAGCAATTTGTCCTGGAACATTTTATATTTTAGGTATAAGTATTCTTTAAATTTTGAATCATCGAAAATAACAAACAAATTTGAATGACATTGGGCATGCTATTTGATTTTGTTGGCTATACTACTACTCATACTACTGCTACTCATAGTACTACTACTCTCCCAGGGTCTCCCCTTTGGTGAGTACGTGCATGGCGACTTCGGATGGTCACTCACACACGCACACCATCACACACACCCACACCATCACACACACGCGCACATATACATGACCACTTATACGCATACACACCTGAGCTGGGCTACGCACCTTTCTTCAACTTGTCTTGGGTAAGTTCCATCCTCTTTCATCTTTCCTATTTGACCAGACTTCTATTAATCTACCTCTCGGCTTCCTCTTGTTCTTTTCTGACACAGACGCTATTGGGGTTACCGAGGGCTAGGTCTCTTTTCATTTACTACTTTAAAAGGATCGATTACCCAATGATGACTGGCATGGAAATTGACTTGACACCAAAAAGAAAACATGGGTGGCATGCACAAAGTAAAAGAGTTTACGGTGCAGGGGAGGGACACCCTAGTACCAGTCGGAGCGGAGAGTGGAAGAGTCAGATATGAGCACTCGGTAGGCCGGTGATCTGGATATGGATACTGGTAAGGAAGAAAACATGCAGAAGAAGGCAATTAAGCCAAGGAACGCTAAAAAAGAACTCGAGAGAGTCGACTGGCGGGGCTTCCATCCCTTCAAAAGAAGGGATTCGATCACACGGTCACTTCGAAGCGCTTCAATAGGTGATTTGCTCCACCAAGAAGGTAAGACGCAAAGTGCTGCTAAAGACAATGAAGAAAAGAAAAGCAGAAGGAAGCGTAACAGGTAAGCAATTTACAGAGTTTCGTAGAATGATGGACAAGGTGGTAGGAAACACAACAGGCCTCAAGAACCTTGTTAAGGCTATGAAATACCAAGAGCGATATTAAAAAGGTAATAAGTGCTACAGCATGGAGCATAGGAGTTCTGAACCAGACGCGTGAAAAATGGGAAATATACCCAAGTGAAACCAAAACCGTTGCACCACCATCTGCTACAAAAAGCATCGGCACGCAGATCCATGACAGAAATACAGTTTAAGACAAGACAACTGAAGAGAGGGTCAAGGAAATAGCACAAATACGGTTAAAACAAACGCCTGTGGCAAGGACACTGTTCTCATAATCAATAGAACGAGGAAAGAGGAATAGTCAAGCAAGTACTAGAGAAATACCCGGAATTAGTGACCACTCTAAAAGAAAAAGCAGACAAGGGCCAAAAATACTTCGTCATAAGGACTAGGGGAGGAAGGGACGAAAGAAACCTTATATTTCTCGCCTCACTAGGTGAAAGAGAATGAGCTGCAGAATGTAGAAAAAATGTTAAGGCAGGCAGCAGACTTGCGAAGTTGCCTGGAAGTGAACCACAGCAACAGTATTGCCGTGGTGGCGCCGACATAGGTAGATATGTATCTGTTCAGAAAAGTGCTCGAGTGCGAGTTCAGATACGCACAACTGGATATCACTGTCATGATTCCGAATACCAAGAAAAGGGGACAAAGCGGTAGAACTAAAAGAGTTTCCAGAGAAGAACTCATAGTGAGTGCTCAAGGAGTCAGCTACGCAGACCTGGTAAAAAACGTTAAAAGCAAATAGACATAAAAGAGATGAGGTAACCGTAAGACAACTAAGGCAAACAATGAGAAGGAAAGTACAGGTCGACAGAGATGTAGACAAGATGAATGCGGAAGCACTATTTAGGAAAATGACAAACAAGATGGACGTTATCAAGGTGGGTTTAAGAAAATCGACAAGTACCTGGCACATAACTGATCGATGAAGACATAACGAAAGAAGACATGGTTGAAGCCATTACAGAAGCCGCAGAAGTGAGAGAAGACGTTATACGGGTAACATCTTTAAGGCCTCGGAGGACGAGAAAGCCAAGTAGCTACGGTCACAGTCGACAAAAGTGTAGCCGCCCAGTTTCTGAAATAAAGAAATATTACGGTGGGCTGGGCTGTTGGCCAGATCAGGGAGAGATAGAGGGTGAACCTTAGGTGTAATAAATGCCTAGAATTTGGTTACACGAAGGTGAAATGCAGAAATCCACATAGGTCGGACGAATGAACTGTGGGAAGAAAGACCACAAGGCGAAAGAGTGCAGAAACACGGCCTTCTGCCTAAAATGTACAGAGCATAGACATTGAATGGATATGAAAAAATGTCCAGACTTCCGCAAACTGATAAGCGAGAGAACACAGAGAGGAAAAAAAACAAGACACAATAAGGATCCTACAACCCAATATTAATAGGTCATGGGGTGAACATGATATGCTACAAGTACAAGCTAAGAAATCCAGAAACGATGTCATAGTAGTGAGCGAACCAAATAAGGCAATACTTCAAAGACCGGGCTGGATTACAATACCAGAGGAGATGTTGCTCTATTCATATAAAAACATAAATCTAAAGGTAAAAAGCACGGAGAGTAGGGCAGGCGTTGTCATGTTATACCTGGAGCAGGTCGTGCTCGTGGGATGCTACATATTTCCTGATGTTGGAGTGGATTGCTTCGCGAGGCAGGCAGAAGAGATAGCGAATAAAATAACCCCAATCGTAGAGGAATACGGGACACTTGGAGACCTGAACGCAAAGTCACCTGGATGGGGATTCCGATGGCTCATTAAAGCGGCCTGATTCTACAAGATTGGATGGCCAAACAAGATTTGGTGGTGCTAAATAGGGGCAATACTCCCACATTTAAAAGAGATAACTCACAGTTATTCATTGACATCACATGTTCCACCCTAAGATTGGCGAAAAAGGTGCAAAACTGGAAAGTCGAAGACAGCGAGACGCTGCGTGACCACGCACACATAACATTTGATGTCTACGAGCGGAAACAAATGCCCAACACCGAGGGTACTGGGCAGAAAAGGCTGCTAGATATAGTCATGCTCCCAAAGTTATTAGTAGGGTACTTTGTGCAAACGGAACACACAGACGGTCTGGCAGGCGATCAAATTAAAAACAGCGGTGGATCAGAGCTGGGTGGTCGCACAGGAGAACTAAGCAGAAGTGGCATACTGGTGAAGCACAGAAACTGGAGAAAAGAGAAACGAATATATGAGGGCCAGATGACAACTGACTCGCTGCAGAGGGAGGTCACCCTCCCAGCTAGCAGTGACGGAAGCAATTGAGTTGCACAAAAAGAAGAGGAAAGAGCTAAAACGGATGATAACAGATTCCAAGAAGAGCCATTGGGTAGCCCTGTGCGAGAAATTGAACGACGACATCTGGCGGACGAGATATCGTATTGTGATGAAGCAGCTCTGACCCCACCATATAACCTCCACGAAGTCAGCCAGAAGACGGATTATAGAAGACCTCTTCCCTAGACGATCGTACCACTGGAAAACGAATGCGATAGCGGAGAGAGAGCAGTTAACGGAAGAGGCGTTGACGGCAGCAGCTAAGAAAATGAGATCCGGCAAGGCTCCCGGCCCAGACGGGATACCAGCAGATGCCATAAAAGAGCTGGCCGAATTAGCTCCACAGGTGCTACTAAAAGTGATGAAGGAAACTACTCCGGAGACAAGAGTTTTTCCTAGAGTTGAAAATAGCAGAGGCTGTGTTGCTTTGGAAAACGGTGAGCTAGCGTCATCCTTCCGACTTCTATGTCTCCTGGATACGCTAGGAAAACTACTAGAACAGTTGTTGATCAAAGCCAGGCTAGAAAAGGAAATAAAAGTAGGAGTGGGATTTTCAGAGCACCAGTCTGGTTTCCGAAAGGGAAGATCCACAATACATGCTGCAAGATATGTCACAGGAGTCGCAAAATACACAAGCGACAAATGGTGTGGATTGATCACTCTCTATGTTAAAAATGCTTTCAACACTGCTAGCTGGGGCAATATCATAGAAGATCTGAAAAGAAGAAACATCGCTGAGTATCTGATAACCACCATACGCATATATCTATGCTCTGGTATTAGGACCTCTAAAAGTGATCTTTAAGGTCTGTGTAATGTGTAAGTTTAAAGTATTAATTTTAGTTATATACCGTCTAATGATAGTGTAAAATTCTCATGAATATTCACTACAATAACGCACTTGCTGCGTTCCGATTTTATTTTATTTTACACTATGCATCCAATACATATAATTTTATAAATAATTGTAGTTACATAATATGAAAATTGGCGTTCAAATTAATGCATTCTATGAAATAAAGCAATTTCTTTCATATTTCTTTATTAGTGAATTTTCTTTAAAAAAAAATCACTAATGAGGAGATCCCGACTTTTGAATTTTGAAAAAATGTCTTCAAATGAGCGCTAACTAGGCCCCCCGAAAACATATCCGGGGTCAGTTTCAATTTTTATATGTGTACACACACACACACACACACACACACACACACACACATATATATATATATATATATATATATATATATATATATATATATATATATATATATATATATATATCGATGGATATTTGACAAAACATCGTAAGCGACAATTTTACCAAAATTGTGTTTTTTGGTCTAAACGATTCCTTGGGTAAAACTTGATCATCCCGACACAATATCGTACGTCAGTTCTATTGTTTTCGCTGAATTTTATCGTTTTGTATATTATCGTATGCGACAATATTGTCTAACAGTGTTTAAATTATACCTAAAACTATCGTAACTGTTGATGTATTCCCGACAGAGAATCGTAAGCGCCGTCGGTTACGATAAACTAGCGAGAACATACGACAGTTATTAGTGACCATTTATTTCTTGTCCACTGCGCATCAGTCCGAGTTTAAGAGCTGTTATGCGTTATTCTAATGATTTCAGTTTAGTAGAGTCATCGTAAGTGTCTGCACGTAACGAAATTTGTACGATTTGATTGTGTTTAAGGTTTAGTGTTTTTGTGGTTTAAATTTGAATTGAATAATATTAATTTAGTGGAATAGAATATAGTACCATGGTAAGTACCATAATTTTAGTTATTTGTCGATAATCACACTAACTTAAACCGTTTATAGATGATGGCTTCTTCACGAGGGTATAGAATAGCATTAATGGGAATACAACAAAGTCAAAAAGAGATGCAAGTAGAACAAAAAAGGTCGAACAGTTTAGAAAACGTGGAAAATAATATTAATATTATAAATCATTTGAATCTAAATACTGCAAATGTTAAAAGTAAGACCATCATCTCAAATAATATCTCCTTAAATGAACATGTTACTAACAACGGTCCCTCTAATAATACTACACCAAATCAGAAGCCCTTTGAAACAATTCTTGATGATATAGACAGCATGCCAATTGTATTTTTAGAGAATGAAAGTAGTACTGTTTCTGCCACTGTATTATTGGACAACAATTTAGACGATGTATTGAATGAGGGTTCCACTTTTATTTTAAATGAGTTCGAAAACTACATTGATGATAATATTGAAGTTATCGATGAAATCCTAGTTGAAAAGGCGCCGGAAAATAAGCAAAGAAGGCTGGTAAATTATTCTTCAAGTTCGGAATCAAACAACTCCGAGTCAGAACCTGTCCAAAAAAGTACAAAACTGAAGAGGTTTGATTCAGATTATTCGTTTCATGAAAAAAAGGATTCCGATTTCTTCTATTCAAGTTCCGATTCCGAAGATACCGTTGAAAAGAGTACTGTTGGTGAATCTGGGTTGAGAAAACCAAAAAAAGCTAACAAAAAGAAAATAAAAAAAATTGAAAAGTGTTTGGGAGCTTTAAAATCAGTACAGGAAAATCCATGCAAAAATAGAAATTGTCAAAACTCATGCGCCAAAAACTTTACAGAACAACAGCGTCATGACATTTTCGAATTTTATTGGGGACTAGGTAGCCATCAAAGACAGCGGGATTGGCTTTTATCCTGCATTAAGGAAACTATTCTTAAACGAAGACGCGTAACTACCGAAAATAGCAGGCGGAATAGAACTTTTAAATATTTTCTCTCATGGAATGGGACTGAAGTCGAAGTTTGCCAAAAGTTTCTTTTAAAAACACTATGCATCTCGCAAATGACTCTGAGATACACTAAAGACAATGCATTTTCTGAAAAATTTGCTAAGACTGATCAGAGAGGGAAACATGATCCACCTCATAAAACAAAGCAGGAGGACAAAAAAAGTGTTCATGATTTTATAAAAAAGCTACCAGCAGTTCCGTCTCACTACTGCAGAGGTAGTACAACAAAAAAGTATTTGCCAGCGGAAATGAGAAACGTGTCCTTCCTGTATAGAATATTTGTAAAGGATCAACTAGAATTATTTAATGTCACGACCAAAGTGTCCTTGAAAGTATTTAGAAATATTTTTCGTAAAGATTTTAATCTTGGTTTCCATCTTCCTAAGAAAGATAAGTGTTCAGTTTGCGAAACAAGAAAAGATAATGGACTTACATTTACAGAAGAAGAGGTGGATGATTACGAGGCACATGTAAGAGATAAAAATGAGAGTAAACAGAATTTTCTGTCTGACCAAAAGTTGGCAAAAGAAGACAACAGTTTTGTATGTGCTAGTTTCGATTTACAAAAAGTTTTGAACACGCCACATGGCGAAAACATGATGTTATATTACTCCCGAAAATATGCTATGTACAACGAGACTGTATATGAAAGTGGAACTAGGAACACCTTTTGCTATGTATGGGGTGAAGCTGACGGCAATCGAGGATCAAACGAAGTAGGCACAATCATAAATAAATATTTAGAAATGATTGACCAGAGAGGAAATGTTCAGGCCGTTGCGCTTTATTGCGACAGTTGTTCTGGTCAGAACAGAAATAAGGCTATTTTGGCTATGATATATACGTTTTTAAAATCGTCGAAAAATATACAAGACATAAAAATCGTATTTCTCCTTCCAGGGCATACTTACATGCCCGTGGATGCAGTCCATGCTACGATAGAAAGATTCATTTCTAAACGTATTGTTTGGGCGCCATCAGAATGGGCTACATTGATTTCCAATGCTAGAGTTCACCCAAGACCCTTTGAAGTTATCTCCATGAAATATTCTGACTTTATAGATTGGAAAACAACAGCAGAGAATTTACTGAGTAGTAATAAAACCAATAATGGACAGAAATTCAAAATAAGTAAACTCAGAATAGCGTATTTTAAGAAAGGGGAGGATAGCATACACATAAAATACTCATACTCCGATTCTGTGGAAAAGATCGTTTTACCAGTATCCCTTGTATCACAGTCTAAAGGTTTGTAAACTCTATCATAATCTAATTCTATCAAGTTAACCACATTTTGTTATTAGGTCGTAGATCAAAAAAATCACCAAAAGCAGTAGATGTCCTTTATTCGTCTCCGTTGCCAATTTCTGAATTGAAATTAAAAAAATCTTATGGAGCTGTGTGAAAAAAAAGTAGTACCCCATAGATATTGGGACGAATACAAATCCTTTGTGGCGACGGTTGATGTTCCAGATACTTTGGCTGAGACTGATAATGAAGACGAAATTCGTGAAGAGAATTGAAAGTCTAAACTTGTATTTGTACTGCCATTTTAAAGTTTGTGTGATACTGTACGTTTTAATTTTAATGCCATTGTAATTAATGTTTTAGTTCAAATAAATTTATGTATTAGTACAAATGTTTTTGTTCAAATATTTTAGTTCAAATATTTTGTCTAATTCTGTACTTTTAACGTGTTCAATAAATGATAAGAAAAATAGCCTTTACGTTATTTATAACTATTTTAATGGTCATGCATCGCAATGTCAAATGTTTTAGTTTAATTCTGCACTTTTAACGTTTGATAAATAATGATAATAACAATAATGATAATTATTAATATAATAATAATAATAATAACAGCCTTTGCGTTACATAATACAAATTTTTCCCATATTATAACGAGAATTGCCAGATATACTAAACATCGTATGTGTATCGTAAGCGACAAAAATCTAGTAACATAATGCCTGACAAATTATCGTAAGTAGCAAAAATTAATGTAAATAATTCGTTTTCTCAAATTCAATACGAAAATTCAATTAATATTTACAAAACAAAAGTCTTACAAACATTTTTATTACTCATAGTCTGAGAAAGACATCAATTATAAAAAAAGTTGGTTCCTGTAAAATTTACTGTGTGTCGCTTACGATGTTTTGTCAAAAACCCATCGATATATATATATATATATATATATATATATATATATATATATATATATATATATATATATATATATATATATATATATATATATATAATAGGCCGATTTTGATTAAATTTGCCTTCATTTTGCAAATGGCTTGAATAAGTTCGTATGCCAGGAAAATCGGCCCAGGTTTTCCCGCAAAATTTTGTGTTTTCTTTCGAAAAAAAATTATATCTCTCGAACTAACATAGTAAGCGAAAATATGGTACGCGGGTTTATATCATTATATGTAAGTTACCTACCAAAATTTAGCTCTGTAGGTCAAAAGACAAAAAAGTTATAGGCATTTAAATAAAAATTAATTAGGGTTTTCCTCAAAACGTCATAGTTGCGATTTAAAACGTCAAAATTGGCAACATTTAGGCAAATAAATTGAATCTAATACGGGCTATGGAAAGAAAATGTCTCAAGAAGAATGTTTTACAAACCCTGAAGTCTTAGTTTCAACCGCCATTGTCCTTCATTTTACTAAAATGTTTCCAAAAAATTCATTTAAAATAGACTCTTTCTCTGATGCTTGGCAGTAGCCTTAGCTATAGAGATGATCGTTTAATGGTATATATAATTTTGGCGAATTTTCGTAAAAAATCAATAAAGCTCAATATATAAATTATTATACAAGATATGAAAAAAATTTGTATACATTAATTATAAGGTGTCTTGAGCTACATCTTAAAAAATATTTCTACAATCACAGGCTGGCCCATTGTTGGTGATACGTCTTATGTTATTGCATTTTTGCATTTTCCATCGAAATATAAGGCATGTTTGTAAGAAAATAAATTCTGATCGCAGCAAGTGCGTTATGGTAGCGAATTTTGATCAAATGCTTCATATTTGAATAGCTCCATTTGCTATTAACCTATAAGGTTTACCAAGAAACGAATTTTTTCGGGAACACTTTAAGTATACTTTCGGAAATTTTTGTACATTTTCAAACAATAAAGTTATTTTGATGAAACATAGCACATTGTTTTTACTATATAGGTTATACTGGTAACCAAATTTGATGCCTGCTTTCTTAAAACAACACACACATATTTGCTATCAAAAACATTTTTATGAAAATTCACTACCATCTTGCTGCGTCCAGACTTTTTATTTTTATCATCACACATTTCTGAGAATTTTCTTAATCTCATCTGTTGTATATGTACCGAATATGAAATTATAAAAATAGTTCTAGATTAAAAAGAAAATAACCACTGTTGTAGTTTACAAAAAAAAATGCTCCTGAGGTAGTATGGGCAGTATACTACCACATGACCTTCCATGTAACTTTTGGGTACGCGATCATTCCAGTGTTAAAGCTGCCGAAAAATTACGAGGTCACACAAATATGCCAAAAAATTAGTTTACCAACTTCTGTTCCAATAATTTTTTGATGATTTTTTTCTTTTTAAATTTTAATTAAGGTTAATTAATGAAAACTGCAGTTTTCATTAATGGCCGACGTTCACTCTCGTCTTGTGTTTAAGTTGTCGTTTGTATTATTCTAATGTCACCATGAGTCGATTTTCCGGCACATTTGGGTATGTTGTTGTTGGACCGCTGATGCAATAGATGAAGGCTCCAGCCTTGGCAACCTGTGTATAGTTTGAGTCTAATTTTTGAAGAATTAGAAAATTTGCCCCTGATGATGGCTATTGTATAGCCGAAACGCGTAGGGCACCTCATCAATAAAATTTTTGCTGTCTGGATGAAGCTTCTCATTAAGTACCTTAATTATGTCTATCCCAGACCTTGTGACGTTCAGGAATGAAATTTTTAAATTTTTATCATTATTTCAGATTATGGCTGACCTGCATATCGATCGACTTGTTTCTAATTTAGATTATCTAGTGATTTAAGTGAAACAAAAAGTGATAGGAATCACCGACAAAGCCCTTGTTTTCCATCCTTTTCACAATCATGTTTCTTTCATTGGAATTCTCTGCAACAAACGTTTATCATGAATGAAATGTTGATGAAAAAATTGAGTTAAATACCGGTTTGAGTATCTCACAAAATTTGTATCAGCTTGAATAGTTGGAATTCCAGATTCTTTCCCAGGTAAGAACTCAGAGAATACCTGCAACTATGAAAAAAACTAGTTTCTGTTGTCTCTTTGTTTTTTCATACACCACTTTGATACATTCCAAGACGCATTCACGAAAGATTGTTGAATTAAATCATAATTTGATGGATGAAGGGAAAATTCTATTTAATAATTCTCATTATTCGTTCATAAATGGTTTTCTGTGACATTTCCCGTATAAAGAATGGCCCGCCTTAATCTCAACCCTCAATTTATATTTTATGAAGAAAACTTTATTGTCGGAAAAACAGTCGAGGTATGCAAATACACACAGTGAGTTTTTCAAATGTTTTACAATTTTTCTTAAGGTAATTGTGACATGTTTTACTTTTTTCAGTATTCAGTTTTTAGTGAATTTTTATTAAGAAAATTCACCAATAGAGAGGTATCGATGGTAAGACATTATTTTTTTTTGTTTTTTTAAATTATTAAGAAATAATCAGTATTTCTTATTAGAATTTGTGAAATAAAATAATTTTCTATTTTTAATGTTAATTTTTGTAATAAATCTGAAAATACTTAATATTTCCGAAACAGTTGAAGATAGGTATAGAACATTGTACATGAATTATGTCTAGAATTTTCTGAAGAATCCAAAAAATTAATAATATACAGGGGCTTGTATTTAAAATAAGAAAGTTGGTATTGGCCACTGTCACATGACGCACCCTATATAATTTTTTTTTCTTGAAAAAGATGCGCAGTTAAAAATACAAATCGACGTGTCCAAGCGTTTTTCCCAACACGTCCTCATTTATCCGTTATCGAATTTATTCCATTTGGCTGTTCCACACTGTATATATATATATGACATGACTTAGAACAAAAAACCAATAATAGGAGTCCGGTTTTTAAAAGAAAAGATGGGTCTTTATTTTGGATACGAAGTTGTTGAACTTTCCTACAAACTGAGAGTGAAACAAAAAAGTAGAAATGAAGGTCCTTTGGTTGTAAAATTCTAGTTTTTTATATTTTGTATATCTTTAACGTCGACCTGTCTCCGCGACTATTGCCAATCACCGAAGACAGGGTGCAGTTTCACCTCACTATCCTATAAATTTTGCCGAATCCCTGCCTTTCTGTAAGGAGGGTAGGGATCTTTAACGTGCCCAACATCTCATGGACACGGGATTGACGGCTTTACGCCGCCTCCGAAGGGCAGAACGTACAGACATTCAACTTGCTCAAATACAATGCCACAACCACGGTTGATGTTAATTGTACAGTATGTATTAAAAAAGTGAAAGGAGTACCCTGGGATCGAAGCCAGTATCATTCGGTTCAGAGGCACAGGTCTCAACTCAAAACTCAACAAAACTTTATTTGTGTCACAAGAAATATTGAACAGTAGAACAATAATGTACAGGGTAATATGGTTGATACAATGCTCCAGCTCTATCTTAGCTTTATCATTGTGTTTTACATTAAAATTAATTATTTACATAAACATATCTTATTATGTACTTAACTATTAGTACAAGTGTATTAGTTTGGGTTTTATAATTAAAAAATTTCATTTGATTACAGGAAAAATGGTTTAAAAAAAACCTGCGTCTATAGACTGATGTACCTATTAGCTAATAGATCAGGCACAATGATGCTGATCTGTATTTATTTGCAGTTAGCGCCAATATTGGTTGGATACATATACACGCATACGCACACACTATAAGCATATACACATATAAGCATTTACACATATATACATACATACATACAATAATTATACTTATAAACATTAATTTTACACATATATACATATTTACAATAATTATGCTTATTAACATTAATTGTTAAGTATACCTTTTACAGTTTACATGTATACTTTTAGTGATAGTTTAGTATACTAGTCTCTAAAAAACCTCATATTAACAAAAGGTAATTTATGTTTAAGTTTAAATTCTAATTTGCTAGCTTTCTAATTTTTAATTAAACTCATTAGTGGGTTATTGAGTTTAGTCTCATAAAATTTATTTGCTGTCTTAGTAATGAAATTTTATATATACATTATTTTTGCGATATCATGTGATTCCCCAATTCTAGTGTACCTGCTTTAATTCAGTGCCATTCTTAGGCATTTATTTTCAACCGCTGTATTTTTGCTATATGACATTTAGCTGCACCATTCCAGACTGGTGATGCGTAAGAGAGCATGGGCCGTAACATGGTTTTATATAGTAACAGTTTATTTTCTATACTAACTTTGCTATTTTTATTAATAAGGGGGTTAAGTGTTTTTACTGCCAAATGAGCATTTTTTATGGATGTGTTTATATGCTTCTTAAATGTTAGTCTGAAATCTAAGTGTACTCCCAAGTATTTTACCGTATTATTTTCTTTAATATTTTCTCCATTAAACTTTAGAGGTTAAAATATTTTGACGTCCGTAACTTTTTTCGAAAAGACTATACATTCAGATTTATTTGCATTAATTTGCAATTTCCATGTCTTAAAGAAGTTCTGCAGCATGTTTAAATGAATCTGAATTTGTTTCGCTGCCACTATAGCACTGAAAGAATGCGCATATACTGCGGTGTCATCAGCGAATAAAGCAGTTTGGGTTTTTGAAAATTGCGGTAGGTCGTTTATATATATGTTAAAAAGCTTGGGTCCGATTAAAGACCCCTGCGGAACGCCTGCCCTAATTTTTCTTTTAGTAAATGTTGTGTTATTTATGGCAACACAAAATTCTCTGTCTTTCAAATACGAGTATATCACTTTGATTAGATACCTGGGGTAATTACTTTTTATCATTTTATAAATAAGTTAGTCTTGCCACACCGTATCAAATGCTTTTTGTATATCTAATAGAACCATGACAGTTGACTTATCTTTATTGAAATTAACAGATATGTCATTTACTATTCTGAGTACTTGCTGAACTGTGTTGTGCTTTTTTCTGAAACCAAATTGGATCCTGTAATAGGGGTACATTCCTTTTCATGCTTCTCAATGCGATTATTTATTATTGCTTCTGCGATTTTACTTAAGGTGTTTAAGAGACTGATAGGCCTATATCCGTCGCTTCTGTTCCATGGTTTACCCGGCTTATGAATGGGTACGGTGTTTGCTATTTTCCTCTTTGATGGGAAGTGTCCAAGACGAATAATTGTGTTTATTAAGCTCCTGAGCTTGACTAATCCTTTTCTCGGAAGGTTCTTCAGAGATATATTTTCAATATAGGTTCTTACTGAACCACCGAAGCTCTCTAAAATTCAAGCGATGAAATAGTAAATTAGCTACTGAGCAAAAGAAGACCTTTAAAACATTCCAATATTTATATCGTGGAAGAGAGAAGGTTAGATTTATTAAACCGTACAAAGCAAAAATATCGAAGAAATAAAGTATGGGTTTGGAGGGGAAGTGCTTACACAAGAAAAGATGGAGTTAAAATCAGGATAAAAGATTCAAGTGTTATACAGCATATAAGGTAGTAGGACGAGACTATACAGGAATTGATGGTGATACTTTTCAAAAAAAATTTCAAATAAGCGCGAAGAACTAGGACCCCTAGAACCCATATCCGGGGTCAGTTTCAATTTTTATTATATATATATATATATATATATATATATATATATATATATATATATATATATATATATATATATATATATATGTATCCATCCGATAACTCAAAAAAATAATTAACCGATTTCGATGAAACTCGGCAAGTGCCTTTATTTTATTGAGGGCTTGGACGAGTTCGTTAGCCTGGAAGATCGGACACCGTTTTCTGGGAAAATTTTGAGTTTACTTTCAAAAAAAATTTTTTTTCGTAAATCACATATATTGCCTTGGGAGAGGCCTTTTTTTGTTCCCTCGGTGCTAGTCCGCGGCCTTGCCGCCCCGATAGCACCGCAACCCTTGGTTGATTGTGCATACCCTTAGTCTTACTCCACCCATTCCAAAATCACTGTGCCTTGAACTAGTCTGCACAGCGATTGGTAGGGTGAAGTTTTATATTGCTCTGTCTCCGGTCTAGAGTGACCGTAGATCAGTTGTCTTTTCCGGTCCAGAGCTATACACTCACACAAGATGTGCTGGGCTGATTCCTCCCCCTCGCCGCAGAGTCTGCATGCGAGGTCCCCTTCGAACCGCCCCATTTTATGCGGGTGTTTCTTGACGGCCATGTGTCCCGTCAAGAGACCTGTTGTGTTTCTGAGCTGTCCTCTGCTACGGTTTAGCAGCTCCACAGCTCTCTTTAAACTGGGTCCGTCAATTATTGACTTCCCATGTCTGAGCCCTGGACAGTCCGCCCAGTACACCTTGTGTTGGTTTCTGACCCAGGACTTAATGGATCCCCTGGCAGTGCTCTTTGACACGCCCAGAGCCGGTTCTGGTCCCATAAATGGTTCTGCTGACCCTCTCTTCGCGAGACTGTCAGCTTCTTCATTGCCTTTGACCCCCGAGTGACCCGGCACCCAGATGAGGGTCACCTCATTCTGCCCAGCCAGGTCGCTCGTCTCGTCTCGGCACTCACTCACCAGCCAGGAATTTACCCGTGGGCTACTTAGTGCCTTAAGGGCTGCCTGGCTGTCTGTGGCTATGAGGATCCGCTTGTTGGTGTAGCCCCTCCTCTTGTTCCCCGCACACAGTGCAGGATGGCGTACATCTCGGCCTGAAACACCGTTGCATGGGCTCCGAGGGAAATACTATGACTTACCCTCGGTCCTTCCGAGTAAACACCTGCCCCCGTCCCACGCTCCCCGCCGGATCCGTCCGTGAACCAGACGAGCGCGTCCCGTGGAATGCCCGGCGTGGGAGAGGCCTTACTATGTACCAAAACTCAACTTTCTAAGTTTATAGAAAACTGAGTTATTCAAATTTTGAGTTTTCTTTCGAAAAAAAATATTCATCCGAATATTACATTATGTTAATGAAATTCGGTGGATATCTTGCCTTAGGAAAGACCTTAGAACATACCAAAATTAACTTTTCTAAGTTTATAGAAAATTGAGTTCTTTAAGTTTGAAGCATTTAATAAAAATTCACTACCATAACGCACTTGCTGAGTCCCGAACTTTTTTCTTTATATGCTGTTAATATTTACTCCAGTACAAATTTTGAAAATCGTATCTTTAGCCGTTTTAAAGCTGATTAAGGAAAATCGCTTTAAGCGTAACATATATATATATATATATATATATATATATATATATATATATATATATATATATATATATATATATATACATCAAAATTTTAACGGATGTTGGTTTCTGGTTCTAGGGGCCCAAATTCGCGCTCACTTGAAAAAAAAAATTTTTCGAAAAATCTCTCCATCGATATTGGCAATTTTAAAAAAATAAAAATTCTCAAAAACTTACATGATTTACTGATTATGATTAAACCATTGAAGCCTGGCAAAGGTATAAAGCCGCAATTCATCATTGACAAATAATAAAACAGCAACACTCTTCCCAAGGTTGCGTCCTCTCAAGGTAAACACTCCTCCCGAGGTCGCAAAATTTGTGGTCAACTAGAAAAGGCTCTTCTCCCTAATAGAAAATAACTTTTTTAAGATTTTTTTTTCAATGCTTAGTTTTGGCATAAATATTAAAATATGTCCCAATATAGTTACATCGCTGACAATTAAATTTCCATCGGAAAGGAACGAACTTTTGTATGAAGCTTTCTTCTTAAATGTGTAGAAACACATTTTTAGTGAATTTTCTTAAAAAAAATTCACTAATGAGGAGATCCCGACTTTTGAATTTTGAAAAAATTTCTTCAAATGAGTGCTAATTAGGCCCCCCAGAACACATATCCGGGGTCAGTTTAAATTTTTATATGTTTATATATATATATATATATATATATATATATATATATATATATATATATATATATATATATATATATATATATATATATATATATATATATATATATATATATATATATATATATTTATGTATCACACCTGTAACTCAAAAAATAATGGGCCGATTTTGATTAAATTTGGTGAATAAATTCCTTTTGCAAATGGATTGGATAAGTTTGTTAGCCAGGAAAATCGGTCCAGGTTTTCCCAGGAAATTTTGTGTTTTCTTTCGAAAAAAATTTATATCTCCGGAATTAACAAAGTAAGGGCAACCAAATGGTACGCGGGTTTACATCCTTACAGGTAAGCTACATACCAAAATTTAGCTCTGTAGGTCAAAAGACAAAAAAGTTATAGGCATTTAAAGAAAAATAAATTGGGGTTTTTCACAAAACGTCAAAGTTGCGATTTAAACGTCAAAATTGGCAACATTTAGGAAAAGACCTTGAATCTAATACGGGCTATGGAAATAAAATGTCTCAAGAAAAATGTTTTACAAACCCTGAAGTGTTAGTTTCAACCGTCATTGTCCTTCATTTTAATAAAGTGTTTCCAGAAAATTCATTTCAAATAGACCCTTTCTCTGATGCTTGGCAGTAGTCTTAGCTATAGAGTTTATCGTTTAATGGTATATAATTTTTCTAGAATTTTCGTAAAAAAAATCAATAAAGCTCAATATATCTGTTATTATACAAGATATGAAAAAAAATTCTATATATTAATTATAGGGTGTCTTAAGCTACATCTTAAAAAAATATTTCTACAATCACAGGTGGCCCATAAGTCGTTGGTGATACAAATTTTCTTTTTTTTAATCAAACACGCCTTGCATTTTCCATCGAACTATAATGCATGTTTGTAAGAAAAAAAATTCTGGACGCAGTAAGTGCGTTATGGTAGCGAATTTTGATCAAATGCTTAATATTTGAAAAGCCCAATTTGCTATTAACCTATAAGGTTGACCAAGAAACGAGTTTTTTCGGGAACACTTTAAGTTTACTTTCGGAAATTTTTGTACATTTTCAAACAATAAAGTTATTTTGATAAAACATGGCACATTGTTTTTACTATATAGGTTATACTGGTAACCAGATTTGATGCCTGCTTTCTTAAAACAACACACACATTATTGCTATTAAAAATAGTTTTATGAAAATTCACTACCATAACGCACTTGCTGCGTCCAGACTTTTTTTTTACTTGCGATGTCATACTACAATTAAAATGAAATAAAGTCAACATTTAATTACGTTTATTTTATTATCACATATTTTGCTTAAATAAATTTTGTACACCCATATATTTAAATTTACAATTATTTACTGTCACTTCCCACATCACCGTCACAATTATTTTCTCTCATTTGAACGCACATGCCTACTACATTGTCTTCCACGGACTCGGAAAACTTCTCCACAATATCAGGTTTGACTCTCTTCTTACAATAAAAACAATATGCAAACACTTTCGAGTGAATATGGTATCTGCATATATAGCTCTGATTAAACAAACCAAATGCTGCATATCTTGCTGACGGTAAACAATCGGAGCAAACAGTCGATGATTTTTTTTTATTTGGAAGTTTAAAGTGTCTTAACATCTAAGGTCATTGGTACATTTTGTTTTGCTAATTAAAGTATCTGTCATCAAATGCTATCAAATAGTGAGGATTGTCTTAAAAAACAGAGTAAATTAGTCACATTTGGCTCACTCAAGTCAAGAATTTGGGCTAGTGTTTTTCCATTTAGGTATTCGAGTCTTGGATTGATATATAGTGGACATTCTTGAAGCACATGGTTAACAGTAATCACTCTGTCACATATTTCACATTGAGGTTGTTGTTGCTGGATAAGTAGATATCCATGGGTGAACTTACAATGGCCTATACGAGTTCTTCTGATAGCGACTTCTTCCCTGCGTGTTAGACTTGGGAGCGTCTTTGGGGTCACTGATGTTTCGATCTTGCAAAGTTTGTTGTCAAGGGATGACCAGTAGGTTTGCCATTTGGCTTTAGAACTTTCTTTAATATTGGCAATAAGGTCTGAATGGGTTTGTATGGGTATTATTGTCTTTTCTAGTATCGCATTCCGTGAGCATTCGTCAGCATTTTCATTGCCTAAAATGCCACTGTGGGAAGGTGTCCAGATCAGTGTGATTGACTTGCCAGCATGATAGAGACCGTGGACGCTTTCTTGTATTTGAATTACTATAGGGTTTCTTGCATAAAGCGATGCAAGTGAATTAATAGAGGTTAAAGAGTCTGTGCACACTAAAGCATTTTTGTATGGGGAGTCGATGAATGTGTGGACTGCCCTCTTTATGGCAAATAACTCTGCTGTGTAACTGCTACACTCTGATGATAGGTGATACGCCTCTGTTTTGAGGGGAGATATAACACCGCTTCCTACACCCCGTGTGCTCTTTGATCCGTCAGTATACATGATCAGGTCAAATTTATATTGTGATATAGTATCCTGAAATAGTCTATTCACACTGTCGGTATGCAAGGAGTCTGTGTTACAAGTTGTGAGACTGGTGTCTGTATCTGGTAATCTAATAATCCATGGCGGTATTTGTCCATTTCGCAGCGGTAATGTTTCGCTGAAATTGAGTGTTTGGTGATATCCTCTGATATGTTGAATAATCGATAGTGGCACAAGGGAATTAGTCTGAGATGTGTTGGTATCCGACTGAGATACTAGATGGTAAACTGGGTTTTTTGGGTCTGCCGAAATTTTCGCCGAATATTGTAGTAGCGCTGCTTCTCTTCGCAGCCAGAGAGGTCTTGCTCCACATTCTCGATACAGGCTGTCTGTAGGGCTTGTTCGGAAGGCTCCTGTTATTATCCTTAAGGCATGATTTACAATCCCATCCAGAGGTTTCAGAACTGATTTTGTTGCTGTTGCATAGATAATTTGGCAGTATTCAATTTTTGATCTAATTAAGGACCTAACAATGGAGAGCAGCACTGTCTCATGGGAGTCGATGATTGATTTGAAGCAACTAACACATTAATAATCTGACACTTTTCTCTGCCCCATTCTATACCTCTCTTTGAGGATTCATAGAGCGCTGCGACTTCCAAAAATATGTTCCTTTGCACTTTATGGTTTTCACTCACATAATAAGGTAACCGTTGTAGATTGCTTTAATTTTTTCCATCCTATCATAGACTTTCCATAAAACACATTACTGCTATTAATCTCAAAAACTTTCTTACTCACTACACGTACACGACGAGTATTGACCTTGGGTGGAGGAAGAGAAGGGTGCTGTAGACCTCACATACAGGGTGGCGCATTGAAAACGAAACAGACCGATTGGCGTCTAGATATTTTTTTAAGAAACGCTGAAACACGTCAATTTTAATATTGAGCTCTTTCTTTTCTGAATTCAGCACATACATTTTTTGGAAGTTTTAGCAACTCGTTTAAAAATTATTTACAGTTGGAGTTGCAAGAACGTATTTCATTCATTGTGATAAGAAATGCACTAATTAGTCAATTTTTCGTTAAAAAAAAAAACTAAAAAACAAAACCAAACGTTCAAAAATGTTTATTTAGTGAAGTAAGTATTCAAATTGTTGACCACCAGCCTCTATACAAAAGTACAAATTTTGTTCAAAACGAACTCTGGCATTCTGGAGCATTTGTGGAGTTATTAGACGGCATTCCTCAACAATGCGTCGTCGTAATTCTTCCAGAGAGTCCGGTTCTGTTGCGAAAATTCTCCTCTTTAAATGGTCCCATAGAAAAAAGTCTGAAGGAATTAAATCCGGTGATCTAGGGGGCCACTCAATAGCACCTCTACGCCCAATCTATTGCCCTGGAAACTCCCTGTTCAAAAACTCCCTAACACGTTGTGAAAAATGCGGAGGAGCCCATCTTTTTGAAACACTAATTGATTTTCTTGATAGCGATCATCATTTCCAACAATGTCAATTAGTAGAGGGTAAACGATATCTTCTAGTAACTCCAAATACGTTTCGCCACTCAAATTGCCATCAAGAAAAATTGGTCCGATTAAACGGGCTCCAAAAATGCCAGTCCACGCATTCACTTTCTGTGGAGTTTGAGTGTGGACTTCGTGAAAATTTCTTGGATTATTATCTGCCCAATAACGACAATTATGACGATTGACTGTAGAGTTTAATAAAAACGTACACTCGTCTGAAAAACAGATATTGAACAGAAAGTTCCCGTTATCAGCTATTCGTGCAGTCATAACTTCACAAAACTCCAGCCGCCGATCAAAATCATCTTCATTCAGTTGTTGTACAAGATGAATTTCATACGGGTGAAATTTATGATGCTTCAATGTTCGCTGAATATTTCTTTTTTTGATGTTTGAAACAGTGGCCAATTTTCTCGTGCCTAAAGTTGGGTCTGCAGCAACTTCTCCTAAAACTTTAATCTCAGTAGTCTCATTTCTAACCGGAAATTCACGTTCAAGATCCCGTTTTTTGTTGGCTACTGAACCATTTTGTCGAAACTTTGCAACTAACTCCAAAATGTATTTTCCGTTAACATGTCTGTTCGGATGTCGTTCATTAAACAGATTTGCGGTACGGTTGGTACAGTCATCGTTTTTGAAAAAAAGAGTAATTATTTCAACTCTTTATTCTACAGAATAGACCATTGTGAAATTAATTTTCGGTAGTACTATCAAGTATCAAACCAACTGATAAACTGAAATAATAAACCGCATTTCTCTCATTCCGATAAGAAATCTTCTGAGAGTCAATTTTTTGTTTACAAAGCAACAAAACATTGACCATCAGCACATTTCTTATCGGAATGAGTGAAATGCGTTTTTGTATCTTCAACTGTGAATAACTTTTAAACGAGTTGATAAAACTTCCAAAAAAATTAGTGTGCTGAATTCAAAAAAGAAAGAGCTTACAAACGATGTAACACTCGACCCATGTTCCCTATTTAAAATATAAGGGTTGTTATCACTACCCTTAAGGGGTTGATGTGACAAAGTTGAGTTTTATGTCAAAACATGTCCCCCTCAATATTAAAATTGTTTCAGCGTTTCTTAAAAAAAAAATTCTGTACGCAAATCGGTCTGTTTCATTTTCAATGCGCCACCCTATCTACTCTAATAGATTTATATCACTTAGAACTTTAAAAAACCGTATAGTTTGATATAGTATGTCACAGTTTGTA
Source organism: Tillus elongatus (assembly GCA_964006375.1). NCBI lineage: Eukaryota > Metazoa > Arthropoda > Insecta > Coleoptera > Cleridae > Tillus > Tillus elongatus. The sequence continues at coordinate 214,835,895 of OZ023263.1, forward strand.
AGTTATAGAAACGTTACTTTAGCTTCACCTTGAAATGAGAATAAGAATTATTTATGGTTTACGAGACAATAAAAATCGAGGTGCAGCAGGTAGATATAAATATTTCACAACAAAAAAATAATCTTAAACTGAAACAAAGAATTAATTAAGCCCAGTACAAGAGTGTGAATAGGAACGGAAATGCCAAAGAAGTTGACTAAACTTTGCGGGTGTAATAACATTTTAAATCAGTCTGGCAGCCAAATTAATAACGTAAACGTGTCGTATCGTCTGCTCCTGCTAGACCTTATAAAAACACAAGAATACATTATAGTTTTATTACACATGTGCCTTCTTAAGTGTAAAATTACTTTAGGTAAACATAGTGTAGTCATAACAATGCTTCACGCCTACTTAGTACTCGTACTCGTGTTTTTTTTTTCTTGCAGATTAAGATTTGTAACAATTGTTATTCAAAACTCTTGGCCTAGTTATGGTTTAAAAGTGTAAAATTACAGGGGCAAATACGAAGGTGTATTGATATATAGTACGCCTGGGAACTTTCCAGCAAGCAAAATTGAATTTAGTTACAGTAATGACAACTGTAATGTCCTATAAATACATTGTTTAAGATTGACATCGAAAACTTGGATAATAATAAAACTGTTAATTTTTAAAAACTGCATGCTTGAGAAAAAGCTAGATCTTGATACAAAAGTGTTTCGGTCAGGTACTAAATATTCATTTTACCAAGGAGGGGCCTGTTTTTAGTGAATTTTTATTTTTAAAAAAATTCACTAATAGAGAGGTATCGATGGTGAGACTGCAATTTTTTTTCAAATGAGCGCGAACTGGGACCCCTAGAAACCATATCCAGGGTCAGTTTCAATTTATATATATATATATATATATATATATATATATATATATATATATATATATATATATATATATATATATATATATATATATATATATATATATATATGTATCCAACCGATAACTCAAAAAATAATTAACCGATTTCGATTAAACTCGGCAAGTTACTTTTTTTATTAATTAATGGCTTGGATGAGAGCGTTATACAGGAAAATTGGACAAGGTTTTCTTGGAAAATTTTGAGTTTTTTTTTCAAAAAAAAATTTTTCTCCAAAAATTACAAAGCTATTTTAATGAAATTTCCTGGATATGTTGTGTTCGGTAAGGCCTTACTACGTACCAAAATTAAACTTTCTAAGTTTATAGAAAATTGAGTTATTTAAAAAAATATTTCAGTGTTTCTCCGAAAATTACAAAGCTATTTTAATTAAATTTAGTGAATATGTTTTCATGGGAAAGATCTTACTACGCATCAAAATTCAACTTTCTAAGTTTATAGAAAGTTGAGTTATTCACATTTGAAGCATTTAATAAAAATTCACTACCATAACGCACTTGCTGCGTCCCGAACTTTTGCATTTCCCTTAATCACAGTCAATTTCATTGAATTTATGCGCTACTTTATATATATATATATATATATATATATATATATATATATATATATATATATATATATATATATATATATATATATATATATATATATATATATATATATATATCACGCCGATAACTTATACCTTCCCTTTGTAAGTGGCATAGATAAGTTCGTTAGCCAGGAAAATCGGAATAATTTTTGCGGGAAAATTTTGGGTTTTCTTTCGGCGTTTCTTATCTCAGTAAGTAACAAATGTGTGGTAACAAAATTCGGTAAAAAAATTAATATATTTTAAAATTTAGATCTCTATGTTACATGCAAAAAAGTTATAAGCATTTCATTAAAAAAACTGTTTAGTGCCAGATCATGTTTATGAAAAGCCACTATCACAACCCACTTGCTGCGTCCAGACTTTAAGCGAATTTTACGTAAAACGAAAAATATATATATATATATATATATATATATATATATATATATATATATATATATATATATATATATATATATATATATATTATATATATATATATATATATATATATATATATCACACTGATAACTCAAAAAATAATGGGCCGACTTTGATGAAATTTGGTAGGTGCCTTCTTTTTGTGGCTTGGACAAGTTTGTTATCCAGGAAAATTGGATTAGTTTTTCGGGAAAAATAAAATTTTGGATTTTCTTTGGGAAAATAATTTTATCTCCAAAGATAATAGCTATGGTAATAAAATTCGGTACACAAGTTTATGACATTAAAAGGAAACTATACCAAAAGTTTGATTTCTATGTTACAGGAAAAATATTTGGTGCCAGATTATTTCTAGGAAAATTAACTACCATAACGCCATTTCTGCGTCCAGACTTTTTTATATCTACTCCACTGCACATCAATTATACCCATAACGTTGAGATCAGCTTTTTCAAATTCATCTTTCAATTTATATTCTTTACCCGTTAGACTTCTGACGTTCCATGTTCCTATTTTCCAAACCCTCTCATTCTGCCCAACTACATCATTTGATTCCGTTGCTTTATCTGCATTTTACTTTTTCGTTGCCTGATCGTCCTCATATATCCTACCGTTTTTCGCCTGTCTAGTTTTGTGATTTCTCTGGTTTTTCTGTTATTTTGTTCCACATCCACTCTTTATTGTCTACAGTAATCGTATTGTGCCCCATTCTGACTGTTTCACCTGCCGCGTTTCCTCCCTTGCTCTCGTCCTTGTCAGTCTCTGAACTTTGCGTCCTCTGATTGTTAAATCGTGATTAATGTATACATTCTCTGACAAATTCTTCAATTTATTCTTGCATTTTATTACTATTTCCTTGTCCTGTATGCAATCAAACTCCAGGAATCACGTTTTTTCTTCTATCCTGTTTGCTGTCGTAACTTTTATTTTCATCTCCAGTTTCTTTTTTATAAAGTTGCTCACTGTCACTTCCAAGTTTTTTGTGGCGGTCGTGTTCATTACCAGGCCAAAGCTAGCAAAGCGGGGTTCCCATGGTGACTGATATCACAAGTTAAAATTATTGGATTTGCCAAACAAACTAGAGTCAATTTTTAAACATCACATTTAAAATAATAGTAAGAAAATTGTAATCATCATAATAAGTGCTGTCAGATTTTTATTAATAAGAAATAGAACGCGTCCCAAATAAGGCCAATAATTTTAAGGCAAGTTTTATAAATAAGTTCAAGAAAAAATCAATAATTTAGAATAAATTTTTTTTTCCAAAGTTTAACAGTATATTTCTCTCTTATAACCGATGTCACGTATATCCATTGACTAATAAAGCATAAAGTGAAGTAAATAGATTCAGCAACAGCACCATAGATGCTGCAAGTGTGAGAATTTTCGGCTCTAGGAACCCAACTATAAAATATTCCCTGTAGAGAAGGAGGGACTCAACAACATAGATGTGGTAAAATAAATAAATAAAAAAAGGACCAGTTAAATATTTATTCAGAATTTCTCTGGATAATATACATATATTTAAAATTTATACATCAAATAATACCATAAAGGAAATTACATAGACTAAAAGCTATAACAATGATATAATTTGATATTTAAGAGAAATATTAGTTTTGCTGTAAAGATATATGTAGCGAGTGTCCTAAAATAAATAGACATTCTTGATAAAATAATGTTACATTTATTACATTACATACATTTACTTACTATAAAATAAACAATAAAAAACCACCTAATATACAATCATATACACTTAATATACAAGATAAAATAATAACAAGCCCATTCTTTGTAATTATATATATATATATATATATATATATATATATATATATATATATATATATATATATATATATATATATAGGGGAAAGGTCCCTAATTTGGACCGGATCTTAAATTGGACCATCACTTTCATATGAATATTAATTGTGCCAGGCGGCCTCTGTTGGCTGGTACTTGCAGCTAATACGTGGTTTAGTCGCAGCACGGAACGAGAGATCTGTACAGTTCGTGTAACTTGCGGAAACACATGTGTTATGTTTTTGTGCTGTCTGATACAATTTTGCTGTTATCTTCTGTAAGCTATAACTTTTTCACTGGTGAGTAACTTTTTCTTTTTCATAGGTGTACATTTCAAGCAAGTTTTTATCTGTTATATCGTTCAAGAATTTATTTGTTTTTCACAACAAACCCCTTTTAAAAGAGAAGTTTTCAAAGTAAGGTTATAGTTTCCTAAATTGAACCACCTACTAGTTCCTAAGTTGGACCGGTCCAAATTAAGCAACTCACTTTTTTCTAGGTGAATATGTCACAACGTGGGAAATACGGGAAATGGGTGGAGGAAAATATGAGGGAAGCCTTAATAGCCCACCAAAGTGGTGTTATGGGTTTAAATGAAATAGCCAGAAAGTATCAAATACCAAAGGCAACTTTAAAACGCAGAATTGACAATAAGAACAAAAATGCTCATGGAAGTGAGAAAAAATTTGGACGTGCCGCAGATATTCCACCAGAAATAGAGGAAGACATAGTAAACCATGTACTACAGCTTGAAAGAAGTCTGTTTGGAATCACTCGTAGTGATTTGAGAAAACTCGCATATGATGTCGCAGAAGCAAATGGAATTCCTCATAGGTTCAAGAATGGACAAGCCGGCAAGAAGTGGTACTATTGTTTCATGTCTCGACACAAAGAGCTATCGCTCCGCCAACCGGAGGCAACTTCATCGGCGAGGGCTTTAGGGTTCAGCAAAGAAAAAGTTGAAGCTTTCTTTGATTGCCTCACTGCTCTTTACGATGAACATAACTTCAGTCCATCTGAGATCTATAATGTTGATGAGACCGGTCTTTCTACAGTCCAGAGACCACAAAAAATAATTGGACAGAAGGGTAAGCATCAAATAGGATCTCTTACAAGCGGGGAGCGTGGAGTAAATACGACATGTGTTTGCTGCATTAATGCTGCTGGTATGTACGTCCCTCCGATGCTTATATTTAAGCGCATTAGATTCAAAGATGAACTCAAAGAAGGTGCACCTCCAGAAACAGAATTTGCTTGCTCAGAATCGGGCTGGATAACAAGTGAGTTATTCGTAAAATGGCTAAGGCATTTCATTAATTTTGCGAAGCCATCTAAAGATAAGAAGGTACTTTTAATAATGGATGGTCATACCACCCATACAAAAAATCTAGAAGCCATAACGTTAGCCAGGGAAAGTGGAATAATCATGTTGTCGCTACCAGCACACACCACCCACAGGTTGCAACCCTGTGACGTCTCATTCTTCAAGCCCCTTAGTTCGTATTACAACCAAGCAGCTGATAAATGGCTTCGTACGCACCCTAACCAAAATATTACGCAGTTTCAGGTGTCAAAATTACTTGGAGAAGCCTATGCCAAAGCTGCTTCAGTAGGAAACGCTGTAAGCGGTTTTGCGAAATGCGGCATATGGCCTTTAGATAGAAATGTGTTTGATGATAGTGAATTTGTTTGTCTTCCCAATGTGAATATGGATCCAACGAATGCGTCAGAGGACACCTCTTCAGCAAACGAAGTGACCCATCGTGCTCTCATTAACATCAACAATGTAACCCAACATGCATCCACATCTACAGACACTTCGGTAGGAGGAACATTAGAGGCAGAATGCTCCACGTCTTCTCTCCAAAAAAGAAAATCTGTGTCTGAGATATCTCCCCTGCCAATCTTAAAGCGAAAATCGCGCACACCTGCTTCTAGTTCTACCACAATAATAACTAGTAGCCCCTACAAGGATGACCTTGAAGAAAAACAACGTAAGAAAATGGCTCCTCCTAAAACCGCCAAAAAGGTTTTTTCTTCTTCAAAACCAGATTTCAAAGGCAAGTCTTCTGCGTCTAAATCATACAAGGGAAAGCGCCCTCTGCCACAGCATTCAACAAGCGAATCAGAATCCGAAGATGAAGATTGCCTTTGTATTATTTGTCTATCTCCATTTTCGCAATCCGATCCAGGAGAAGAGTGGATTCGCTGTATTTCGTGCAAAAAGTGGTCACACTTGAGGTGCACCAATGGCCGCAATACTGCTTTCTATGAATGTATAAACTGTGAGTCTGACAGTGACTGATTGTGTTATTTTATATACCTAATATTTTGTTATAATATGTTACTTAATCCATCTCAGAATCATATGTTCAGTTCTGAATGAAATGTTATTACCATTTTAATGAATGTTCTCTCCCTAAATAATGAAAAATAGACGTGGTCCAATTTAGGGGACCTGTGGTTCAAATTAGGAAACCAGTATCCTAAATTGGACCGATAGATCTATTTTGATTTGATTTTTTTTGCGCACCACCCGCACGGTTTTCTGCCTGTTTTATAAAATTTATCCATTTATAACACACAGGAGTACCCCTCCAAATTTTTTGTTTCCATTTGGTTCAAAAATTTCCATTTTATAGAGATTCTTTCTTAGGTGGTCCAATATAGGGACCTTTCCCCTATATATATATATATATATATATATATATATATATATATATATATATATATATATATATATATATATATATATATATATATATATATATATATATATTGCCATCAAACTACAAATACAATGTGCCAACATTCATCCAACCCAGTTCACAGTTACGCGGACGACAACACCCTCCGCTCCAATATACAATATTCTAAGCCTGTCTCTTTAGCCCAACTAGATGAGGATCGAAGACTCATGGAGGGTTCTATCTGCGTGGATCTCCAAAAAATATTAGACTGGGGAAGTAGAAATCTTGTACAATTCAACCCTACCAAATCACAGTCTTGCTTTCTTTCTCATAAGAGATACACCAGCCCTAGACCCATCACAATAAACAACCAATTTATTCAAAGTAATGAGTCCTTTTCACTTGTTGGCATCTGTGTGGATCGAAATCTCAATTGGCACCAACATGTCACATCAATTGCAGAAGCGGCTGCTAAGAAATTAGGTTTCCTCTTCCGGGCTCGCAAATACTTTTCACCAGCTAATCTTTATACTTTATATACTTCACAAATAAGACCAAACCTCGAATACTGCTCCCACATCTGGGGTGCTGCTGCCGCTTCTACACTCGCTATCTTGGACTCCATTCAGAAGAGAGCTATACGTCTTATCGGTGACCCTACCCTCACCCAAAGTCTGCCATCCCTTGCCCACCCTTGGTGACCTCTCTCTCTCTCTCTCTCTCTCTCTTTTATAGATATCTGCACGGGCACTGCTCAGAGGAGCTTTCTTCCATAGTTCCTCCACCTGCTGCCCCAACAGATCTACCAGGGAACAGAGCGAATGCACCTTTTACTGTCCAGGTCACCAGACAAACAATATCTTGTTATGCCCGCTCATTTGTCCCAAGGACTTCCAAGTTGTGGAATTCCTTGCTGGCACATGTTTTTCCTTCTCCCCCGAACCTCCATACCTTCAAGTCCAGAATTAACAAGTTGCCTCTTTCCTCCTTGTCGAGACCCACGGTACGATAGTATTTAGGCTGTAAGCCCTCGTGGTGTGTTAAAAAAAATTTGGTTGAACATTTGTAATCGACATCTTCACGGAATATTGGATTCTCAAATCGTGAAACTTTAATGTTGTTAATATAATTGTCAGCTAATACCTTAATTTAATTTCAATTTACCTATCTAATATTCAATAAAATACATGAAAGATCGACATAAGCTGCCAATAAGAATGAATAAAACACGTGTAATTTTCTTTTATGATATTGTGTTCACTGGCAGACTTGTCATGCTTATACAAACGAAGCCTTCGTTTCATTATAAATAAAATGAAAATTTCTGTAGATAAACACACTAATCAAAAATAATCTTGAACACGGGTGCACACGCTATGCCGTTTTTACCTAGAATTCAATACTTTTTTGTGCTTGTAGCATATTCAATTTAACAGGAAAATTATACATTTAATAGATAAATGTAAAACAATCTAACATTAGCATGACTTCCTCATTTTGCGAATGGTATACAATTTGCATTGAAATTGTTACAAATAACAGATCGTTATGCGCCGTGGTCATGATAATATTGCTTTATTTCATGACAAAAAATTTACTATAATAATCTGCTCTATTTGTCGTATAGTGTATGTGTATATCGGAATGTTTTTCTGATAATGAAATCATATTACCGGGAATTTCCTTTAAATAGAGAAGCGTTTTATTGAATGCTATAAAAGTGCGCCCAAACTATGGAAAAGCCTGGACGCAGCAAGTGCGTTATGGTAGTGAATTTTCATAGAAATGACCTGGCATAAAATATTTTATTATAACTTTTTTTTCTTGTAACATAGAAATCCAAATTTTGTGTATAGTTTACTTTTTATATCGTAAACCTACCTACCAAATTTGGTTATCATAGCTTTTTTATTTTTTTGAGATACATTTTTTTTTCAAATGAAAACTCAAAATTTTTCTGGAAAACCTCGTCAGAATTTCCTCATTAACGAACTTATCCAAGCAATTTACAAACGGAAGGTACGTGCCAAATTTTATCAAAATCGGCTCATTATTTTTTGAGATAAAAATTTTTTTCGAATGAAAACTCAAAATTTTCCCAAAAACCTCGTCCGATATTCCTCATTAACTAACTTATCCAAGCCATTTACAAAAGGAAGGTACATGCCAAATTTTATCAAAATCGGCTCATTATTTTTTGAGATAAAAATTTTTTCGAATGAAAACTCAAAATTTTCCCGGAAAATCTCGTCCGATTTTCCTGGCTAACGAACTTATCCAAGTTACAAAAGAAAAGGACATGCCAAATTTTATCAAAATCGGCAAATTATTTTTTGAGATAAAAATTTTTTCGAATGAAAACTCAAAATTTTCCCGGAAAACCTCGTCCGATTTTTCTGACTAACGAACTTATCCAAGCCATTTACAAAAGGAAGGTACATGCCATTTATCAAAATCGGCCCATTATTTTTTGAGTTATCGGTGTGATACACACACACACACATATATATATATAAATATATATATATATATATATATATATATATATATATATATATATATATATATATATATATATATATATATATATATATATATATATATATATATATATATATATATATATAGTTAAATAAGGCCCTTTTGGCTTTATGATAAAAAATAATTTATTTAAACCCAAAAAGTACTATTAGTTAACAAAGTGATTAATTACAAGTTACAACTAACGAACTATGAATGTTGTTAATCATGGACAAGTAAAGAATGAATTCTAAATCTACATAACTCATACTTATAAACTAGGAGTGATTATGATGCGGTTTCTGATTGAACTCTGTGACCGCCTGAGGTCGATGTCATTGCTGAGTGGACTATATCTGGACGGATGTCCTGGTATTGTTCTTTTATGGTTGCCATATACAGGGCGATGTAATTATACAGGGTGACATAATTCCTCCACCCTTAGTGTAAAGAACGTCCTCGTTCTTTCCGGTGGGCTCTTCTGGTGTAAGTTGGTTCTTGGACTTGGGCTGCATGGCTTTCTTCATAATTATCTGCTGAAGATGTAGCATAGGATGACCATTAGAATGACTGTGGTTATGGTAGTCATTCCCAGGTGTGTTGAATGTACCAAGGGATGCAGTACATTATGATGCTTCCTTTTCTCCATCTGACTTTTCAATTTGCTAGCTTCTTTGAGATGTATAGGGTTGAATCTGATGAGATGTTGCGGCTGTGACTGTAGGGGTTGTATCAACTCAGGTACCCATGTAATGTTTGGATTGGTTTTTCCATAAGTTGCTGTTCATGGATATTTGACATTTTCCTGGTTGGCTATGAGGGTGTTATTGTGGTGGTCCATCTAGCTGATCTTAATGGCATTCTTTAGTGATACTGATTTTCTGATGATAATGTTCTTAGGTAAACCAAAGCAAGTGATACAAGGACTTTATTGGTTTGGGTTATTGGAACAATTAGGAATTAAGATATTGGAATAGGAAGTTTAGGAGATAACAGTTGTGTCTTTTAAAGATAAACATTAAATTTGGTGAAATCAAAAAATTTTAAAAATGTTATTTTAGTCGAAAATAATTCATCGTCATTATGATTAAGCTTAAATAATTCCTATATTGGTTAACTGATTAAAATTAAGTAAAGTTGTTCCTTGTAATACTTTTATACTTTCTGATAATTCCTAACTTAGTATTATTTGAAATTCTATGACAGCCTTATATTCCGTTTTATTTTGCATTGCATCTAAGGTGGTTTTTTAATTACTCTAAATTTTTGTTAATTGAAACTTAATCTTTTTCTAATCTGTGAGTCATGATATTACTGAATGATTTTAAGTTTTTGAACGGAACCATCATCTCATTCTCATTTGCATAAAATAAATCTATGTTTTTTTTGTTTATTTCTTTTAGATCTTCTTCTTATAAATTTGCCAGTGGTTATTCTTATAATTGATCTTGCACCATCTATGAGATTTGTTTTTTCTCTAATATGTATGAGCTTTTGTAATTTAATTTATGTGGCTTTTAATTGGCTGTTTTAAATCTGTTATACTATTTATTAATTGAATTTCACATAATTTGATATTCTGATAAGTATTGGACATTAATTAATAATAATAGTATTATAAAAACAGTAATATTTAATTATAGTTTTCTTCTATAAGTGTGGGATTGAAGTAAAGTAAAAACTAAGATAATGATTTAGGATTTTGGCGATTTCGACATACTCTTGAATTAGCCATTAGTTTGGATGGTTTGAAGTTGAAGGAGTAGGGCTGCCCTCAGACATAGGCACAGCAGGCTTTAAAGAAGGAAATTTCTTTCGTGCTCTTTTAGTCTTATTAATATGAGCGGTTTGCTTTCTCGAATGGGGAAGAAGTATTTTATTGCGAGGTAATTGTATAGGGTCGGAATGAATTTTGTAAAGGGGATCAGCTTTTCTGACTGGTGGTACTCTTACTGCAACATTTTCTTCATTAATTTGGATATTTTGTTCTCGAGTTTCGTTTATTTTCTCGAGACGCTGTGTTGCTTTTTGCTTTTGCTTTTCATAAATAGACTGGTAAAATGGAAGTATTTCTTTTAAGCGTCTATTGTTATATTCTTCGAATACTGTTTGATGAGGATCGATCGGTGGTATGTCATCATATGGGCCGTAGAGTAGTTTGAAAGGAGAGTGGCCTGTCGAAGAATGTATTGATTGGTTGTATATCAATACGGCAGTGATCATGAGTGATTGGGGGCTTTCTTTTGGGTTTTGAATTTTTAGTACACGTATTTTTTCTAATAATGTCGAATGTAACCGTTCTACAGGGGAATTTGAATTTGGATTTTGAGGGGTAGTAATGTGTAAATTGATTTTAAATATGGAACAGAACTCTTTGAGTACAGCATTTTCAAATTCGCGGCCTGGGTCCGAGACCATTTTAGAAGGGTAGTTGTGGTGAGAGAAGAAGTGACGTAGTTTGTTAACGATGGTCAGGGCAGTAGTATCGATAATGTAATATGCTTGCGCATATTTACTGAACAGATCGACGATGGTTAAGAACTTGCAGTTATTAAAGCTAAATACGTCGATGTGTATAACTTCGAAGGGTCTAGAAGCAATCAGTGGTCCTTGAAACGGGGGTTTGTAAGGGTTACGATCATATTTTGCCTGAAGGCATACGTCGCATTTATTAATAAAGTCGTTAATTTGATTTTCATGTTAGGCCAATAAAATTTTGTTTTTAGTTGTGCGTACGTCTCGTTAATGCCGTTATGGTTTTGTTCGTGATAGTCTTGAATTGTTCCTTTTTGTTCAGTAAGTTTCGTTACGTCTTGTAATCGTTTTGTACATTTAATTATTTTAACCGAACTATTGAATAGATTTGAAGCTATTATTCTAAAGTAATGTTCGAGTTGTGGGTCCAAGAATAATATACCGTAATTATTATTAGGGTTGATGTAAGATTTTAAGAAGTCAGTCATCTGTTGTAGTTCGTGTTGTCTTTGGATGTACACTCTGTAGCATTTGTTTTTAAATAAGTTGTCTGTCTTTATTTCGTTATGAGGTCCGTAATACATAATTATCTGATATTTGAAGTGATTTAAAGGGTTTTCAGAAATGGGCATAGTAAAGACGGGGTTTTCTGCAGAAGTGTGTTGTGTTTGTGAGTCAGAATGTCGTTCGTCTTCCTGAGTGTTAATACCTAAATCTTTAAGATCGTCGTCGTTTAATACTCTAAGATCTGATGGATCTAGATTATTGAAAATTGATGCCAGATCATCGTCGTCCTCAACTGCGTTGATTTCGACACGAGATAAAGCATCGGCTACTACGTTTTCTTTACCTCTTTTATATTTAATTTCGTAATCGAACTCTTCTAATTTCAAACGCCATTTCACTAAACGTGAATTTGGCTCTTTAATAGAAAATAACCATACAAGTGGTTTATGATCAGTTTCGATCGTAAATTTATTTCCAAAAAGGTAAGGCCTAAAGTGCTTAGTGTTTTCGACTATTGAAAGGAGTTCCTTCTCAATTGTTGAGTAGTTCCTTTCAGCGGAATTTAAAGTGCGGCTATAGTAAGCTATGGGCCTGTCGTTTTGTGACAAAACGCCTCCTATAGCGATATTACTAGCGTCGGTAGTCAGGTGAAAAGTTTTTGTAAAGTCTGGATACGTCAGTATAGGTGAATTTGTAATAAGTTTTTTGGCTTGTCTGAAGGCATTTACGTAATCTGTGTCGTTAATGTCAATTTTAGAGTCTCTCTTAAGGCATTTGGTTAAGGGGAATAGGATTTTTGCGAAATTCCTAATGAAGCGGCGGTAATAGCCTATCAAACTGAGAAATGATTTTAATTCCTTTTGAGACTTGGGAATGGGAAAATCTTTTATACATTTAATTTTGTTCGGATTTGCTTTTACCTGGTCTTTTGTGACGATATGTCCTAAAAACTCAACTTCTTTTCTAAGGAATTCGGATTTGTTTAATTGCACCTTTAAATTAACGTCCCTTAATTTTTGGAAAATTTGTTTAATATGGAGAAGGTGTTCCTGAAGGGATTTAGAAAATATTATAATATCATCCATGTAGACAAAACAGCTTTTGTATAGGAATTCTTTTAAAACATCATGCATTGCCTTTTTGAAGGTTATGGCCGAATTACGGAGACCATGGGGTATTTTCACGTACTCATAATGGCCGTTATTTACGCTGAAGGCTGTTTTTTCACTACTTTCGGGAGTTAATTCGATTTGATGAAATCCTGGTGCCAATTCGAGGGTAGTAAAATATGTACATTTACCTAAATTATTTAGAATCTCGTCGACTTTTGGTAAGGGGTATTTTTCAGTTATGGTTTTCTCGTTAAGCTTCCTATAATCCACAACTAATCGCCATTTTGTCTTTTCTGGTGAGTTTACTTTCTTTGAAATAATCCATACCGGAGAGGAATAAGGGGATATAGAAGGCCTAATAATTTTATTATCCAATAAATTTTGAATTTCCTTTTGTATTTCAATGTTCAAGTGGTAGGGGTGTCTGTATGATTTTACATGTATTGGTTCGTCATCTTTTGTTCGTATGTCATGTTTAACACAGTTGGTAAACGTAAGGTCACTGTTTTCATGGTAAAATATGTTTTTGTATTTGTGACATAAAGAAAATAATCTTGACTTTTCTTCGGCGTTGAGATGCTCTACTCTTAATTGTTTTAAAATGTTAGGTTGGTTGTGTTTTATTGTTTCGTTCAGCTCGTAATAGTTTTGTAAAGGAGTGACTTTAATTCGTTCGTTGAAGTAAACTTTAACGTTGTCAGATGTATTTTTTGTAATGGGAATTGTGCAAATGCCAGAATGAGAAGTAGCTATAGCTTCTTCTACAGTTACAGTGTTGTCGGATAGTTGGGGAATCAGAACGGTTCCATTTTCTACGTTAACAGGAATTTTGATACTATTTACGCATATTTGTTTAAAGGGCTTAAAATTTTGAGGGTTAAGTTCGAAATAGAAAGGGATCTCTGTCTTGCCTAACGTTATAGTCTGTGTCTCGTAGTTTATACGTGCTTTCAATTTCTGGAAATGAGCAGAACCGATCAAGGCGTCGAAACGATCATGCCATTGCATGACATGAAAATCGAAGGGGAATTTAATGCTATATTCTTGTAATATAGGGAACTGAATGTTGTCAATACCTCTGGAAATTTTGCCAAAGGATTTCATGGCGAAGGGTTTTTTGATAGAGATATTCGCTGAAAAATTCGTAAGCCGGACCTGGATTCATGATACTATCAGACGCACCACTGTCAATGAGTATTTGTAGGCCTAAAGAGGGTAGACAGAAGAAGGGTAGTTTGGGTTGCATGGCAATATTATTTAAGTCAAGTTTTATAGTGTTTCCGAGGCTGTATCGTGAAAATCCTGATTTTCACTATACGGTTCCTCTGGTTCCTCGAGTTCCTCGTTATAGAAGTCCTCATCAGGTTGATAATCATTATCATCCTGGTATAAATAGTCAGGCTCTTGTTCCTGCTCTTGAAAAGTTTGGTTGTTGTTTATTTGAGGAATGGGGTGATTTGTACGAGGGCGATTGTTTGTTAGGTTAGTAGAAATTGACATAGGGGTTGCTTGATTAATTCTTCTTCCGAATACTTGTGAATTAGTGGGGTAATTTCTTTGTTGCGGAATTGGTCTTAAGTTCGAGATAGATCGGCTTGGAAAGGGTTGTCGAAACGTTGGTTGTTTGTTATGACTTTGTGGGGGTATTCTCTGGAAATTGGGCCGATAGTTATAATTTTGTTGGGGTATTCTCTGGAAATCGGGCTGTTGGTGATAATTTTGTTGAGGTATTTTCCGGAAATTGGGGTAGAAGTCGTTTACCTTCCTATTAATTATGTGGGGTTTTTGTTGCTGAGGATGTTTGTCGTTTTGACGGAAATGAGATTCATCCTTGTCTTTTATGACTTCTAGGAAATTTACTTGCATCTGCTCGTTATCAATGCGATGGCATTCGAGCAACGCTGTTTCTAAATTAGGGATGTTTAATAACCGTAAGTGACTGTGATATGGTTCGGCTATTCCTATTTTGAAAGAAGTAACAGCTGCTGTTTCGTATTGCTGTTTCTTGTAGGTTTTTATAATGTCGTCTAGGGCTTGTAGGGAAATATGTTCGTTTAACATTTTTAATTTGTCTTGTATAGTGTTGTAAAAATCAGTGGCAGTTTGAGTTTTACGCATATAACTAGTTCGTAGATCTGTCATTAAAAGGTCTTCTGATCTAGGGTCTGTATATTGGGCCTTAAGGGCATTTTCAATATTTTGCCAAGAAATGTCGTCTAGTTTCATAAGTATATCTCGGGCTTCACCTGTGATTTTGGCCTTAATGAATTCAATAATCATTCGGTTACAATGTAGGTCGTCAGGTGTGTCGCCTTGTCTTTTGTAACATAGGATATAAGTGCGGCATTGATTCAGAAAATATGCCAATTGTTTTTGTCCACCATTGTACTCAGGAATCATCGCCGAAGCTTGACAGATTTGGGTGATTGATGCCTCTGACATGTTTTGGAAATTAGGGGTTTCTGATGAATTAAAAATGAGTGAATCTGCGGTTAAATTTGGCAAGATTCTTTCCGGAATTCGGGTAAATCTTATGGGAGACCTTTCACGAAGGCTCATGTAATGTATTAATAGATATAAAGGAGATTTTCTTTTTAAATATTAATTACAGGGTAATCAGGGCATAATTTTTTTTGTAATAAGTGGATAAAATTTGTAATTAATAGAATAATAATCAATCTTAAAAATAAATGTTCAATTCTAAAGTAATCAATAATTTATAACTAAAAGGTTAATTAATGCGGTACAAAATATTATAACTGTATAAAATCTTTATGCTTCAAAATATATTTCTGTTAAAATTGTTTTTATAAAGCGTTTTAATTACAGCGGATAATTGTACAAGTTGTTAGTGAAATGTATATCACTGTATATTACTGTTTTTAAATTAATCAGCAATTTTTACGTGAGAGATATCAGAGAGATCTGTTAAATGCAGTAATAGTGGTTTTTTTTTTTTTTTTTTTTGTTCCCTCAGGGCTCGTCCGCGGCCTTGCCGCCCCGATAGCACCGCAACCCTTGGTTGATTGTGCATACCCCTAGTCTTACTCCACCCATTCCAAAATCACTGTGCCTTGAACTAGTCTGCACAGCGATTGGTAGGGTGAAGTTTTATATTGCTCTGTCTCCGGTCTAGAGTGACCGTAGATCAGTTGTCTTTTCCGGTCCAGAGCTATACACTCGCACAAGATGTGCTGGGCTGATTCCTCCCCCTCGCCGCAGAGTCTGCATGCGAGGTCCCCTTCGAACCGCCCCATTTTATGTAGGTGTTTCTTGACGGCCATGTGTCCCGTCAAGAGACCTGTTGTGTTTCTGAGCTGTCCTCTGCTAAGGTTTAGCAGCTCCACAGCTCTCTTTGAACTGGGTCCGTCAATTATTGACTTCCCATGTCTGAGCCCTGGACAGTCCGCCCAGTACACCTTGTGTTGGTTTCTGACCCAGGACTTAATGGCTCCCCTGGCAGTGCTCTTTGACACGCCCAGAGCCGGTTCTGGTCCCATAAATGGTTCTGCTGACCCCCTCTTTGCGAGACTGTCAGCTTCTTCATTGCCTTTGACCCCCGAGTGACCCGGCACCCAGATGAGGGTCACCTCATTCTGCCCAGCCAGGTCGCTCGTCTCGTCTCGGCACTCACTCACCAGCCAGGAATTTACCCGTGGGCTACTTAGTGCCTTAAGGGCTGCCTGGCTGTCTGTGGCTATGAGGATCCGCTTGTTGGTGTAGCCCCTCCTCTTGTTCTCCCGCACACAGTGCAGGGTGGCGTACATCTCGGCCTGAAACACCGTTGCATGGGCTCCGAGGGAAATACTGTGACTTACCCTCGGTCCTTCCGAGTAAACACCTGCCCCCGTCCCACGCTCCCCGCCAGATCCGTCCGTGAACCAGACGAGCGCGTCCCGTGGTATGCCCGGTGTCTCCTCCCGCCATGCCCCGCGATCAGGGATTTCCACTGTGAAGTTGTTTTCCCTGCACATTCGCGGGCTCGCGAAGTCTGACCTCATTTCAAGCATGGGTTCCTTCACGATCTCCTGAATTTTGCAGTGGCCCCTGAAGCCTGGGTTGATCTTCAGTCTACCATTGCAGGCTAGTCTGTATAGTCCTAGCCTGGCCTCTCCCATAATAACGAAGTGTAGGGGGGGTAGATCCAGCAACACCTCCATGGCGGCTGTTGGGGTTGAAGACATGGCCCCTGTGATGCCTAGGCAAGCCATCCTTTGGAACTTGCCTAGTTTTTGTTTGGCACTGGATTGTGTCACCTTAGGCCACCAGACCAGTGCCGCATATGTTAACGATGGTCTGACCACCCTTGTGTACAGCCAGTGGGCCATACTAGGTCTTAGTCCCCACGTTTTTCCATATAGCCGCCTAGTGACGGCTAAGGTCATGACTGCCTTACGCAGTATTTTTCCAATGTGACCATTCCAGGTAAGCTTAGAGTCCAATACGACCCCAAGATATTTTACCTCCCTGGCCATTGGAACGCTCCTACCGTATAGAGTGAGAGTTCTGTGGCTTTCACACTTCCTCCTCCTCGTAAACGGCACGACGGTTGCTTTCTCGGGGCTCACCCCGAGCCCTTGATCAACCGTCCACCCTTCCACCACTTTCAGTGCAGTCTGCATACGCTCCCACACTGCCTGTGTGACCTTTCCTCGGACTATGATGACAATGTCGTCCGCATAGCCCTGTACCTCATACCCCCCTCCCGAGAGCCTCCCCAGCAGGCCGTCCACGACTAGACACCAGAGCAAGGGAGACAGAACGCTCCCCTGCGGACACCCCGCCGCGACCCCCGCCAGCAGAGTCCCTCCCGCGAGTGAGGTGAACACCGCCCTGTCCCTGAGCATGGAACCGATCCACCTGCAGCAGGTCTCCTCTATTCCACGCTCCCGGGCAGCTGCCAGAACCGATCCGAACGAGGTGTTGCTAAAGGCCCCCTCTATGTCTAGGAAGGCCCCCAGCGCCACCTCCTTGTTCTCCAGCGTATTCTCCAGTTTCAGCACCAGTTGGTGCAGTGCTGTTTCTGTTGAGAATCCTGCTCTGTATGCATATTGTCCGCAGTGTAGAGGATATGCTTCCAGTACACCGCCCCTAATGTGCCGGTCGAGCAGTTTTTCCACTGTTTTCAGCAAGAAGGACACGAGACTTATTGGCCTCAGGGACTTTGCCTGGTCTGTTGGACGCCCAGGTTTAGGAATAAATACAACCCTGGCCAGTCTCCATGCCCTCGGAATGTACCCCAGAGCCAGGCTGGCCCTCATAATGAGGGTAAGCACCGGCGCCAGTATATCTATCCCCTGTTGGAGCATGATGGGCATTATTCCATCAAATCCCGGCGATTTGTATGGCTTAAAGCTGTTAATGGCCCATCTGATTTTGCTCCAGGTAACCACCTCTTTAGCGACTGTCCAGTCTACTCTAGATGCCCGCCTATAAGGCGCCTCTATTTCTGAGTGTTCCCAGTCCGGAGGTGATTGGTTTATTATGTTACAGCCGGGGAAGTGCGTCTGGAGTAAAATTTCCATAGTTTCCTCCCCCGAGCTTGTAAAGCCTCCCGTGGGTGTTCTAAGGGAGCCTATGTTAGTCTGAGGGCCCTTAGACAGGATCTTGTGTAGTCGAGCACTCTCGGACGTGTTTTCCACTTCTTCGCAGTGCCTCCTCCACGACTCCTTCTTGGCGTCCCTCAGTCTTTTGTTATAGGTCGATAGGGCCTGTCTATATTCATCCCATGCTCCCGACCTTTTGGCCGCGTTAAACAGCTTACGAACCTGCGTCCTCCTTTGCCTGAGGTCCTCGTTCCACCATGGGACGTTCCTGGTGGACACCCTCATTTTCAGAGGGCAGTTGGCGTTATAGGCCGAGGTAAT
Source organism: Tillus elongatus (assembly GCA_964006375.1). Lineage (NCBI taxonomy): Eukaryota > Metazoa > Arthropoda > Insecta > Coleoptera > Cleridae > Tillus > Tillus elongatus. The sequence goes on from OZ023263.1 coordinate 214,854,806, forward strand.
TGCGTCTCGCAATTGGACTGCTGCAATCTCGAGGTCTATTGAATCCCTTATGGCCCTCTCAACCCCCCGCAGTTACACAGCTAGGTCTGCCCTGTAGGCTTCCCAGTCCGCCTTGCGGGGGTCCCGGTACCATACCGTTTCTCTTTCGACTTTGGCGATTTCAAACCGGATGTATCTGTGGTCTGAGCTACTCACTTCCCCAGACACAGCCCAGCTTTTAACAAAGTCACCCAGAAACTGGGTGGAAACTGTTAGGTCTAAAACTTCCTCACGCCGTGTTGTGACGAATGTCGGTTTATTACCTCTATTCAATATGTCTAAATTAAATTTCATAAAGAATTGTAAAAGTGCCTCACCCCTAGAGTTTGTGTCCGAGCTACCCCACAACTCATGGTGCGCATTCGCATCCATGCCGATGATGGTCTGCCATCCACCTGCTCTGCTACCCACCATCAGCTGCTCCAATTCGTTGGGTGGAGGAGGGTCCGTGCTGTCCCCTGGCAGATAGGCTGACGCGACAGTAATGTCCCTCAGCCCATCCGCTCCTCCACATCGGATTTTGATCGTTGCCAGGTCCCTGGAACAGAAATTCATTAGAGGGAGAAACTCTATCCCTTCCCTGACAAAAATGCAGGCCCTCGGATTCTCGCTGGACCTGCTGTAGATGAGCTTTCCATTAGCTCCGCCGAGTCCCTTGATCTCTCCTTTGTAGGAGTACGGTTCCTGGATGAGGGCCACATCCGTGTTCCTCAGAGCCATTAGTAGTCCGGCCGTGGCTGCCCTACTGTGTTGGAGGTTGACCTGAAGGAACCTAAGTCCCATTAACCCTTAATTGCTTCCCCAGTGGGCGGAAGCTAACCCTTCCCATGCCCCAGAATGCCTTGAAGGAGGTTCCTTCAAGGGCTCTGTAAGATGTCGGGTCGATCGAGAAGGCGAGCGTCTGTCCTTTCTCCTCTGCCTTCCTGCTTAGAACCGACCAGTGTTGCGTCCCCAGTTCAGGGTTCTGGATCTTAAGTCTGCTGATCACCGTCTCCTGCGGGACGGTGTCAGGGATCCGTACGAGGACCTTGCGTCTCTTTGGGAGTTCCTTGGGCTCGACGGCTGTCAAGTCCGCCCCCTCCCAAATCTGACCGAGGCCCCCGATCGTTTTCCGCAGCCAGTCCCGCGACTGCGGGCCGGCACAGGTTATCCAGAGGATGCCCCCCGTCAGGCGCGTCCGGTGGAACTGAGGCGGGCTCTCCCCTTCCTGAAGAGAGTCCACTGCAGCTACCACCGCAGCCTGGATCAGGTCCGCCTTCCCCTGGTCTAGCGTGACCTCAGGATGGCGTCTGTCAATCACCGCCATCCCGAGGCCCTCCGCAGCCTCCCTGTAAGAGCCAGTCTGCGCCGGTGTTCCGGCCTTAGTTCCTTTGGGAGGTCTGTCTGTAGTAGGCGTGCTAGAGCCAGAGCGCGGCGTCTTCCGACTCGCACTCTCCTCTTGCGCCTTTACAGGCACCCTGGCCCTTTTGGAACGTCTGTCTGTAGTGGGCGTGCTAGAGTTCGAGCGCGTCCTCTTCTGACCCGCACTCCCCTCTTGCGCCTTTACAGGTTTCTCGACCGTCCAGGTCCCGGCCGCCATTTTTTGCGCCCTCCGGAGCTTCTTTCTTTGCGCCCCGGAAAGACGCTTGGACTGCCGGGGCAGTCCCTCTACTCTAACAGTAGAGTCCTCACTGGTGGAGGGGCCCCCGGAGTCCGCGGAGCTCGCCGCCCTCCGGTGGGACCCAGCCTCCAGCTTGGGTGTCGGGGACAGGTCTCTGGCCGAAGCTACCCCCTGATCCCCCGTATCTACGCCGGTCGTGGGACCTCCAGAGTCCGCTGCCGCACCCTGGCTCGTCTCCGTTTCCGGGATAGACTCAAGGCTCAAGTCTGTAGCCGGAGCCACTCCTCGAGCCTCATTGGTTTTGGTTTTATATGTATTTATAATCTTCATGTTGTTCCCACGAGAATGGGGGAAATACTGTCCACACCATCAGAACCCCCTGTGTGGTGCAAGGCGGGTTACTCTGGAGGGTTGCCTGGTACTCCAGAGGTTCCGTTCACGACACCATCGCCCTGGTGCCATCCATCCATAGGCACGGGTCACGTGACACCGTAGATTGGGGGAGTTTAGTTCGACCTCCTTGTCTAGATCCGTCATGTTTAGTTATTAGCAGGGTCACCTCGTGCAGGATGCGGATTTTTACCGCGCATGACGGTCTTGGGGAAAGCTTCATCGGGAGTTTATGTTGTTATTTCCACTTCCTCAGCTTGCCCCCTGGAGTCCTTTGGCCCGCGACTCCTTAACCCCAATAGTGGTTTTACTCAGTGTATTTAATTTCCTTTACTACTAAACTTGTAATATTATATTACGTGTGGCAGTTTCTTTAAAATAAAGTGTTTGTAACTTAATGCTAAAATGTGTTAAAATGTCTGAAAATAATTCTGCTTTATTTCCTGTATTTTCGTAAACATAAATTCGAAAGTACAATAAAAATGTTTTTCTTTATAACTTGTATTATGAAAAAGTACCTTGTAATAATATCAATAATTATTCGTTCGAAAAATAAGGCTTGTATGTAGGAAATGAAAAGAAAATTTGTTAATGCTATTAACAAAATATTAATTATAATAGGTATCACGAAAGAAGATAGCTTTGTGATAATATTAATAATTATTAATAATCAATTATAGGGCATTTATGAAAAAAGAGGATTTTTATGATGCCTTAAATATAAGTATTGCCAAAGAAAAACTTTGTGAATACTAAAAATAATTTGTATTTACGAAAAATGAATTTTGCAAATACTTAAAAGACACAATTGCATAGGAAATGAAAGAAATGGATCAACTTACAGAAGGGAAACTGCTTTGTTGGTCATCTATGGCTTTTCTTCCAATGCCCTTGCTCTTCTTCTTGGATGGTTCTTCCAGCACAAACGTTCAAAAACGACCGACAATTTTGCTACTTTTAAGTTGCCAAAACGTCGTTACTGGATCCTGTTCGCAGCGCCAGTTAAATAAGGCCCTTTTGGCTTTATGATAAAAAATAATTTATTTAAACCCAAAAAGTACTATTAGTTAACAAAGTGATTAATTACAAGTTACAACTAACGAACTATGATTGTTGTTAATCATGGACAAGTAAAGAATGAATTCTAAATCTACATAACTCATACTTATAAACTAGGAGTGATTATGATGCGGTTTCTGATTGAACTCTGTGACCGCCTGAGGTCGATGTCATTGCTGAGTGGACTATATCTGGACGGATGTCCTGGTATTGTTCTTTTATGGTTGCCACATACAGGGCGACGCAATTATACAGGGTGACATAATTATATATATATATATATATATATATATATATATATATATATATATATATATATATATATATATATATAATTGAAACTGACCCCGGATATGGGTTCTAGTTCGCGCTCATTTGCAAAAATTTTTTTAATATTCAAAAGGCGGGATCTCCCCATTAGTGATTTTTTTCTACGAAATTCACTAATAAAGCCTGGACGCAGCAAGTGCGTTATGGTTTTCTTTTGGCGGAAATATCTGTATTCTTATGTTATTTCTAGGACGTGTTGAAACGTGGGAATTTATTTTACAAAGCAATCGATCAGGTGACTCGTAATCGGCGGTGGTGAAACGTTTACACATTTTTCTTGTAACTATATTTCGCAATGTATATATATATATATATATATATATATATATATATATATATATATATATATATATATATATATATATATATATATATATACACTAGTGTCAACCACTTTGCTAAATTATATGTCTGGGAATCTATACCCGAAACAATAGGTCTAATTGATTTTACCGGTTTATGAATTTTTGCGAGACCATCCTTCTTGGGGACTTTCGGATTAGAAACTTGTAACTTTCTTTCTAAATCTTTTGATATGAGGTTGTCACAACCTCATATCAAATAAAATCAAAAATTCATAAACGGGGAAAATCAATTAGACCTATTGTTTCACCTATAGATTACCCGACATATATTTAGCAAAGTGGTTGACAAATGAGTTAAAAGGCTTGTCCGCCAGACAGAAAAGTTTTTCAGTAACAAATTGACTTGAATTTATTAATAAGATTAAAGAGGTTAAGTTGACTGAAGGCGAGGTTTTAATTTCATTCGATGTAACCTCACCGTTTCCTAGCGTTCCCACGGAGCAAACGTTAACGTATTTAGAGCAGTTGTTAAAAATGAATAGCATAAATGAAAAGGTCTGCAAAAAATATTTAACTCAGGGGCGCCTCCTCAATAAGTGCGCCCGTTCGCGCGCACTGCCGCCTGCCGTGGAAAAAACAAATTTTTTGCTATGCTATATTTTAATAAATTTTTATTTACTTTTTTACCTCCAGCATTCAACAAACAAAATTAGTATATCGAGGATCGCAGAGAGTCGGCAGCCGTTAATACAGAATACATAATCAGAATAGGTATAGTGTTAATCGTTGCAGACGTTATATACATTCATATCCATATAAGGCATTCGGGCGGCGATGTGTATTTTTCGGCGCTCTCACGAAATGCGATACTTCAGTGCGAAATGATCGCCGAATCTTGATGATCTTCGTCGAAAACGACCGAAGAAGCAATCTGTTGTGCGCTATAAAATTACACACTTCAGTTTGTAGTGGACTTTTGGCAGAGCGTGTACCTACTACGTTGTAATTTTCGTCTTCGCGTCGGATTGATTTTTAAATAGATCATTTCGTTGTTGTTTACATGTTCTAACAAGGCAATTATTATTATTATGATGGTTACTACTTCGGGTTGCTTAATAAGTGGACAAAATAATTGTGATACTGTGAGTAATTTAGTGGATATTTTAAATTTAAAGGTTAACTTTTTAAGGGACTTTTTAACTACTATAGCGTATAACTAACTAGAGGAAAACTTGGTAAGTAGTTAATAATTATTAAGTTTAGTAAGTAGGTTTCTTTATAATACATTTTCGGGGAAAAAATAGGCGAGCCCTTCATTTTTAGTGAATTTTTATTTTTTTAAAATTCACTAATAAAGAGGTATCGATGGAGAGACTTTGCAATAAATTTTTCAAATGAGCGCGAACTAGGACTCCTAGAACCCATATCCGGGTCAGTTTCAATTTTTATATGTTTATATATATATATATATATATATATATATATATATATATATATATATATATATATATAGTGTGTGTGTGTATGTATGTATGTATCCAACCGAAAACTCAAAAAATAAGTAACTGATTTCGATGAAACTCGGCAAGTGCCTTTATTTTATTAATGGCTTCAAAGAGTTCGTTAGTCAGGAAAATAAGATAACGTTTTCCGGGAAAATTTTGAGTTTTGTTTCAAAAAAAAAATCTTTTTCTCCGAAAATTACAAAGGTATTTTAATAAAATTTGGTGGATATGTTGCCTTGCTACATTCTTAGAAAATGTAGTTATTCAAATTTTGAGTTTTCTTTTGAAAAAAAAAATTATCCGAAAATTACAAATTGAAAAATTACGAATTGAAATGAATAATAAATTACCCTTTCGAGATGTACTAGTTATCAAGAATAAAGACACATTAGAATGCGATGTCTATAGAAACCATCATTCTAAGCTACATTCCGAACGACTCACATCATACGTACGCACAAAAAATAACCAGTCTGAATTTTTTACTGAATCGGTTAATTAATTTTCCTTTAAACAAAAGTAGATATACCAAAGAATTAAATTATATTAAGAACGTGGCCGAATATAACGGATACACTGCTTGTCTAGTGGAAAAATTAATCAACAAACAGAAAACAAAGAAAATGTTGACGGAATCAACGACGCTTAGAAGAGAGAAATCCGAAAAAAAAATTGTTTACAATTTGAACCTCGAATCACAAGGGGTCTAGATAGAATTTTTTAAATAGTCAACTTGCAGCTAACATTTTCGACAAAAAAAATACCTTAAAAACTTGCTAGGTAACCCAAGAGACAAGGATAGCACGGCCAAAACGTCGGAAATTTATGAAATAAGTTGTAAAGATTGTAATTTTAAGTACGTCGGACAAACAAAAAGATCGATTGGAATCATATACACTTAGCTCAATTACTATACGCTACTGTAGATAAATCTTCCGTCGCCCGACATATTTGCGATAATAATCATCACGTTAATGAAGATAATCTAAAATCAATAAAAAAAATGTTAGACAACCAGGACAGCAAAACGCGTTCGAGAGTATATATATATATATATATATATATATATATATATATATATATATATATATATATATATATATATATATATATATATATATATATATATTGCAAAATATAGTTACAAGAAAAAGTGTATGAACGTTTCATCACCGCCGATTACGAGTCACCTGATCGATTGCTTTGTAAAATAAATTCCCACGTTTCAACACGTCATGGAGATAACACAGGAAGACAGATATTTCCGCCAAATGACACTATGTTAATTTAGTGGTCGTTGAACCTTCCCAAAATTATTAGAGATGGACACCTTTTAGATAAGTTAATAAAGACAGTCAAATACCTTGTCCGGCGATAAAAATACAATACACTGCACAATTTTCCTGCGTCTGGTTCCCATTTCACTTCAGTCTCTTTACCTAAGATCCGGTATATAAGGTGATCTTAGTTTTTAAAGTAGTTAGAATTTTTCATCCTCTGATGACGCTAACTTAGTGAAACGATCGTCAGGTCTTTTATAATGTGTTGTGGTGATTTGGGTTCTCCAAGTGTACTTATCAGTGCTCATAACAGGTTCTAATCTTCATTTAGCCATTAATTTGAGGCAAAGACCGCGGTTAGAGATCAACTTCATACATGAAGCCGAACATAAATTCAACTGTTTTGTGTTCACTGGTTGTAAGTCTCCGGCTTTTGGTACCTTTTACAAAACCACCACTTGAAATAACAATAGTTTCAAAATGACCTGCCAAATGTAGAATAGAGAGCATGGTGCTAATCTCTAACAATTACCTTATTTACAAAAGCTGTTGTGGGTACAATAATAATAGACCAACGTGCGGTAGACAGAAAAAAAGGTCAACACAAAATTTCTGTAATATAGAAGAAAGAATATATAGGTAAAATTGTGACTTCTGAGCGTTATCAATTATCCAATGAAGTTACTATATAATTATGGTCTTAAACCTACTGTTAAATAATTTAAACTGAACGGAATTTAATGGCTTGGTAAAAATAGTAATAAAATAAATACAAATTCCGATCGTATTTTACTGACACCTAATTTTCATAGACAGCGAAGAGTTATACAGTGTGTAAAAGCCAAACGGAATAAATTCATTATTTCGGTTACTGTACATTCTTATAAAAAAATCCCGAAACACGTCATATTTAAATTATAAATGCGATCCCTACTTTCATCCCCCTTCGAATGACTGGTACAACCCCCAATTTTTTAAAGGGGAAGTATAGGCTTGTGATATGTTGTTTGAAAGGTCTGTTCATTCTCTATTCAAAAATGTTATCGTTTTTAAGTTTATTGCAACAATTAAGATAGAGTAAAATAAAATCATGTGGTTACGGAAATTCGATATAAAATACTCAAAACTTATTACAATATTGTAATTAGTATACTCAAACCTTATTTCCCGTTTAGATCTTGAAGATAAGAAAGTAAGAAAAAACCATAGTAATGTGCTTTTTACATTGTATTCATTAAAAATACATTAAAGAGTCTCCGATGCAATGTTAGTTTGTTTAAAAGGCCTAAGAAAATTGTTTTGTAATTATAAGTTGTCATTTAAATTGTGAGTGTTATAATTTTAGTTTGAATTTCGTTAACTTCAATTCTGAAAAATGGTTAGATTAACGGAAATGCATAAAATAACAGTTATACAAATGATTGGTTACGGAGATAAAACCCGAACAGAACATGAAGTCACTCGCCTATGTTATGAGAAATTTTCTGATTTACCGCCTATATCCCAAGGAACAATTAGTAAAATAGAGAAGCAGTTTCGCGAGTTTGGTCATGTAAGGTAGATAAAAAAAGCAGCCAATGCACTGAGTGATGAAATCAAATTAGATGTGATGCTTGAATCTATGGAAAACCCACATACATCGGCTAGACAGGCATCCACTACATTTAATGTTAGCCATGCATCGATAGTTAACATATTAAAAGAAAATAAAATGCATCCCTATAAAATGATACCTACTCAGGAGCTCATGGAAGACGATTTTGATAGGAGAACTTATGTTTGTGAGCGAATGATGGACATGTTGGATAACAATATCATCCAATGAGAAGACGTTATGTTTTCTGATGAGTGCACTTTTTTACTTAACGGTCGTGCTAATCGGCACAATTGTCGCTAGTGGGCAACGACAAATTCTCACTGGATGAGAGAAGAACACACGCAATACCCTCAGAAGGTTAATGTTTGGACAGGGATTGTTGGAAACCATATCATTGGTCCGTTTTTCATTGAGGGTAATTTAAATGGCGATAATTATTTGGCATTACTTCAAAATGATGTCATTCCAACTTTGGCAAATTTAGATCCTGATCTAGAAAACCCTCATGTTTCAGTGAATACGATATGGTTTCAGCAGAATGGAGCACCACCACATTACCAACTCAATGTCCGGCAGTACCTCGATGCAATATTTCCCAAACGGTGGATAGGGAGGCGAGGATCGATAGAATGGCCAGCGCGCTCACCTGATATTACCTTATTAGATTTCTTTTTATGGGGATATGTGAAGAGCATTGTGTAAAAAACTAAACCTTTTGATTTAAATTACTTAAAAGAACAAATAACGCTTGTGATTAGGTCGATCACACCTGATATGTTAAATAATGTTAGAAGACAGTTTTATTTAAGATTAGGGTGTTGCCAAGAAGTTCACGGTGAACATTTTGAACATCTACTTCATTGTCATTCACAGTTCTTTTTAGTGTTTTGTATTTTATTACTTTTTGCATTACATTTTAGTTTTTTATTCTATTGGAGCGAATTTCGGTAACCACATGAACATTTTATTTTATTCTATCTTAATTGTTGCAATAAGCTTGAAAACGATAACATTTTTGAATATAGAATGAACAGACCTTTCAAACGACATATCACAAGCCTATACTTCCTCTTTAAAAAATTGGGGGTTGTACCTGTCATTCGAAGGGGATTCAAGGTAGGGAACGCATTTTCACGTTGAAAAATGTCAATTTATAATTTAAATTTGACGTGTTTCGGGATTTTCTATAAGAATGTAAAGTAACCGAAATAATGAATTTATTCCATTTGGCTTTTACACACTGTACAGTGTGATTTTGTAACTTGGAATAAATTCAGTCAAACAGGTACAGTTTCTCTTTTACTTCCACGTCGTCTTAAATGCGTGGGAGCATGGTAACGGGAACGGAAATTCCATTTTTTAAACTGGAACTTCGCTAAAAGTCTCCCAATAAGTAAAAAAGTCTGGACGCAGCAAGTGCGTTATGAAGGTGAATTTTCATAAAAATGTTTTTAATAGCAAATAGGTCTCATTAATGTAAGCAGGCATCAATTTGGTCGCCGATATAACCTATATAGTAGGAACAATGTACCATAGTTTATCAAAATATCTTGTTTGAAAATGTACAAAAATTTCCAGAAATAAACTTGAAACGTTTCCGAGAAAACTCGTTTCCTAGCTGACGAACTTTAGGTTAATAGCAAATTGCGTTATTGAATTTTAAACGTTTAATGAAAATTTGCTACCAAAACGCACTTACTGCGTCTCGATTTTTTTTTTACAAACGTTTTCCTGAAAACGGTAATGATCCCTACCCTTCTTACAGAAACGCAAAGGTTAGGCAACATTTTCAGGATAATGAATGGCCATAGTCGCGGAAATATACCGATGTTAAAGAAATAAAAAGTCTGGACGCAGCAAGTGCGTTATGGTAGCGAATTTTTTTTCAATATTTTTTATAGCAAATGTCTTTCTTTGATGAAAGCAGGCATTAAACTTGGTTGCCTATATAGTAGAAACAATGTACCATATTTCATCGAAATAACTTTATTGTGTGTGTGTTATAGAAGTGAATTTCCATAAAAATGTTTTTAATAGCAAATGCGAGCAGGCATCAATCTGATTACCGGTATAGCCTATGTAGTAGAAACAAATGTACAAAATTTTACAAAAGTATACAAAAACTTTCCGAAAATAAACTTAAACTACGTTAATAGAAAATTGAGTTATTGAAATTTGAAGGATTTAATGAAAATTCGGTAAATTTGCAGATTAGCTCCTGAACGCTTTTCAAAAAATTATTTTCAGAAACATTACTAGGACCCCACCTGGATGCACAAAGCACAAGAAAAATGTCTTGTTCCTACCCGCCAAGGAAGTTACGGCACCTGAGGGGATAGGGATGCTGTGCGGGGTAAGCAGGTTTTAGGGGAATATGGCTTCAAGATGTGAAAAAGACAGCTTTCAAGCTCGTTTTATTCGAATTTTCTGCTCATATTTGCTTTTTACTACCTACCCCTCCCAGCACCCCTACTCACTCCTGGTTCCGTGACTTCCTGGGGGGGTGTGAACAAGAAATTTTTCTTGGGTTTATGGATCCAGGGGGGGCTAGGCAGGTTTCTGAAAACAGTTTTTTGAAAAGCGTTCGGGACCTAAACTGCAAGTTTTCCGAAAATTCGCTACCAAAACGCACTTGCTGCGTCCAAATTTTTGTCTTGCAAACGCATCATATTTCGATAAAAAATGCAAAAACGCATTAACGAATTTGTTCTACGAAAATTAGCTAAAAAAATTTATACACTCCTACTCACTCCTGGTCCCGTAACTTTCTTGGGGGGTGTGAACAAGAAATTTTTCTTGGGGTTTGTGTATCCAGGGGGGTCCTAGGCAGGTTTATGAAAACAGTTTTTTGAGAAGCGTTCGGGAGCTAAACTGCAAATTTACCGAAAATTCGCTGCCAAAACGCACATACTGCGTCCAGATTTTTTTCTTACAAACGCATTATATTTCGATAAAAAATGCAAAAACGCATTAACGAATTTGTTCTACGAAAATTAGCTAAAAAAAATTATAGACCATTAAACCATAAACTTCACCAAACCTACAGCGTAAGCATCAACTTAAGTAAACCGACAGTCAAAGCATCAGAGAAAGGGTCTATTTGAAATGAATTTTCTGTAAATATTTTAGTAAAATGAAGGGCAATGACGGTTGAATCTGAAACTTAAGGGTTTGCAGAACATTCTTCTTGCAACACTTTCTTTTCAAAATCCGTATTTGTTTCACGTTCTTTGCCTAAACATTGCCAATTTTGACGTTTAAAATTGCGAGTTTGACCTTTTGAGGAAAACTCCAAAATTTGTTTTTTAACTGCCCATAACTTCTTTGGCTTTTAAGGTTAAGACCTAAATTTTGGTACAAAGTTCATTCTTTATAATACAAACACGCGAACCAAATTTTGTTGCCCTTACTTTGTTATTTCTGGAGATACGAATTTTTTTATAAAGAAAACACAAAATTTTCCGGGAAAACCTAGTCCGATTTTCCTGGCTAACGAACTTATCCAAGCCACTTGCAAAAAGAAGGTACTCACCAAATTTGATCAAGATTCCATTATATTTTGAATTATCGGTCGGATATATATATATATATATATATATATATATATATATATATATATATATATATATATATATATATATATATATATATATATATATATATATATATATATAACACAGATCTCCTCATTAACGATTTTTTTTTAATTCGCTAAAAGAGAGAAAAGAAAGTATAGGAGAAGTATATTTGGCAAATCGAAAGATCTAAAATCACTAAACAAGCTATCGCCAATATAAAGTGTATTTTTATGACCTACTGAGATCTATTTTATTTAAAACAGGGTATTAAATTGTTATCGCACTGGCATTTGACGAAAGTGCTTACATTTGCTATTTTTATTTTCAAAGAGTGATTTCTTTAAAGTTTCTATTAGATAATGTGTATAGTTGAAAAACTTATGTAATTAGGTATATGTCTCTTGTTCTAGCTACGAATTCTATCTTCACCATTACTAATTGCCTCGAAGTTATAAAAATAACAGTACATTAATGTTTCTGCTCAACAACAATGGTCGTTTTTTCCTGCCCGATCCAATACGAGTTTATTATCGGCAAGAAGTACCGAGAAATGTTATTTTTATAGTAATTGGCCTTACTACTGACAATTACTGGACGCTTTTGTTGCACGTGAATCATATTTCTTTATAGCGTTAAATTGTGTAATTTAGAAATAATTGTGGCCAACTCAAATTCCCTGAAAACTACAAAACACTAAAGTGAAACCACTCTCGCTTGAACATTATTATTGTATTCTTTCTGCACCGATCAAATGTAGACATCAAAAGTAAATGAGGTAGAAGATACCAAGTACATAAATCTGAACTGCATTGTCCCAATTATCTTGCAAGACTATAAATATAAAAGCCATAAAAAGAAAATAAGACTTCATGCATAAACATGAAGTCACTTTTAAGGTAAATTGGTAATTCTGGTCTTTAAATTATTCATCATATAACTCAATTAGTAGTTTTTGCCGTTTTTGTAGCTTGTAATTATGTCACTTGTGATTATTTCTTTTTTTCTTCGTCGTATTATGCATGAGAAACTTAAACGTTTACTGCTTACTTAGGCTACAGTCAATTATGAAAGTAATCTTTACTATTTTTATAACATTAGACATTCTTAGTTTTATCAAGGATGATTCATACTAGGCTTAAGAAAATAGTGCTGCAAATTGAATCATAACTTCCACATAGCTGTGATAATCTACTCTCATCAGAAAGACATTATTATCAAATATATTTAGGGTCCATGACTTGGATACAAAGAAAATATTCGTATTCCTGTACCCATAAACTTCTGAAACGTTATATTACTTGAGTTTTAACGAAAAAAATTGAATTTTCACCAAATCACCCCTCATTTATGACCTATCCCCTGAAGCGATCTTTACCCAAAAACAATTCGAAGCGTTCCTTTGTGGGGTGTTAACCCGATACCAAATCTGAAGATGAGATCGCAATTCGTTCGAAAGTTATTGCGCCTATTAACAGACAGACGTATAGACCGACAGACAGACCGACAGACTCACAGACAAAAAAAATTACTCTTCAGAATCAAATTTTCTATATGTTTTGAGAGTTTTTACGCCGTTTCAGCCAAAAGAATTTTCGAAATTTCTCTTACCGGTATTCCGCCCCCACACATTCCAACGTTAATTTAGAATACCAGATGTTTGATGAAATTAAAAGTTTACTAATAAATAAACCCTAAAACGTTATATTATTGGAGCTTTAACGAAAAATGTAAATTTTCACCAAATCATCCCCCATTTGTGCGCTACCCCCTGGAACGATTTTACACAAAAACAATTCGAACCGTTCGTTTGTCGGGTGCTAACTGTGTATCAAAGTTAAAGACGATATCTCAATTCTTTCTAAAGTTATCGTAGCTACAAACAGACAGACATACAGATCGCCAGACACAATGTTTTGACACTTTTACGACGTTTAAGCGAAAAGAAAAATCGAAATTTTTGCGGCCGATGCCATACTCCACATGTATTGACGATGAGGAAGTAAAAAATAGTAGTAAATTGAGGGAATTTTTCCAAAAACCAGACAGGTTCAAAAAAATCTGGACGCAGCAAGTGCGTTATGGTAGTGAATTTTCATTAAAATGTTTTTAATAGCAAATATGTCTCTTTAAAGCAAGCAGGCATCAATTTGGTCACCGGTATAACCTATATAGTAGAAACAATGTAACATATTTTATTAACTTATTGTTTGAAAATTTATTAAAATGTTCCCAAAATAAACTTAAAATGTTTTCGAGAAAACTGATTTCCTAGCCAACAAACCTTAGGCTAATAGCAAATTAAGGTATTGAATTTTGAAGCATTTAATGAAAATTCGCTACCAAGACTGCGTCTTGATTTTTTTTAAGAAACATGCATAATATTTCGATTAAAACACAATAATATAAGGGTGTTCGAAAGAAACATTGTAGGTACCACCAACGAGTTATGGGTCACCCTGTGGTTGTCAAAATAATTTTATAAGATGCAGCTCAAGACACTCTATAATTATTAACGTATACAATTTTTTCTCGTATCTTGTATAATAACAATTATATTGAGCTTTTCTCTAGAAATGCGTCATCCTGTACATATGTAAACAGATAAAAACTGAAAGTAAACCCGGATATGGTGACCTAGTTTGCTCCATTTGAGGAAATCTTTAAAAAATTTCTTCAAATAAGCGCGGCCTCCTAGAACATATATCAGGGGTCAGTTTCAATTTTTATATGTTTATATATATGAGTATATATAAATATATATATATATATATATATATATATATATATATATATATATATATATATATATATATATATATATATATATATATATATATATATATATATATATATATATATATATATATATATATATATATATATATATATATATATATATATATATATGTTTCTCACCGATAACTCGATAAATAATGAGCCGATTTTGATAAAATTTGGCGAGTACCTTCATCTTGTAAATCGCTTGGACAGGTTCGTTAGCCGGAAAAATATACCCAGTTTTTCCCGGAAAATCTTGCGTTTTCTTTCGCAAAATTTTTATATCTCCAAAAATAACAAAGTAACCAAATTTGGTACGGGATATATATCAAGAAAAGTAAATTACGTACCAAAATTTAGATCTGTAAGTTAAAAGACAAAAAAGTTATAGGCATTTCAGGAAAAAAATTGGCGTCTTCCTCAAAACGTCAAAGTCGCGATTGAAACGTCAAAATTGGCAACATTTAGGCGAAGAACCAGAAACTAATAGGGGCTATTTAGAGAAAAAATCACGAGAAGAATATTTTACAAACCCTGAAGTCTCCGTCAACCCTCATTGTCCTTCATTTTACGAAAATATTTTCAGAAAATTCATTTCAAATATACCTTTTCCCTGATGCTTTGGCAGTAGTTTTCGCTATAGAGTTTATCGTTTAATGGTATATAATTGTTAGCGAATTTTCGCAAAAAATCAATAAATTTCAATATCCCAAGCAACAAATTAAGGCACGTTAACCAGCACTCGGATCCAAGTAACCTAACTAAATTGTAATTTAGTAATATTTAACCAAAATGTTGGCTTGATTGTCATAATCACTATAAATTTAAAAATGTAGCTCCCAATTAGCCTATGTTTGACTATTAAAATTACTCCAAAGTCAGTAACTTACAAGTAACTAAATTGGTAAAAATTTAGTTCAATGTTACCTATAAATATCCTTAAATATAATTTTGAGTTTCAATTCCACAATTGGTCATTTTTATGTCGAAGTGTGCCCTAAATTGGACTGAAAACTGACTACTAAGTCCAAGTACCTAAAATACATATTTTAAGGTAATTTATTACCTAATACTAACTGGCAATACGTCTCTGTGGTATAATAAATTAGAAGTATTCTTATGAAGTCCTGATTACATATATATATATATATATATATATATATATATATATATATATATATATATATATATATATATACATATATATATATATATATATATATATATATATATATATATATATATATATATATATATATATATATATATATATATATATATATCAATCTAACTACAATACAACACAGAACGTATTTCGGACACTAAGTTAACCTAAAATGGCTGTCTGATTGGCCGTATAGTCATAATTACTGCAGAAGTGGTCTTCCAAGTCAAATTACCTACATCAAAGTTGAAAATACCGATAAAGTCTGATTTCCAATAAAAATGTCCTCAAAGTTCAAAGTGTACAGCAGTCAATTTGTGAATGTTGAAGGTGTTTCAGTTGATGAACTTAATTAATAAAACTTATATTCTTCAGTTACGTCAGCTACTACTATACCTATGGAAGAAAACCTGCTGATTTTAAATGAGCACGTGTACCCCTTCAATATAATACATCCCTTTTTATGCCCATGGAATGAAGCATTGGCAATACGGTCAGCTGTCATATTTTTATGTTTATTTACTTATTTTTGCTCTATTGATGTCGATAACATGTTATGGATAAAGGTCAAAAACGCTATATAATCATTCTTATATGTTTCTTATATATAAGTAATATATATATATATATATATATATATATATATATATATATATATATATATATATATATATATATATCGATACATGAAAATGTATGATTGCTAATAAATTTAAACTAAATTCGTTTACCATGTAGTTGATATTCCCGTAATAGAACAAAATGCCTTCAAAAATTTGGTTAGTTTGCCTTGTCATTAGGAATTGTAACTTATAGGTAAAAAAAATAGGGCAAAATTCACTTCCAGGTCAATAATGTTACAACGGTAGCCATATTAATCTATGCTTGTGGTATCCATCTTGATTATATTGAAAAACTAAAAACCATTTTTTGTTGAAACTAGTGTAATTAAATTTTAACTCGAAAAAAAACATAAAATAATGCTTGTGTACAATGACGATAGGATAGTTTTGTCTTGTTTACATCACCAATCCTCAAAATCAGAATTTCAAGAATTTTGAATAGTTTTTAATTTTAACTTTACTTTTTACAGAGGCGCTCGAATTATATCAAATTATCATAACCATGTTAACAGAAAAAAATAACCGCAGTGGTTTTTCCTTTTATACAGTGCGAATTATCATTGATTCAAATATTTAAAGTATCTTCTTTGATCATTCAACATGTTGTCATTTGTAAACAGAGATGGACATACGTAGTTGCTAATGTCTACTGTTAATACATACATAACCACATATCCCACAAAATAATGTCACATGCGCAGTTCTTTGTTAAGAATTTCACGGCACTTGCGCCCAGATGTCGAATTCAAGTAAAACGTTGGACGTGTTTACCAATAAATTACGTCCATTGGCCCAATATATAATGAAAATGCCCTAAATATAACTAAAACGCGTTGGTCGAAATGACTTGCTGGACCTATTATGGACCTATTATGGAGTTGCCTATTACTTTTAGTTTATTCCCCAGATTGGTAAAATACACTTAAATTTTACTTGAAAATGACCTGTGGTGATTTGGTCGCGGACCTATTGTTAGGGCGATTTTACGTCAATTTGACTTTAAATGTTGCTTGGGCAACGGGACTGGCGTTTTAAAATTGTTGGTTACATGTATACAGTCTCTGTGTATAACACGATATTTTTTTTTTTTATTTTTTTTTTTTATGTCAACAACACACCACGAGGGCATAGAGCCTAAATACTATCGTACCGTGGGTGTTGACAAGGAGGAAAGAGGCAGCTTGTTAATTCTGGACTTGAAGGTTTGGAGGTTCGGAGAAGAAGGAAAAACATGTGCCGGCAAGGAATTCCACAACTTGGAAGTCCTCGGGACAAAAGAGCGGGCATAACAAGATGTTCTATGTCTGGTGACCTGGACGTTAAAAGGGTGCATTCGCTCTGTTCCCCTGGTAGATCTGCTGGGGGCAGCAGGTGGGGGAATTATGGAGGAAAGCTCCTCTGAGCAGTGCCCGTGCAGATATCTATAAAAGAGAGAGAGGTCACCAACGGCACGTCGGTGGGCAAGGGATGGAAGCCTTTGGGTGAGGGTAGGGTCACCGATGAGACGTATAGCTCTCTTTTGAATGGAGTCCAGGATAGCGAGTGTAGAAGCGGCAGCTGCACCCCAGATGTGGGAGCAGTATTCGAGGTTTGGCCTTATTTGTGAAGTGTATAAGGTATAGAGATTAGTTGGTGAAAAGAATTTGCGAGCCCGGAAGAGGAAACCCAATTTCTTAGCAGCCGCTTCTGCAATTGATGTAACATGTTGGTGCCAATTAAGATTTCGATCCACAGTAATGCCAACAAGAGAAAAGGACTCATTACTTTGAATAACTTGGTTGTTCATTGTGATGGGTCTAGGGCTGCTGTATCTCTTGTGAGAAAGAAAGCAAGACTTAGTTTTGGTGGGGTTGAATTGTACAAGATTTCTACTTCCCCAGTCTAATATTTTTTGGAGGTCTACGGAGACAGAACCCTCCATGAGTCTGCGATCCTCATCTAATTGGGCTAAAGAGACAGGCTTAGAATATTGTATGTTTGAGTGGAGGGTGCTGTCGTCCGCGTAACTGTGAACTGGGTTGGATGTGCTAGAAAGGAGGTCATTGATGTGGAGAAGAAACAAAGTAGGGGCTAAAGCTGAACCTTGAGGAACTCCTGCATTAATTGGATACAGTTTAGAGGAATGGCCATCCACAACAACAGATATGCTCCTGTTGGAGAGGAAATTTGCTGTCCAGGTACAAAGTTTTGGTGGTAGGCCATAGGCCGGAAGTTTATTAAGCAGCGCTGCGTGCCAGACCTGGTCGAATGCTTTGGATATGTCTAGAGCAACAATCTGGGATTCACCGTGTTGTTCCATAGACTTGTTCCAAGAATGGGTGACAAAGGAAAGGAGGTCGGCAGTCGATCTGCGCTGACGGAATCCATACTGCCTGTCGTGGATTAGACTGTGTTTTTCAAGGAATTTTAGTAGTTCGGTGTTTATATACTTTTCCATCACTTTAGAGATGACTGAAAGGAGAGAAATAGGCCTGTAGTTGCTAGGAAGCGCTTTGGATCCTTTCTTGGGGATGGGTTGTACTCGAGCAGTTTTCCAGTTACTAGGGAATATGCCTTTATTGTAAGATATCTGAAACAGACGAGTCAGGACAGGAGCAAGTTCTGGTGCGCATTTTTTGAGAACAATTGCTGGGATCTCGTCAAGGCCAGAGGCTTTCCTGGTATTAAGAGAAGAGAGCATCTTTCGTACCTTTTTAGTTTGGAAAATGATATCAGTCATTTTATGCGCGACATTGGGGACTGTTGGTGGTTGAACATTTGGAGGTGGGTTGAGAGTAGAATTTCCGGCGAACAACGAAGCAAAAAGTTCAGCCTTGCCCAGGGCGGTAGAAACAATTTCATCACCTGAGACAAGAGGTGGGAACGTGCTCTTGCAGAAATTATTCCCAATAGACTTAGCAAGAGTCCAGAAGGGTTTGCCGCCGTTGGAGCTTGAGAGGACTTTGTTTTTGATGTGGTTATTAAACGAGTTTTTTGCCTCAGAAAGAATGCGGACATAGCGGTTTCTTGCGCCGTTGAATGCTTGACGATTTTCTTGACTGGGATTGTGTAGAAGCGTTTTGTGAGCTTTGACCTTTTCAAGTCTGGCCTTGTCACAGGATTTAGAGAACCAGGGCTTTTGAGTGGCTGAAGAGGTTTTCTGTGTACGTGGAATAAATAATTCCAAGCCAGCTTGGATAATTTCGGTGACGTTTTGTGAGATATCAGAGGGGTCAGGATGAGAGAAGCAGACAGACGCCCATGGAAATGAGGAAAAGTAATCCCGCATTTCGTCCCAGTTTGCGGAGTTGTAGTGCCAAACAATACGTGGGTGTGATGACTGTGTGACCTCGGGTTGCATTGCACAGGAAGCAGTGACCATGCCGTGGTCTGAGCGACCAAGGGGGGCGGTGACTGATATCTTATAGCATTCAGGATTTGTAGTAAGAAGGAGATCCAAGGGATTTGAGCTGTGTGTTGGGATACGAGGAAAGTAAGTAGGTTGCTGTACCATATTGGCCAAAGAATTGCTGACTGCAAAGGCCTCCGCTGCTCTCCCTTGTGGATCGGTTTTTGAAGATCCTAGCCATTCCTTATTATGGACATTGAAGTCGCCTAGAATAGTGACCTCGGAGGAAGGATATTCAGAAATCAGATAGTCGGTTTTTTCAGAAAGGTAGTCAAAGAGCTGGACACAGTTGTTGTCAGAAGGTGACCGGTAAATGCAACAGATGAATTTAGTTGCAGCCCTGAGAGAGAGAGTTTTATCCATAGTATGTCTTTTCTTCCAGCTTCTAAATTGGGAAGTCTGGTGCAGGGTAGATTGCTACGGACGTATGCGCACACGCCTCCATGCAATCTAAAGGCAGTAAGGAGCTCATACCCCGGGAAATTAAGGTGATTAGTGGCTGTTTTGGCACTGATTTGGGTTTCGGTGAGGAAGAGGAGTTGGGGCCTGTTAGCCTCGAGGAAATGGTGGACGGAGTTCAGGTTAGAATTGAGGCCACATATATTCGAAAAGGATATGTTAAATCTTGATGTTGGCGCCCCCTGTACACCCCTCTCCCGGAGATCCGAATGGAGGGGTATTTTGCCTCCGGAATATTTTATACAAGGAGGAGCCATCATCATTTTTGCTTATAAGGGAAACCGACTCATACACCAGAACCGGAAACGTCCGTTGGGATTTCACCGGCCCCTTGATGTATGGGGTGGTACCTCCTCGGGCGTGAAAAAATCCTTTACTATTACATAAAGGAAAATTCCACTACCACCTGCTATGGATTGGATTGGATCAATGTCTACCCCTTTAAAAATAAGATTAATAAAGGGACTATCAATTGTCCAGTAGTTATGATTTTCGACATAGTAGGAGGATACAAAACATTTTCATCATTTTGCATCCATGCCTATTGTCGGCATATGTGTTTATCAGAGCTATGAAGGCAACATAGTACTCAGTTATGCACTGAGACTTGAGATCTCACGATGTTCTATAAGAAAAAAAATAATTAAATCGCCAATTTAAGATTCTCATAGGATGATTTTTCAAAATTTCCGATTCTAATATCAGTATAGCCTTTTAAACGCAAGGCCTACAAAAATCTACTACTTGCATTACCAGGCATAATATGCAGATACCCTCCTGGACCAAATCGCTCTGCAGTATCCAACAATGGAATATGAATGAGGGTGTATTGTGGTAGAAGCGAACAGAGAATAGAGAATGTAACTGATTATTGTGCTCTTCACGCCGTCACAGGGTCGTCCTATGCTTTGCAGATTACATAGAGACCAGAGACACATGGCAAGTGTCTACAGCAAGTTCCATGCACTTACCTTTCAGAGGGTGTTCACTTAGAAGGTGCAAGATAAATGTGGGAACGCTGGAGAGGACACACCCTCTAATTTGGATCGTGAATGCTTTAGACTTTTAGTCTGGGATACGATAAACGTGATTTACTACAAGGAGTATAACATTCTTGGTACATGAATGAAATAAGTTCGGGACCCAGCAAGTGCATTATAGTAGTGAATTTTCATGAAAATTGTACACTTTAAGTAAATGTACAAAAATTTTCCATAAATAAACTTGAAATGTTTCCAAAAAAATTGGTTTCCCGGCCAACGAACTAAGGTTCCTATAAGAGGTTAATAAAAAATTGAGCTATTAAAATTTGAAGCACTTAATGAAAATTTGCTACCATAACGCACTTGCTGCGTCCAGAATTTCTTTTCTTACCAACATGCCTTATATTTTGATGGAAACTGCAAAAATGCAATAATATAAGGCGTGTTTGATAAAAAGAAAAGAACATTTGTATCACCAACGACTTATGGGCCATCCTGTAATTATAGAAATATTTTTTAAATGGAGCTCAAGATACCTATAATTAGCGTATACAATTTTTTTTCGTATCTTGTTTAATAACGCCTATTGGTTTCCTAGCCAACGAACAGTAGGTTAATAGCAAATTGAGTTATTGAAATATGAAGCATTTAATGAAAATTTGCTACCAAACGAATCTACTCCGTCTCGATTTTTTTCATATCTCGATGAAAAATGCAAAAATGCAATAAAATAAGGGATGTTAGAAAAAGAAAATTGTAGGTATCATCAATGCGTTATAGGCCACTTGTAATTTTCAAAATAAGTTTATAAGATGCAGCTCAGGACACCCTATAGTTAACGTATACAATTTTTTCTCGTATCTTGTATAATAACAATTATATCGAGCTTTGCCGTAGAAATGCCTCACCCTGTATATATGTAAACATATTAAAACTGAAACTAAACCCGTATATAGAATCTAGGGCGCCTAGGCTGCATCCATTTAAAGAAACCTTTTTAAAATTCAAAAGTCGCTGTCTCCTCAAGAACGAATTTTTTCTACGAAAATTAGCTAAAAATTATAGACCGTTAAGCGATAAACTTAACTAAAGCTACTACCAAGGCAGCGGAGAACGGGTCTATTTGAAACGAATTTTATGGAAATATTTATTAAAATGAAATACAATGGCGGTTCAAGTTGAAACTTAAGGGTTTGTAAAACACTATTCTTGTGACATTTTCTTCACATAACCAGTATTCGTTTCAGGTTCTTTGCCTAAATGTTGCCCATTTTGACGTTTCAAATCGCCACTTTGACGTTATAGAGGAAAACCCTTTTTTTTCTTTAAATGCCTATAAATTGGTTGCCTTTTAACTTACAGACCTAAATTTCGGTACATAGTTCACGTTTTATAATAAAAAACACGCGCACCAGATTTGGTTGCACTTGCTTTGTTATTTCAGGAAATTTTACGAAAGAAAACACAAAATTTTCCGGAAAAACTTGGGCTGATTTTCCTGGCTAACGAACTTATCCAAGCCACTTGCAAAAGGAAGGTACTTACCAAATTTTATCAAAATCGGTCCATTATTTTTTAAGTCGGAATGTCCTCATTAGTGAATTTTTTAAAGAATATTCACTAAAAAGGGTGAAAAGTGTTTGAAAGTTGAAGGAGAACATTTCGAACAATATCTGACGCATGATAGGCGATAAATTAGTTGAAATTTAATTGTTAATATTTGTTTTTGTATGTTTTTTTTTTTTTTTTTTTTTTTTTTTTTTATGTCAACAACACACCACGAGGGCTTACAGCCTAAATACTATCGTACCGTGGGTGTTGACAAGGAGGAAAGAGGTAGCTTGTTAATTCTGGACTTGAAGGTTTGGAGGTTCGGAGGAGAAGGAAAAACATGTGCCGGCAAGGAATTCCACAACTTGGAAGTCCTCGGGACAAAAGAGCGGGCATAACAAGATGTTCTATGTCTGGTGACCTGGACATTAAAAGGGTGTATTCGCTCTGTTCCCCTGGTAGATCTGCTGGGGGCAGCAGATGGGGGAATTATGGAGGAAAGCTCCTCTGAGCAGTGTCCGTGCAGATATCTATAAAAGAGAGAGAGGTCACCAACGGCACGTCGGTGGGCAAGGGATGGAAGCCTTTGGGTGAGGGTAGAGTCACCGATGAGACGTATAGCTCTCTTTTGAATGGAGTCCAGGATAGCGAGTGTAGAAGCGGCAGCTGCACCCCAGATGTGGGAGCAGTATTCGAGGTTTGGCCTTATTTGTGAAGTGTATAAGGTATAGAGATTAGTTGGTGAAAAGTATTTGCGAGCCCGGAAGAGGAAACCCAATTTCTTAGCAGCCGCTTCTGCAATTGATGTAACATGTTGGTGCCAATTAAGATTTCGATCCACAGAAATGCCAACAAGAGAAAAAGACTCATTACTTTGAATAACTTGGTTGTTCATTGTGATGGGTCTAGGGCTGCTGTATCTCTTGTGAGAAAGAAAGCAAGACTTAGTTTTGGTGGGGTTGAATTGTACAAGATTTCTACTTCCCCAGTCTAATATTTTTTGGAGATCCATGGAGACAGAACCCTCCATGAGTCTGCGTCTGTTAACCTAATAAATCATAATTCCGTAACCGAACGATGTTTTGCGCAACTAGTTAGTTTATATATTTTTTAAACTGCATCACCCCACTTCAAAATCCAAAGTTAACCCCTTGGAGGGTAAATGTCAACAATAAGTTTAAATATATTGCCCCTCCCCCTTTAACAAAATTTCACAAAAGGAAATAAAGCTTTTTCGAGATATCCCCTTGTAACCCTTTAAAAAACTCACCTTGTATATGTATCAACAGTGTGCAGGGAGCGATTTTTGTTCGTCCTACACATACTCGATACTTTTATGGTGGCGACGTCTTTCATGCAAGGGTTTTTGTTAAGCAGTAAATAAAAATAATAACACAAACATCATTAATAAAACATAAACCAAACTCATCTACAGAAATCATGAAAACAACACGTCAGATTTTATTCTGGATATCAAGGAAAATGTAAATTCAATGTCTTACTTTAATACTGTATCTCTTTTAGTGTTGAAAGTTTGACAGGTGAGTTAAGTCAAATCGCAATATTTGGATGCCAAAAATCTACTGCTGCTTTGTGTATTAGTATTTTTGGACCAATCTGTATAATGCTTCTGAAAAGTATCCTTTCTTCTATTATTTTAAGTGCTAGCACAGTTTTTCTAGTTCGTTGTTATTGTCGAAACCAGAACTGATCTCCATCAAGGTAATTCTCCATTTTGTCTCTACTCTTTTTCGCTTTGATTACTATAATCTTCACCACATGACCCTGTTTACTTATTGTCCTGTGTTGGTTGTATTTGCGTGTGTTAACCATTTCTGAAACACCTATACATTTAGTCTTGATAAATTCACTAGGCAGCTCGCCCGATTTATAACATTTCGCAATCAGTTAATAAATTCTTTTATTTCTTTTTCGGCAGAATTTTTCAAAAGTTTGCCTATTAGCTTGTTTAGCGCCGCAAGACCCTAAACGTGTTAATTCGTCTACACCAGCAGTTTTTCCTAATATTGAGCTTATAAAGGGGATTTTCAAATTCTTGTCTTGAAATAGACGGGCACAGATAATCTGGGTTTATCGTCTCCATTTAATCTTCTTCACAACTAATGTTCACTTTGTGGTCCTTCTTACTACAAATCCTGTTTGCTATAAGATATCAGTCACCGCCCCCCTGGGTCGCTCAGACCACGGCACGGTCACTGCTTCCTGCGTAATGCCACCCGAGGTCACACAGTCATCACACCCACGTATCGTTTGGCATTACAACTCTGCGAACTGGGACGAAATGCGAGATTACTTTTCCCCATTTCCATGGGCGTCTGACTGCTTCTCTGATCCTGGCCCCACTGATATCTCACAAAACGTCACCGAAATTATCCAAGCTGGCATGGAATTATTTATTCCACGTACACAGAAAACCTTTGCAGCCGCTCAATAGCTCTGGTTCTCTAAATCCTGTGACAAGGCCAGACGTGAAAAGGTCAAAGCTCACAAAAAGCTTCTACACAATCCCAGTCAAGAAAACCGTCAAACATTTAACGAGGCAAGAAACCGCTATGTCCGCATTCTTTCTGAGGCAAAAAACTCGTTAAATAACCACATCAAAAACAAAGTCCTCTTAAGCTCCAGCGGCAGCAAACCCTTCTGGACTCTTGCTAAATCTATTGGGAATAATTTCTGTAAGAGCACGTTCCCACCTCTTGTTTCAGGGGATAAAATTGTTTCTACCGCCCTGGGCAAGGCTGAACTTTTTGCCTCGTTGTTCGCCGGCAATTCTACTCTCAACCCACCTCCAAATGTTCAACCATCAACAACCCCCAATGTCGCTCATAAAATGACGGATATCATTTTCAAAACTAAAAATGTACGAAAGATGCTCTCTTCTCTTAATACCAGGAAAGCCCCTGGCCTTGACGAGATCCCAGCAATTGTTCTCAAAAAATGCGCACCAGAACTTGCTCATATCCTGACTCGTCTGTTTCAGACATCTTACAATAGAGGCATATTCCCTAGTAACTGGAAAACTGCTCGAGTAGAACCCGTCCCCAAGAAAGGATCTAAAGCGCTTCCTAGCAACTACAGGCCCATTTATCTCCTTTCAGTCGTCTATAAAGTGATGGAAAAGTATATAAACACCGAATTACTAAAATTTCTTGACAAACACAGTCTAATCCACGACAGGAAGTATGGATTCCGTCAGCGCAGATTAACTGCCGACCTCTTTTCCCTTGTCACCCGTTCTTGGAACAAGTCTATGGAACTACACGGTGAATCCCAGATTGTCGCTCTAGACATATCCAAAGCATTCGACCAGGTTTGGCACGCAGCGCTGCTTAATAAACTACCGGCCTATAGCATACCACCAAAACTCTGTACGTGGACAGCAAATTTCCCCTCCAACCGGAGCATTCCTGTAGTCGTGGATGGCCATTCCTCTGAACTGTATCCAATTAATGCAGGAGTTCCTCAAGGTTCAGCTTTAGGCCCTACTTTGTTTCTTCTCCACATCAATGACCTCCTCTCTAGCACATCCAACCCAGTTCAGTTACGCGGACGACAGCACCCTCCTTCTATCTCCGTGGATCTCCAAAAAATATTAGACTGGGGAAGTAGAAATCTTGTACAATTCAACCCCACCAAATCACAGTCTTGCTTTCTTTCTCATAAGAGATACACCAGCCCTAGACCCATTACAATAAACAACCAGGTTATTCAAAGTAATGAGTCCTTTTCACTTGTTGGCATTTCTGTGGATCGAAATCTCAATTGTCACCAACATGTCACATCAATTGCAGAAGTGGGTGCTAAGAAATTAGGATTCCTCTTCCGGACTTGTAAATACTTTTCACAAGCTAATCTCTATACCTTATATACTTCACAAATAAGAGCAAACCTCGAATACTGCTCCCACATCTGGGGTGCTGCTGCCGCTTCTGCATTCGCTATCCCGGACTCCATTCAGAAGAGAGCTATACGTCTCATCGGTGACCCTACCCTCACCTAAAGCTGCCATCCCTTGCCCACCGACGTGCCGTTGGTGACCTCTCTCTCTCTCTCTCTTTTCTAGTTATCTGCACGGGCAATGCTCAAAAGAGCTTTCTTCCATAGTTCCCTCACCTACTGCCCCCAATAGATCTACCAGGGGAACAGAGCGAATGCACCTTGCACTGCCCAGGTCACCAGACATAGAACATCTTGTTATGCCCGCTCTTTTGTGCCGAGGACTTCCATGTTGTGGAATTCCTTGCCGGCACATGTTTTTCCTTCTCCCCCGAACCTCCAAACCTTCCAGCCCAGAATTAACAAGTTGCCTCTTTCCTCCTTGTCGACACCCACGGTACGATAGTATTTAGGATGTAAGCCCTCGTGGTGTGTTGTGGAAATAAAAAAATAAAAAAACAACGTTTGAATATATATTTCCAGTGTTTAGTAATGTCTCCTGTTTCTAATAATTTTATAGAGAAAAAAATAAGGATTTAAAATCTATTAAATACAGCTCTGATATTCTTGCCTTTCTTCTTCACTGAAATGGCCTAGAAAAGACCCTAGGAAATGTCCGCGTGGCAAACTGAACTAATGTTAAGCTTTTGAGTGCTTGAGTGTGCTTGTGTCTTGGGCTTGGTTGTTCTCCTCCCACATGCTATTGTAAGGGCCAGTTCATCAGAAGAAACATTTAAACCTGTACCACGCTGGGAGATCCAGTGGTTCTCAACCAATTTATTAAATGCCAAGAGCGCAGATAAGAAAATATACCTAAATTATAAATACATTTTACACACACATACGCGCGCGCACACACACGCGCACACACACACACACACACACACACACACACACACACACACACACACACACAGTACATACATGGTGGCGCATTTCTGAGGTAAAGCTCAATATTAATGTTATTATTCACAATACAAAAAAATGTAATTACAAAAATTATAGAGAATCACAGGCTGCACGTTCTAAAATTATTTGTGATTATACAGCATGTCCCATATTTGCAAGACAAAGCAAACATACTTTTTTTAATGAAACATATTTTACTTAATTTGTGGAGTTCTTTTTTAATTATGAGTCTAATTTTTATAAAACTACATTTTGAACTAGAGTGCTTTGTTTTAAAGGTATTTTGAATTTTATAAAACAAAATTTAAAATTCAATTGCAGCTTGTAAATGTCGTTATTTTACCGATTACTAAACTTAGAGACTCCAATTTGGCATGTTGTTCATCCATAGATAACATCACATTGTTGTAATATAAACGATGTGTTTACTTATACAGGATGTTCCTAAATAGCGATTAAAATTAGGCACATCCTAAGTCCTAAAACTCATTTTTTTCAAATGGAACACCCTGTATTTTATGTTGTGAAAAGCAATGCCTCATCTTTAGCTTCAACTTTTGTTAAGTACTCAATATGTGAAAAACTGCTAGTTTTTATATTATTTACATTTATATTCACATACCATGATGTATAAGAGCAATACGAGGTAAAATAGTAGGCCATAGAGAAATGACAGATTCCACATTGTTAATTAATCACTGTCAGTTTAGTGTTAAGTCAGTAGCTGCTAGTAGGGTTTTACTAAAAAGCCAAAATTCATTTTTCTTTAGAGGAATTAACCGATATGCTTTGCGTGTTGGGAGAATGTTTAAGAAATTGTCTATTAGCCAATAGAGTGTATCACTAGAAGTTTCCTGAACGAAGGCAACCCACTAAGACAACGTTTAAGAGACTAATGGAGCGGGTTAATAGAACTCGTTCTGTTTAGTACGAAAAAACCAAAACAATTACCACTGATGACAATGAATTGATGTGTTGCTCACCAGCTATGACGATCCTCATCTTGGCACCCGAGAGATAACAAGCCGTCAGAACATGAGTCGTAGGGCGGTACAGGGGATAGTACACAAATACAACATGCATCCATATCATATTCAGCTACACCAAGAGCTCACTAAAAAATACGCGTGTTTGTATTATAAATAGTTACCTACGTACCAAAACTTAGGTCTGTAGGTTAAAAGACAAAAAAGCTATAGGCATTTAAAGAAAAAAATGGGGTTTTCCTCAAAACGTCAAAGTAGCGATTTGAAACGTCAAGATTCGCAATATTTGGGCAAAGAACATGAAACGAATACGTATTCTGTAAAGAAAATGTCGAAAGAAGAGTGTTCTGCAAACCCTTAAGTTTCGGATTCAATCATCATTTTCCTTCATTTTACTAAAATATTTACAGAAAATTCATTTCAAATAGACCCCTTCTCTGATGCTTTGGCTGTAGGTTTAGTTAAGTTGGTGCTTTGGCTGTAGGTTTAATACAGTTGATGCTTTGGCTGTAGGTTTAGCTAAGTTTATGGTTTAACGGTCTATAACTTTTAGCTAATTTTTCTAGAAAAAATTCTTTCTATAAAATTTCTTTTAACAGAATTTCTTTAAATGAGAGCAAACTGGGCCCCCTAGAATCCATATCCGGGTTTACTTTCACTTTTTATATGTTTGCATATATACAAGGTGACTCATTTTTACGGTGATGCTCAATGTAATTGTTATTATACAAGATACGATAAAAAGTTGTATATGTTAATTATATGGTGTATCAAGCAGCATCTTATAAAAATATTTTGACAATCACAGGTTGGTCCATAAGTCGTTGGTGATCCCTATAATTGTTTTTTCGAACACCCTTATATTATTGCATTTTTGCATTTTATCGAAATATGATGCATGTTTGTAAGAAATGAGATCGAGACTCAGTATCTGCGTTCTGGTAGTGAATGTTCATTAAATCCTTCAAATTTCAATAACTCAATTTGCTATTAACCAAAGGTTCGTTGGCTAGGAAACCAGTTTTCTGGGAAACATTTAAAGTTTATTTGCGGAAAATTTTTGTACATTTTCAAACAATAAGTAATTTTGATAAAATATGGTACATTGTTTCTACTATATAGGTTATACCGGTAATCAGATTGATGCCTGCTGACATTAGAGAGACATATTTGCTATTAAAAACATTTTTATGAAAATTCACTTCTATAACGCACTTGCTGCGTCCAGACCTTTTATAAATAACTTGTGGAAAATCGGGCCAACTTGATGAAGTGTGAATCTACAATGAAATGGCTATGATGGTGAGGTTTATTTGTTTTTGCAAGACTTTTTCAACAATTTACGTAACAAACAAAAATATATTCAATGTTTTGAAAAGCACACATCATCTAATTTCCTTAAAGCTAGTTTGGAATAAGAGAGTACTTTACGGGACCGGGAATTGAGTCAAATAAATTTGTAAGCCCGATCTAGGTTCAAACTGTACCACAAATTGTGTCTATCGCTGCATATTAACTATAAAAACACAGTCACACCTTTATTATTATTGTTTCGACAAATAACGCTACAAATGGATATGCCGGATAATGGAACATGAATTACAATAGGAATTAATGTACATTCAAAATTAACATCGCCAGGTTTGGACAATGCGTAACCGCAGATCTACGTTGACATGTTGCCCGACAATGGCAACGCTAGTGTTGTTGATCTTTGTCTTTATTATTTCCATTGTTTTACATGCTGCTTACATAAAACAATTCATCGAATTCATCTACACGATAATAAGATCTGTTTTTGGTACTTCCAAGTATGCGAGTGTTACGTCAGCCATAGTTAATGGAAGATAACGAGGCGAGCTCTTTTATCAACAAGACCTTACTAGAATAACAAATGAGTATGAAGAATGCTTGTCTGAAAGACTCGACATATATTATTTCTTTAGATGCAAATAATTGTGTCACACATGTTTTTAATGTTAACTGATATCAAGACAATTCGCAGATGTTTTACAATAGAAAAACTCTGTTTTTATATTTTATGTAGGTATACTTCTTTAAATGGGGGCATATTAGAAACCCATGTTTAGTGTCCGTTGAAATTTCTATATGTATATAGCTTTGTGAATGTGCCAAATGTTCTGGGTTTATGTGTTCCAGTGTAAATTGTGTAGCAAGTACAGGTGGCTCAAATTCGAGCCTCATCATTGGGATCTCAGAAACCGTAAGAGATACAACGTTAATAATTATGGCAAAGTTGCGTAATTTGATGCTCAGCAAAATGCAGTTTAGAAAATTAGAAAATTCCAAATACTTCCGGTGATAATCGGAAAAAACCGAAAACTCAAAATCTGTTTTATTTTTTTCTGGCGTTATTTGAAAAGATATAACAAAATGAATGACACTTCATCAAGGTCACTTTTCCTCCCCTACAGGATGGCATTTTCAAATTCGAAATCCGATGTTTCGTCTTTTAGAAACCATCATCAAATCAACTTTTTCAAATACGGCCCTGAATTTTTTATTTCATATTTTGTTACCTTTGGACTACCTCAAAACAATGCCTTATCACAACTTTTGAATTTCCAACGTTTTGATAACAAAAAATGACATTTTCCGTCTTGTAAATATTTAATAAGATTCAAGTATTTTAAGTTCAATAAAATGCAATGCAATGACATGTCTGTTCGTTCATCTCGGCGGCTTTGATATTCAGAAATATCAAGTCCTCGCTTGTCATAATATGACAATATATTTTTTGATAATTTAACTTTCAAAATAAACATTAAGAGAGCAAAAATGGTGTTTTACAATTTCGAGAAACGTGATATGCTTCGGATTTATTATAGTAATAATAGAAACTCTCACATTTCATGTGAACGGTATTTAGAGCAATACCCCGAGCGTCCACAACCCCATTATTCATATTTTAACTATTTGGACAGAAATTTAGGTCTCGTTGGTAGTTTTGGTAAACCTAGAAATTCGTACGGCCAACGAATGGAAGATGAAGAAGCTGTTTTAAATGCTGTAAGTATCGTTATAAAATGATGCTATACAATTTTTTATTACTATAATATTTTGCGATTAACATGTCAAAGATATTTCATCAAAACGTTTTGTTAAAGGTTACAGAAAATCCTCGTGATTCAATACAGCAATTTGCTTTGGAACTGAATATGCCTAGAAGCCGAATTCAGAGGGTTATCAAAAAACATAGGTATCTTCCCTATAAACTTCATGTTTGCCAAGAATTAAGACCAGGACACAGGGGCAGAAGGCTTGAGTTCTGCAATTGACTTGATGGAAAAATGCCACAAGTTGATGATTTCTTAAATAAAATCATCTGGACAGATGAAAGTAATTTTTCCACAAGCGGTTTTTAATAAATAAATAAATTTTAATAGTAAATAAAACAATGAGCATTATTATGCAGTAGAAAATCCGTACCAAAATCGGCAAGTTCGAAGACAGGGACGAAAATCATTCAATGTTTGGGTTGGAATGTATCGAACCAAAATCTTAGGGCCAATTATTTATGATGGAAACTTAAATACTGAACGGTATCTTAATTTAATCCATAATTATTTATTCGATGCGCTTTAAGATAAACCGTTGAATATGCTGCGGCAGCTGTGGTGGCAACAGGATGGTGCACCACCCCATAATGGAAGGGCAGTAACCGAGTTTCTTAATGAAATATTTCCAGAAGTCCTGATTTGTCTCCGCTGGATTATTTTTTATGGTCATTCTTGAAAAATCGCTTATTCAAGGATACTTTTCCAAATGATATTAACATTTTGCGCCAAAAGTTAGTGTTAGAATTCACAACTCTACGAGAAAGAGGAAGAATAATCCACCGGGCTGTTACGAACAATCTGCGAAGAGGTATGCAAAAATGCATAGAACTCCAAGAGGGCTTATTCGAGCATTTGCTTTAGGTTTTTTAATTTGTCCATTTTAAAAGTTAAGTAAGCATGAAATATTTTCAAAAAATACTGAAAATGTCATTTTTTGTTATCAAAATGTTTAAAAACCAAAAAGTGACGAGGCATCGTTTTTAGGTAGTACAAGAGAAACAAAATATGAAATAAAAAATCCAGGGCCGTATTTGAAAAATTGAGTTGATGGTGTCTGAAAGACGAAACATCGGAATTCAAATTTGAAAATGCCATCTTGTAGGAGAGAAAAAGTGACCTTGATCAAATGTGATTTTGTTATATCTTTTCAAATAACGCCATAAAAAAATAAAACAGATTTTATGAGTTTTCGGCTTTTTCCGATTATCACCGGAAGTATTCGGAATGTTCTAATTTTCTAAATTGCATTTTGCTGAGCATCAAATCACGCAACTTTGTCATAATTTAACCGACGTTGTATCTCTTACGGTTTCTGAGATACCAATGATGAGGCTCGAATTTGAGCCACCCTGTACAGGCACAAGTATTATACTTATTTATATCTACACAGCTTAATAATTATCAAAGAAATAGAATATATATATATATATATATATATATATATATATATATATATATATATATATATATATATATATATATATATATATATATATATATATATATACAGGCTGTCCCACGTAAGGCGTGCATTAGAAGATTTAGAATTAATATTGGGATTTGGCATCTGAAAATTTGCAACGGGAAGTTGCCAACAACTTTCTTTCTTTATTAATTTTAACGGAATACCCTATATGCTATTGCATATTCGGAATAAAATGCAATTCTGAGGAAAATGTTATGCCACTTGCCCATACTGGTGTAAGCTGTGCTCAAGATATTCGATTTTCCATTGTTTTTTCGTCATAAAGTAGCAAATCTTTGAAATGGCAATTCTCAGGCATCAAGTATGTCATGGTTCTGAAACTTTGCGCAACTGTAGTCCTAGTGGCCAGAATTCTTCCTATTGTGAAAAAAATTACAAAAAAATACAGGGTGCTGTTTAACGAAGTTCAAATATCAATCATTTCAAACACGAAAAAGTATTTTTTCCAAATTGAACACCCTGTACATTTTCATCGCACATCCTTCGAAATAATATTCTGTTTCGATCTGTATCAGCATTCCTTATACCTATCTCGGATGATTCCCGAGTTATGATGGGAAATATGTGAATTTTGTATTATCCGAGATAATACGCTTTTCTTTTCTTTGTACTGATAATAATAATAATAATAATAATAATAATAATAATAATAATAATAATTATAATAATAATAATAATAATAATAATAATAATAATAATAATAATAATAATAATAATAATAATAATAATAATAATAATAGTAATAATAATAATCACAATAATAATAATAATAATAATAATAACTCGTACCTATACAACGGTATCGGGGGATGTTAGTAGATACCACTAGTAAGCTTTGGGTATAGGACAAAGAGAACCCAGAATTTTTCATGTAGGTATTCCATTCATATCCTGGACGAGAAGAATGTTAAACTTGTATTAGGTTTTATTGTAGTGAGCTATAGTATCGTGTGTTTGTCCGTGTGTGTGTGTGTGTGTGTGTGTGTGCGTGTGTGTATTTTTTTTAACTGTGGGGCATTAATGTCGCTCTTTAGATGAATTGAATAACCATCAAGACGTATTTTTTCCATTTTTTTTTCATTTCTGTACAGCTGCCGTAGAATGTGCTGGAGCGTCATCTAACTGGTATCAGAATTCTGCATCGGGCAAACCAGTCAAGATACCAGCAACAATTTCACGAAGTATTTTAAGATAACTTTCTAAAGTCAACATCTCCTCGTAGATGGAAAAAAAACTCTTCCATTTCCAATAACAGCGAAAACATTGAAACTGCATTCATACTGGAAATGCTCTTCACGCATAAAGTGAGGATTTTCATCTGGCCAGAAATGACATCGCTTCCGATTGATGATACCTTTGCTTGTGAATTTTGATTCATCCGTCCATAAGATCCTATCTATCATACATGGGTTTTCCGGTATCCGTACCATCAACCACTAACAAAATGCAACCCTTCTAATGTGGTCACCCTACCATAATCTATGCACTTTGGGCATATGCATGCCATCGATACTTCAAAATAATTATTTGAATTAACGCTCGAGTTAGTCTTAAATCTTCTACTGCCTGCCTGATGGAAGCATGTGGATAGGCCGTGAAATAACCCAACACATTGATTTCATTTGTTTCAATGCCGATTATGTTACTTGAACCATTTCCATTTAATTTACCATTCCAGTTAACCCGAAAATTTGACTCGATTCTGGAGAACTTTTTCCCATTCATAGGTGGTAAATATGGAAATCTCTCATCGAACAAGCGACACGTTCTACTCGTGATTCTTCTGCATCCTCCGTGAATGTAAAATAAATTTAGAATGTTGTCAGCAGAATATTCTTCAACAATATTTTCCATTTTGTACCTCACAATACTTTCAAAGAAATATATCACTCTATTGCGATGACAACTAATGAGACTAATAATACATCTCTTTGATATAAGTTTTCATATTATGTCCAAAGCCTACTTTCCGACTAGGTAGATTCCCAATTTTGTAGTATATTCCCGTTTTATTCATATTCCTTCTTCTAACTCAGGAATCATTAAAGATAGGTATAGGGAATGCTGATACAGATCGAACAGAATATCATTCCAAGGATATGCGATGAAAATGTACAGGGTGTTCTATTTGGAAAAAACTACTTTTTCGTGCTTGAAATCATCGATATTTGAGCCCTATTAAACAACACTCTGTCTAATTTTTGTATTTTTTTCACGATAAGAAGAATTCTGACCACTAGGACTATAGTTGCGCCAAGTTTAAGAACCATGACATACCTGATGCTTGAGAATTGCCATTTCACAGATTTGCAACTTTATGACGGAAAAACAATAGAAAATCGAATCTCTTGAAAACGGTGACATCAGTATGGGCAAGTGGCATATGATCTTCCTCAGAATTACATGCTTATTCCGAGTATGTAATAATATATAGGGTATTCCATTAAAATTAAGCAAGTTGTTGGCAACTTCCGGTACAACCGGAAGTGTTACAGTCACCAAAATATATCAGTTATAATGAGGGGATGGTGATACGTCCAGCTGCAAATTTTCAGATTCCAAATTCCAATATTATTTCGAAAACTTCTAATGCACGCCTTACGTGGGTCAGCCTGTATATATAATCTATTTATTTGATAATTATTGGGATGTGTGGATATAAATAAGTACAATACTTCTGCCTGTACTTGCTACACAATTTACACTGGAACACATATATACAGGTGTACCAATGAAAACTTGAAAATATCGGAATTAAAAAAAGGAAAAATCTTGGACACGTCGATTTTGTTTTCACATGACGGCGTAAGTTTTGGTGTTTTGGAAGCTACTCTTTAGGCAGGGGCGTAAAGTCCCTTAAATTTTAAATGGCACCCTATGTTGAGTGACACCACATTAAAGCTTTTTTAAATTCTAATCATGACAATATACGACTTTTTAAATTTTGGTTTGGAGATGGCAATAAAATCATCAATTAAAGAATAAGACAAAATATCAATGAATCAAAATAAGCTATTTAATTACATGTTCAAATTATTTTCCCTCCACTTCCGTACAATAATAAAATCTTTGCTCCACTTCCGAAACAACATTTCGAAGCATTTCGGGCGTTATCTGACGACATTCTTCAGCACTTCGCCGACGGAGTTCCTCAAGTGAGTTTGGTCGTGTTGCATACACTTTCGACTTCAAGTGTCCCCATAGAAAAAAGTCTAAGGGTCTTAAATCTGGGAGGCCACTCAGTTAAACCTCTGCGTTCTATCCAGTGATTGAGAAAGTTCTGATTAAGACAATTACACACAGCTGCGGCGTAGTATGGTGGAGCACCATCCTGCTGAAACCACACATCTAGGTAGATATGGTTTCCAGTAGATCCAGATACATGTTTCCATCCATATTTCCAGGTAGGAAGGAAGGCCCTATGAGGTGGTCTCCCCGTATGTCCGCCCAAACATTTAACTTCCCCGCATGCTGCGCACGAGTTACAACAGTGTTAATTAATATAACACTAAACGACCAACAGCTCCGGGTTCTTGCCAATTACATGGGTCACTTGTAGCGTTTTCATTAAATATATTTACAATAATAATAAAGAGGTAAAGAAAATAATGAATATATTACGCTGTCATACCTGCTACTCTATTGTGCCGTGGCTGCATCTTACACGACTACTTCACTGAATTATCTATTGCAATTGGTACGCCTGCTGGTGTGTCGTGTCAACGTCACGTAAGGTAATTTAATATGTTGGGTTATAAAGGACGTGTTCAGAAAGTATTGAAAATAACAATGTATATGTATTATTATAAAAACAAGAAATACAAAAGCTGTGTTATTAAATGGTAAAAGTGGGGTAACAGTTATTTGAAAGCATTGGTAATTATATTTTACCGAACTGTGATCACAGGGGTTTACGTAAAAGATTCCCTCAAGGTTCAGCTTTAGCCCCTACTCTGTTTCTTCTCCACATCAATGACCTCCTCTCTAGCACATCCAACCCAGTTCACAGTTACGCGGACGACAGCACCCTCCACTCAAATATACAATATTCTAAGCCTGTCACTTTGGCCCAATTAGATGAGGATCGCAGACTCATGGAGGGTTCTGTCTCTGTGCATCTCCAAAAAATATTAGACTGGGGAAGTAGAAATCTTGTACAATTCATCTTCATCAAATCTCAGTCTTGCTTTCTATCTCATAAGAGATACACCAGCGCTAGACCCATCACAATGAACAACCAAGTTATTCAACGTATTGAGTCCTTTTCACTTGTTGGCATTTCTGTGCATCGAAATCTCAATTGGCACCAACATGTCACATCAATTGCAAAAGCGGCTGCTAAGAAATTAGGTTTCCTCTTTCGGGCTCGCAAATACTTTTCACCAGCTAATCTCTATACCTTATATACTTCACAAATAAGGCCAAACCTCGAATACTGCTCCCACATCTGGGGTGCCGCTGTCGCTTCTACACTCGCTATCCTGGACTCCATTCAGAAGGGAGATATACGTCTCGTCGGTGACCCTACCCTTACTCAAAGGCTGCCATCCCTTGCCCATCGACGTGCCGTTGGTGACCTCTCTCCCTTTTATAGATATTTGCACGGGCACTGCTCAGAGGAGCTTTCTTCCATAGTTCCTTCACCTGCTGCCCCCAACAGATCTACCAGGGGAATAGAGCGAATGCACTCTTTTACTATCCAGGTCACCAGACATCGAACATCTTGTTATGCCCGCTCTTTTGTCCCGAGGACTTCCAAGTTGTGGAATTCCTTGCCGGCACATGTTTTTCCTTCTCCTCCGAACCTCGAAACCTTCAAGTCCATAATTAACAAGTTGCCTCTTTCCTCCTTGTCGACACCCACGGTACGATAGTATGTAGGCTGTAACCCCTCATGGTGTGTTGTTGAATCATAAAAAAAAATAGTGGAAACTTTAATTTTTCTCATGTGGTTTTTGCTTCCAAAGTTTGTTTTTCATTAAAAAACCGAATGGGGTGCGACGAAGGGCTCAGTTCACGACTGGCAGCTCCGTTTTCACAGGAAGTCCTTATTTTAGTAATCTTTGAATGTGGCTTAACGGAAATGGGTATGTGCAGTCGAAAGTTGAACCTAGAGCGATCGCCGTCTTGTTATGACGTCACACGGCACAGCTGATGCCTTGTACTATAGGTGTCAATGGTTGCACTCGGGGAGATGAATAGTGAGGATTCGACAAATTAGAACACAACAGAAGGTAAATACGAAATTTAATTTTTGTTAGTTGAAAAATCTGTTGGTTGAAGTGCACAAAATAATTGATTTGTTACAAAGTTCATCATGCGTTTGGTATGTGAAATGATGTGTTTAATTATGCAAGATTTTGTATGTATAAACAACTTTCCCTAAAAATCTTTCAGTATTTTCAATAAATAGGCTGTTTATGACCTTGTTTTCGTATATAATATTGATATGTTGTGAAATTAATTAGAATGAGTACCGTATATAAACAATATGTTTGTAGATTTACTATGTTATCATACGAGTGAGTATGTTTAACGTTCTTCAAGCGTTACGAACTTTATTGCCGTGCAGAGACTAGATCAAACCCTCCCGTCTCTTTTTATCCATTGTTCCTGTTTTATTTTTAGCCGCAAGTATTCACAATTATTGTTACTATGATATATATCCCATGGAAATTTCTCTGCGGTTGATAAGTTATTTTTAATGACATTGAGATTATCAACAAAAGTGCTGCCTTATACTATAATCTATCGTATAATAAATAAATTTCTTCGTTTATTATTATAAGCAGCTCAGTTATTTATAACAATTTTTTAAGTCTGCTGTTATGTTTCGCAGTGAAAACAAAATGATTTATTAAAGATTACTACACATCAAAGCAATCCAAATCCAAGATTATGAGGTGGCCAATCGGAAGCTTGAAATATTACACGCTACTAGTTACGTTAGTCGTTTGTTTGTTTGACGTGGAGCACGTGGAAAAACCGCAAAGTATAAAAAGGAAATGGTCGGTGACAGACAGGCAAGGACTGTTATTGTTCTGGTGCTCGTTAAGGTGAAATTTATCTGCCACTAAACTGTGGCTGTTATTCCCAAAACTTTATTTCCCAGAAATGGAATCATACAATTTGTACCTTAATATTAGGAGAAGTTCTGGAACGGATATTTCTTTATATAGAGGTAATAACGATAATGAATTCAATGAAAAATGAAAATTGATCACTTCCGCGCTTTTACAATGAAAACTGTTGCAACATTACAAAGGTGACATTTTCTTTGACAAAGTAGACTGCACTGTGCTAAAATGAGAATATATTTCCATACTAACTTGAAATAAAAACTAAGTGTGTTGTAGATTGAACCAAAAAGAATAGTTGGACTCAGGATTAAAACTGATATTGGAAAGAATAAGTTAATGCAAATATACTTTTTTAAATTTTATTTCAAAACACACCACGAGGGCTTACAGCCTAAATACTGGGTGTCGACAAGGAGGAAAGAGGCAACTTGTTAATTCTGGACTTGAAGGTTTGGAGGTTCGCAGGAGAAGGAAAAACATGTGCCGGCAAGGAATTCCTCGGGACAAAAGAGCGGGCATAATAAGATGTTCTATGTCTGGTGACCTGGACAGTAAAATAGTGCATTCGCTCTGTTCTCCTGGTAGATCTGTTGGGGCAGCAGGTGGAGGAACTAAGGAAGAAAGCTCCTCTGAGCAGTGC
Organism: Tillus elongatus; assembly: GCA_964006375.1. Lineage (NCBI taxonomy): Eukaryota > Metazoa > Arthropoda > Insecta > Coleoptera > Cleridae > Tillus > Tillus elongatus. Next base: position 214,894,574 of record OZ023263.1, read on the forward strand.
CCGTGCAGATATCTCTAAAAGAGATAAACGTCAAGGTGGGCAAGGGATGGCAGCCTTTGGGTGAGGGTAGGGTCACCGATGAGACGTATAGCTCTCTTCTGAATGGGGTCCAGGATAGCGAGTGTAGAATCGGCAGCGGGACCCCAGACGTGGGAGCAGTATTCGAGGTTTGGCCTTATTTGTGAAGTATATACGGTATGGGGATTAGCTAGTGAAAAGTATTTGCGAGCCCGGAAGAGGAAACCTAATTTCTAAGCAGCCGCTTCTGCAATTGATGTGACATGTTGGTGCCAATTGAGATTTCGATCCACAGAAATGTCAACAAGTGAAAAGGACTCATTACTTTGAATAACTTGGTTGTTCATTATGATGGGTCTAGGGCTGGCGTATCTCTTATGAGATAGAAAGCAATACTGAGATTTGGTGGGGTTGAATTATACAAGCTTTCTTTTTCCCCAGTCTCATATTTTTTTGGAGATCCATGGAGACAGAACCCTCCTTGACTCTGCGATTCTAATCTAATTGGGCTAAAGAGGCAGACTTAGAATATTGTATATTTGAGTGGAGGGTGCTGTCGTCCGCGTAACTGTGAACTGGGTTGGATGTGCTAGAGAGGAGGTCATTGATGTGAAGAAGAAACAAAGTAGGGGCTAAAGCTGAACCTTGAGGAACTTCTGCATTAATTGGATACAGTTTAGAGGAATGGCCATCCACGACAGCAGAAATGCTCCGGTTGGAGAGGAAATTTGCTGTCCAGGTACAGATTTTTGGTGATAGGCCATAGGCCAAGTTTATTAAGCAGCGCTGCGTGCCAGACCTGATCGACTGCTTTGGATATGTCTATAGCGACAATCTGGGATTCACCGTGTAGTTCCATAGGCTTGTTCCAAGAATGAGTGACAAAAGCAAGGACGTCGGCAGTTGATCTGCGCTGACGGAATCCATACTGCCTGCCGTGGATTAGACTGTGTTTTTCAAGACACTTTAGTAATTCGGCGTTTATATACTTTTCCATCACTTTAGAGACGACTGAAAGGAGAGAAATAGGCCTGTAGTTGCTAGGAAGCACTTTGGATCCTTTCTTGGGGACGGGTTGTACTCGAGAAGTTTTCCAGTTACTAGGGAATATGCCTCTATTGTAAGATGTCTGAAACATACGAGTCAGGACAGGAGCAAGTTCTGATGCACATTTTTTGAGAACAATTGCTGGGATCTCGTCAAGACCAGAGGCTTTTCTGGTATTAAGGGAAGAGAGCATTATTCGTACCTTTTTAGTCTTGACAATGATATCCATCATTTTATGCGCGACATTGGGGACTGCTGGTGGTTGAACTATTGGAGGTGGGTTGAGAGTAGAATTGACGAAAATCCCGCATTTCGTCCCAGTTCGCGGAGTTGTAGTGCCAAACGATACGTGGTGATGACTGTGTGACCTCGGGTTGCATTGCGCAGGAAGCAGTGACCATGCCGTGGTCTGAGCGACCAAGGGGGGCGGTGACTGATATCTTATAGCATTCAGGTTTTGTAGTAAGAAGGAGATCCAGAGGATTTGAGCTGGGTGTTGGGATGCGAGGAGAGTAAGTAGGTTGCTGAACCATATTGGCTAAAGAATTGCTGACTGCAAAGGCCTCCGCTGCTCTCCCTTGTGGATCAGTTTTTGAAGATCGTAGTCATTCCTTATTATGGACATTGAAGTCACCAAGGATAGTGACATCTGAGGAAGGATATTCAGAAATCAGATGGTCGGTTTTTTCAGAGAGGTAGTCGAAGAGCTGGACAAAGTTGTTGTCAGAAGGTGGCCGGTAAATGCAACATATGGATTTAGTTGCAGCCCTGAGAGAGAGGTTTATCCAAAATATGTCTTTTCTTCCAGCTTCTGGGGAGTCTGGTGCAGGGTAGATTGCTACGGACGTATGCGCATACGCCTTCATGCAATCTAAAGGAAGTAAGGAGCTCATAGCCTGGGAAATTAAGGTGATTAGTGGCTGTTTTGGCACTGAATTGGGTTTCGGTGAGGAAGAGGAGTTGGGGCCTATTAGCCTGGAGGAAATGGTGGACGGAGTTCAGGTTAGAATTTAGGCCACATATATTCGACAAAGATATGTTAAATCTTGATGCAGGCACCCCCTGTACACCCCTCTCGCGGAGATCCGAATGGAGGGGTGTTTTATCTCCGGAATCTTTTGTACATAGGGGAGCCATCCACATTTTTCTTTATAAGTGAAACCGACTCATACAACAGAACCGGAAACGTCCGTTGCGACTTCACCGGCTCCTTGATGTAAGGGGTGGTACCTCATCGGGCGGAAAAAATCCTTTACTATCACATAAAGGAAAAATCCATACCACCTGCTTGACTCCGATTAGTCGTACGACAGGCAGGAGTTACCTTGGGCCTATTCTTTTAGTTAGTCCCCGGACCCACATACTTTTTTTAGTGAATTTCCATTACCAAAATTCACCAATACAGATGTAACCTGGGTGAAATTTTCCGTAAGTTCCTTCAAATGACCTCATTAGATGATACTTAAACCAGAGGAAGTTCCAGATTAAACCCCTGGGAACCAGATCTAGAATCTACTTAGCCATACACCCCGACAAATGCTCAGCAGTGCTATTTTCCCAGAGGAGGCACACATCTCACGATCATATATCATTAGACAACAGTCCAATTCCCTGGCGAGACTCCGCCACATGTGTGTTTTTCTCGACAAACGCTTAACATGGCGCTCCCATGTCCAACATACACGACGTAAAGTTTCGATGTTTATCTTGAAGTTTTTTCCACTTCTTAACAGAAACTCCAAATTGTCCATAAACAATAAACTGGTCATGTATAAAGTCATAATCCGGCCAGCCATGACATATGCATCTTCCGCATGGGCCACTGCGACCGACACACACATCAATGTCCCCTTAAATCGCTGAATAAAATAATGATAATATATACCGGAGCACCACGGTTTCTCAGAAACAGTCAAATTCACTCTGATCTAAAAATGTCCTCAATACTTGAGTCTAAACTCAACTAACTACCAGTCAGCTTCCACTAAGGTATAAGCGTCCAAAGCTTGACTTAACCGGTTAACGACCCTGCGGCAAATATAATGGAAACATTCCAAATCCCAACGTCATTTAATTAATTCGCCATATAGAACTATTGTAATCGGCGACGATAAAAGTCCTAAACAATTGGAGTTTTAAAAATCTCTACAAGGTGAGATGCAGAGTAGGGGTGACTGCGGTGAATATGAGATTACTATCAGATATGTCAAGGGAATTCCTACTACCGTTCCAAATAAAGTAAACTCTGTCTTTGATATAAATATCTACTACATAGAGACTTGGAGGCTACTTCTCTGGCTTCACTGTTGGTTTTCATTTTTGTAGGTGAAGGACGTAGCCAGCGCGTAAGCTAACTGGAGCAAGTGGCCCTTACGAATTCTGGATGTTCTAGGATGTTCTTCAATGTTTCTGTGACTATAGTTTCGCTGCTTGACAGCATTCTCAGACAGATTAAAATTGAATTAGTACGAAATCATAACAACTACAAATAAAGATCTGTTGCTATGTTATGATATGATGTTTTGATCAAAACATTTATCAAATTGAAAATAAAATGAAACACAGATGACAGATGAGGCTTTCAAAATGTTTATGTGATGTATGTCAATATTTAACATAAAAATAGAACTAGCCTATAATAACTATGATAACAGTTACAACAATAAAATAACTAAACAATAACAGTATAAAAGCAGTCTCTATACAACGAAAATATCGACATACATCAACTCATTATCTTATTACAACTTTTTTTGAAAGAATAGTTAAATTTATTTTCTTTGACTTTTTTGAAGCTTTAGAAGTCAAAAAGCACACACACGACAATAACTAGCTTGTTCTAAACGAGCAAACTGATTTAATGAATTCCCCTTTCTTGGATATTCTTCTTTCTAATTAAATAAGTCAAAGAAAATAAATTTAACTATTCTTTCAAAAAAAGTTGTAATAAGATAATGAGTTGATGTATGTCGATATTTTCGTTGTATAGAGACTGCATTTATACTGTTATTGTTTAGTTATTTTATTGTTGTAACTGTTATCATAGTTATTATAGGCTAGTTCTATTTTTATGTTAAATATTGACATACATCACATAGACATTTTGAAAGCCTCATCTGTCATCTGTGTTTCATTTTATTTTCAATTTGATAAATTTTTTGATCAAAACATCATATCATAACATAGCAACAGATCTTTATTTGTAGTTGTCATGCTTTCGTACTAATTCAATTTTTATCTGTCTGAGAATGCTGTCAAGCAGCGAAACTATAGTCACACAAACGTTGAAGAACATCCTAGAACTTCCAGAATTCGTAAGGGCCACTTGCTCCAGTTAGCTCACGCGCTGGCTACGTCCTTCACCTACAAAAACCAACAGTGAAGCCAGAGAAGTAGTCTCCAAGTCTGTATGTAGTATGGACAAGTTTCACCAAGTAAGGGCAACAACAATCAATAAATATCTACTCATTATTGTATACTAATGTTGCCTCTCTGTGTTCTAAGTTTACCGAGTTTGCGCAACTGATTTGTGCAAGGCGGCGTGCAGCCATCATTTTATGCGAGACGCATCTTTCGTCTCTTATTTCTGACTCTGTTGTTGCACTTGCTGATTATTTTCTTATACGAAATGATCGACTCCACCGAAAGGGTGGGGGGTACATGTATATGCATAGATAAAGCTTATTTTGCTGAAAAAGATGTTGAAGTGATCCCACTGGATGTTCCGATTGGAATTGAGTGCACTTGTGTGAAAATCACTATCTGCAATAAATCAATCATTATTTGTTGCATGTATCCACTACCATCGTCTACTGTTAAAAATGATAGTTTGGCTGTTTATGAGCTATCATTATTGGCGCAGAAGTATAGGGACATTATAATATTTGGGGATGTTAACTATCCTGAACTGAATTGGCCAGATCCTAACCACCCCGCTGACATAAACAGTAGTGCCTATCATTTTGTTGATATGCTAGTAACCAACAACTTTTGTCAAGTTGTTAGCGACTATGCAAGATACAGAGGAAATGATACTCCGTCCCTCTTAGATCTTATTTTGACTACTGATGTCAATTTGCTTTCTCTTCCATTATTCTTCACCTGTTAGGATTTCTGATCATGTGACAATTGTCTGCAATCTACCTAAACTTACAGAAAAAACAGAAAAGAATTGTAGAATTTGATGAAGTGAATAGGCATATTTCATGCATGGTGTGGTCGACCAATATGGAGAACATGAGTGTGGAGGAACAGTGTAACTATTCTGTGGCAACCTTAAATACTACTATTGATCGTTTTAGCAGGTCTATAGTTATTTTTCTGATCCGTTTAAACCGTGCTTAAGGAATAGCGAGATAAGGCTTATAAATTTCAAAAATACTCTCTGGCGTAGACATAAACGCTTACCAACACCACAAAACTATGCGGTGCACAGCTGTTTTTCTAATCATTTGAGAATAATTATTCGACAAGCAAAAGCTGAATATGAAAGCAAACTTATATTATCTAAGAACGGCAAGAACTTTTACAATTATGTTAGAAGTTCTCTTTATTACCGTGCCTCGGGTAAGTGATGACACTGGAGAGCTTGCAGCTGGAGATTCTGGGACTGCAACGCTTTTCTCAAAGTATTTTTCTACAAACTATATCTCAGAGCCACTGGTAGCATTGCCCTCATTATATATGCCACGCAATATGATTTTACTGGAGGAGGTTTAAATAGCGCCGTCTACAGTACTTGCTAAACTCACACCGCTTAGGAATACATCACCCGATTCTGAAGGGTTTTCACCACTTCTTCTCAAAAAGTGTACTTTTTCAGTTGGTAATCCCCTTGCACTAATAATGCAATCGTTCAGTGATACCGGGGTTTTACCTACTGCCTGGAATCAGTTGACGTTATAGAGATCCATAAGAGAGGTGATATGCTCGACAGGGAAAATTATCGCCAGATAAGTCTGACTCCAGCTAAGATCAAGATTCTTGAAAAAATAATTGTTGAGATTATGATTGAATTTCTCTTCCGACATGGCATTATTCCTGATGAGTAGCTTAGATTTATCCCTGGAAGATCAACCACAACCAACTTGCTATTATGTTTAAATGATTGGACCAGGAGACGTGACTTGGGCCAGCCTACAGGTGTCATTTATCTCGATTTTAGTAAGGCTTTTGACAGAGTGCCACTTAAAAGATTGTTGCCGAAGCTTGAGCATTTTGGAGTCAGAGGTCGTCTTCTCTTGTGTATTGAGAGCTATTTATCACGGCGAGTATACAGGGTGAGAGTATGTGAAGAATTTCCTGATTTCCAAACTGTTATTAGTGGAGTTCCCCAGGGATCTGCGTTGGGTCCACTACTTTTTGTTATATACACTGCCGCTCTTCCATCTCTGTTGAGATCCACTTGCTTACTCTATGCAGCTGACACTAAAACTTATTGTAATCCATTGCGAGACCATGATTCATTACAGGAAGATCTTACAAAAATATGTAAGTGGAGTAAAGATTGGCTTTTTCCTCTAAATATAGGTAAGTGTATGGCGCTTCACATTGGAAAAACAATCCCAAGCTGAGCTATCTAATGGATGGAGGTGTTTTATCGGAGGGATTTGGGGATTACAATCACTTGTGATCTAACTTGGACCGGTCATATAACGGAAGCATGAAACATGGCTAAAAGGTTTCTTCTGTTTCTGCCGAGAAAGGTGTTTTCGTTTCCTTCGTTGATACTGTACGCTGCTTGTATAGGCTTATGTGATACCGATGATCGAGTTTGGATCAGCTGTTTGGTGTCCTGTACTTGCTCGGGACATAGTTTTAATTAAGTCTGTGCAACGCTTCGCTACTAGAATTTACTATGGGACTCAACGACAATCCTATGAGGAAAGATTGAAGATCTTAAATCTCCCCGCAATGACTTCGCGATTGGTGCGTGGTCACTTAAAACGCTTAAAACAACTTATAAAATACTGCATGAAACATTTTCTGTTGACTTGAGGAAAATATATGTGATGAGTACTAATGACCGTCTTTGTGGATATAATTTTAAACTTTCTCACCAGTACACCATACATTTTCTAAGCAATCGTGTTTTTTAATAATTGGAACTCACTGCCTCAGGATGCTGTAGAGATGCTAGTACAATAAACTATTTTAAAAATATATTAGATAACTCTGGCTTTACACGTTGGGTTTTAAATAACTATTTATTTCTTTTTTTTTCTTGATGCTTTGTTTGAATATTCTTTTTTTTAAATTATGGGGCATCAGACATACACTGTTTGTTTATTTGTACTATGCGTTGTTGCAGTTAACTTCTTGTTTTTATGTAGAGAAATGTTACTTTTATTATTTTGCGTATGCGCAGTCATTCCGGCGGAGGTATGGACCAACGTCCGGTACTTCAGGGAGGGGGGTTTAGTGGATGGATGCCACACACGATCTCAAATTGCCATACACATCGGTGTGTGATTGAGCGTGGGATTCCCCACTCCCGCTTTCAAAAAAAAAGACAGTAAGTATTGCCTGCTCACAGCTTGTCGAGCAGGGCACTTCAGGCATAGCACATACTGCCATCTTTTGTTTTAACAGTACAAAATAATATATCGCCGAACTATATCTCAAATCAACGTACAATATTATGTTGCCCTTATTTGGTGAAACCGTTACGTGCTAAATACAGACGTACACTCTTTTGTAATGCTCGTGTTTTTGAGTACTTAAATGAAAGGCCTTATCATATATAACGCTCGAAAAATTTGATGAAAATTCGCCACATATAATGGCAAAATCAGATTCAGAAATATAGTGCCTTTAAAATAATCAAGTCACTACAAGGCACTTCCGAAGCATTAAAATCGGAAATAACATAAAATGTAAATCAGAACGTGGCAAAGTACAACAAAAAGTGCCTTTATTCACATTCACATAAAGGTATACCTATATATATATATATATATATATATATATATATATATATATATATATATATATATATATATATATATATATATATATATATATATATATATATATATATATATATATATAGCTACAGGGTGCCCATTATATTTCTCGGTTTAATAGGTAATTTTGTTATTTCTGACGATACAGCTTCGGTTAAATGATCAAAGTTGGGCAGAAAGTCAAGTCAATTTTCAGTGAATTTTCTTACAAAAAATTTACTAATGGGGAGGTCCCGACTTTTGAATTTAGAAAAAAATTCTTTAAATTAGCGCGAACTAGGCCCCCTAGAACCCATATCCGGGGTCAGCTTCAATTTTTATATGTTTATATATATATATATATATATATATATATATATATATATATATATATATATATATATATATATATATATATATATATATATATATTGCTTAATGGGTGTGTTCTCGCTGTAATTAGTATACTCTACTGACGCGCTCTAATTAGAGCGAAGCCGGTCTGCGGTTCTAATTTTGGTGAGAATACATCTAGCCTTACATACATTGTCCCTATATTACGGAATAAATAGGCCAGGGCTGACAATTTACAAAATTGTTAGTTGGTTATGCACAGTCTCTATTTTATAACATTTTGTGTTATTTGGAGCTTTTGTGACAACATACTACCTGGTTCGACGTCGAGATGGCGACGCTGTCGTACATCTCACAATGTTCTAGGAGGTTAGCTACCATAGCCCCATTACTTTATGCGTGTGTTCTCGCTGTAATTAGTATGCCGTACTGACGAGCTCTAATTCGAGCGAAACCGGTATGCGGTTCTAATTATGGTGAGAATCCATCTAGCGTAAGTATTGTTGGGTTAAGACTTTATTTGAAAGTTTTGCTCATCTGTGCAGCCTACTAGCTTTTGTTGTTTTTTCGGTTCACTTAAATTTAACTTATCACTTTAGCTGTTTGATGTCTTAATTGCAGGGTTTCGTATTTTCTTAGCCTTGGTACTTGTGTCTGAATCTTTTGACAGTTCAATTTTTAATTTTGCACCCTTCAAAAACTAGCCTTTTAATACCTTACAGAGCTTGATTTTTCTGTAGTTGTAGTAACATGCTACGAGTTTATGACACACTTTTTGTACTTTTAGGTAGTGATTTCCTGAAAATGGCTTGGTAGAAGCCGAAACTCGTAGGGATTTTACATAAATGTTGTCTGGAAGTATAAGCTTACTATTAAACTTTGAAGTATATCGAACCCATACATGTTGACATTTAGAAATTATAAAAGTAAAAACTTTGTACTTTTTAATTTTGGTTGGATACTGAGGAATCGTTTTTTTTTAAATGTGGTATCTTATAGGTTTGGTTTGATTTTAATTTAGTTGAGATTGTGGAAAAGGTATCTGAGTGTGTGTTTTGTTTCTTTAACGTCGGCCTATTTCCGCGACTATGGCCAATCACCGACGCCAGGGAGCAGTTTCCACTCACTATCCTAGAAAATTTGCCGGACCCCTGCCTTTCTGTAAGGAGGGTAGGGATCTTTTAAGGTGTCCAACATTGCATGGACACGGGACCGACGGCTTTACGCCCCCTCCGAAGGGCGGAACGTGCAGACATTTAACTTGCTCAAATACAATGCCAGAACCTCGGTTGATGTTAATGTTCAGTATGTACTGAAAAAATGAAATGAGAACCCTGGGATCGAACCCAGTACCCTTCGGTTCAGAAGCACACGTTCTTACCCCTGAACCATCGAGGTTCTGAAGGTATCTGAAAAATTTCAACGACACACAAATTGCTTTTAAGCTATTCGATTCTTGTTTACGTTTAAAATAAATGAAAAGTCAAATCAAATATTTTTTTGTGAAATAGTTGCAAATTAATGATCCTAATTAATAAATTAATATTATAATATTACCAAATATTTTGATGCAAAAATAACAATTAACTATTGTGTTGGGACAACAACTATTTAGATATATTATTTTGTGTTCACGCGTAACACGTTTTGTTACGAATTATGAAAGCATAAACCCATATCAATCTTTCACTGCAGATAAGGCACTATAATTGTTAATTATTGTGGTTTTATTATGTAATTATGGCTTTTAAAATAAACAGACTGTAAACAATGGTTTTAAAAGGGAATATTTATGAGTTTATCGATAAAAATAAATTTGCAATATTTTATCGTAATTTTTCCATTATTATCATAATCATCGCTTTTATTTTAACCATTTAGAGCCTCGGTGGTTAAGTGGTAAGAACGTGTGCCTCAGAACCGAAGGGTACTGGGTTCAATCCCAGGGTTCTGCTTTCAGTTTTTCAGTACATACTATACAATATACATCAACCGGTGTTGCGGCATTGTATTTCAGCAAGTTGGATGTCTGAACGTTCCGCCCTTCGGAGGGGGCGTAATTCCGACGGTCCGGGTTCCATGCGATGTTGGGCACGTTAAAGATCCCTACCCTCCTTACAGAAAAGCAGGAGTTCGGCAAATATTACCAGGATAGTGAGGTGAAAGTGCTGCCTGGCGTCGGGGATTGGCCATGGTCGCGGAAATAGACCGACGTGAATGAAACAAAACACACACACTTAGTCCTCAGTGGTGGATTATTTTCCGAGGGTATGGTTGAGATATGTCGACGATATTTTTTCTATATTTGACCTTAGTATACATAACATCAATAATTTTGTTAATAAGTTGAATCAGGCTCACTTGCGAAATGGAGAGCAATGACCAAATACCATTAACATTATTGTCATCAAAAATATAGATAGGTTAGAATCTTACATTTATAGAAAAACAATAAATCACTTTATACCATTAGATTCAAATCATCCTTTCGGTCACAAAATCTCGATTTTGAACTTTATTGTTAGGACGTTACTTAGATAGATAGATATTTATTGCACTTTAGCTGTCAGTATACAACAAATGTGTTCGTCAAAAACTACACAAAAGACTGCAAAAAAGCCTTACAATAAATAAATTGTACACAATTTTAAGACTACGCATAAACGTGTAAATAACATCAACGATACAAAAAGCAACAACAAAACAATAACTCAGGTCAACGCACAGGTACATATTAGCCTGGCCTACCACCAAACCTCTGTACCTGGACAGTAAATTTCCTCTCCAACCGGAGCATTTCTGTTGTCGTGGATGGCCATTCCTCTAAACTGTATCGAATTAATGTAGGAGTCCGTCAAGGTTCAGCTTTAGTCCCTATTTTGTTTCTTCTCCACATCAATAACAGTTTTCAATTAAATTTCAATTTCAATTCAATTCACAGTTACGCTGATGACATCACCCTCCACTCAGATATACAATATTCTAAGCCTGTCTCTTTAGCCCAATTAGATGAGGATCGCAGATTCATGGAGGGTTCTGTCTCTGTGGATCTCCAAAAAATATTAGACTGGGGAAGTAGAAATCTTGTACAATTAACTCCAGCAAATCTCAGTCTTGCTTCCTATCTCATAAGAGATACACCAGCCCTAGACCCACCACAATGAACAACCAGGTTATTCAAAGTAATGAGTCCTTTTCACTTGTTGGCATTTCTGTGGATCGAAATCTCAATTGGCACCAACATGTCACATCAATTGCAGAAGCGGCTGCTAAGAAATTAGGTATCCTCTTCAGGGCTCGCAAATACTTTTCACCAGCTAATCTCTATACCTTATATATTTCACAGGTAAGGCCAAACTTCGAATATTGCTCCCACATCTGGTGGGCCGCTGCTGCTTCTACGCTCGCTATCCTGGACTCCATTCAGAAGAGAGCTATACGTCTCGTCGGTGACCATACCCCCCCTCTAAAGGCTGCCATCCCTTGCCCACCGACGTGCCGTTGGTGACCCTTCTCTCTCTCTCTCTCTCTCTCTCTTTTATAGACATGTGCACGGGCACTGCTCAGAGGAGATTTCTTCCATAGTTCCTCCACCTGCTGCCCCCAACAGATCTGCCAGGGGAACAGAGCGAATGCACCCTTTTATTGTCCAGGTCACCAGACATAGGACTTCCAAGTTCCGGAATTCCTTGCCGGCACATGTTTTTCCTTCTCCTCCGAACCGCCAAACCTTCAAGTCCAGAATTAACAAGTTGCCTCTTTCCTCTTTGTCGATATCCACGGTACGATAGTAGTTAGGCTGTGAGCCGTCGGATTAGTTAAAACTAACCATCAATTAATCTGCAAATTGGCCAAAGCAAAAATCACAGGGCAGGTCGATGTTGAGCCGCCCTTGCATTTTATATTCACGAAACAATCCTCCACGATAACTGACCTTAGCGACGTTTTATTACACATAAAAGTATAAAGTATTAAACTAAATTTCGTGACAAGGAATTACAAATCTGGAACATGCTTTTGTCGAGACCGTGTCAGCAAGCCGCTATTAATTATTTAAAATTCAGCCCAACAAAGGAAATGGTGGTTTTAGTTTGGTAAAAAAACAAAAGATAAAGCAAGTAAAGTTCATAAGCCTTGCCAGTGGCTGGCACGTCACACGTATTTAATTTCATAATAAATGAAGGATTGCTTTAATAAATTACACCTTCCTCTGACTCAGTAAATTACAGGGGATGTAAAATAAAACAAGTTTTCTTAGTGTAGATAACAGAAACTGTTTCCTTAATAAAATAAGTTAAAATATAATTATATACATTCTACATTTTTTTATTTTCAGGCGAAGAAACTGTTCATGATATTAAGCCGTTAAGATTACCTTGTAAGCTGCTTCTCGGTACGTGCCTTTTTGTTTCTTTATACAACTTAAATTATAAAAAGTTCTAGCAAAATATTGCATATTATTTGTTATCCAGCGAAAATTAAAAGAAACGAGTTAAAAGTCTGGACGCAGCAAATGCGTTATGGAAGTGGCTTTGTCTTTTTGTAATGAAAGCAGATATCAAATTTGGTTACCAGTATAACCTATATAGTAAAAACAATGTACCATATTTCATCAAAATGACTTGAAAATGTACAAAAAGTTTCCGAAAATAAACTTTAATTGTTCCGAAAAAACTGGTCTCCTAGCCAATGAACCTTAAGTCAATAGCAAATTAAGTTATTCAAATTTAAAGCATTTAATAAAAATTCGCTAGCAAAACGCACTAGCCACGTCCCGAATTTCTTTTCTCACAACATATATTAGATTTCGATGAAAAATGCAATAATGCAAAAACGCATAAGAGGTGTTCGATTTAAAAAAATCTGGGCGCTGCAAGTGGGTTATGGTAGTGAATTTTAATTAAAATGCTTTTTAATAGCAAAACATATGTGTTTTTTTAAGAAAGCAGGCATCAAATTTGGTTACCAGTATAACCTATATAGTAGAAACAATGTGCCATGTTTCATCAAAATAACTTTATTGCTTGAAAATGTACAGAAATTTCCCAAAGTAAACTTAAAAGTGTTCCCGAAAAAACTGATTTTTTTGGTCAACCTTATAGGTTACTAGCAAATTGAGCTATTCAAATTTGAACCATTTAATGAAAATTATCTACCATAACGCATCTGCTGCGTCCCGAATTTCTTTTCTTACAAACATGCATTATATTTAGATGATAAATGCAATAACACAAGCCGTGTTCGATTGAAAAAAAAAAAAGAAAATTTGTATCACCAACGACTTATTGGCCACCCTGTGCTTGTAGAATTTTTTTTTAAGATGTAGCTCAAGACACCCTAATTAATGTATACAAAATTTTTCGCATCTTGTATAATAACGGATATATTGAGCTTTATTGATTTGAAAATTTATTCGAAAATTCGACAAAAAGTGTATACCATTAAACGATAAACTCCATAGCTAAGGCTACTGCAAAGCATCAGAGAAAGGGTCTATTTGAAATGAATTTTCTGGAAACATTTTAGTAAAATGAAGGACAATGACGGTTGAAGCTAAGACTTCAGGGTTTGTAAAACATTTTTCTTGAGATATTTTCTTTCCATAGCCCGTATTAGTTTCAAGTGCTTTGCCTAAATGTTGCCAATTTTTACGTTTTAAATCGCGACTTTTACGTTTTGAGGAAAACCTCAATTTTTTTAATGCCTTTTTTGTCTTTTGACTTACAAAGCTAAATTTTGGTAAGTAATTTACCTATAATAATATTAACCATACCAAATTTGGTTGCCCTTACTTTGTTACTTCCGGAGATAAACTTTTTTTTAGAAAGAAAACCCAAAATTTTCCGGGAAAACCTGGGCCGTATTTCTTGGCTTACGAACTTGTCCAAGCCATTTGTGAAAGGAAGGTAAAATCAGCCCATAATTTTTTGAGTTATCGGTGTGATACATATAATATATATATATATATATATATATATATATATATATATATATATATATATATATATATATATATATATATATATATATATATATGTATATATAAACATATAAAATCGAAACTTACCCCGGATATGTGTTCTAGGGGGCCTAATTAGCGCTCATTTGAAGAAATTTTTTTCAAATGCAAAAGTCAGGATCTCCTCATTAGTAAATTTTTTAAAGTTGTCCGTTTTAGTTTCTTCTCTATCTACTTTGTCCCTTGGTCTAATCTTCTCTGTTCATATTTCCCGCCATCACTATTGAAGTTCTTATCTCCCGCTTTAATTTGTTCATATATTTTAACCTTTTCTTTGTATCATACAATGTATAATTATGTTTAAATATACTGCTATACTATACTATATAAACAAATAAACAATTTAACGGACCCTTAACATGGGTTCTAGAGGCGCCAGATCGTGCCCATTCGATTTTAGTGAATTTTCTTAAAAAAAATTCACTAATGAGGAGATCCCGACTTTTGAATTTTGAAAAAATTTCTTCAAATGACCGCTAATTAGGCCCCCCAGAACACATATCCGGGGTCAGTTTCAATTTTTATATGTTATATATATATATATATATATATATATATATATATATATATATATATATATATATATATATATATATATATATATATATATATATATGTATCACACCGATAACTCAAAAAATTATAGGCCGATTTTGATTAAATTTGGTGAGCACCTTCCTTTTACAAATGAATTGGATAAGTTCGTTATCCAGGAAAATCGGCCCAGGTTTTCCCGGAAAATTTTGAGTTTTCTTTCAAAAAAAATTGTAAAAAAATTATATCTCAAAAATTAACAAAGTAAGGGCAACCAAATTTGGTACGCGGGTTTATATCATTATACGTAAGCTACCTACCAAAATTTAGCTCTGTAGATCAAAAGACAAAAAAGTTATAGGCATTTAAATAAAAATTTATTGGGATTTTCCTCAAAATGTCAAAATTACGATTTAAAACGTCAAAAATTGGCAACATTTAGGCAAAGAACTTGAATCTAGTACGGTCTATGGAAAGAAAATGTCTCAAGAAGAATGTTTTACAAACCCAGAAGTCTTAGCTTCAACCGTCATTGTCCTTCATTTTACTAAAATATTTCCAGAAAATTAATTTAAAATAGACCCTTTCTCTGATGCTTGGCAGTAGCCTAAGCTATAGAGTTTATCGTTTAATGGTATATCATTTTTGTCGAATTTTCGTAAAAAATCAATAAAGCTCAATATATCCGTTATTATACAAGATATGAAAAAAAGATTATATATTAATTATAGGGTGTCTTGAGCTACATCTTAAAAAAATATTTCTACCATCATAGGGTGGCACATAAGTCGTTGGTGATACAAATTTTCTTATTTTTTTAATCAAACACGCCTTATGTTATTGCATTTTTGCATTTTCCATCGAAATATAATGCATGTTTGTAAGAAAAGAAATTCTGGATGCAGCAAGTGCGTTATGGTAGCGAATTTTGATCAAATGCTTCATATTTGAATAGCCCAATTTGCTATTAACCTATGAGGTTGACCAAGAAACGAGTTTTTGTGGGAACACTTTAAGTTTACTTTTGGAAATTTTTGTACATTTTCACACAATAAAGTTATTTTTATGAAACATGGCACATTGTTTTTACTATATAGGTTATACTGGTAAACAAAATTGATGCCTGCTTTCTTAAATAAAAAGAAAACAGACATATTTGCAATAAAAACATATTTAAGAAAATTCACTACCATAACGCACTTGCTGCGTCCCGAGTTTTTTTTTAATTCAAAGATCGTTGGCTTAATAAAATCGATTTTTTAATGAAAATTTGCTAAAAACGGACTTAAATAATAAGGTAAAAGGTTAGTAAAAGATAAACCATGACCACCAAGAGATGTTGAGAGACACAGAAAAGTTTAAATACGCAACAGGTCAGAAATTTAAGACCTAATGCGAAGACGGCTAATTTAGAAAATGTTTCTACAGTACAGCGGATTTAAAACCAAGTAAATCAAGAAACAGTTGATTAACGACTTCCTAGCAATTTCTGTGTAAGAATTAAAAAAAAACCTCGTGTACAAGCAAGAAGGTATAAGACAATGCATTGTGTTAATAATAATAAGCCATAATAATATATAATGGGGAGTTGTCCAGGTATAGGAGCGGATGGTTGTTCTGGTTGGTTGCTCGGGTCATCTAGTTTTTTATGAAGGGTCACTAGACACCATCAGTATCACCATCATCAACGCTCCTACACACGCTGTGCTACATACATGTGTTATGACAATAAAACACAGATTGTACTATAAAAGATTTAAAATATGCAGCAATGACTCACATCCGTCTCAAAATGCGCACTTGTGTCCACAACAAAATAAACAGCACCGTACTTATTTTACTTAAAATCGAAAAAAAGCAGCATTCGTGTTTTAATGTCAAACGTAAAATCAAACTGATCAAAACCTGGACGCACCAAGTGTGTTATGTTAGTACATTTTCAGAAAAATATTCGAAAGCGCATAGTTCAATTTTTAGTCAATGATTTTTTGAGCTGTCGCAGTGACACATACAACATACTTACACACGCATATATCTTTATATATATATATATATATATATATATATATATATATATATATATATATATATATATATATATATCTCATCACCCAGTAAGAATTGATCAATTTGAATACACATTGTATATAACGTGTGGTTAATAAAACTTAATAAATGTTTACATTTTCAAACTGACATATTAGAAAATAACAAAGTTAATTAAGGTAAACACACAGAACACTCCCTATAGAAGTTTCACCTAAATGGAGCTAACCTGAACTTTATTAGGGCTCTAGTTCGGACATCGCATATAGTAGATGTCGCTAGTAGTGTTACAATTCTACTGAACAAGCTGTTCAGTGCGCCATTTTATCATACATTCAAAATTCAAATGTTTTGAATGCAAAAAAGTTTTTGTTCGCTTCTAGTTCTTTCATTGTATAATTATAATACAAGTTTGTTGCTAAAAGTTTCTTTTAATTAAGTTTTACCTATATTAACTTTTAGTGGATACTTTATACAGTGTTTTCATTGTTCGTCGGTTTTGTGTTTTAGAGGTGCGTTATTTTTTTAAATCAAAATATGATCGTTATCATAAGCTTTGTGTTTAAACAATCATGTTATTTCAATTCTATTTTCAGTTTTTTTATAAAAAAAGCAAGGTGCTTTCATAGTTCAAGGTGTTTTGCTGAAACATAATTACAACTGGTTTAGCTTTCAGCAAGTTTAGAACGTTTTAGTACTTCATAGGTTATAAGTAAATAACGTTTTCTTACAGAAGCGTTATGGATATAAATATGATACCAACCAAGAAAACTATTTATTGTTAATTGTGTTCCGGGGTGCCTGGAATTATTTATCAAAATACATCGTTTTTCGTTGAAATCATCAGCAGACCATTTTGATGACTGGGTGAAAGCTGTACAAAACCCTAAGATGCTTGGTTTATATCCACAAGCCATTTACGATAGAGTTTATATTTGTGATCGTCATTTCGTTGATGAGGTTAAAGTACCTGAATGAGAAGAGGCCTGAAAAGAACTGCTGTTCCCATATTACATCTTCCTTTGAGAGTAAGTATTCATATATTTTAAAGTGCAAATAAAAATTTATTTCTATTTATACAACATCTCGTAAGTAAACAATGGATCGGGTGGAATCGGAAGACGACCGGAAATATAGTATAGTGTACACTGTTGTCAGGTGGATATTACCAAGTGTCATTTTAAATAAAGAAGGAAATTAAAGGGTGTACAAATGTTTTTCTAATAAATGACAATATGACATCATTTATACATACCCTAAAAGAAGGCAAAACCAACCTTGTCATACATTGTGGTCATGTGAGCATATAAATGTAATAATGTACAAGCACCAGACTGCTGTAATATACCTACCTATCGATAAGGAATGGCCATATATACTTCATCTAACTTTCAGAATTAAAATGGTTTTAAATAAATGTTCTAGGAATACTGTTATAGGTTTTTAAATAAATGTAATAGTAGTACTGTTCTAATAAAACATAAGTGTATTTTATCTTGTTTGATTTTCCATTAATCATATCGATAGTAAAAACTGAAGCTGCAAGTGTTAGAAGGTGCAAATTGCCAATTAATTTTTCCTATGATTGCAAAGCTTAAAACAGGCATGTGTGTGTTATTAAAACATAACTTGTTTTGCTTTCACTATAAAAATCATTAAAAAATTATTTGACTAATTTAACCTCTTTACTGGCAGTGGTATAAAATTAAATAGAATTTATTTGGATTTGCTAAATGAAAATGAAATCAAATTTCCCGCGTGTGACTAAAATTCATCGCATCCGCCAGAGGCGCTGCAATATTGTTCAAAACGTCAGCATTGGCGTTTCCCTTCTAAAGGGGGTGTTCTGTGGGTAAACATACCAATGGTTCACACTGCAAGAACCGTTCTTGCTATTTTTACTTGCTGAAGCGAGCATTTAGTTTTCTTTATTAAAAATTTTTTGGGTGATCATTAGATGCGTCTTTGTTTTACACCTCGACTTTTATAATTCCAATATAACTCTATATTTATGGACATTTTGTAGAATTTTTGTACACAGATACGATTTATCCAATAGTTGACAGGATCAAATTTTAAATACCTCAATAGTTGACACTGTTTTTTATCCAGTGGTTGACATATTGAAATATCGAAATCATTCAAGCTTTAATTAATACATTTATTCTTTGAATCAGGCATAACAGACTACCTTATTTTATGGCATAAAAGCGAAATTTACTAATAAAGAACCAAAACGATACCAATAGTTGACACACTCAGGACTAAAGCTTGACAACAAGAAGTGCTGATAAAAAATAGTCTATTTTCAAAATCTAGACACTTTATTCAAGAAAGGTAACACGTGAAAGTAACTAAGTAAAAGTAAAACATAAAACATATATGTAATACGTAAAAAATCATAGTATAGTAGTCCCAACCATCCACTAAAAGTTCTTTGTGAAGCTGATATTGCATTTTTTTAATTTTCAACAACACACCACGAGGGCTTACAGCCTAAATACTATCGTACCGTGGGTGTTGACAAGGAAAAAAGAGGCAATTTGTTAATTCTGGACTTGAAGGTTTGGAGGTTCGGAGAAGAAGGAAAAACATGCCGGCAAGGAATTCCACAACTTGGAAGTCCTAGGGACAAAATAGCGGGCATAACAAGATGTTCTATGTCTGGTAACCTGGACAGTAAAATGATGCATTTGTTCTGTTCCCCTGGTAGATCTGTTGGCGGCATCAGGTGGGGGAACTATGGAGGAAAGCTCCTCTGAGCAGTGCCCGTGCAGATATCTATAAAAGAGAGAGAGGTCATCAACTGCACGTCAGTGGCCAAGGGATGGCAGCCTTTGGGTGAGGGTACATCACCGATGAGACGTATAGCTCTCTTTTGAATGGAGTCCAGGATAGCGAGTGTAGAAGCGGCAGCTGCACCCCAGATGTGGGAGCAGTATTCGAGGTTTGGCCTTATTTGTGAAGTATATAAGGTATAGAGATTAGCTGGTGTAAAGTATTTGCGAGCCCGGACAAGGAAACCTAGTTTCTTAGCAGCCGCTTCTGCAATTGATGTGACATGTTGGTGCCAATTAAGATTTCGATCCACAGAAATGCCAACAAGAGAAAAGAACTCATTACTTTGAATAACTTGGTTGTTGATTGTGATGGGTCTAGGGCTGGTGTATCTCTTATGGGAAAGAAAGTAAGACTGAGATTTGGTGGGGTTGAATTGTACAAGATTTCTACTTCCCCAGTCTAATATTTTTTGGAGATCCACGGAGACAGAACCCTCTATGAGTCTGCGATCCTCATCTAATTGTGCTAGAGAGACGGGTTTAGAATATTGTATATTTGAGTGGAGGGTGCTGTCGTCCGCGTAACTGTGAACTGGGTTGGATGTGCTAGAGAGGAGGTCATTGATGTGGAGAAGAAACAAAGTAGGGGCTAAAGCTGAACCTTGAGGAACTCCTGCATTAATTGGATACAGTTTAGAGGAATGGCCATCCACAACAACAGAAATGCTCCTGTTGGAGAGGAAATTTGCCTTCCAGGTACAAAGTTTTGGTGGTAGGCCATAGGCCGGAAGTTTATTAAGCAGCGCTGCGTGCCAGACCTGGTCGAATGCTTTGGATATGTCTAGAGCAACAATCTGAGATTCACCGTGTAGTTCCATAGACTTGTGCATAGTATCTCTATGAACACTCATGAGAAAACGGAAGTTTTTCAAGGATCTGATCATATTTTACAACCCACACGTCATTTGAACCAAGTATAAAACATTTTGTCTCCTTAGAAATCGTTTTCATTCACACCACCTCAACTTCTTTGTAAGAAAAGATCTGCTGATTCCAACTACCTTTTCTGTTTCTCTTTTTTTTTTCATGATATAGTTGCCAATCTCTGCAAGTGACTACTGATGGTATCTTTTTTTACGTTATTCTCTTAGTTTTTTTCTCGTTAATGCCAGGCCAGAATAACATTCTTTTAAATGACGAAGGAATTATCTGTGATAACGCAACACTTTGTCTTTCTTCATACTGGTTTTCACTTACGGAAGACCTCTCATTTATAGAGATGATATTTAGATTGTTCGAAACATTTCGATTCATGGCTTCATTCTTCGTTATTCAATGATTTAAAAATTCAAGATTATTATTCCTAAAAAGTTTTTCAAGTTTTTCAGAGGGGACATTTAACTTCATTCAAAGGTCTTGATTATCTATTTCGAGGTGGTTTTCGATAATATTTACTTCTGTGACAGATGTATCTATTTCTTTACTTTCTTCACCTTGCTGAGCCCGTAGTATTGACATATAATGTTTGAGTCGGTCAATTTTACGCACATTTTTTTATATCGTTCAAAAAGTGATCGATCTTCAGTTTCGCCTTTCCATTGACTGCTGTTTCTAAACTGGACTCTTTTTTCATCTTCTATGTTTCTTGTTAGGAAAAGAAGACCGTCTTGAAAATCCTTTAACTGTTTGCGCTTTTCATTGAAAATATCACATAATTTTTTCCTTTTGTCTCCTATAGGAACTTTGACCACTTTTGGATCACAAGGGTACAGTTCATATTTGCAAGAAATGAGTTTTTTCAAGGTTAATTGTTGGTAGTTATCAAGCCTCCATTGATATACATGCTCTTTCCATCCTGCTTTGAGAGCTCTAAGAATCCCAACGTCCACTGTTTGAATAAGGTGTATTGAATTAGAACATAGTACAATAAGTATTATACTGTTTTCTTGACAAAAGTTACTGGTATGTAAAGTTACATATGTGGGAGACATACGCATCGATGAACAGAATAATATGCAATCCGATTTTTTATGTTTTCAACCATGGATGGAATACGTTTGTAATGTATTAAAAAATGCTTCACCTGTCATCCACCCTGACTCGGTTTTTGCAATACCCCAGTCTTCCCGAACACACAAACTCAATTCTTTAGGTATCCTCTCATATAAAAAAACTACAATTGGTGGAGCTACGGTTCCAGCTGCATTCCCAGTTATTAAAACAGTTGGGCATTCTTTTCATCGTTGTTAACTATTTGGTTCTTCTTTGTGTGCCTTTGTGTGCTAAGACTTTTGTACCCTTTGGGTTAAAAAAACAGCTTCATCCGCATTAAAAAGTTTTTCTGGTCTTTGTAAAACACCATCCAAATTTTCCTCCTTCAGATAGGTGTGTATGTCAGCAAACCAAGTTTAACGGTGACTGTCTGTTACAGATGCTTGGGTCGTAGTCAAATTTTGTGGAATTCTATGGCATATTTTTGGATTTCGCTAAAGGAAGCTTCTGCACCAACCCTTACCTGGCGGATTGTTTGCAACGGGACGTTTTCTTTTCATTTGAATCATGAGATGCTGGACGCTGTCCAATAGTTGGTCTTTTCCAATAGGGAACCCTAATCTAGACATACTAATAGTCCAGGCTGTTAAATTTTCATCCTCATTTTTTGTGAGATAAGATTCCTTCCCATTTTTCTACCTGGAGGCGTCTTACCTCGCACTTTGTAGAGTAAGTTCATTCTAGGAACATTGTTTTTCTTAGCAGCTGTTGCAACTGGCATGCCCCCTGCCACATTTTGAATGGGTTTCTCCATTTGCGCTTTTGAGTATTTCAGAATTTTCCGGCTTGGTGTCCCCATTATGACCGCAACCTGGATAGAACCAATAGTTGACATGTGTGGAACTGATAGTTGACATGGGTGTCAACTATTAGTCCTGATTGTTACATCAATGTTTTTTCTTATACAAGTATAAGCTTTGGAACAGGCAGTTCAAAAACCGAAAATTAAAAACATATACTAAATGCCTCAGGACCAATAACTGACACCCTTGTCATGCTTTGGTTAAAGTAAGATTAAATGGACCCATTAATTGACACCCCGGCTAAGCAAGTCACTATGCATTAGATTGGTTAGGTAGTTATAGTACGTCACCTTACCTTTATTTTGGAGCTCCTGTATCAGCAGATCAAGCTAAAATATATGTTAGGTTACTATTCACAGTACTTTTAAAAATATAGCTTCTTAAGGGTTTAGCTTAGAAATCCCAAAAAATCATGAACATTGATTTACGTCTACACTACACATGCGACCATTTTGAAAATGAGTCTGTTGTCTTGCTGATGTGTTCACTGTGTGACAACAAATGGCTATACTAGTATATAGTTTAATTATTTAAAAAGCTGCAACACAGAATACCTTAACAGTGAGATTTATTGCGGTGAGTGTCAACTATTGGAACACTGTCAACTAATGGTGCTTTTACCTTAACAATGAGTTGATCCGTCGCTGTTTCTTATGCATTCGATAACCCTCTGAGGCATGCTTGAAATTAAATGAGGAATGTCATCACATTCTTCTTGAATTCAGTGACGAAGGTCTACTAGGTTATTTGGTGGTTGCGGTAAATTCCCAAGTCGATTGCTAATCATACTCCACACATGTGCGATTGGTGACAAGTCTGTGGAGCGATAAGGCCATGAAAGTAGGGTCACATTATTTTCATGCAATAACCTTGTAGTAACCCTTGCTGCATGAAGATGTGCGTTGTCTGGGTGTAAAAAGGGTTGAATTAACCCTCGTAAGTATCATAGTGCAACAAGCTGCAGTACATTTCGCATGTAATCATTTGCATTTAAATTTCTGTCAATAAAAACTGGATGTGACCTGCTACCGTATGTTATCTCACTCCATACCATCAAGCCACCCCCCCCCACCCCGTGTAAGCGCCGTATACCCATCCACAGAAAATTCGAAATGTCTGCGTTCTCCATGTATTCGTCTTACTCTTCTGCAACCATCGTGGACCCAGAGGCAGAATTGGGATTCGTCAGAGAACACAACCATATTTGATCTGCCGTTACACCACTCAAGCCGAGCAGCACGATGTCTAGATGTCAGTGGGAGACATTAAAACATTAAAACTGTATATACGAACGAAGGCCAAAAGCGCTAGTTCTGCGATTAATCGTTTCCATAGAGACTCTTTATTGTAAAACTCCAAGCATTTCCAATCGACCGTGTTGTGAAAACTCTGTCTTGTAAAGCAGTAATCCTCAAATGATAATCCTCCCGTGCTGAAGTTGCTTGAGGACTTCCGGATTCATGACGAAGGTTATGGATTTCTTGTTCAGACCACCTGTACCAACACTGTAACACTATTAACACACTGTGTCATATGCGGTGGAAAATTTGTCTGATTGAAAAACCGGCTACCCGCATACCAATAATGCGCCCCCCTTCGAATTCACTTAAAGTATTGTAATTGTTCTGTAAACGGCGCGTACGCATATTGATTTAATAACTGAATAAATTGAGCACCAATCGTTACGAAATAATGCTTTGAACTGAAGGAAACACAATCTTAAAGAGACAGTTTTTTGATAAAACAAAATGAAATTACACCTTTTAAGTTTTTTTTTGTCCATATTGTTATCATTTCTCATCAGTGACAAAACTGAGTAGTATAGAAAAGGTCATTGAAATTGGTCGACTCTTACTGGGTGTTTGAATTTGTTGGAAGGTATACAGGGTGTTTCATAAAAAGATGTCAATATTTAAGGGAGTGCATCTATGAATGATTTTAAGAAAAAAAGTTCATATGAACATAGGTTCGTTCTCGATTTATCTGTAAGATACATCTGTAAGATACAGATATCATCAGAGTGATAAAAAAATCATTTTTTGGATTTTTTTGTGTATAACTCAGAGCAGCAATTGAATATTAAACCCCAAAATTTATATCGTTTCTTTTTCCTTGAAACTTCCATATTTGATTTCCATTGATTAA
This sequence comes from Tillus elongatus, assembly GCA_964006375.1. Taxonomy (NCBI): domain Eukaryota; kingdom Metazoa; phylum Arthropoda; class Insecta; order Coleoptera; family Cleridae; genus Tillus; species Tillus elongatus. The sequence goes on from OZ023263.1 coordinate 214,919,316, forward strand.
AGTACTAGTTACATATATTGACTACTTACAATTACTGACCCTAATGTATACAACTATAGATACCAGGAATTTATGACAGGCTATGTTGCATTATAATTACTGGCAGGAGTTTTGTTTCAGATTTCAACCAATCAGATTGCTCAAATGGAATTATAGGAAGCTGTATGGAGTTCCGTTTTCGAATGATTTTATATGGATTTCCATACTATTGTAAGAAAGTTATATAGAATTCCATATAAGCCACCATATTTCCCCCATTTAATTATGCGTTTCTATGGAGATTTCCATATGAGACACCTGTATATTTATATGGAAAATCATACAGGATTCTTACGCGGTTTTGTCGAAATTCCTGCTTCAAACACTCATATCCAACCAAATAGAAAGTTTTTTATACGTTTCTATCTGGCATTTCTGGCGGGGATTTAATCTTTCTGGTAGAATAAATGGTCCAATTAAGTATTCTGCAATTTCCAGCGCAGACATTTACAGAAAATTGCTCTTGATGGTGAGATTCTTCCATTGCATGCGGGTTTTCTTCAGCCCAATAGTGGCTATTGTGGAAATTTCTGATATAATTTCTGGAAAAGTTAGTTTCGTCCGTGAACATTATTTCACTATTGAACAAGGGGATTTTGTGAAATCTTCCCTAACAACCGCAGAAATTGATTCGCAAAGGAAAGTCCTGAGGACGTAAGGTTTGAACACATTCCCAAACAAGGTGCGACATTTATAAAATCGAGACTGCATGTCAATATCTCTGGAAAACTCTTCCACGATTTTAAGGAGTTGTTCTAGGTGGTTCTTTGTGGAGGCCATCAGATTAAGATGATCCATATACAGCAGATGATTCAGCCTTATTTGCTCCCTGTCATTACTTTTTATACTGAAGTCATATATGTTAGAGTTCAGGCGGTTTGATAGTGGATTCAATGCGAGGCAGAACCACAATGGGCTTAGCGAGTCGCCTTGAAATATGCCTCTTCTAATTGGTATCGTGCTGGTTACGATGTTATCACCCGTTTGTACCCGTAACTGAATCTTTGTTCTTCAGGTAGACATTGTGTGCTCAAGGATGTATGTATCGATCTTATAGATCTTCAGCACTCTTATAAGCTATTCGTGGGGAACTGAATCAAATGCCTCTTTGTAATCCACGTAGGCAGCAAAGATATTTCTTCGTCCATTGTAAGCTTGATTACGCACAACCGAATCAATTATTAGCTGTTCTTTGCATCCCATATATCCTTTGGCACACCCTTTTTTCTGGCTGGCAATTATGTTGTTTCGTTCGCAGTGCGCATATATGCGTTTCTCAAGGCAGGATGTGATCAACTTTTATAGGGTCGGAAGACAAGTTATTGGTCGGTATTTGCCGGGGTCTGCAGAACAATGGTGGTCCTTGGGCAGAAGATACGTGTCTCCTTGTGTGAAAAACAATGGCATTTTCTTTGGGTCAAGTATAACATCATTTATTAACACTGCCAATAGATGATGTTTACACCCAAGTTTCTTCAGTCAAAAGTTTTGGACGCCATCAGGCCCGGGTGCCTTCCAATTATGGAGGGAGCTCTTTAATAACTTCGGAGACTTAATCTGTGGTAAACGGCTCATGATGCGTTTGTTCATAACTCTGACAAGCACGGTGTGCTTCGTTTAGCCAGCTAGTGCCAATATTGCAGGAGGCTCTTGTGGATAGTTGACTTTGCCAGAACTCTTCAATTTGTTCCTTATTTTGAAGGGTATCGGTGGCTGCATTCCTAGTTGAATTAATCTGACGATAGAAAGTCCTTTCAGGGCGTTCAAACATTGTATTGTCGCACTTCCAATTGTTGCTCGCTTTATATCTCCTCAACCGTTCTGCATATACAGAAAGCTTCTGTTTTAAGGTGTCAAAACAAACATTCTTGTGCAGTGTGGCTAACTGGGTCTTGGGTGTTGTCGAACTCGGCCTATTATTTCCTCTACTCGTTTCTGCAATTATCTTGTCTATACTCCCCGAATGTATTGCGTCAGTTGTCCAATTTCTTTACAAAGTAGTTCCACTCTACTTATCAACCTTTTTCCCTCGGGGGCACTCTTTGACGCGAGTCTGTGTTTGGACCTTCGATCAGAAATCTTAATGCCTAAAGTTTTAATCGCTACAGTTGTTTCACAGTAAATTAGTGTATGCATGTGCTCCAATGTGTTGATCTCTAGAAAGTGCGATGGCAAAATTATTCTATTCAAAAGTTCCAATATAATTGTCAGCTTTCTAGATGATTTTAGTCTAGGTAATAGTGGTCTAGTAAGAGGATTTGTTCCTTCATACTCCGCGATTGCACGACTCATTTCTGTGAACAATTTGTCGATGAGTTCCTCATTTTCTTGCGTATCCTCAATGTGTTCTTCTTGCTCACTATGTACAGGTTGCAGATTACTACCATCAAACAGGATCTGGTTATTTTCCGTAACCGCTATGTTAGTAATTTCATCTTCAACTTCCTGTGTGATGGTATTCAGCCTCGTTTGTGGAATAAGGTTATTCCTAAGTATGACACGATACTGATCCGCTAGTCTCTGTTGAGTCACCTGTAAATCTGGGTACATTCTGAGAAATTCGGTGTGAAGTTGTTGCCTACATGCGGTCGTCTGTTGTCCGAGGTGTGTATATTGTAGTAAATACGCATGATAGTTTTATTCATATCCATAGTCCATTTCATGCGCCGTCTTGGTAATCCCATCTGGGTGTGCGCTGGCTGATTTTCCTGCGCAGCATCCTCAGTCGGTGGAACTCTTGGTCTTACTAGGCTTCCCTGCTGTTGATTTTGGGCTGTAATTTCTCAGGGGCCTGCCTCATCAGCACCTCGCCACTGACGTCCCGCGTGCTGACATGTCCAGCGCCGGCTCGAGACATGCCCTGGCGAACTCCAGGTTGCGGAATTTTTCCGAGGCTTCGGTTTTGCTCCATTTTCATGGGTGTGCAACCAATTAACCCTGGTGGCCCAGGTAGGGATGAAGAAAGGAGTTAGGTAATATGGTTAAGGAAAAAGAGGGTAAATAGGACAGCGGAAAGCTGGCGTCGCTGGCTGTACCCTCTACGTCGTTACGAGTAGCGGTGAGCACACTGCTGGAAGCAGTACACCCACCGACCAGACAGACCTGTGACGCTATGCAGGGGCTCTTACAGGGTGCTTTCGTTCGGGCCAGACGGACCCTGTTTTTTTAACGTGGTTGTCACCCCCTCCTTCTCACTCGGGCTTGGGACCGGCGATGGAGTAGTTTTATCATCATCATCATCATCATCATCATCATCATCATCATCATCATCAACATCATCATCATCATCATCATCACCATCATCATCATCATCATCATCATTATTATTATTATTATTATTATTATTATTATCATTATTATTATTAGTTGATATAAGCGTTACACTTTCTCAGTATTACACCTGGAAAGCTTTTGACCGACCCCTCGCGCGCGACGTTGTGGCTCGGCTCGGTGGATGGGGATGAAATTCATCATATCCCATTATGCCGATATTATCAGTAGAGCCTGACTTCCGGTGCTCCAACACAGCAGACGTGGCATGTTTGCAGCAAAACCGCCCTCTGCCCCACGTTAAGGATGTTATTTGGTAGTCCGAGTTTCTTTAGATTTCCCATGGAATTTTTGGTGACTATTCCTACCGCCGACATTACCAGATACTATAAATGATAATACAGGATACTCCGGCCGATTTTGTGTGACAAAAATATCAGCGTCCCTAGCGGTTAGTACTGATATTACGTCGTTCAGGAACGTGTTCATATGTCAACATTAGCGATCGTTTTTGATTAACTGTGTATAGTTAAGTTTGAGCTGTGTTTTTAATAATAAATATGAGTTAGGGCTTGTGGAATATATAATTGTTCGAATTATAACTTAGCAAACCGGCTCAGTTGTCTGTACTTCATGCGTGGTGGCGCTAGTGTTTTTGTCACAAAAATCACCAATGCTAAAGCATAGGAGTGTCCCGTATTGTCATTATATAGTATTTGACATTACGAAGGGACATGTAGTCACCATCTGGAGTTTCCATACGTTTTTTATTTCATATGCCAAGTTTTCATACTTGGTGATCTTTTCAATTTCAGTTTTCTGGATGTTATGGGACAGCGGTACAGCAATATCTATGTTCACAGCAAGCCTCATCTGTTTGTTTATCAGGACAATGTCTGGTCTATTGAAGTCCACAGTGCGGTCCGTTATCATGGGTCGGTCCCAGTACAGGAGAAAGTCCGCCGACTCCAGCACCGCCTCCGGAGATTACTTGCAGCAGGCTGGTGTTGTTGACGGGTTCAGGAGGCTGTATTTCAAAGCAATTTGTTGGTGGATGATCTTGGCGAGCTGGTTATGCCTGCCTAAGTAAGCTGAGTCTGAGAGGGTAGGACATGCTGCCATGACGTGTTCAATGATCTCTCCAACAGCTGCGCATTTTCGACATTTATCCACCACTTCTAATTTTAGGCAATGCTTCTCGTAGTTCTTAGTTTTTATTATTATTATTATTATTATTATTATTATTATTATTATTATTATTATTATTATTATTATTATTATTATTATTATTATTATTATTATTATTATTATTATTATTATTATTATTATTATTATTATTATTATTATTATTATTATTATTATTATTATTATTATTATTATTATTATTATTATTATTAGTACGTGTCAAAAAACTGTTATTTGGTTGAAATCTCAGCTGATTTATGGAAATATAACTAAGTATTTGAGATGATGACAGGTTGTTTTAACAAAGAATTAGCAACTTCACGTTACCTTATGAATAGGGAAACTTAATTTTCTAATCTCTTGATTTTAGTTTCAGCTTTTAAACGAAGTAACGAAAATGAGTAATAATGAAATGTGACAAGTTTGCAGTTGTATAACGTAAGGATTTAGTAAATAACCGTACAAGCAACTAAATGATAAACATGTGTAAAGTGTTACTATCTCCACAAACTTTGATACGAGAAAACGTATAAAATAACTTAATTATGTTAAGTGTTGCTTGCAATCAGACGGAACTTCCGCAAAGTTTGTTTCTGTAGTAGCATTAAGAAAATTGGGACTCGGGCTGCATTACTTGACATATAAAGAGAATACGCTAACCTTCTTGATACTGGTAGTAGCCCAGATTGAAAACCTACTCCAAATTCAATAAAGAAAACACATTTGAATATGGCAGAGATCTTCATATTTCACCAGAACTTCTAATTTTAGCGAATTTCCGTAGAAAAGGTGCGCTAATGAAGTGATCGTCACTTAAAAAAAACTCTTTAACGATAAATTTAGTAAATACTTTCCCAGAAAAATCGGACCAGTTTTTCCAAGTAACTTTTTGAATTTTTTTTGTATCATCGAAAATAACAAATCCATGACAACCAAATTTTGCATGCAGGCTTATTATAAAGCGTTCTATGCCATAACGTACATAGATCTCCAAGTTAAAGTACAAAAAGTTAGAAGCATTTAAAGAAAACATTTTGGGTACCGCTGGAGGTCAGATATGGACACACGACAAATATATCGTGTGTGGTAAAGAAAAAGGATTAAAGATTAACTTTTCTGACGCAAAAAAGTTCAAGAAGTACGAGAAAAATTACTTTGAAAAGTTAATAATTTTTTTAAAATAAAAATGTCAGTGACAATTTGACACAACAAAATTGGTGATTTTTAAACAAAAAATCTGGAACTATAAATATCAAATATTCTATCAAATGTCTTTAACAAAGTCCTAGACTCGTAGATTTATGTATAAACTACTATTCTACTTAATTTGATTGGAATATTTGCAAAAAAAGTTCTGGACGCCGCAAGTGCGTTATGGTAATGAATTTTTATTAAATGCTTCAATTTTGAATAACTCAATTTTCTATAAACTTAAAAAGTTGAATTTTGGTATGTAGTAAGCTCTTGCCCAAGGCAATATGTCGACCGAATTTCATTAAAATAGCTTTGTAATTTTCAGAGAATTTTTTTTTTCGGAAGAAAACCTTGTCCGATTTTGCTGTCACTCACCCAAGTCATCAACAAAAGAAAGGTACTTGCCGAGTTTCATCCAAATAGGTTAATTATTTGTTGAGTTATCGGTTGGATACATATATATATATATATATATATATATATATATATATATATATATATATATATATATCAGACATACTTGGCTCTTGGGTTGAACCGCGTCCAGAATTTATAAAAACTCGACGTTCCGGATACTGTTTTGGAGCCATTTTCAAGAGGTAAAGGAAATATGTAAGGACACTCTAAGGCCTCAATCTGCCTACTCCTTAGAGCGGAGGACAAAGGTGAGTTGGGTGGTTGCAGCTCGATTACGGGGTCTCAATCTGCCTACTTCCCAAATCTCGCTGGAGATCGTCTCTAAAGTCTCAGTGTGTTGACCGCAGGCCTCAGGGAGATCTGGCAGTTCGTTGCAAGTCTTGTATTGTATCCATCGTTTCGTCTACCTGCTTCGTTATCAGTGAAAGTAGTAGGATCACGGTCAATTAAGTCAGGGGCTTTGGTGACGGTACTTAATAGATTAATGCCCAGTTTCACAAAGCTTGATTAAATATTTAACGGCCGGTTAGTAATCAAGGCTTAATGCAACCAATAACAGCTTCAAAATATTTGGTTGTCATAGCAACATCGCGAATTATAGTCTGTGATTGGTCGTCTGAATCCTTGATTAACTAATCGTCCGTTAAATATTTAACCGAGCTTTGTGAAACTGGGCATCTGAGGATTACCGGTATTTGCTGAGACAGGTAAAGGGGCAATGAAATTGTCTATTGAATATATTTTCTTTTTATGTGTTTGTAATGAAGATATAATAGGTTTCCAAGTAATCGGAAGGCGAAGACTCTCTTATTTAAACAGTCGGGACGTTTTTCGATCTTGCTTCGCGGGTAATTCTGGTTTTGTAAACCGGTGCTATTGTTTTGGCATTATCGAAGGCTATTTTGTGTCTTGTATAAATATGATGCTGGACCAGAGCCAATGAGGGGTCGGATTGCGAACTACGAGGGTGTGTTCATATATTCTATTGTGGATGCGTCTATTTGTTTGTCCCACATAGATTCGGGATCAGTCAGAACAAGGAATTTCGTAAACTCCGTGGGATTCGTTTGGAATCGTATCCTTCGGAGTTTTTATCAGATTTGACAGTTTTGCTCTGTTGTGAATACTGTTTTGATATTATGGGTTCTAAAAATTGGGCTGAGTTTGTCGGTGACATCTTTGATGTATGGTAAAAACGCTATGCGTTGTTGTGTGGAATCTGTCTGTTCTTGCTTTGGTGTAGTGGTTTGTTGTTGTGAGTTTCTAATGTTTATAGTACGCGATTGTTGTCGTATCCGTTTTCTAGCAATGTCTGTCTTAAAAAGTTCAATTCTGTCTGTTCATTGTTGTTGTCCGTTAGTCTAAGGGATTGTGTTATTTCTCCCTCAGGGCTCGTCCGCGTCTTTGACGCCCCGATAGCACCGCAGCCTTTGGCTTATTGTGCATGCCCTTTCTCTTTTCTACTCCACCCATTCCAAAATCACTGTGCCTTGAACTAGCCTGCACATCAATTGGTATGGTGAAGTTTTATATTGCTCTGTCTCCGGTCTAGGCTGACTGTAGATCAGTTGACTTTTACGGTCCAGAGCTTTACATTCGCACAAGATGTGTTGGGCTGATTACATCACCTAGACCCCCCTCGCCGCCGAGTCTTTATGCCAGGTCCCCCGGGAAGGATGTCGTTTTGAGAAATGGTGTTGTTTTGAAGAAGGTCAATGAAATGGATGGAGTTTTTGACATATGATGTAACGTTTTCTACTAATGGTTGGAGAATTTTGTCTAGATATTGTGCAAGTTTTTGTGTGTGTAAACGGTGGGTACTTACGATAGGGCAAAGGTTCTCAAAAATAAACACAATATTTCACACGACACATTAGCTCTTCTAGAACACTGGACATCTAACACTTATTTCCTTTTTCAAAACAAATTTTACAAAAAGTTCGAGGTGCTCCAATGGGTTGACTACCCTCTCCTGCATTGGCTAACATTTTCGTGGAAAACTTCCAGACACAAGCCCTCAATTCGTCCCAAGTTAAACCAACCTGTTGGCTAAGATACAATGAGAACATATTCGCTGTCTGGCCACACGGCAAAGAATCGCTAGACGAATTTCTTTCTCACCTGAATAACATCAACCCCCAAATCCAGTTCACCATGGAGATAGAAAATAATTTTTCTTTGCCTTTCTTAGATGTACGCATCAATAAAAACACAGTCGGAGGATTTTCTTACACTGTGTACCGAAAACCAACCCACACTAATCGTTATCTTAACACACAATGTCACGATCACCCATCGCAACTAAATTCCGTGGTTCGAACACTAGTAACACGATCCCTTAGAGTAACGGACAATAACAATGAACAGACAGAATTAAACTTTTTAAGACATACATTGCTAGAAAACGGATACAACAACAATCACATACTACGAAACATTAGAAACGCATAACAACAAACCACAACACCACATCAAGAACAGACAGAGTCCACACAACAACACACAGCGTTTTTACCACACATTAAAGGTGTCACCGGAAAAATCAGCCGAATTTTTAGAACCCATAATGTCAAAAGAGTATTCACAGCAGACCAAAAACTGTCAGATCTGATAAAAACTCCCAAGGATACGATCCCAAATGAATCCCAGGGAGTTTACGAAATTCCTTGTTCTGACTGTTCCCGAACTTATTTAGGACAAACAAATAGACGCATCCACAATAGAATATATGAACACACTCTCGCAATTAGAGAATCCGATCCCTCATCGGCGCTGGCCATGCATCATATTCATACAAGACACAAAATAGCCTTGGATAATGCCAAAACAATAGCACTGGTTTACAATATCAAAACGAGAATTATCCGCCGAACAATCTAGATCTAAAAACGTTCCGATTGTTTAAATAAGAGAAATGGTGGTCTTTGCCTTCCGATTACTTGGAAACCTATTATATCTTCATTACAAACACACAAGAAGAAAATAAATTCAATAGAGAGTTTCATTGCCCCCTTATCTGTCTTACCAAATGCCGATAATCCTCTTAATCCTCTTAATCCTTTAAGTACTGTGATCAAAGTCCCTGACTTAATTGACCGTGACCCAACTACTTTCATTGATAACGAAGCAGGTAGTCGGAACGATACATACAATACAAAACATGCAGCGAACTGCCAGATCTCTCTGTGGCCTGGGGTTGAACACACTGAGACCTTAGAGACGATCTCCAGAGAGATTTGGGAGGAGGTAGGCAGATTGAGGCCCCGTAATCGAGCTACAACAACCCAACCCACCTTTGTCCACTGATCTAAGGAATAGGCAGATTGAGGCCTTAGAGTGTCCTAAAATATTTCCTTTACCTCTTGAAAATCGCTCTAAAACAGAAGTCGAAACGTCGCGTTTTAGTAAATTATGGACGCGGTTTAACCCGAGAACCAAGTATGTCTCACATTAAAGACCGCGGAAATTTTTCCAAATATGAATATATATATATATATATATATATATATATATATATATATATATATATATATATATCACACCGATAACTAAAAAAATAATGGGCCGATTTCAATCAAATTTTCTGAGTACCTTCCTTTTGCAAGTGGCTTGGATCTGTTCGTTATCCAGGAAAATCGGCGCAGGTTTTTCCGAAAAATTTTGTGTTTTCTTTCGATACTCTTATTTGGATTATGAAGAGTGAACCATGTACCAAAGTTTAGGTCTGCAAGTTTAAAGACAAAAAAGTTATGTGCATTAAAATAATAATAATATGTTATTCTTAATGAAAATTCACTAAAGATGCGAACTTTGTAAAAAACGATTAACAAAAATATTTTAAAAAATTTTGCAGTTAATTTTTTTTATACAACTATGGGGTTGAAAAGGCCATTAAATGAAGTATAAAATCCAATGGTTACTTTATTTTACTATACATTTTTTAAACATAATAACGGCATTTGAATTAGTAAAACCTCACGTTTATTCAAATCTTTAAGGACCCATATTTTGTAAACCAGGCTTGCTACTGTAAAAATATTTTGTATCTGCATCGAGGACATGTCGAGGTATAACACTCTCAAATTTAACTGAAATCGGAAACTTGAAACTTTTTTCCTGCCGCGTCACCTGAAATGCCTCATAATTTTCATAAACAAAGCATAGATCATTCCTATGGAAATTCGCTACCATAACGCATGCTACGTGCAAGCTTTTTAAACTGTCTAGTATGATACTCGCTTTAACGCAGCATTTACAATAATATTTTGGTGAATTAACTACAATTAAGTCATAAAGCCATAAACATTTAACGATTTTATAACTAATTATATAAATATGCGGACATTTTTTTGTCACTATGCAATGTAAACTGGACGTTGTCTCGAAAACAAGGACTAAAGTGTTGCTAAGAGTGGAAAGCCAACCTCATTTATTACTCCTTGACATGCTAAAAGAAAATTAAATGGAGGATTTGAGATAGTTGGCATGCCGCCATTTGTTTAAGTACGTTACCTAATCTATAATATAATTACCCAGAAATTAAAAACATGTTATTCTGAAGAACTCTTGTGTTATGTCACATAAACTAAAAGAATGAATTTGAAATGATTTAACTGAGCGTCATATACAAGGCGGTTTAATAAAGTAGGAAAAAAGATATTTCACATGACTGGTTTGTCAAACAATTATTCACCTTGTAAACAAAGGAACGGTAAACATTTTAATAAGCAGATGAATTAATTATGTTCAATTTTTTTTCTCTTCCGTTTTGCCTACCACTCGTTTTATTTTGCGTATTAAGTGAAATTTTGCCATCAAAACTGTGAAGTTTCCATTAATTTATTTACTAATATGACTGTTTAATTTTTTTCCTTTTAACTTAGAGATCTGAAAGGCTAGATGCATTCTCACTGCAATTAGAACCGTAGACCGGTTTCGCTCTAATTAGAGCTCGTCAGTACGGCATACCAATTGCTGCGAACATATACCTATAAAGTAATACAGCTATAGTAGCCACCCTTCCAAAACTAAGTGAGTGGTGAGCGAGTCGCCACCTAGTTGCGGAACCAAGTGGTATGTTATCACGCCAGCTCCAAATAACACAAAGTGCTAAAAAATAGAGACTGTATACAACCAACTAACAATAAATAAATTGTCAGCCCTGGCCCATTTCTACCCTAATATAGGGACAAAATGTGTAAGGTTAGATGCATTCTCACAACAATTAGAACTGTAGACCGGTTTCGCTCCAATTAGAGCTCGTCATATGCTGTACTGACGAGCTCTACTACGGTTCTTATTGTTGTGGATCAACAAAACTGAAAACAAAACACCAGAAGCAAACACAAAATACACAACATTCACCTATAACCACCACATCAAAAAAATAACACAAACACTCAAACAATATGATTTAAAAATGAGCTACCAAACCAATAACAAAATAAGAAAACAAAATAAATAAAAAACAAGAACACAACCCACATGAATTAAACGGAATATATCAAATAGAATGTAACATATGCAATAAAAAATATATAGGAAATAGGAATGACAAAAAAATCAATAGAAACAAGATTCAAGGAACATATAACAGCATTAGATAAAATCCACATACATAGCTACAAATGAAACGTAGCTACACACATTCACAACACAAAACATCAAAAACCAGACATCACCCAATTACAACTAATGAAACAAGTTAAAAAAAATGGAAATCTGGGAACAATACTACATTCAACAAACAAACAATAAGAAACAATTAATGCCAGAACAAATCCAAGTACAAACATTTAAACAAAACTTAATAAAGGCCATACAAATAGACAAATTATCAAACCACAGTGATCAAGACAGGAGACCGATACACACGACACAGTCCGAAGGCACAACCAATCAGGGAACAGGAAACCGACCAATAGAAGCTCACGGCACATGTGCCACGTACAATCTCAGACGTAGACCAGACAAGAGCGATAACAGTCAGTAGCGTGCTGATGATGAACCGGGACGGTTCAAAACTGCAGTCGGCGCAAACCAATAAGAAATCGCAAACGTACAGCAAACAAATAAAGGGTATATTTAAAAGTGATTACAGTGTAGTGCAATATTCCTAAAGATATATATATATATATATATATATATATATATATATATATATATATATATATATATATATATATATATATATATATATATATATGAGACATACTTTGTCCTCGGGTTGAACCGCGTCCAGAATTTATTAAAACTCGACGTTTCGACTCCTGTTTTGGAGCCATTTTCAGGAGGTAAAGGAAATATGTAAGGACACTCTAAGGCCTCAATCTGCCTACTCCTTAGACCGGTGAACAAAGGTGGGCTGGGTTTTTGTAGCTCGATTACGGGGCCTCAATCTGCCTACTCCCCAAATCTCGTTGGATATCGTCTCTAAGGAGTAGGCAGATTGTGGCCTTAGAGTGTGCTGACATATTTTCTTTACCTCTTGAAAATGGCTTCGAAAAAGGAGCCGAAACGTCGAGTTTTAATAAATTTTGGTTTTAATAAACATTTTAACTGACCATGGAAATGGGTTCCAGAGGCCTTATTTCGCGCTCATTTGAAAAATGTTTCTGAAAGTCTCACCCGCGATACCTCTCTATTAGTAAATTTTCTTAATGAAAATTCACTAATAAAAACTAAAACTTTCAATCACACAAAATTTTTATTGAGGTAAGCATCTTATATGTTTCGGCTAAGGCCATCTTAAGATAATGTTAAAACGGTGTCTAATTTCTTAGTACAGTTACAAATATTGAGGTTCAAGTATAAATAGGCCAACACGAAAACATTTTATACTGCCAAAAATTTGAATAGAAAAGCTTCCAAACAACTCTTAACAAATCGAAATACTTTGATGGTTGCAACATATAATCTAAGAGCAGTGGCATCGGAAGAGGATATGATACATATGGAAGAGGGATTGGAAAAGATACGATGGAAGTTAGTGGGTCTGTGTGAGACACGGCAACGAGGAGAAGAATTGTTAAGATTGAAATCGGGCCAGATCTTATACTATAGAGGACAATTGGACAGATCGGTAGGCGGAGTGGGTCTCCTAATACATAAGCCAAATACGCAACAGATTGTATCCATCAAAAGTTTACCCAGTCGGGTAATCTACCTTATAGTTAGACCGCAGAAGATATTAATCAAATGAATACAAGTCTACGCACCGACAACCTACCATGAAGACGACGAAATTAATACATTCTATGAAGACATTGATAAAGCGATATCGGATACAAGATGGAACTACGACATCATAAGCGGAGATTTTAACGCCAAGTCTGATTTAAAGTTAGATAGATCACCTAGTCATCATTAAGGAATTATGGATAGGAAGTAGAAATGATAGAGGACAAATGCTCGGGAATTTCATAGCAACTTAAAATGTAGTGTTTGAGTAGTGTTTTCTACAAAAAGCCAAATCGGCGAAGGACGTGGTCCAGCCCTAATAGAATGACAAAGAACGAGATCGATGTCATTATATCAGACTGTGGTAACAGACGCGACAGTCTTAAATAAATTTGGTATTGGGTCCGATCATATAATTGTTAGAGCAACCATCAGAATAGATATTAGAAAGGAATGACATAAAATGATAAATAGAAAGAAACCAGTTTAGTGGATTATCCCAGAGAACATCAGTAAATACGCACAGTTTATATTTGATAAGATTCTGTCATCCTTGGATACTCCAGATGTTGACAAAATGTATGATATACTAAGTAACACCATAGAAAAGGCTAAAAATGATATTGTCCCACATCCGAAGACCAAGACGAAATACGTTACAGTTGATCAAGAAGAGACGCAACGTAAGGGGAAATCCAACAAAATAACTTGCTCATAGTTTTATAACAAACAAATAACACGGGAAGTAAGACGTAGGGAAATTTAACACAGAATATACTAGTGAGATTATTTAAAATAACAAAAATACCAAAGTCCTCAGAAAGAAGCTATCAAATGGGAGAAAAGAAATATTCAAACTTAGAGACGCGAAAGGGACACAATCAACAGATAGACAGAAACTACTGGAGATAACTGAATAATTTTATAGAACACTATAAAGGAGCCAGTAGAGTAACGAAAGAAGAACTAGAATAAAATCTAAAGACCTGATAAATCAAAATTCAGAAGAGTTTCCCGACCTCAGCAGAAATGAGATGAGGCAGAATGTGTTAGAAATGAAAAATAACCGGCCACCAGGAGAGCATGCAATAGTAATAGAAGCGGTGAAAAGAGAAGGAGATAAGTCATTTATCGCCATACAATGACTCTTTAAAAACTTCCTTCATGAAAACACCACACCGGCCAAATGGAATAATGCCATAACAATTTTCATACACGAAAAAGGCGATATATCGGACTTATAAAGCTATAGTTGCTCTGACAACTTTACAAGTACTTTATGAGAATTATCACCAAGAGAATCGAGAGGAAACTTCACTTCTATGAACCGCAGGAGCGGGTCAGAATTAGAAATGGTTTTGGAACAAACGAGCACCTGTTGGTTATAAAAACACTAATCGAAAAGTCCATAGAATACAACAAGCTGTTTGTTCGGATATTCGTGGGTTTCCAAAAAGCTCTCGACACCGTTGAATTATCCGCAATAATATCCGCGCTAGAACAGAGAAGCAACGACAACAGGTACATAAATCTCATCAAACATATATATATATATATATATATATATATATATATATATATATATATATATATATATATATATATATATATATATATATATATATATATATATATGATAATGCAACTGCCACTATAAGACTTCATAAGACCACAAACAGCTTCAAAATAGAAAGCGATCCCACAGGGCGATACAGTCTCACCCAAGTTATTCGCTGCGGCTCTTGGGTACGTTTTCAAATAACTCATCTGAGAGGAAAATGGTATAAGGGTGGATGGAGAACGACTTAACCACCTCCGATTTGCAGACGGCATGGACCTTGTTTCCGACAATGTTGATGACGCAAGATCGATGCTGTCAGACTTTGACCAAAGTTTAGGAAACATAGGACTCAGAATGAGAATGCAGAAAACCAAGTTCATGAAAAACCTTGTGCTCAGGAAACACTTCAAAATTCAAAACATTGCGACAGAGCAGGCATATGAATATAATGATCTGGGCCATAAACTTCAAATCAGAAAAGAGAACCAGACGTGTGAAATAGTACAACGGATTAAATTAGACTGGGTGGAGTTTGGAAAGCTTAGGTATACTCTAAGGAGTTGACTTGCCTATTGCGCTAAAAAGAAGGTGTTCGAACAATGCATCATGCCAGTAATAACATATGAAGCAGAAACACTAATACTTACCAAAAAATCTGTCAATAAACTGAGAGTCGCCCAAAGAGCAATGGAAATGGCCATGCTGCGTATGACAAGACGAGACAGAAAACAATATATTCGACTACAGACATAGGTCACAGATGTGATAGAAGTTATTGCCAAAATGAAGTGAAGGTGGGCAGGCCACGTCGCCAGACTTACGGATAGAAGATGGGCAACGAGGATACTCGTGTGGCCACCAAGGGGAGATATGACCTGAAACGAGTTAGCCAGCAACTGGATGAAGGAAGCCAGGACAAACAAAAATAGAGAAAACTTGAGGAGACCTGCGTTCAGCAGTGGACATGGACGGGTTGATTGATGATGATAACTTTTGTAAAGGTTATATTTTTGGTATAATACAGTTTCTTAATTTAGTAAGTAACAATGCTGTCCTTGGCCTCATAAGTCTCAGGCAAAATTTTCATGGTAATATAATATTTTTTGTTTTGATGGATATTTTTGGGTTCGCTAAATTCAGTATGAGTGGTAGGTTTCACTTTTTAATGGATCTCGTTATTGCTATATCGTAAATAGCAACACAGATATAATGCAGGTTCCTCAAATTGAACTTGGTAATCTTATTTTCAATTTTTAAAACTGAGAGACGAATTGTTTTCAAATACCTTTTAGTGCTCTAATGTTAAATCTTATAATCCTAGATGAAAATGTATTTATTTTAGGAGTAGCTGAAATGCTGTCTCTCTTAACAAAAAGAACGATCTAAAATAAAAAACGTAACGTGAAAAATGTGTAACATGTTAGTATTTTATTTGATTATATAAGATTGCTTTGAAGTTGTTGCAGTCATATTTATCAAACCACATATACGTTTCTGCTGTCATGTAAGGTGTACAATATCAAAGTTGAACACGAAATGGATTACTACAGACTTAATACAACCGAAGGATATTTTGTTTTTATCGCAAAGTACCAGTTGTGTCACCATTAGATCAGAGTCGGACTAAATTAAAATTATTTTCTAGGTCCAACCTACTGATGAAAGCCATACATATTAGTGAATTTTTATTTAAAAAAATTCACTAATAGAGAGGTATCGATGGTGAGATTTTGCAAAAATTTTGCAAATGAACCCGAACTACGATCCCTAGAAGCGATATCCGGGGTCAGTTTTATTATAATTATTATATATATATATA
The DNA here is from genome assembly GCA_964006375.1 of Tillus elongatus. NCBI lineage: Eukaryota > Metazoa > Arthropoda > Insecta > Coleoptera > Cleridae > Tillus > Tillus elongatus. The sequence continues at coordinate 214,935,980 of OZ023263.1, forward strand.
TATATATATATATATATATATATATATATATATATATATATATATATATATATATATATATATATATATATATATATATATATATATATATATATATATATATATATATATATATATATATATATATATATATATATATATATATATATATATATATATATAGTGAGGATCTAAAGTCCGCCTCCCTCCCTCTAATTTCTGAAGCGTCCGTGATGTGTGATTGTGATGAAATTTGGAGCGATAATATATGAGAAAAGTCTGCATATTTTAATATATCGACGACAGCTTTAGATGTCAAGGTGACAGCTGCGCGCGCTTTCGGGATATTTTTTTACATAGAAACGGGGATCGAGTGATACTTCATTTTGAAGGTCTTTTTATGCTCAGAACATTCTCCAGACTTTAAAACATTTGGTTTAGTATTTTCCAAATTAGAATCCATAATATCGGTTTCTACGTTATTACTACCCTTGCTTTTTTTAGATGTCATTCTAAATTCTTCCTGTCGTACTGTTTCCCCAGTAAAGTACACATAGATAATTTTAAATTATTTATGTTTCAAAATAAAACACAATTTAACAGTAAACAAATAACAACTAATTAACCCTAACTAAGAAAATTGAAAAACAATTCAAATAAAATCTAAAGGCACAAACTGTTGAAGTGCTTACTTCAGCAGATGTTGAAAATGACCACCATGGACCTCCTGACAAATAAATATTCTAAATCCTTCTCTGACATTATGAAGCAGCTGTAGCGTTATTCTTGAACAAACATCTGTAATTCGTTGTCTAAGTTCATCTAATGAGCATGGAGCCGTTTTATAAACCTCAGATTTAACGTATCACTAAAGAAAAAATCTAGAGGCGTGAGGTGTGGGGATCGAGCTGGCCATTCCGTAGAACCTCGACCACCAATCCACCTATTTTCATAACTCTCATCTAGGTAATTTCTGACTTGTCTAAAATAGTGAGGTGGGGATCCGTCTTGTTGAAATATAACCTCTTGAAACTCATGTGGGTTTTGGGCAACAACATCATCAATAAGTGGAGTAATTGTATTTTGCAACATATCCAGATATCTGGAGCCATTATAATTTTCTTCCAGAAAAATGGATCTATGATGTGATTACCCAAAATGCCCGCCCAAACATTTATTTTCTGGGGGAACTGTGTGTGCCCCTCCCGGAAAACATGGGGGTTTTCTTCACTCCAGTACCTACAGTTTTGGGTATTAACTTTACCATGTAAAAAAATTACTCTCGTCACTGAAACAGATATTCTGCAAGTAGTGATTCCCTACCATTCTTCCTGACATAATTTCACAAAATTCGAGTCGTCTATCAGGATCATCTTCTGTTATTTCGTGTATAATTTTCATTTTATATGGGTGTAACTTATGTTTTTTCAAAATTCTTTTGACAGAAGTACGCGAAATATTACATGTCTCAGCCACGTGCTTCGTTGGCTGTTGGGGATTAACAATTATTTCAGCTAAGACCTGGACTTTTACATCTTCCACAATTTTAAGCCTCCCAGACCTTCGAGCGTCTTTCACCGTACCCATTTCTTGAAATTTTGAAATTAGTTTTCGTAAAAATTATCTGCATATTTAGCGTTCCGTATAGCGTACATTGAACATACGAACAGCATCATGGTAATTTCGCTTAGCTTCGCCAAAAATAATAACCCCTTCAAATTTATCTGGTAAAGAACGATCCATTTTAAACAATTTCGAACAAATACTTTCTGTCAATACTAAATCGTGATATTAAAAAACAGTATGACAGGAACAATCAATAATGACATGTAATAGGTAGAAAAGTGTAGAAAATGGAGAAACCACAGATGATGAATAGCCTCTGTGGTTCTCCAAACAACATGTAATGTGTGCATAATTTGCTACTGATGAATAGTAGTAATCTTTTTTTAGAAAAGTGTGTTATATTATACAAGGGTAATCATAACGTAGAAACCCATATTAATGACACTTATTTGGAAAATACTGAATCAAATGTTTTCAAAACTGGAGAATGTTCTGAGCATAAAAAGACCTTCAAAATGAGGTATCATTGACCCCATTTCCATTTAAAAAATTCCAAAAGCGCACGTAGCTGTCACCGTGATATCTAAAGCTGTCATTGATATGTCAAAATATGCAGAACTTTCTCATTTATTATCGTTTCAAATTTCATCACAATATACCGGACGGTTCAAAAATTAGAGGGGGCGGGGCGGACTTTAGGTCCTCACTGTATATATATATATATATATATATATATATATATATATATATATATATATATATATACGTATCCAACCGATAACTCAAAAAATAATTAACCGATTTGGATCAAACTCGGCAAGTGCCTTTCTTTTGTTAATGGCTTGGATGAGTTCGTTATGCAGTAAAATCGGACAAGGTTTTCTGGAAAAAAAAATTGTTTTCTTTCGAAAAAAAATTGTTTCCCTGAAAATTACAAATTTATTTTGATTAAATTTGGCGGATATGTTGCCCTAGAAGGACCTTACTGCACACAAAAATTCAACTTTATAAGTTTATAGAAAATTGTGTTATTCAAATTTGAAACAATTAATTAAAATTTACTACCATAACGCAATTGCTGCGTCCCGCACTTTTTAGTGAATTTTCTTTAAAAAAATTCACTAATGAGGAGATCTCAACTTTTGAATTTTGAAAAAATTTCTTCAAATGAGCGCTATTTAGGACCCCTGGAATCCAAATCCGAGGTCGGTTTCAGACTTTATATGTTTATATATATATATATATATATATATATATATATATATATATATATATATATATATATATATATATATATGTTTATATATTTATGTGTCACACCTATAACTAAAAAATAATGGACCGATTTTGATAAAATTTGGTAAGTACCTTCCTTTCGCGAGTGGCTTGGATAAGTTCGTTAGCCAGGAAAATCCGCCGAGGTTTTCCCGAAATTTTTTTTGTTTTTTTTCGAAAAAAATTGAAAAAAATGTATATCTCCTGAATTAACAAAGTAAGGGCCACCAAATTTCATGCGCGGATTTATATCATTATAAGCAAGTTACCTACCAAAATTTAACTGCGTAGGGTAAAGGACAAAAAAGTTACAGGCATTCAAAGAAAAATAAATTTGGGTTCTCCTCAAAACGTCAAAATCGCGATTTTAAATGTCAAAATTGGTGAGTACCTTCCTTTCGCAAGTGGCTTGGATAAGTTCGTTAGCCAGGAAAATCCGCCGAGGGTTTCCCGGAAAATTTTGTGTTTTCTTTCGAAAAAAATTTATATCTCCAAAATTAACAAAGTAAGGGCAACCAAATTTTATACGCGGGTTTATATCATTATACGCAAGTTACCTACCAAAATTTAGCTCTGTAGATCAAAAGACAAAAAAAGTTACAGGCATTTAAAGAAAAATAAATTTGGGTTTTCCTCAAAACGTCAAAGTCGCGATTTTAAACGTCAAAATTGTTAATATTTAGGCAATGAACCTGAAATTAATATGATCTATGGAAGGAAAATGTCTCAAGAATAATGTTGTACAAAGCCTGAACTCTTAGTTTCAATCATCATTGTCCTTCATTTTACTAAAATATTCCCAGAAAATTCATTTCAAATAGACCCTTTTTCTGATGCTTTAGCAGTAGTGTTGGCTATAGAGTTTATCGTTTAATGGTATATCATTTTTGTCGAATTATCGTAAAAAATCATTAAATCACAATATATCCGTTATTATGCAAGTTACGAAAAAAAGTTGTATACATTAATTGTAGGGTGTCTTAAGCTACATCTTAAAAAATATTTCCACAATTACAGGCTGGCCCCTAAGTCGTTGGTGATTCAAATTTTCTTTTTTTTTAGTGAATTTTTTTAATCGAACACGCCCTATGTTATTGCATTTTTGTATTTTCCATCGAAATATAATACATCTTTGTAAGAAAAGAAATTCGGGACGCAGCAAGTGCGTTATGGTAGCGAATTTTCATTAAATGCTTCAAATTTTGAATCAATTTGCTATTAACCTATAAGGTTGACCAGAAAACCAGTTTTTTCGGGAACAATTTAAGTTTACTTTCGGAAATTTTTGTACATTTTCAAACAATAAAGTTATTTGGATGAAACATGGCACATTGTTTCTAATATATAGATTATACTGGTAACCAAATTTGGTGCCTGCTTTCTTAAAAAAAACATTTGCTATTAGAAACATTTTTATGAAAATTCACTACCATAACGCACTTGCTGCGTCCAGAGTTTTTTAATAATTAAATAGTCCATACAAGTAACTAAAGATGTCATAAAAGCTGTGCAAAATATTGATCACTTCTTCAGACGCACATGCGAGGAAGAAAGACTTTGCATAACTTCTTCGTTACCTCTATTATTTGTTGCATCTTTGTTGCCATAGCTGTTCTTCGTTATCTACAGATGTCATATAAACCACAGATTACAGATGTTCCCGTAGAAAATAATCGAATGGACTTAAATTTGGAAAACGTGGTGGCCAATTTACAGTATTGCTTCTACCTATCCATTGGCGTACTTCTGATTCAAATGGTTTCGAATATTTAATAAAATGTGGAGAAGCTCCATCGTGCATAAACCACATCGCTCTCTCTCTCTCTCTCTCTCTCTCTCTCTCTTAAGCCGTAAGTATAAAACGTCTAACAAATCTGAGGACGTATTTTGTAGACGTTAAAAATAAATATCTCCCGTTATTATATGTTGAAGAATGCCATGACCAACAATAAAACTACCAACTATGGCAGTCCACACATTAATTTTTAATTCGTGTTAAAAATCTTCAGCCTTGGTGATTTTCATCTGCATTGATGTGTTCACTGACACACGCTCGCCTTTCTCCTCTTGAGTGGGGCGGTACATCTTTCAAAGAATAACGCAGGCCAGCCCAACGAGAACAGAAACCGCGCGTGGAGCAAAATGGCAAAAGCTGTCTTGATCCCGGTGTTAAGTATACATAGGGACTGCGAAAGCAAGGCCTATCGATTCTGTTGGCTTGAAAAGTTTTCAGCAAGAAGTATGCGAGAAAAGTTACCACGGGGATAAGGTGCTGGAGAAGATTCAGAAATAAGCACTAGACGATTAGGCATGAAAATAGGAGTATCTAAAGATGTCGTTAATAAAATAATTAAAAGGAATATTCATATCATGAGATGGCAGAAAAACACACACAAGAACAAAATGGCTCACATATTTACTTTTTAATGTAAGACATTTTGTTCTTGTGTTTTATATCGCAAAATTTGGACTCCTTAAGAGTTCTCATGGGGTCTCTGCTTAACAGTGTGGCCTCCTGTTGTGTTTACCCTCAATCAGTTGACTCCACAGTTTTTTTTTAATTTCGCCGTAAATTTTATACCTTGTCATTAGCTTACTGTACATTAACCCTTTGAGGACACAATTAATTTCTTTTTGAAAAAATCTGTTTTGCGTATAAAAACATATTTATTATACTTATTTAATGTAAAGTAAATGACACACTTATTTGTTTGAAACGTCTTTTGTCCTGCAGGATATGGTTTCCGTTAGTAACCACTGGGCACTTGCTCACTTAGTGTGGTACGCGGTGAAACAATTCCGGTCCTTGTTAAGACAGAGTCCCACATAACAAATGGAACATTTCCATATGGTTCTGTGGACATCCTTCGAAGTGATACAGTTAGCACATCCTAGTGAACTACAACGTTCTGGCAAATGTGCACATTCATCATATCGTACTTCTAATGGCACAATTTTTTTGGATTTATTGGAAGATGTGCTGGACGATTTACGGCCACGTTTCTCATTTTCAGGTGAGGCACCAATCAAACCAACAGCAACTGACAAACGAAATTGCTTAAGACTCATAGTTTTTGCTGGTGTTCTTTGCTGGTACAAAATGAAGGCGTTTACTATGCGTCCAGAAAATACCAAAAAATTCTGTGCCACCATTTGTGCGATTTTCGGTCCATTTCATATAATCATTTGTACATGTCAAATTTATCGACATATCCCATATGTCGATTGTATTCTTTCACGAGCAGAGGGCAGTTTATTTCCTCTACTAAACCATTCTCCCTTTTTCTTGAGGCTGTTTCTACTATGGAATGATTTTGGTAATTGCTCAACAACAGAACACTGCGTTTATCTATCCACTTCAAAGCGGCTACACCGTCCCTGAAAACATGCCAATCTGACTCTCCTCGTTTCCGAATTTTGTCTGCTTTGAAATCAGGTAGTTTTGTTCTACCACGACGAACTGTCCCACAAGAGTAAATTCTATCTTGAAGCAGATCCTGCTGAAGCTGCACAGAGTTGAAAAAATTGTCGAAATAAACTCTATGGTATTTACCAACTAAGCTTCTTGTCAGGTCTTTTACAACACGACTTCCTAAGTTTTTCAACAGCATCACTAACTTTGCCCGTATATATTTGAAATTGGCACATATAACCAGTAGAATCGGCTCGTACCCAAACTTTATATCCACGTTTGGTCGGTTTCATCGGCATGTACTGCCGAATGTCACTTCGTCCTTTGAATTTGATCATCGATTCATCGATTGATTGATATTCACTTGGATTTAATGTTGCAACGAAAGTCTCTGATAATTTCGTCAGTAGTTTGTACAACTTATCAAACCCCACTTCGTCTTTATTGGGTTGCAAAGCATTATTATTCAGATGTAAGTTGGTAAGTAGCCATGAAAATCTGTTTCTTGAAATTGAAGAACTTATATAGAAGTCTCTCATTTCTTCTCTGGATGACCAGTAATCTCGATAGCTAGGCATCTTCTTCAAAGTCAAGATCATATTTACTCCGAGGAAGCTCTTGATTTCGTCGTTATTAGTAGGTACATATAGTTTTTGGTAATTTTGCTGGACAGCGTACAAGGTGGTTTGAAACACAATATGATTTATAAGCTCTTCTGGGAACAGATGAAGAAACATTTATTTTGGGCTCTCCACACTTTCTGGCACGTCAGGACCAGTTTGCTTTGAAAATTTTTGTACTATAGTAGTGAACTGAGGATCCTTTGTCCAGGAAATTGAACCTCTACATAGTTTAGTACGTAGTGGAGACAATAGGATGTCAACATCAGGGTCATAGTCACTATCTTGTACATGTTCGTCTGATTCGTACCAGATTTCAATTGATTCTCTATCAAACAGTTCTTGGCTTGGGTCTGGCAGCTCTGCTTGATTTAAAAGTTCAGCTTCTTTGTCATCTACATCAGATGTGATAGATTCAATATCGCTGGAAAAATCGTCTAAAATTGCCCAAATTTTTCTTTGAGACATTGCCTCCAAGTCTTCAAACGTCCACTTATCTATACAACCTACAAAATAATAGCACGTTAGTCCGGTGGTTATCAGCAGTGACCACACATATTACATGTAATGCGAAGAAATTATAATCAGACACTGAAGCAATTACACTAGTAATGTGTTTGTATGATAATATTTCATAACTTACCAGACATTTTTCAGAATATTTTCCAATAAAAATCACAAAAACTGGTATAACACAAACTTAACCTGCACACATGTAAAACGCGCGGCAGATAATGACTAATTCCAGACGAATTGAGATTCAACAATTGAATAAATGCCACTAACAGTTACTAGTGAACATAGGCAACCCATTATACATCATGACAGTCATTGTAAACCAGTTGGCATTGCTACAACCGATTTCATAGAAGGTGCTTTCTGTAACTAACCAGTTGTCCTCAAAGGGTTCAGGCTAGATGCATTCTCACCACAATTAGAACCGTAGACCGGTTTCGCTCTGCTGCATCTTATAAAATAATTTTGACAATCACAGGGTGGCCCATAATTCGTTGGTGATACCTACAAATTTTTTTTCAACATTTCTTATTTCATTTTTGCATTTTTCATCGAAATAAGATGCATGTTTGTAAAAAATGGAAACGCAGTAAGTGTGTTTTGGTAGCGAATTTTCATTAAATGCTTCAAAATTCAATAACTAAATTTGCTATTAACGTAAGGTTCGTCGGCTAGGAAACGAGTTTTCTCGGAAACGTTTTAAGTTTATTTACGGAATTATGTTTACATTTTCAAACCAGTTATTTTGATAAAAATGGTACATTGTTTCTACTATATAGGTTATACCGGTGACCAAATTGATGCCTGCTTGCATCACAGAGACATATTTGTTATTAAAAGCAATTGTATGATAATTTACTTCCATAACGCAATTGCTGCATCCAGACTTTTTATATTTGGAGAGACTTTTAATGGAGCAAGGTATTTAGAATTTTTAGGAAATCATCTCGCAATAATTTTTATTGAAGTACCGTAAAAAACTCGGGTGAGCATGTGGTTTGAGCACGATGGTTGTCCAGCACATTATGCTCTCAAAATTCAACGTGAGATAATATTTAAATACCCACTTTTCGAATAAATGGATAGAAAGGGGTGGTTGATCTCCCTGGCCACCCAGATCCCCTGGTTTAATCGTTTTAGACTTTTATTTATGAGGAAAACTTATTTGAGATATTGTCTACCAGACCCGGCCAACCACACGAGGAGACATGAGTCTTAGAATCCGATATGCAACTGCGTCTATCTCTGTGGCAGAGATCGAAACTGCTGTTGATGGAACACGGCGACGGTTCCAAGGTTGCATTGCAGTGGCGTCTCCTGACCAAAATGTTCGGGTGTGCGGTAACGAGTTGCTGTTAGTGGTGGTTTTAAAAATTATTAACACTAAATGTACACACATATATATATATATATATATATATATATATATATATATATATATATATATATATATATATATATATATATATATATATATATATATATATATATATATATATATATATATATATATATATATATATATATATATATATATATATATATATATATATATATTCGACCTATATGGGAATGATACGTAGATAAATAAATTAATTTCCCACTGCAACACTAACAAATTAAAAAGTCACTTAAAACTTTAAAACACGAAAAGAACATGGAATTATTATCAAGCTCTTCTCTTCACACAAATTTGTGTTAGCGTTAGCACTGTCCGGAACGGGGTGAAAACTGTAAACATTAAAAGTAGTTCAATGTTAATATGGTACTAAATAATAAAATGTGTAAAAATCCTGGATGCAGCAAGTGCGTTATGGTAGTGAATTTTCATAGAAATGATCTGGCACAAAATATTTTATTATATCTTTTTTATCTTGCAACATAGAAATCTAAATTTTGGTGTATAGTTTAATTTTTATATCATAAACCTATCTACCAAATTTGGTTATCTTATCTTTTTTTATTTTTGAGATACAAATTTTTTTCGAATAAAAACTCAAAATTTTCCCGGAAAACCTCGTCCGATTTTCCTGACTAACGAAATTATCCAATACATTTACAGAAGGAAGGTACATGCCAAATTTTATCAAAATCGGCCGATTATATTTTGAGTTATCGGTGTGATACCTATGTATATATATATATATATATATATATATATATATATATATATATATATATATATATATATATATATATATATATATATATATATATATATATATATATATAGTTTATTGTTATATAAATAGTACAAAGCATCTTACAAATAAGTCTAAACTTGTGACTGCAAATGATGCAATTTTGACTAAATTTTAATCTAAATGTCAATTGTTCTAAAGTTATGTCATCTGATTTCTAATCTCCAAAATTACCTCACCTCATTATGTACCATTACAATTTCTAGAAATATGGATGGTACTTGAAATCAGTTTCTTCATTTTAATCAAAAATTTCTATATTTTAAAACTTGACTCAAATTAAATTCTTATATATAAAAATTGAAACTGACCCCGGATATGAGTTCTAGGGGCCCTAGTTCGCGATCATTTGCAAACAATTTTTCAAAATTCAAAAGTCGCTCCCCATTAGTGAATTTTTTCTACGAAAATTTACTAAAATGTATTATAGTCTTTGATTCTAGAATACTGTGGTCCAGGCAAGCGCAGTTGTAATGTTTGTAAATAATGCTATCACAACGTTTGTTAAACCGGCGTTCCATTCATTTGTCTTGAGCGGTATTTTTACCGCTCACTGCAGTGTTAAAACGAATGGTATTTCCTTACTATTTTAAACACATGGGTGGGGGACTGTATTGTATACCAATACAGCTCTGTCGAGTGAAGTTGTTCGGAAATAACAACGCACACCTAACCCGAATTCATTCCCAGTTGCTATTGACCTACTCATATTTTCTGAAGGAAGACGTGGTGCCGACTTCATTCCAAGTCACTATTAACCGACTATTTATGAAATCAAATAAGTAAATTAAATCGATTGTCATAACATATGTAGTGTATTAAGACTAAGGGAAAAACAAATAAAACATATTTAACTGTGCACATTTTAATTATATTTTAGGGTGTGCGGCGCACACATAGCTCACTAGGAGAAATCGCCACTGTTGCATTGGCAATAAGGGTAGTCATTATGAGCATTTGCTGAAAAAATTGTAAAACAGTATTGATCTTTGCACGGTAAAGATTAATTGCTACTTTGCTATAATATTTTGAAGTTTTTCATCTTTCAGAGCACATACAAGTTACTAAACTAAGTGCGATGTTGCTTTTGTGTTTTATAATTAGAAGACAGTTTTATAGTGTTTGTAAATTGGTAGTATTTTTAGTAGTATGTTTGTAAAGCTGATTGTTAAATTAAATTGATTAAACTGAAGTTGAATTGAATTTAATTCTATAAGACATGTGTAAGAGAGTTTAACGAATATTTTCGAGAATATTTGGAGGAAAATTGCCATGACAATTTTAAGTCCATATAGACCATATATGTATATATATATATATATATATATATATATATATATATATATATATATATATATATATATATATATATATATATATATATATATATATATATATATGAAGACCAACAAAGTATTAACCGCTGGGTATATCATTCATGCGACGGTGACAGACCATCACCCAATTGTAGCCCACAGGAACTGACAATGTGACTGAGTCACGAAATAGATCCACCTATAAGTGGCATGTAAATGTAAAGAGTAACCGAAAATACACAAAATAGCACAATACAGGCGCAATATAGAGCATATAGTATTAAGCTTAAAAGCCTAATACAAATAACAAAGCAGGATTACTTTGATAGAATCTTGCAGGGCGGTGATAAATCCTCTGCGAGAATTTGGAAGACAGTAAATAAGTTGGTGGGTGGCAAAAACCAATCCCTGCAGTGTTAACAGAATACAAATAGACGGAAGTATTATCAAAGACAAAAAAAAGATTGCCAACGAATTAAATAAGCATTTTGCATCAGTTGGTAGAACCACACCTAGTATTGCTCATAGGATACACATTCCCAATAAAATACATGAAACATTACAATTTAATATATTTTTCCCTCAAACTGACAAATATGAGGTCAAAAAATATATAAGCGAACTAAAGGTTGGCAAGTCAGTTGGACACGAAGCTTTGGATTCTTTTAGTGAATTTTCTTAAAAAAATTCACTAATGAGGAGATCTCGACTTTTGAATTTTGAAAAAATTTCTTCAAATGAGCGCTAATTAGGCCCCCCAGAACACATATCCGGGGTCAGTTTGAATTTTTATATGTTTATATATATATATATATATATATATATATATATATATATATATATATATATATATATATATATATATATATATATATATATATATATATATTTATATATATATATGTATCACACCGATAACTCAAAAATAATGGGCCGATTTTGATTAAATTTGGTGAATAAATTCCTTTTGCAAATGGCTTGGATAAGTTCGTTAGCCAGGAAAATCTGCCCAGGTTTTCCCGGAAAATTTTGTGTTTTCTTATGAAAAAAATTTATATCTCCCGAATTAACAAAGTAAGGGCAACCAAATTTGGTACGCGGGTTTATGTCCTTATATGTAAGTTACCTGCCAAAATTTAGCTCTATATGTCAAAAGACAAAAAAGTTATAGGCATAGAAAAATAAATTGGGGTTTTCCCCAAAACGTCAAAGTTGCGACTTAAAACGTCAAAATCGGCAACATTTTGGCAAATAACTTGAAACTAATACGGGCTATGGAAATCAAATGTCTCAAGAAGGATGTTTTACAAACACTGAAGTCTTAGTTTCAACCGTCATTGTCCTTCATTTTACTAAAATGTTTCCAGAAAGTTCATTTGAAATAGACGCTTTCCCTGATGCTTGGCAGTAGCCTTAGCTATAGAGTTTATCGTTTAATGGTATATAATTTTTGTCGAATTTTCATAAAAAATCAATAAAGCTCAATATATCAGTTATTATACAAGATTTGAAAAAAATTTGTATATATTAATTATAGGGTGTCTTGAGCTACATCTTAAAAAAATATTTCTACAACCACAGGATGGCCCATAAGTCATTGGTGATACAATTTTTCTTTTTTTTTTAATCAAACACGCCTTATGTTATTGCATTTTCCATCGAAATATAATGCATGTTTGTAAGAAAAGAAATTCTGGATGCAGCAAGTGCGTTATGGTAGCGAACTTTGATCAAATGCTTCATATTTGAATTGCCCAATTTGCTATTAACCCATAAGGTTGACCAAGAAACGAGTTTTTCGGGAACACTTGAAGTCTACTTTTGGAAATCTTGGTACATTTTCACACAATAAAGTTATTTTTATGAAACATGGCACATTGCTTTTTCTATATAGGTTATACTGGTAACCAAAATTGATGCCTGCTTTCTTAAAAAGAAAACACACATATTTGCAATAAAAACATTTTTATGAAAATTCACTACCATAACGCACTTGCTGCGTCCAGAGTTTTTATTTTACTTAAAGCTGCAGCTGAGTATATAGCCGAACCAATAGCATACCTTGTGAACGAGATTCTGCTAAACGGAATATTTCCGACGTATTTTAAATTGGCAATCGTAAAGGCAATCTATAAACCGAAGTGTTAGTTGGACCCAAGTAATTATAGGCCAATCTCTATAGTATCAAACCTCGCCAAAATCACGGAAGAAATAACAAAGGTGAGAATATCTCAATATCTGATTAAAGACAAATTGCTCTCAGCGAAACAATACGGATTCAGAGAAGGCACTTTCACAGAAGAGCTATTTATCGTGTAACATCACAAATCTATAGAGCACTGGATGAGAGCAAATGCGCAATAGGAGTGTTTTGGATGTGTCAAAAGCATTTGATAGTGTCACTCATGTCAGGTTGGAGAGTATGCGATTTAGGGGTACTGCGTACTCACTGACGAAGATCTACCTGTCAGACAGGGTGCAAATAACACAGGGGTTAGATCAGTACAGCTAGCCAGAAAATGTTGAATGTGGAGTGCCGCAGGGTACTGTGCTTGGTCCAATCTTTTTTACTGTTTACGTAAACAGTCTTTTATATCTGTCGACCCTAGGACATATAATAGCTTTTACTGTTAACACAGCTATAATTTACCAGTCAAATTGATGGGAAACACTAAAACAGTTAATCGAGACTGATTTGCAGAGTTACGGACTGGTATGATCAAAACCTCTTGAAAATAAATTATGACAAGATTTGTACCATTCTCATGTAATATAACTACGTTGACGACTTTTGATTGCTTAAACATAAATATTCTTTATACGAATGTCATTATAAAGTCTGAGAATGTTATCAAATAATTAGGGGTGAAGATAGACTCACACTTGCGATGGAATTACCAGATAGGGGATCTAGTGTCAAGACTTAGAAGTTTACTTTTCAGATTTAGGCAGCTAAAGGGCTTTGTAGATTTGCGGAGGAAGAAAGTTGTGTACTATGCACTAGTTGAATGTTTGATACAGTATGGAATGGTAGGATGGGGAGGAGCATTAAATTCTCAAATAAAAAACTTGAAAATCATCCAGAGAAGATTTATTAAAATAATATATAATAAGTCAGTAGATTATCCACCTGAACTACTATAGAAGGAGAGCCCAATTATGGATATATGACAGTTATTTGCGAAAAAACTATTATTATGGATACATAAAATCCACAGGCGATGGCAGCCATAGAACACCGACATGGGACAAGATATAGGGAGGGAGTACTGCACAAACTTACGAAGGCTGTAAAAACATTGGAGCAAAGATGTGCCAATTTTGTCGCCCCAAGATTGTTCGGTAAATTGCCTCAGGAGTTGCGGCTTTGAATCTTTGCAGATATTAAGTCAAACTCAAAGATTGGATACTACATTATTCGAGGCACAAATTCATGGACTGGTAAATTTAGATGTTTAGATCAAATGCAAAAAAGGGGGAAGAACGTTTATTCTGTGGTGAATGAGGCGACCTTGGTGTTTGTTGTCGTTTGTGGGTTTATACGCTGTGTTGTGTGTGTGTGTGTGTGTGTGTGTGTGTGTGTGTGTGTGTGCGTGCATGGGTGCGCGCTCTTGTGTGTCCGTGTGAAAGAGTAGGTGTGAGTGCCATACATTCATTGAGATAGAGAGACTGGAGAAAGTGATGACACTAAATAGAGTGAGAGAGTAAATTGAATTGAGAAAAAGATAATAGAGTGTATGATGTCAAGTGGTGATCCAGTTGTATTTATGATTTAAAAAGCTAGTGTTGCGTTAACTTGTTCTCAGGCAAACGTGTGAAACAAATGGGATGAGAGAAGACCAAAAACACGAGAAAAACAGATGAGTGTGCACGAAGATAATTGGAGGTGACGTGTTGAAGTCTCACGTACAGGTCATTGCACCTCTGTGAGAATACCACATTATATTATCCTAGTCCGTATTTTGTTGCATAAGTTTGTATTTTGTATTATATTACTATTTGATGGATAAATAAAAATTATTATTATTATTATTAGCGATTTTTTTTTAAATCGCTAATGAGGAGATCTGTGTTTATATATATATATATATATATATATATATATATATATATATATATATATATATATATATATATATATATATATATATATTATATATAGATATATATATATATATATATATATATATATATATATATATATATATATATATATATATATATATATATATATATATATATATATATATATATATATATATATATATATATATATATATATATATATATATATATATATATATATATATATATATATATATATCCGGCCGATAACTCAAAAAATAATTACCAATCTTGATAAAGTTTTGTGAGTACCTTCATTTTGCAAGTGGCTTGGATAAGTTCGTTAGTCAGGAAAATCGGACCAGGTTTTCCTGGAAAATGTTGTGTTTTCCTTCTAAAAAAAATTCATATCTCCGGAAATAACAAAGCAAGGGCAACCAAATTTGATACGCGTGTTTGTATTATAAAGAGTGAACTCTGTACCAAAATTTAGGTCTCGAGCTTTAAAGACAAATTATGGGCAGTTAAAGAAACAAATTTTGGAGTTTTCCTCAAAACGTCAAAGTCGCAATTTTAAACGTCAAAATTGGCAATGTTTAGGCAAAGAACGTGAAACAAATATGGATTTTGAAAAGAAAATGTTCATTTTACTAAAATATTTACAGAAACTTCATTTCAAATAGACCCTTTCTCTGATGTTTTGGCTGTCGGTTTAGTTAAGTTGATGCTTTCGCTGTAGGTTTAGTGAAGTTTATGGTTTAACGGTCTATAATTTTTTTAAGCTAATTTTCGTAGAACAAATTCGTTAATGCAATTTTGCATTCTTTATATATTCTTTATGATGCATTTGTAAGAAAAAATCTGGACGCAGTAAGTGCGTTTTGGTAGCGAATTTTCGGTAAAGTTGCAGTTTAGCTCTCGAACGCTTTTCAAAAAACTGTTTTCAGAAACCTTTCTAAGCCCCGCCCTGGATTCACAAAAAGCAAGAAAAATTTCTTGTTCACACTCCCCAAGGAAGTTACGGGACGAGGAGTGAGTAGGGGTGTATAATTTTTTTAAGCTAATTTTCGTAGAACAAGTTCGTTAATGAATGTTTGCATTTTTTATCGAAGTATGATGCGTTTGTAGGAAAAAAATCTGGACGCAGTAAGTGCGTTTTGGTAGCGAATTTTCGGTAAATTTGCAGTTTAGCTCCCGAACGCTTTTCAAAAAATTGTTTTCAGAAACATTACTAGGACCCCACCTGGATGCACAAACCAACAGAAAAATTTCTTGTTCACACCCCCCCAAGGAAGTTACGGAACCAGGAGTGAGTAGGGGTGCTGAGCGGGGTAGGTAGTAAAAAGGAAATATGAGCAGAAAATTCGAATAAAACGAGCTTGAAAGCTGTCTTTTTCACATCTTGAAGCCATATCCCCCTTAAACCCTGCCTACCCCGCACAGCACCCCTATCCCCCCAGGTGCCGTAACTTCGTTGGCGGGTAGGAACAAGTCATTTTTCTTGTGGTTTATGCAGCGAGGGTGGTTGTATGCACGCGAGTGGGAAGGAAAATCCCCACGACGAAGCAGCCACCCTCCAACCCCTGCCACAAGTCGAACGGGGGGGGGGGGGGGGGTAGTCTGCTTCGTCGTAGGCATCCCGCACCTCGTGTGCATACAACCACCCTCGTTGCATAAACTACAAGAAAAACTTCTTGTTCATACCCCCCAAGGAAGTTACGTGACCTGGGGCAAATAGGGGTGCTGTGTGGGGTAGGCAGGGTTTAATGGGGATATGGCTTCAAATAGACAGCTTTCAAGCAGTTTTCTTCGCATTTTCTATTTTCTATTCACTTCCAGTCCCGTACCTTCCTTGGGGGGGTGTGAACAACAAATTTTTCTGTTGGTTTGTGCATACACGTGGGGTCTTAGTAATGTTTCTGAAAACAATTTTTTAAAAAGCTTTCGAGAGCTAATCTGCAAATTTACCGAATTTACATTAGATCCTTCAAATTTCAATAACTGAATTTGCTATCAACGTAAACTTTGTTGGTTAGGAAACCAACATTTAAAGACCTTACTATGTACCAAAACTCAACCTTGTAGGTTTATAGCAAATTGAGTTATTAAAATTTGAAGCATTTAATAAAAATTCCCTACCATAACTCACTTGCTGCGTCACTAATTTTTATAGTATTACCATGACGCTAACATTTTGAAGTTGATGTTTTTTTGACATTACAGGGTTATCCAATCTTTTTAAATAATCATCTATCAGAAACTACATAAATACTTTCAAAGTGTCATTATTAAACGATGAAACAAAATTTTTGGTAAATTATTCCATATTAATTCTTGACGGTTAAAGAAGTAAGATAGAAAGTAAGAAATTTAAAGTAAAAGAGAACGCTTAAAAGGAATTATTATATTACAAGAAAATCAATAATATTCTGGATGCACATAATCGTAAACAGCTGTCATAACACAGAAAAAGAGCATACAAGTCACCACCATAGCAGCAAGGAGCAACATATTTTGAGACATCTGCGGGAAAACTTGAATTATGTCAATAGGCCAGGTTAGCATCAGTCCTGTACCTCGAGTGATGTACCATAAAGACACATATGTTGTCTTCATGTCGTCGGGAGCCTCGCAGTAAGCCAGTCTGATACCACCCACAATCATCAAAGCATCAGCTGCTGTTTGAAGCAAGTATTGAGGGAGGATATACAAAAATGAAATCTCATTTCGAGGAGTTATTGTTATTTTTGTAATTGACGGGATTGGCATCTCATTGAACTCATCATAGAGTAAAGCAATTACCTCTCCACTGCTAAAAAGAAAGGATTTTTCATCTTCTATTGAATAGTTACCTGGTTGAAGAACCTGCTGAGTCATATTGTTGGTTTTCATTACGTAATACTTCTCCTCTGTGAGAACGAGTTTAATTTCTGTTTCGTCACCTGGATCTGTATTGGCTATAAGACGCACTAGGGGAAGGTTATTCTGACTCCGATTTCGATTATCGACAAAATAATTCAAGTCACCGTTACCAAAATAATATGACACAGACGTTTGTTCAGACAGATTAAACTGCCCTTTCAGGGGGTATTTATGTTTGCACAAGGAAAAAATGCTAAAGTTTACCCAAATCTGCCCAGCAACGCGAAGGTCAGGAAAATTAAGTGATTCCATTGGCTCTAACATTAGCATTTCCTCAGATATATCTGGTACAAAGAAAGTGAAAGCACAACTTGTAGGGTTGTATATTCTTAATTCACCGCGACCTTGCGCTGGTGTGGTAACAGTCCTATTTGCTTCTACGAGATAGGCCATCAAAGGTGATATGAAGAACCCGATACAAGCTATAAAACCTCCACACATCATATGCTGCAATGGGTACTTCAAACCAAAATAGTACATTATTTTGTGGAGACCGTATCTATACAAGAGCAACCATATCAAGAAGAAGATTTTTTCGAATTTCTCAAAGGTCTCTGGTGATATTACAGACACGCCAATTGTGCAATCCATATTATATATAAGTCTCGGCCACATATCTAGGTTCAGCGTGCTTAAAGCAAAGAATATTGGTATCGCTGAGAACAACACCAGTATGCTAAGAATATTTTTCAAATCGTTTACAATTTCGCAATCATACTTGACGTATGCTCTATGTATCCAATGCTCTACTACAGATCGTCTCCTCTTGAAGCGTAATCTAAGGGCATAAAAGAAGCATGCGATCATACGTAGAGGCTGTATTTTTCCCTCTCGTCTTGGTGTTAGCTTGATGTAGTGCGGGGTACCTACTACATAAATTACAAACGCCAAAGCCAGCACACATGCGGATACAATTGCATTAGCCAAGCAAGGCCTAGTGTCGTCACATCCAAGAAAATCTTTCATCAGGATAAATGTTAAAACCCCTGAGAGCTTACCCATATTATTCAAAAACAAGTACCATATAAAGTAGTGGCAAACTTCGAATTTTTGAGTCGGCAACATAAACTGATCACCACCGAGGGTGACAAAACAATTTTCAATGCAACCAGTAAAAACGGATATCACAAAAACGCTAAGTATTGATAAATTTTTGTGATCCAACAAGAAGCTGATTATAAGGGTGGCACTTGATATAAAACAGAGTGGTAAGATATATAAAATCGTCTTGTAAACTCCCCAAGCGTTGTCTGCCATATACGCGCCAATAAACGCAGAGTAACAGTATACAATGGTAGAGATCCTGCTGAGGGTAAAATAGTGAGATCCGGATGAGATGGCTTTTATTGAAGACTCCATTATTCCAATAACAAAATGTTCCAGAAAAATTGTTGTTAATAAGTTGACTATAGATGAAGGGTATGGTATAATGTGTTCTCCATAGCCTGGTACATATCCAAAAGAATACCATACTCTTCTCCTTCTTGCTGGATTGTCCTTTGCCTTTAGCACTTCACTGGAGTCTTTTCGGACTAACTGACTCGGTTGTGGTCCTAAACTTGCTTGGTCCTCTGTCACCATTATAATAATACAAATGAGCTCTTGTGAATATACTTTTCGTATGTAATAGTTCAGAAAATAAAACGTTTAAACTTAATATTCAATTTTGTACGCGAAGTTATGACTTATTTACGATTTTTGTTTGAATTCCAAACTACAGTTTTGCAAACATTTGTTGCTTGGAGACTGTATCAGCTGTTTTATATGCATTAGAGAGTTTTTGTAAAAGAAATCGATTTGTGATCACGACTTTAAAGTACTTTTGAACAATTTCTTCCAAATGAACGCCTGCCTGGAAATGTGTTCCATCTTCTATCCTCACTTTTTTTTTCAAGAACTAACAATGATTTGTTTTTGAATATCTATTTACAGTTCTGCTCGTATACTACTTCATACTACATAATTAAACGTCGAATGTAGCGGCTTCTCCTCCAGACACCAAAATTTACTTTACTCCCGACGCGTTTCGACACTCAAAGAGGTCATCCTCAGGGTAAAATTTGAACAATTCTCAAAAAATTTAACTCGGAACTATACATGAAGGTTTCCACAGGTCACAACTTCATCCATTGTGCTAGGGGGCGTGTAATAATACCTCTGCATAATGCCAGAAAAATTGACTTCAACGACAAAAATCAATGCGAAAGATCGGCGATTTTAACAAACAGGATGAAGGGCGGACATTATTTTATATTATTATATATAATGGCTGCCCTTCATCATGTTTGTTAAAATCGCCGATCGAATTCTCGGAAACTATACTTTGCAAAATTTTGAAAATTCGGCAGTTTACTGAAGTCGATAAAATATTTTTAAGATGGTGGCACTTCCAGTTATACAGGCTGTTGATGTTAACTTGCTTATCTTAAATAGGACACCCTATATATTATTGCATTTTTAGATAACACGCGAAATTGTAGACAAATTTTATGTCAGAAATGACGTTTGCAGGCCCAAACAGAACTGTCAATTTCTCCTATATGAAAGCCTTTATCATTTAATTGGGTTTGATTTCCTTGTAGAAGGGGATCTACTTTAGTGGCCTGTGATGTTAGTTGGATAATAAGTATATACAGGGCGATAAAAAACTCATATTAAAAATTCATTTGAAAAAATCAAAAGCCTTTTGTTTCAAATGGCAATCTCCTATTAGTGAATTTTCTTAAAAAAAATTCACTAATGAGGAGATCCCGACTTTTGAATTTTGAAAAAATTTCTTCAAATGAGCGCTAATTAGGCCCCCCAGAAAACATATCCGGGGTCAGTTTCAATTTTTATATGTTTATATATATATTTATTTATATATATATATATATATATATATATATATATATATATATATATATATATATATATATATATATATATATATATATATATGTATCACACCGATAACTCAAAAAATAATGGGCCGATTTTGATTAAATTTGGTGAAAAAATTCCTTTTGTAAATGGCTTGGATAAGTTCGTTAGCCAGGAAAATCTGCCCAGGTTATCCCGGAAAATTTTGTGTTTTCTTTCGAAAAAATTTTATATCTCCGGAATTAACAAAGTAAGGGAAACCAAATTTGATACTCAGGTTTACATCCTTATGAGTAAGTCAGCAACAAAAATTTAGCTATGTAGCTCGAAAGACAAAAAAGTTATAAGCATTTAAAGAAAAATAAATTGGGGTTTTCCTCAAAACGTCAAAGTGGCGATTTAAAATGTCAAAATTGGCAACATTTAGGCAAATAACTTGAATCTAATACGGGCTATAGAAATAAAATGTCTCAAGAAGGATGTTTTACAAACTCTAAAGTCTTAGTTTTAACCGTCATTGTCCTTCATTTTACTAAAATATTTGTAGAAAATTCATTTCAAAGAGACCCTTTCTCTGATGCTTGGCAGTAGCCTTAGCTATAGAGTTTATCGTTTAATGGTATATAATTTTTGTCGAATTTTCGTAAAAAATCAATAAAGCTCAATATATCTGTTATTATATACGATATGAAAAAAAATTGTATATATTAATTATAGGGTGTCTTGAGCTACATCTTAAAATAATATTTCTACAATCACAGGCTGGCCCATAAGTCGTTGGTGATACAAATTTCCTTTTTTTTTAAATCAAACACGCCTTATGTTATTGAATTTTTGCATTTTCCATCGAAATATAATGCATGTTTGTAAGAAAAGAAATGCTGGATGCAGCAAGTGCGTTATGGTAGCGAATTTTGATCAAATGCTTTATATTTGAATAGCCCAATTTGCTATTAACCTATAAGGTTGACCAAGAAACGTGTTTTTCGAGAACACTTTAAGTTTACTTTTGGAAATTTTTGTAGGTACATTTTCACACAATAAAGTTATTTTGATGAAACATGCCACATTGTTTTTACTATATAGGTTATACTGGTAACCAAATTTGATGCCTGCTTTCTTAAAAAAAAAACACACATATTTGTTATTAAAAACATTTTTATGAAAATTCACTACCATAACGCACTTGCTGCGTCCCGAGATTTTTTTATAATTTTTCTTATTCAGAATTAAAAAAGAGGGCAACTTTGCGTAAGGTTGTCTATGCCAAAAGTTTGTAGTTTTCGAAATATTGGTAATTTAATATTTTTATATTGTAAAAATGTTATAAGGCTTTAAGTTTTGTAGTTAGTTAACCATGACGGCGAAGGGCGTTAAAAGAAAACTCTCGTGCACTACAGAAACGTGACTATTTGTTGTCATTTGCCAATTATTAATTAAAATCATGCCGGGGCGACTGAATTATACCCACGAAGATTATTTAAATTTGTTTACTATCTATGGGGAATGTAACAAAGTTTTATCAGGACATGCTAAATAAATAAATTTTTGCCTTGACGGTGCTAAAAGATTGATATTTTTTTATTATTCGCCGAACACTGCTTCGCGACGGATTCTGTTTATCTGGATATCTATCAGCAAATATCTGGCATGTGCTTAATAAAACTTTGTTACATTCCCCATAAATAATAAACAAATTTAACTAATCCTCCAGTGTATAATTTATTCGCACCGGCATGATTATTAGTAATAAGTATTTGTCAAATGACAACAAATAGTGATGTTTCTCTAGTGCTCGATAGCTCTCTTTTAACCCGCGTCGCCGTCATAGCTAACTATCAACAAAACTTAAAGTCGTATAAAATTTTTACAATATAAAACTGTTCAATTGCCAATATTTCGAAAGCTATAAATTTTTGGCATAGACAGCCTTTTTCAAATCAATTTTCAATGTGAGTTTTCGATCACCCTGTCTTTATTTATTATGAAAATCAAGGGCGTAGATAAGGGAGGGGTAATGGGGGTAATTAACCACTCCCCCCTAAACCGATGGAGAAAAAAATACTGTTTCCAGAATTTTTTTGTTAAAAAACTGATCAAATCTCGTTTTCAGTAAAACTCTTGAAATTTTTTTGTTAATATGCTTCTTGGACCTGCATTTTTGCACATTTTTCAAGCTTCTAAAAGGAAATATGCTGCGAAGTGAGTTCGTGATCGTTTAGATGTCCTATAAGAAAGAAGAATTAGCGCAGACGGATGCTTCACGGGACTGTATGAAGAAATTGACAAACAGCGCAATATTAAACATTTCCATACGGTTTCCTCGTATAAACACTATAGACAGATACATCTTACTAAGGTTTAAACCATACTAACGTTCAAAGCGAAACCCCTAGAAATATTATGAATCCAGCATTCTCGTTTAAAGAACATCATGGAGGATCTCAAATTTCACTTTAATACTAAAACATTTTATTGCGTAGAAACGGAAATATTCCTGCAGCTATAATGCAAAAATGACGACATTTCATCGTCAAAAGAAAATGTATCAAAATATTTGCTGGAATAGGAAAATAACAGATTTTTTACGAGTAACGTTGGATTTGGATTTAGGTAATTTGTGTGTTAGAAACTAGAACAACAGTTTTCCAGGTGCTTGATGAAGTTGTTGAAACTCTCAAATTATCTGATTAAGAAGTATTTCGTGATATAGGTACATCTCGCACTGAGATTTTTTGCAGTGTGGAATCTGTAGAAAGGTGTTTTTCAGCGTTAAGAACGTTTAACATTTGGCTCAGCTTAACAATGGGACAACAGAGGTTAGATGGACTAGCCTTCATGCATGAGGATCAGAGCATTCCTACAAGGGACGAAAAGGTTTTGGAGGGATTTGGGAAACAAAAAAAAAGTCTAGACGCAGCAAGTGCATTATAGTAGTTAATTTTCATAAAAATTGTACACTATGAGTATGGTATATTACTAAAATTAATATGTACTTAAAATTTAAACAGGCCTTGAAGATCAGTTGTAGAAGTCCTAATACGTCCTCATTTGAAAAATGTTGTCGATAATGTTACCATCGATATATCCCTATTATCATAAAAAATATTCTAATCTTGTGTTCTAGCTGGGAGAGAAAAAACTTAAATGCCCAAGACTCACTTTTCTATGAAGCTAGAAAATTAAAATTTGGTAGTTATATCTAGGTACTGTAAGTCTCTTTAAAGAAACTTGTATTACAAAGTTCATTAAAGCTACAAAAGCTTTCCAGCAGAAAAGTAAATTCATATTTAGAAACAAGTACGTTATGGTAGTGAATTTTCATAAAAATGTTTTATAACTTATACAGTAAAAACAATGTGCCATGTTTCATCAAAATAACTTTATTGTTTGAAAATGCACAACAATTTCCGAAAGTAAACTTAAAGTGTTCCCGAAAAAATTTGTTGCTTGGTCAACCTTATAGGTTAATAGCAAATTGAGCTATTCAAATGTGAAGCATTTAATCAAAATTCGCTACCATAACGCACTTGCTGCGTCCCGAATTTCTTTTGTTACAAACATGCATTATATTTCGATGGAAAATGCAAAAATGCAATAACATAAGGGGTGTTGTATGACCAACGACTTATGGGTCACCCTGTGATTGTATAAATAATTTTCTAAGATGTAGCTCAAGACACCCTATAATTAATGTATATAATTTTTTTTCATATCTTGTATAATAACGGATATATTGTGCTTTATTGATTTTTCACGAAAATGCGACAAAAATTATATACCATTTAAGGATAAACTTTATAGCTAAGACTACTGCCAAAGCATCAGAGAAAGGGTCTATTTAAAATGAATTTTCTGGAAACATTTTAGTAAAATGAAGGACAATGACGGTTGAAACTACGACTTCAGGGTTTGTAAAACATTATTCTTGAAACATTTTCTTTCCATAGCCCGTATTAGATTCAGGTTCTTTGCCTAAAAGTTGCCAATTTTGACGTTTTGAGGAAACCCCCAATTTATTTTTCTTTAAATGCCTATAACTTTTTTGCCTTTTGACCTAGAGAGCTAAATTTTGGTACGTAATTTAGCTATAAGGACATAAACCTGTGTACAAATTTGGTTGCCGTTACTTCCCGAGATATAATTTTTTTCTAAAAAAAAAAACAAGGCCGATTTTCCTGGCTAACGAACTTATCCAAGCCACTTGCAAGAGGAAGGTACTTGCCAAATTTAATCAAAATCGGTCCATTATTTTTTGAGTTATCGGTGTGATACACACACACACACACACACACATATATATATATATATATATATATATATATATATATATATATATATATATATATATATATATATATATATATATATATATGAAACCCCGGATATGTGTTCTAGGGGGGCTAATTAGCACTCCTTTGTAGAAATTCAAAAGTCGAGAACTCCTCATTAGTTAATTTTTTTTAAAGAAAATTCGCTAAAAACAGAACCTTGACATTACTCTGATTTCGAGTTCGATTTTTTTAATCGTTTTTAGTAAATTTTCGTAGAAAAAATTCACACAATAACTCAAAAAATCCGGTTTTGATGAGATTTTGTAAGTGGCTTGGTTAAGTTCGTTATGCAGAAAAATTGGATTAGGTTTTCCGGGTAAATTTTGGGTTTCCTTTTAAAAAAAATGTATCTGAAAATAACAAAACTATGGTAACCAAATTTGGAATGTAAATTTATGTTATAAAGAGTAAATTATATAGAGAACTTAGATCTATATGTTTGGTGCAGACCATTTCTATGAAAATGTAACATACTGCGTCCAGACTTTTATTTTCTATGTGGAACATATTTAATTGTGTTTTTTTTTTTATTAATATTTTCGCAATTTTTTGTTCACTTATTTTGATTCAATTTATTTTTAAGCCTTTGTGTGTGTAATTTGGTTTACCTTTGTATTTTTGAAATACCCTCCCTAAGAAAAAACATATCTACGCCCTTGATCAAAATAACAAAGTTGATTACCTTCTACAAGGAAATCAAATCCAATTAAATTATAAAGCCTTTCATATAGGAGAAATTGACAGTTAAGTTTAGGCCTGCAAACGTCATTTTGACGTAAAATTGAGATATGCCAAAAACGGCTGAACCTAGGTATAGGCAACACCTCCTAAACAAGAAGGCCTACTAACTGAATATAAGATGGCCGCCATAGTAGATATAAGAAATCAGATTATTTACAATTAACAGTTGTTATTACTTATTATTTGGCTACCAGTATTTATAGCAAAATTTGGAAACTTCAATTTAGATGAGGCAAGTGAATTGAATCACTTTTGCAATTTTGAATGATTTGCAATGATTTCTCAATAAGTTTTTGGACAAATCAAATATTCATAATTCTCAAAGCACTTTTCAACACAAATAAAACCCATCTGATTGAAATAATAGATTTATTTGAGTTTATTGCAATTAAATTAGTTAGACACATGTACAATAAGGTAATGTAATAATAGAATACATTTTATATTAATATGTACATAGAGATTGACAAAAACGTAACTTATTACTAAAAAAAAACCTCATTCTGCTGCAATAAAACTTGTAAGCCCATACCTATGCTCCAAAATTGAGGTGTGAATACAAATCAATGTTAGTTCAATGATATCATATTTAGACATTATTGACTTTACGTCTTTTACATTATGGCATCTTAGTTTTAACAGGAAAATCATTTTTCCGTTTGCAGTAATTATTTAATAGAATATTGATGGCTGGGCGTGATATTTTAGTGAATTTTCGTAGAAAAAATTCACTATTGGGGAGATCCCGACTTTTGAATTTTGAAAAAATTTTTGCAAACGAGTGCGAACTAGGACCCCTAGAACCCATATCCAGGGTTAGTTTCAATTTTTATATGTTTATATATATATATATATATATATATATATATATATATATATATATATATATATATATATATATATATATATATATATATATATATATATATATATATTATGTATTTATATATATATATTTATATATATATATATATATATATATATATATATATATATATATATATATATATATATATATATATATATATGTATCACACCGATAACTCAAAAAATAATGGGCCGATTTTGATAAAATTTGGTATGTACATTTCTTTTGTAAATAGCTTGGATAAGTTCGTTAGTCGGGAAAATCGGACGAGGTTTTCACCAATTTTGAGTTTTCATTCTAAAAAAATTCTTATCTCAAAAAGTAATAAGACGATTTTAATAAAATTTGGCATGTACCTTCCTTTTATAAATGGCCTTGATAAGTTTGTTAGCCAGGAAAATCGGACGAGGTTTTCCGGGAAAATGTTGAGTTTTCATTCAAAAAAAATGTTTATCTCAAAGAATAATGGGCCTATTTTGATAAAATTTGGCATGTACCTTCCTTTTGTAAATGTCTTTGATAAGTTCGTTAATCAGAAAAATCGGACGAGGTTTTCCAGAAAAATTTTGAGTTTTTATTTTAAAAAAATTTTTATCTTAAAAAATAAAAAATCTATGATAACCAAATTTTGTAGGTACGTTTACGATATAAAAAGTAAACTATACACCAAAATTTAGATTTCTATGTTACAAGAAAAAAAAGTTATAATAAAATATTTTGTGCCAGATCATTTTTATGAAAATTCACTACCATAACGCACTTGCTGCGTCTTCGACTTTTTTGCATAGGGCAGCGCGAGGATGATTCTGACAGTCATGTCCTATAAAAATGGCATCAGATAAACAGTTTTATTTTTGGTGGAAGCCCTATCCTGACTATACTGTTCCTCACATTTTTCGACGGCCTCATTAATCTCATTAAGATTGCTTACCATGATAGGCAGAGTTGTTCCTGGCAGTGATTTGAAGGCTTAAAACCATCTCTGTAAATAGCTTGTAACCACTTCTTCCGGAGTTCCTCATCATTAGGCAATGTGAACACACACACTTTGGGGCCGCTTAGATAATTGCCCTTTTTTTTGTTCCCTCACGGCTCGTCCGCGGCCTTGTCGCCCCGATAGCACTGCAACCTTTGGTTGATTGTGCATACCCTTAGTCTTACTCCACCCATTCCAAAATCACTGTGCCTTGAACTAGTCTGCACAGCGATTGGTAGGGTGAAGTTTTATATTGCTCTGTCTTCGGTCTAGACTGACCGTAGATCAGTTGTCTTTTGCGGTCCAGAGCTTTACACTCCCACAACAGCGAGGTACACAACAAAGGAACGGCATTCTAACTTCAAAAATCACTCAACGATAATTCGAAAAAAAAACTTGTAAAATGATTTACAGTAAAACAAATATTTTGCTACAAACGTTCTTCACTTCACAAATCACTCACATATAATTCGAAAAAAAAAGACTCGTTAAAATATTTACATTAAAACAAAACAGATGTCCCGTACGCTACAATCGTCTGATCATAGAACACATCATTTAAGGAAAAATAAATAATATCTACTAGTGATGACTCATCGCCCGTCAATTCGACAGCCGGTAGGCCTTCTTGTTTAGGAGGTGTTGGTATAGGAGATTATGCATACAATGTGTCTAAAATTTCGCATGTTATCTAAAAATGCAATAATATATAGGGTGTCCTATTTAAAACAAGCATGCTATCTTTAGCACCCTGTATAACCGGAAGTGACACAATCTTGAAAATATTTTAGCCGAGAAAACTCCCAATTTTTCTAAATTTTCCAAATAAAGGCATATTCCCTAGTAACTGGAAAACTGCTCGAGTACAACCTATCCCCAAGAAAGGATCCAAAGCGCTTCCTAGCAACTACAGGCCTATTTCTCTCCTTTCAGTCGTCTCTAAAGTGATGAAAAAGTATATAAACACCGAATTACTAAAATTTCTTGAAAAACACAGTCTAATCCACGACAGGCAGTATGGATTCCGTCAGCGCAGATCGACTGCCGACCTCCTTTCTTTAGTCACCCATTCTTAGAACAAGTCTATGGAACAACACGGTGAATCCCAGATTGTTGCTCTAGACATATCCAAAGCATTCGACCAGGTATGGCACGCAGCGCTGCTTAATAACCTGCCGACCTATGGCTATGGCCTACCACCAAAACTTTGTACCTGGACAGCAAATTTCCTCTCAAACAGGAGCATATCTGTTGTTGTGGATGGCCATTCCTCTAAACTCTATCCAATTAATGCAGGAGTTCATCAAGGTTCAGCTTTAGCCCCTACTTTGTTTCTTCTCCACATCAATGACCTCCTCTCTAGCACATCCAACCCAGTTCACAGCTACGCGGACGACAGCACCCTCCATTCAAATATACAATATTCTAAGCCTGTCTCTTTAGCCCAATTAGATGAGGATCGCAGACTCATGGAGGGTTCTGTCTCCGTGGATCCAAAAAAAAAATTAGACTGGGGAAGTAGAAATCTTCACTCGCTATCCTGGACTCCATTCAAAAGAGAGCTATACGTCTCATCGGTGACCCTACCCTCACCCAAAGGCTGCCATCCCTTGCCCACCGACGTGCTGTTGGTGACCTCTCTCTCTTTTATCGATATAGGCACGGGCACTGCTCAGAGGGGCTTTCCTCCATAGTTCCCCCACCTGCTGCCCCCAACAGATCTACCAGGGGAACAGAGCGAATGCACCCTTTTGCTGGCCAGGTCACCAGACTTAGAACATCTTGTTATGCCCGCTATTTTGTCCCGAGCACTTCCAAGTTGTGCAATTCCTTGCCGGCCCATGTTTTTTCTTCTCCTCCGAACCTCCAAACCTTCAAGTCCAGAATTAACAAGCTGTCTCTTTCCTACTTGTCAACACCCACGGTGCGATAGTATTTAGGCTGTAAGCCCTCGTGGTGTGTTGCTGAAATTTAAAAAAAAGCCTAGTTTCCGAGAAAGCGATCGCGGGCGTACGTCGTTGGACCCTGTATAAAAGTCTGGACGCGGCAGGTGCGTTATGGGTGCGTTATGGGTGCGAATTTGTAACTTTCTTACGCAAATTATATATACTTATAGCCTCAATAATAGCTATCGACCACCAAATTTTTGGCAAGAATAATGCAGGGTCTTCCTCAGGCGCAAATAAATATACTGCTGTGGAATGCAATTCATAAAGATCTAAAACTACTTACCGAAAACTGAACAAGATAAGGAAAATTGTCCTGGTCAGAAACACAGAAGAAAGGTGGGACATATCACAGGCTTGAAAATTATATCACATCCAAAAGAAAGACCCATAGAATACACACCAGTACACCTTTTAAAAGTAGTGGTTACATGATCAGAATTACCTTGCAAGTGTAGGGTGACCGTTTTTCAAGCTCAAGCATACGGATCCCATAAACCGTAAGAGAATTGGGGGGGGGGTCTAAATTCGAGCAAAGTTGCGCAGATGTCGAATACATAGGGCAAAGAGAATTCCACCTCGCTCTTCTGGTTCCTGAAATATCCTGAAGAAACTGGATGTTTTCTGGATATTTTATTTTTGCTATAATTTTTCACTAGTGGTCGAGTTTCATCTTCTTCATGCAATTTTTAATTTATAACCAATATGTTAATATGAAATCATTGAAAAACGATTTCATTCTTTAGGAACATCTTCAGCTTCAATTTGGGTTTTTGCATTTTTGAATAGAGCTTTTTTTTCTGTTTGAAATTTTCAAGCTGAGAAAAGCGAGATATGTTACAAATCTTTTACAGTTCCCATCGAAGTGTGGCAGTTTCTTTTCATAATGTCTGCAACTCTATCTAGAAAATGAGCCGCCAGCTCAAAATTATTATCTGTCGATCCACAGGAATTTAAGCGAATGGAGTTGGTTTTGTGAGCCCCGAATAAGATATAGCTACAGACCAAATGGACATGAAGACAAAATTTGACAAGTAATAAACTGCACATAAATAGCTCGCAATTAATACCTTATATGTAATAGATTTCCCTACAGGTTCAGGATACGCGTTCTGCTTCCAGCCGGAAAATTGCATCGGAACCTAACACATCGTATCAGGAAGTATGGAGAATACTGAAAAAACATAAATGTCGATCTTTTTAAACTTCACAGCCAAGTTCTTCATCATGGAGACACAGATCGATAGGTAGCTTTTTGTAGGTTTCTGGTAGAACAAGGCGAGCAAAACTCAAATTTCGCTGATGTTATATTTACAGACGAGTACAAGTTTAAGAACTGGTGCACGTTTAGTCGTCATAATAAACATATTTGGTCAATTGAAAATCCTCGAGAATATCAATAACGTCGACCATAAACGCGCTTCGGACTAAATGTATCGGCTGGTTTGCTGGGTGACACGATCATTGACGCATACATTTATGAACAAAACTTGACTGCCGATGCGTATTTGAGTAGGCAGAGGACCATCCTTACCGATTGCATTGACAATAATATTTGTCTCAACGGTTGGAATAACATCTGGTTCAAGAAAGAGGGCGCGCCACCACATAACGCTAGGAGAGTAGCCAAAGATCTGCCAGAAATGTATCCCGGAAAAGTTATTCCAACAATGGAGACGTACGTTGGCTAGCGCGGTCACCCAATCTTTCTCCTTTAGATTTATTTCTGATGGGAATGATGAAACATTACATTTATAAAACTGCGGGATATTGGCGAACTACGTAGAAACATTACACACACTTTGAGAACTAAAGTAAGAAGACGTTCTACGAGCCACACAAAATCTAACGAAAAAATTCAATTCTGTTTAGACGTAGAAGGTGAATCATTCGAAAAGCTCTTGTGATCTTTTAGTGAATTTTCGTAAAAAATTCACAAATAAGGACATCTTGACTTTTGAATAAGTTTCATCATGAGCGCAAACTAGGTCCCCTAGAACCCATATCCGGGGTCAGTTTGTATTTTTATATGTTTATAATATGTAGAATGTGTTACACCGATAACTTAAAAAATAATAAATTTGGCGAGTACCTTCCTTTTGCAAGTGGCTTGGATAAGTTCGCTAGCCAGGAAAATCTGACCAGCTGGCCAGTTTTTCCAGAAAAAAGTTGTGTTTTCTTTCGGAAGATTTTTATATCTCTGGAAATTACAAAGCTATTGCGACCACATTTGGTACGCGGATTTATATCATGAAAAGTAAACTATGTAAAAATTTGGATCCCTGAGTTAAAGAAAAAAAAAGGTATAAGCATTTAAAAAACTCTAGTTTTTCTGCCTAAAACGTCAAAGTCGTGATTTGAAATGTCAAAATTGACATGTAGACCAAGAACCTAAAACGAATATGGTATATTGTTTCTACCATATGGGTTATACCAAATTTCATGCCTTTTATTAAAAAAGCCCTACATGTTTACCATTAAAAACATTTTGATGAAAATTCACCACCATAACGCACTTGCTTGTTCAGAGTTTTTTGTTTTTCATTTCAATTGTTAATTTGGTTTCATTGTGATAAATACTTTTGCCCTTAATTTAAAACTTCATTTTACTAGTACAGTTGGGCAAATTTCAATGGTAAAAGCATCAATTTAATTAGGCTGTCAAAGTTTTGATGTAATACAAAATCGGACCAGGTTTTCCCAGAAAATTTTGTGTTTTCCTTATAAAAAAATTCATATCTCCGGAAATAACAAAGCAAGGGCAACCAAATTTGATACGCGTGTTTGTATTATAAAGAGTGAACTCTGTACCAAAATTTAGGTCTCGAGCTTTAAAGACAAATTATGGGCAGTTAAAGAAACAAATTTTGGAGTTTTCCTCAAAAACGTCAAAGTCGCAATTTTAAACGCCAAAATTGGCAATGTTAAGGCAAAGAACGTGTAACAAATGCGGATTTTGAAAATAAAATGTTGCAAGAACAGTGTTCTGCAAACCTTTAAGTTTCAGATTCAACCGTCATCGCCCTTCATTTTACTAAAATATTTACCGAAAATTCATTTCAAATAGCCTTTCTCTGATGTTTTGGCTGTCGGTTTAGTTAAGTTGATGCTTTCGCTGTAGGTTTAGTGTAGTTTATGGTTTAACGGTCTATACTTTTTTTAAGCTAATTTTCGTAGAATAAATTCGTTAATGCATTTTTGCATTCTTTATCGAAATATGATGCGTTTGTAAGAAAAAAATCTGGACGTAGTAAGTGCGTTTTGGTAGCGAATTTTCGGTAAATTTGCAGTTTAGCTCCCGAACGCTTTCCAAAAAA
The DNA here is from genome assembly GCA_964006375.1 of Tillus elongatus. Classification (NCBI taxonomy): domain Eukaryota; kingdom Metazoa; phylum Arthropoda; class Insecta; order Coleoptera; family Cleridae; genus Tillus; species Tillus elongatus. The sequence goes on from OZ023263.1 coordinate 214,968,896, forward strand.
CTGTTTTCAGAAACCTGCCAAGGCTCCGCCCTGGATTCACAAACCTCAAGAAAAATTTGTTGTTCACACTCCCCAAGGAAGTTACGGGACCAGGAGTGAGTAGGGGTGTATAATTTTTTTTAGCTAATTTTCATAGAACAAATTCGTTAATGCATTTTGGCATTTTTTAATCGAAATATGATGCGTTTGTAAGAAAAAATCTGGACGCACTAAGTGCGTTTTGGTAGCGAATTTTCGGTAAATTTGCAGTTTAGCTTCCGTACGCTTTTCAAAAAACTGTTTTCAGAAACCTGCTTAGAGCCAACTCTGCTAGATCCATAAACCCCAAGAAAAATTTCTTGTTCAACACCCCCCCCCCCCCCCCACACACACAAGTTACGGGACCAAGAGTGAGTAGGGGTGCTGGGCGGAGTAGGTATTAAAAAGGCAATATGAGCAGAAAATTCGAACAAAACTGGCTTGAAAGCTGTCTTTTTCACATCTTGAAGCCATATCCCCCTTAAACCCTGGCTACCCCGCATAGCACCCATATCCCCACAGGTGCCGTAACTTCCTTGGCGGGTAGGAACAAGTCATTTTTCTTATGGTTTATGCCGCGAGGGTGGTTGTATGCACGCGAGGGGGAAGGAAAATTCCCACGACAAAGCAGCCACCCTCCAACCCCTGCCACAAGTTTAACCGGGGGAAGGGTCTGCTTCGTCGTAAGCATCCCGCCCCTCGTGTGCCTACAACCACCCTCGTTGCATAAACCACAAGAAAAACTTCTTGTTCATACCCCCCAAGGAAGTTACGTGACCTGGGGCAAATAGGGGTGCTGTGCGGGGTAGGTAGGGTTTAATGGGGATATGGCTTCAAATAGACAGCTTTCAAGCAGTTTTCTTCGTATTTTCTATTTTCTATTCACTTCCAGTCCCGTACCTTCCTTGGGGGGGTGTGAACAACAAATTTTTCTGTTGGTTTGTGCATACACGTGGGGTCTTAGTAATGTTTCTGAAAACAATTTTTTGAAAAGCTTTCGAGAGCTAATCTGCAAATTTACCGAATTTACATTAGAGCCTTCAAATTTCAATAACTGAATTTGCTATCAACGTAAGTTTTGTTGGTTAGGAAACCAACGTTTAAGTTTATCTTCAGAAAATTCTTGTATATTTTCAAACCATAAGTAATTTGATAAAATATAGTACATTGTTTCTACCACATAGGCTATACCGGTAATCAGATTGATGCCTGCTCGCATTTGCTATTAAAGACATTTTTATGGAAATTCACTTCCATAACACGCTTGCTGCATCCAGACTTTTGAAAAATGTTTATATATCTTCAAACAATAAAGTTATTTCGATGAAATATGGTACATTGTTTCTACTATATAGGTAACCAAGTTTGATGCCTGCTTTCATCAGACATTTTTTATTAAAAATACATTTTAAAAAAATCTCTACAATAACGCACTTGCTGCGTCCAGACTATTTATTATTATAATACAGGTTCAACAAGTTTCAAGAATTTTTTTTGAGCATTTGGAAATTACATTAATTTTGCAACGAGTAAACTACGTTTATCAGTTTTAAGTCGATTAATACTATATATTCCGAAAAATTGTGAATTTTGCTTTAAAATAATTTTTAAAGTATTTTTACTCATAACTTATGTATAAAAAATGATATCGACTTGCGGATTACGCCACTTTTCAAATAATTTTACGGGTAATAAGACTAGCGAAATAGAAGGTTAGTCTTCCATTTAACTTTTCATGACTGTGGCGGTGGTTCCGACCGCAGTGTTTCCGTCAACACTATTCTATGTTTCTGCATAAATACTCTTGACAGTTAAACGTTACGTTACGTTATCCGACAGCCAGCTGTCAAGAACTACGGCAACTATAAGAGACACCAGGCGATATCTCTCTTCCTCTCCTCTCTACCAACCGCTACAGTGAACACAAGTCCTCCACGCTCGGTCAGTTATCTGTTATGTACTCATGTACTGTTGTAATTGTATTATAGTTAAATGTATCATATAGTTTATTCAGTTAGTGAAATAATAAAGTATATTAAATGTTTACGTATGGATTTAATATCAACAAGTGCAATTAACATTCATAATGACAAATTGAGTAAATCGTTAAAAAAACGCCATCTGGCAGTTCAGGCTGAAACAAAAACGAAAGGTTTATTACAGACTATAATCAGGCTATTAAATAGCTTTAAAACAAGATCAAGTTCAGTAAAATCAGTTAACGTTTTCGCAGTAGCGGCTCGTGCATTGGGGGTGCGCAAGAAAAAAAAATGAAGGGCTCCCCTCTTTTTTCCCCGAAAATGTATTATAAAAAAACCTACTTACTAAACTTAATAATTATTAACTACTTACCACGTTTTCCTCTAGTTAGTTATAGGTTATAGTAGCTAAAAAGTCATTTCCTTTGATAATTACTAACTAACTATATAATTTTAAATGTGTTGTTTGATATAAAGACATGACAATATGTGACCTTTGTCATTTTATACTTCACGTATATTTTCAATTTTATTACATTTATTTATATGTTCCTTTACTATTAATTTATATATTTAAAAACGGCTAAGCCTCTATAGATTAGCATTATATAATTTAAAATGTTTCGTTTGACATAAAAACATGACAATATGTGATTTTTGTCGTTTTATACTGCTACTCTTTTCAATTTGACTATATATGTATATATATATATATATATATATATATATATATATATATATATATATATATATATATATATATATATATATATATATATATACTTTTTTTAACTTAAATTTTAAGATTGAATGAATTTTATAAAAATACACCAGAATGCCGTACTTGATAGACGCAAACTTATTATAAGTTTTGACTAAATAATTTAATATACTTTAAAATATCTAAATGTTAAATGCTATTCACGAGGATCTAATCTATCGTAGTTATATTCCTTCTACTAACACTATATTTTAGACTATATTTAATTATCGTTGTTTCAATTACGTAATATTTTGCTGTATACAAATCAATAATAACATTGCTTTAAGAAAGATAATACGGTCCTGGCGATAAAATGAGCGATTACGCCTGTGATTCTGGAACAGCATAACTGTATGCCGAGTCCCACCCTGGTCCGTTAAGCTGGAGCGATGTGGGCAAGGTCAAATATTCTATTCTCGCAACATGAAAGGGCCGCCCTACAAGATTCAGTGCTGGGTCTTATTATCCTGTGCTGCAAGTGTGGAATTTCAAATCGCACAACGGGATTGCTTATTCGGTCGTTTTTGACGAAGATATTCGATCATTTCGTATTGGAGTTTCGCTTTTCGGTAGAGCGCCGAAAAATACACACCGACGAAGGACTGTGTATACGGATATATATATATATATATATATATATATATATATATATATATATATATATATAACGTCGGCAAAGATTAACACTCTGTACTTCTTCTGATTCTGTATTAATTGCTGCCGATTCTGCGATACTCGATATACTAATTTTGTTTGTGTAGAATGCAGGAGGTAAATTTTTTTTATTAAAATATAGCATAGCAAAAATATTATTTTTCCTCAGCAGGCGGCAGTGCGCGCGCACGGGCGCACTTATTGAGGAGCCGCCCCTGCGTTTTCGGTAGTTATCGAACTTTTTCCGCAATACGGGTCACCCCCCCCCTCTCCCCCCGTAGATTTTTAGAGTTTTAGTAGAATAGTCCAAAACCGTTATACGTGACTTACCTTCATTATTGATTTTCGGAGAAAATATGATTTCTCTGTTTTTAATTAAAAATACGCCATCTAGCGGTAAACTTTGGAAAATAATGTAAGTATATTTCTAGGGGTCACTTTGTTATTTTTTTCCCGAAAGCTGTAGGACAAATAGTTTTAGAGATACAGCCGCTGGTCGACCTTAGCGGGACACCCGGTATATATACGTATGATTCCGAGCGTTAACTATAAAAAAATGATCTGAACGAAACTTGGCACATATCTTCATTTTGTTAAGACCGCGGATGAATTCGTTAGCCAGCCCGATCGGACTAGTTTTTCTAAAAAAAATTGACTTTTCTGGAAAAAAATTCCCTCAAAAAATAACAAAACTCTTTTGATGAAATTCGGTAAGTATATTACCCCGGTAAATACCTTACTATGTACCAAAACTCAACTTTGTTGGTTTATAGCAAATTGAGTTATTAAAATTTGAAGCATTTAATAAAAATTCTCTACCATAACTCACTTGCTGCGTCCCTAATTTTTACATGACGTTAACATTTTGAAGTTGGTGTTTTTTTTGACATTACAGAGTTATCCAATCTTTTTAAATAATCATCTATCAGAAACTACATAAATACTTTCAAAGTGTCATTATTAAACGATGAAACAAAATTTTTTGTAAATTATTCCATATTAATTCTTGACGCTTAAAGAAGTAATATAGAAAGTAAGAAATTCAAAGTAAAAAAGAACGCTTAAAAGGAATTATTATATTACAAGAAAATCAATAATATTCTGGATGTACATAATCGTAAACAGCTGTCATAACACAGAAAAGGAGCATACAAGTCACCACCATCGCAGCAGGGAGCAACATATTTTGAGACATCTGCGGGAAAACTTGAATTATGTCAATAGGCCAGGTTAGCATCAATCCTGTACCTCGAGTAATGTACCATAAAGACACAAATGTTGTCTTCATGTCGTCTGGAGCCTCGCAGTAAGCCAGTCTGATACCACTCACAATCATCAAAGCCTCAGCTGATGTTTGAAGCAAGTATTGAGGGAGGATATACAAAAATGAAATCTCATTTCGAGGAGTTATTGTTATTTTTGTAATTGACGGGATTGGCATCTCATTGAACTCATCATAGAGTAAAGCAATTACCTCTCCACTGCTAAAAAGAAAGGATTTTTCATCTTCTATTGAATAGTTACCTGGTTGAAGAACCTGCTGAGTCATATTGTTGGTTTTCATTACGTAATACTTCTCCTCTGTGAGAACGAGTTTAATTTCTGTTTCGTCACCTGGATCCGTATTGGCTATAAGACGCACCAGTGGAAGGTTATTCTGACTCCGATTTCGATTATCGACAAAATAATTCAAGTCACCGTTACCAAAATAATATGACACAGACGTTTGTTCAGACAGATTGAACTGCCCTTTCAGGGGGTATTTATGTTTGCACAAGGAAAAAATGCTAAAGTTTACCCAAATCTGCCCAGCAACGCGAAGGTCAGGAAAATTAAGTGATTCCATTGGCTCTAACATTAGCATTTTCTCAGATATATCTGGTACAAAGAAAGTGAAAGCACAACTTGTAGGGTTGTATATTCTTAATTCACCGCGGCCTTGCGCTGGTGTGGTAACAGTCCTATTTGCTTCTACGAGATAGGCTATCAAAGGTGATATGAAGAACCCGATACAAGCTATAAAACCTCCACACATCATATGCTGCAATGGGTACTTCAAACCAAAATAGTACATTATTTTGTGGAGACCGTATCTATACAAGAGTAACCATATCAAGAAGAAGATATTTTCGAATTTCTCAAAGGTCTCTGGTGATATTACAGACACCCCAATTGTGCAATCCATATTATATATAAGTCTCGGCCACATATCTAGGTTGATCGTGCTTAAAGCAAAGAATATTGGTATCGCTGAGAACAACACCAGTATGCTAAGAATATTTTTCAAATCGTTTACTATTTCGCAATCATACTTGACGTATGCTCTATGTATCCAATGCTCTACTACAGATCGTCTTCTCTTGAAGCGTAATCTAAGGGCATAAAAGAAGCATGCGATCATACGTAGAGGCTGTATTTTTCCCTCTCGTCTTGGTGTTAGCTTGATGTAGTGCGGGGTACCTACTACATAAATTACAAACGCCAAAGCCAGCACACATGCGGATACAATTGCATTAGCCAAGCAAGGTCTAGTGTCGTCACATCCAAGAAAATCTTTCATCAGGATAAATGTTAAAACCCCTGAGAGCTTACCCATATGATTCAAAAACAAGTACCATATAAAGTAGTGGCAAACTTCGAATTTTTGAGTCGGCAACATAAACTGATCACCACCGAGGGTGACAAAACAATTTTCAATGCAACCAGTAAAAACGGATATCACAAAAACGCTGAGTATTGATAAATGCTTGTGATCCAACAAGAAGCTGATTATAAGGGTGGCACTTGATATAAAACAGAGTGGTAAGATATATAAAATCGTCTTGTAAACTCCCCAAGCGTTGTCTGCCATATAAGCGCCAATAAACGCAGAGTAACAGTATACAATGGTAGATATTCTGCTGAGGGTAAAATAGTGAGATCCGGATGAGATGGCTTTTATTGAAGACTCCATTATTCCAATAACAAAATGTTCCAGAAAAATTGTTGTTAATAAGTTGACTATAGATGAAGGGTATGGTATAATGTGTTCTCCATAGCCTGGTACATATCCAAAAGAATACCATACTCTTTTCCTTCTTGCTGGATTGTCCTTTGCCTTTAGCACTTCACTGGAGTCTTTTCGGACTAACTGACTCGGTTGTGGTCCTAAACTCGCTTGGTCCTCTGTCACCATTATAATAATACAAATGAGCTCTTGTGAATATACTTTTCGTATGTAATAGTTCAGAAAATAAAACGTTTAAACTTAATATTCAATTTTGTACACGAAGTTATGACTTATTTACGATTTTTGTTTGAATTCCAAACTAGTTTTGCAAACATTTGTTGCTTGGAGACTGTATCAGCTGTTTTATATGCATTAGAGAGTTTTTGTAAAAGAAATCGATTTGTGATCACGACTTTAAAGTAGTTTTGAAAAATTTCTTCCAAATGAACGCCTGCCTGGAAATGTGTTCCATCTTCTATCCTCACTTTTTTTTTTCAAGAGCTGACAATGATTTGTTTTTAAATATCTATTTACAGGTCTACTCGTATACTATTTCATTACACAGTACGCGCCATGATCTGTTGTTTGAGTCGATTATGCCACACATCTCATCGGTTCATACATCTTGAAAGGGTCGGCTACTGCTACCGCCACTGCATTTATGATTTATTGTTGCATTTTTTTTATTATTCATTACAGTGCTGCCACATTATACAAGTGTCCCACAACGAACGCCCCTGATCGATTTCTCGGAAACTATACTTTGCAAAATGTTGAAAATTTGACAGCTTACTGAAGTCGATAAAATATTTTTAAGATAATAATAATAATAATAATAATAATAATATTTATTTGGTCCTTTAGTTACAATTATTGTAAATCGGACAAGTCAAAAACTTACAAGATAAAAAAGATAAAGAACGTATCACAACTTATCACAAGGGTACGTGCCCAAAAATCTAAAATCTAACGAGCTTCACATCACAAAAAAAAAGATACGTTCACAGTACAGCTTCACAAAATTCACTCAAACTATAAAAACTTTGAGTAATTAAAGCAACATTCAGTTGCTTTCTAAAATTTTTTGTACAATTTGTGTCCTTCAGAGAACAAGGCAGCTGGTTATACAAAAAGCAACCCGCATAACATGGCGAATTCTTAAAAAAAGAATGGTGACATTTATTCAGGTGAAAAGTATTTTTTTCATGAGTGTTGTGCTTATGAAAATCCGAGTTGATAACAAATTTTCTCTTGTTTTTATGAATGTAAGTTAACAGATGGAACAAATAAACTGATGTTAACGTCATAATGTTATTTTTCTTGAAAATGTCACGACAAGGGTGCCCATAAGGTAGATTGTATATTAATCTCAGGATTCGTTTCTGTGGCATAAATATTCTATGGCAGTCCGAATATTGGCCCCAGATAAAGATACCGTAACTCGGATGTGAATAGACAGCCGCGTAATAGACTTTCAGCAGATGTTCCGAGCTTAAGGAATCTTTAAGCATCAAAATTGCATAAAACGCGGAATTTAATTTCTTGCACACGTGATCAATCTGGTCTATATATAACAGGCTACTGTCAATTCTAACACCCAAAAATTTTGCCACCTTTTTGAATTGCACAGCATTTTCATCCACCAAAATAATGCTGCCGCACATCCTCTCTCTTCGGCGGCAGTTATGCATTTCAAGAGAAAAAGTCTTGTCATAGTTTAAAATGAGTCGATTTCTATAACACCACTCATCAAAAGATTGTACCACTGATTTTAATTTTAATTCAGTTTCCTCCACCGTCTTGCCGTAGACAACAATAGAAGTGTCATCGGCGTACATGAAGACTTTTCCGTCTTGTATAAATTGCGGCAAATCGTTTACATAGAGTGTAAACAAAAGTGGGCCAATGACACTTCCCTGGGGTGTGCCCATACTTACCCCATATCTTTGGGAATTAATATTATTTGCTTTTACAAGCAACTGTCTGTTGGTGAGATACGAAAGTAGAAAGTCGTTGCAAGTGCCTCTTATCCCCAACGCCCACATCTTCTCCTTAACAAAAAAAGGATTTACTGTGTCAAAGGCACGAGACAGGTCAAAAAATAAGGTCACCACAATGTAGTTGAGGTCCATTCTTTCATTTACATATTGAATGTATTCGATAAGGGCAGTTTCTGTAGAATGATCAGTTCTAAATCCGTGCTGTGATGGTGATATAATATTATTAGCGTTTAAAAACTTGACCATCCTTCTATGTACTGCCCTTTCTATGATCTTTGAAAAAATGCTTAATATAGAGATGGGACGATAGTTCTCCAAAATGGTACTGTCTCCCGCCTCCAACACAGCAACAACCACAGCCAGTTTCAATATGTCAGGGAATTTTCCCAAACATACACAGGAATTTATAATCTTTGTAAGTGGCGCGGCAAGCTCAGCAGCACATTGCTTAACAATTTTTATTGGAACATCATCAAAGCCGCTTGATTTTTTATTAGGAAGTTCGTTGATGATCTCAATAACTTCACATTCACTTAAAGGTGTTATAAAAAGTGTTTTGGGCTTATATTGTTCGGCTGTGCAGCTATCAGACATCTGGCCCCCGAAATGCAACATGAGCTTCTTCTCAGCAACACCTGAAAAATATCCGGCAAGTACCTCAGCAATTTCTACCCTACTAGTTATATTTTTGTTTTCGTATAGTAAATTCGAAATGCAGTACTCCTCACTTGGTTTGTTTTTCTTAAGATTAACAAGCTGCCATAGGGCTTTAGTTTTATTTGGGGCGTTACAAGATGCTGTGTAGTTTTGTTTTTCCTGTTTAATTAGGCTATTTACCTCCGCTTTCATTACTTTATACATAGCGTTAATCTCCCTCTCTCCGTATTGTTTACGCATTGAATTTAAAAGCTTCAGGTCATTAAGTTTTTGTTGCAGATTTGGTGAAAACTTGATTCGATATTTTACGTTAAAACCGGAATTTACAACTTTTTTAGTTTTCGGACAAGCTACCTCAAAGCACCTCAAAGCACCAGACAAGATGGTGGCACTTTCTATTATACAGGATGTTGATGTTAACTTGCTTATCTTAAATAGGACACCCTATATATTATTGCATTTTTAGATAACACGTGAAATTTTCGACACATTTTATGCATAATGTCCTATACCTGGGTTCAGCCGTTTTTGGCATATCTCAATTTTATGTCAAAATGACGTTTACAGGCCTGAACTGAACTGTCAATTTCTCCTATATGAAAGCCTTTATCATTTAATTGGATTTGATTTCCTTGTAGAAGGGGATCTACTTTAGTGGCCTGTGATGTTAGTTTGATAATAAGTAAATACAGGGCGATAAAAAACTCATATTGAAAACTGATTTGAAAAAATCAAAAGTCTTTTTTTCAAATGGAAATCTCCTATTATTATAATTTTTCTTATTCAGAATTAAAAAAAAACTCGGGACGCAGCTAGTGCGTTATGGTAGTGAATTTTCTTAAATATGTTTTTATTGCAAATATGTCTGTTTTCTTATTATTTAAGAAAGCAGGCATCAATTTTGTTTACCAGTATAACCTATATAGTAAAAACAATGTGCCATGTTTCATAAAAATAACTTTATTGTGTGAAAATGTACAAAAATTTCCAAAAGTAAACTTAAAGTGTTCCTGCAAAAACTCGTTTCTTGGTCAACCTTATAGATTAATAGCAAATTTGGCTATTCAAATATGAAGCATTTGATCAAAATTCGCTACCATAACGCACTTGCTGCATCCAGAATTTCTTTTCTTACAAACATGCATTATATTTCGATGGTAAATGCAAAAATGCAATAACATAAGGCGTGTTTGATAAAAAAAAATAAGAAAATTTGTATCACCAACGACTTATGGGCCACACTATGATTGTAGAAATATTTTTTTAAGATGTAGCTTAAGACACCCTATAAGTAATATATAAAAAAAATTCATATCTTGTATAATAACGGATATATTGAGCTTTATTGATTTTTTAAGAAAATTCGACAAAAATTATATACCATTAAACGATAAACTCTATAGCTAAAGCTACTGCCAAGCATCAGAGAAAGGGTCTATTTTAAATGAATTTTCTGGAAATATTTTAGTAAAATGAAGGACAATGACGGTTGAAACTAAGACTTCAGGGTTTGTAAAACATTCTTCTTGAGACATTTTCTTACCACAGCCCGTACTAGATTCAAGTTATTTGCCTAAATGTTGCCAATTTTTGACGTTTTAAATCGCAACTTTGACATTTTGAGGAAAATCCCAATAAATTTTTATTTAAATGCCTATAACTTTTTTGTCTTTTGATCTACAGAGCTAAATTTTGGTAGGTGGCTTACTTATAATGATATAAACGCGCACCAAATTTGGTTGCCCTTACTTTGTTAATTTTGGAGATATAAATTTTTTACAATTTTTTTCGAAAGAAAACTCAAAATTTTCCGAGAAAACCTGGGCCGATTTTCCTGGCTAACGAACTTATTCAATCCATTTCTAAAAGGAAGGTACTTACCAAATTTAATCAAAATCGGCCCATAATTTTTTGAGTTATCGGTGTGATATATATATATATATATATATATATATATATATATATATATATATATATAAATATATAATATATATATATATATATATATATATATATATATATATATATATATATATATATATATATATATATATATATATATATATATATAAACATATAAAAATTGAAACTGACCCCGGATATGTGTTCTGGGGGGCCTAATTAGCGCTCATTTGAAGAAATTTTTTCAAAATTCAAAAGTCGAGATCTCCTCATTAGTGAATTTTTTTAAGAAAATTCACTAAAAGAGGGTAACTTTGTATAATGTTGTCTATGCCAAAAATTTGTAGTTTTTGAAATATCGGTAATTTAACATTTTAGTGAATTTTCGTAGAAAAAATTCACTAATTGGGAGATCCCGACTTTTGAATTTTGAAAAAATTTTTGCAAATGAGCGCGAACTAGGACCCCTAGAACCCATATCCGGTGTTAGTTTCAATTTTTATATGTTTATATATATATATATATATATATATATATATATATATATATATATATATATATATATATATATATATATATAAGCATTAAGCTTATTTGTGAAACACATTGTAAAATTATGTACTAATAAATATACTATACTATACTATACTATACTATATATATATATATATATATATATATATATATATATATATATATATATATATATATATATATATATATATATATATATATATATATATATATATATATGTTTGTGTGTGTGTGTGTGATAACTCAAAAAATAATGGGCCGATTCTGATAAAATTTGGCATGTACCTTCCTTTTGTAAGTAGCTTGGATAAGTTGGTTAGTCAGGAAAATCGGACGAGGTTTTCCGGAAAAATTTTGAGTTTTCATTCGAAAAAAAATTTTATCTCAAAAAATAAAAAAGCTATGATAACCAAAGTTGGTAGGTAGGTTTACGATACAAAAAGTAAACTATACACAAAAATTTAGATTTCTATGTTACAAGAAAAAAGTTATAATAAAATATTTGGTGCCAGATTATTTCTATGAAAATTCACTACCATAACGCACTTGCTGCGCCTTTGAGTTTTTATATTGTAAAAATGTTATAAGGCTTTAAGTTTTGTTGTTAGTTAGCCATGACGGCGAAGGGCGTTAAAAGAAAACTCTCGTGCACTACAGAAACGTCACTATTTGTTGTCATTTGCCAATTATTAATTAAAATCATGCCGGGGCGACTGAATTATACCCACGAAGATTATTTAAATTCGTTTACTATCTATGGGGAATGTAACAACGTTTTATCAAGGAGATGCCAGATAAATAAATTTTTGCCTTGACGGTGCCAAAAGTTTGATAATTTTTTATGATTCGCCGAACACTGTTTCGCGGCGGATTCTGTTTATCTGGATATCTATCAGCAAATATCTGGGATGTGCTTAATAAAACTTTGTTACATTCCCCATAGATAATAAACAAATTTAACTAATCCTCCTGTGTATAATTTATTCGCACCGGCATGATTATTAGTAATAAGTATTTGTCAAATGACAACAAATAGTGATGTTGCTCTAGTGCTCGATAGTTTTCTTTTAACGCGCGTCGCCGTCATAGCTAACTATCAACAAAACTTAAAATTCGTATAACATTTTTACAATATAAAACTGTTCAATTGCCAATATTTCTAAAACTATAAATTTTTGGCATAGACAGCCTTTTTTCAAATCAATTTTCAATGTGAGTTTTCGATCACCCTGTATTTATTTATTATCAAAATAACATCACAGGCCACTAAAGTTGATTACCTTCTACAAGGAAATCAAATCCAATTAAATTATAAAGCCTTTCATATAGAAGAAATTGACAGTTAAGTTTAGGCCTGCAAATGTCATTTTGACATAAAAAACGGCTGAACCTAGGTATGGGACATTATGCATAAAATGTGTCTAAAATTTCGCGTGTTATCTAAAAATGCAATAATATATAGGGTGTCCTATTTAAAATCAGCAAGCTAACATTAACGCCCTGTATAACCGGAAGTGCCACAATCTTGAAAATATTTCAGCCAAATAATATCCCAAATTTTCGAAATTTTACAAAGCCTAGTTTCCGAGAAATCGATCGCGGGCATTCGTCGTTGGACCCTGTATAAAAGTCTGGATGCGGCAGGTGCGTTATGGGTGCGAATTTGTAAAGAAATGATCAAAACTTTCTTACGCAAATTATATATACTTATAGCCTCAATAATAGCTATCGACCTCCAAATTTTTGGGAAGAATAATGCAGAGTCTTCGCCAAAACATGCTCTATATTTCACACCCACTTTGGGGCTTCCTCAGGAGCAAATAAAAATATTGCTGTGGTATACAATTCATAAAGATCTCAAAACTACTCACCGAAAACTGAACAATATAAGGAAAATTGTCCTGGTCGGAAACACAGAAGAAAGGTGGGACATCTCACAGGCTTGAAAATTATATAACATCCAAAAGAAAGACACATAGAATACACAACAGTACACCTTTTAAAAGTAGTGGTTACATGGTCAGAATTACCTTGCAAATGTAGGGTGACCGTTTTTCGCATAAACCGTAAGGGGGGGGGGGGGGGATTGGAGCAAAGTTGGCAGATGTCGAATACATAGGGCTAAGAGAATCCCACCTTGCTCTTCTGGTTCCTGAAATATCCTGAAGAAACTGGATGTTTTCTGGATATTTTGTTTTTGCTATAATTTTTCACTAGTGGTCGAGTTTCATCTTCTTCATGCACTTTTCAATTAAGAACCAAGCTGTTAATATGAAATCATTGAAAAACGTTTTCATTCTTTAGGGACATCTTCAGCTTGAATTTGGGTTTTTGCATTTTTGAATAGAGCTTTTTTTCTGTTTGAAATTTTCAAGCTGAGAAAAGCGAGATATGATCGCTATGTAGCTTTTTGTAGGTTTCTGGTAGATTAAGGTGAGCAAAACCCAAATTTTGCGGATGTGATATTTACAGACGAGTTCAAGTTTACGAACTAGGGCACGTTCGATCGTCATAATAAACTTATTTGGTCAATTGAAAATCCTCTAGAACATCAATAACGTCGACCATAAACACGCTTCGGACTAAATCTATGGACCGGTTTGCTGGGTGACACGATCAATGGCGCAAACATTTATGAACAAAACTTGACCGCCGATGTGTACTTGAGTAGGCAGAGGACCATCCTTACCGATTGCATTGATAATAATATTTGTCTCCACGGTTGGAACAACATATGGTTCAAGAAAGAGTGCGCGCCGCCACATAACGCTAGGAGAGTAGCCGAACATCTGCCAGAAATGTATCCCGGAAAAGTTATTTCCAACAATGGAGACGTACGTTGGCCAGCGCGGTCACCCGATCTTTCTCCTTTAGATTTATTTCTGACGGGAATGATGAAAAATTACATTTATGAAACTCCGCGATATTAACGAACTACGTAGAAACATTACTTTGAGAACTAAAGTAAGAAGACGTTCTGGGAGCCACACAGAATCTAACGAAAAAAATTCTATTGTGTTTAGACGTAGAAGATGAATCATTCGAACATCTCGTTGTGATCTTTTAGTGAATTTTCGTTAAAAAAATCACAAATAAGGACATCTTGACTTTTGAATTTTGAAAAAATTTAACCATGAGCGCAAACAAGGTCCCCTAGAACCCATAACCGAGGTCAGTTCGTATTTTTATATGTTTATAATATGTATAATGTGTTACACCGATAACTCAAAAAATAATAAATTTGGCGTACCTTCCTTTTGCAAGTGGCTTGGATAAGTTCTTTAGCCAGGAAAATCTGACCAGTTGTCCAGTTTTTCCCGGAACATGTTGTGTTTTCTTTCGGAAAATTTTTATATCGCTGGAAATTACAAAGCTATTGCGACCACATTTGGTACGCGGGTTTATGTCATGAAAAGTAAAGTATGTAAAAAATTTGGATCCCTGAGTTAAAAAAAGGGTATAAGCATTTAAAACACTCTAGTTTTTTTTCTTAAAACGTCAAAGTCGTGATTTGAAACGTCAAAATTGACATGTAGACCAAGAACCTGAAACGAATATGGGTTATGTAGAAGAAGTGTGACAAAAAGTGTGTTTTAGAAAGCCTTAAGTTTTAGTTTTAACAGTCATTGTTTTTTGTTTTACAAAAATACTTGCAGAAAATAAATAGACCCTTTCTCTGTGGCTTTGGCAGTAGTTTCAGTTATGTAGTGGGTTCGTGGCCAGGAACGGTTAGTATGGAGTTTCTCCTTTCTATGGACTTCTGTACGGTGATTTTTTACACTTTGCATTAATAGCTCCTTTGCAGCGTGTTTACCCCGCACAGCACCTAAAATTTGCTTTAGGTCTTTTAAGTGTATTGTGGAGTTGAGAGCACAGCGTGTGTTTGATGGTTAATGCATACAAAGGTTCCTCTAAGCACGTTTCAGAATTGTTTTTCCAAAAAAACGAACATTGCCCTAATCTGCAAATTTACCGACACTTAACATTATTGGTATTGAAAATGGAAACAACACCCGCGTGTTAATATAATAAATGTCAATAGGTTAATGTAAATAAACTATATATCACATTTTCGTGAAAAATAATGGTGGTGGTGGTCAGAAGAAAAAATTACTACTTGGATACTCTCAAAAGCAAAGCTAGGGTTCCCTACGCATCCAGATGTGGTTCTTGGTTCAGTCCAAAAAGTCATTTTAGAAACCAATAGAGAAACCTCTTTTAGTCATGGGCGTACTGGGAAATAGTGGTTGCAGCTCGTTTTGAATAGGCACCCAGAAATTGCAAGAAGAAACACAGAAATAATCTCAAAAGCACGTGCTTCTGTGACTGAGGAGAACATCAGATAATAGTTTTCTGAGCTAAGAAATTATTTACAAGAGCAGAATTATGAATCTATATTACGTGATCCCGAGTAGAATTTATAACGCCGACGAAATGGGCGTCCAGTTCCGTCCCAAATCTGGAAAATTACTTGGTCCGAAGCAATACAAGAACTTTTACGAAATACGTAGTGGTGCTGAAAAGGAATCCACAACAGTATTACTAAATTATGCAGCTTCAGGATTGATGGTGCCGCCGATGATAGTTCTGCCATACAGAAGGATTCCACGAGATGTTGCCTTTTCAATTCCTGAAGGATATTATGTTGGCAGGTCTGCAGCACTTACAAATATATTACTAAAGCTACCTTTAGTCCTTTATTCAAAGAAGCACTTGATGAAGCTACGTCTGTTGATACAATTCAAAACGCTTTCAGAATTTGTGGTCTTTATCCCTTAGATGAGAACACCGTAGATTACGACAAATGCATTTCAGTCGGAAGAGAGAAACTGGTTTAGAAATTCAACATACCGGATGAGCCTGCGAAGGACGATAATAAATCTCTCTACGAATTTTGGAATTTTTATAAACAAAAAATTAATCCCCCGGAAAAAATTCATTTGATGAATGATGTACCTGATACGAATCAGTTTACCTGAGCATTTTTTGACAGATTACCCATCCAGTTTGATGATATACTCATACAACCAACTAACTAATTTGATGAAGAAGATGTCATGCAGAATGTAAATATTGACCAGATGGATAGTATTGAAGAGGAACTGAACATTCCTTATGACGAACAAATTAATGCAATACACAATGAAACAGATGTGATAGAAAATTGTGGTATTGGTGAGACTGATTTACGAGTAGTCCCCGATGACAAAGATATTAAAAACAGTGTAAACAATGAAATTAATGAGACTCGTAATATTATGGAAGAAGTCATCATTCCTGATAACAAAGAAATTCGAAACAGTATGGACCATGGAACTGACATAACAGAAAATAATGATGATGACAATGAGACTGATAACATCGAAGAAGTTGATAAAGTAATCCAAAATGTCGAAGAAGTTATCAATCCTAATGACAAAGAAATTCAAAACAAGATGGAGAACGATACTGATACAATAGAAAATAATGATTACAATGAGACTGATAACGAAGAAGTAAGCGTTCCAGATCATAAAGTAATAAGAAATGTGGAAGAACTTATCAATCTTGATGACAAAGAAATCGAAAATGTGATCGATAATCAATGTGATAACAAACGTGATAACATACGTGATACGGAAGTAAGCGATAAGAATAATAATAGAGTAAACATTATTTCACATGTCGTTATTAAAACATCCGAAAAAGTGTTGGATCAACATTTGCACTGACCTAAACTAGACACACACAAAAAATCTCGAACCAAAACCAAAGAACTAGTTCCATATTCAGTAACATCTAACAAACGGCAACACTATTATCTAGAAAAAGAACAAGAAAAGAAGAAAAATGATGATAGACTTGAAGAAAAAAGACAAGAAAGAGCCAAGAAACGAAAAGCATTAGAAGAGAAAAAAAAACGAAATGCAACGCCTGATAAACGAAAAAAATTAACTACAACTCGCATAAAAAACGCGCCCGACAAAACTCCGAATTCGAGTTTGGACAATAATGACTAAACAATGAGAAAATTTCAAATTCCGAATTGAAAATAGGAATATATGTTCTGGTGAAATACGAAACGGAATTTTTCCCGGAGTTATAACTGCGTTCGACAATTTTAACGAATTCAAAATAAAAGTGATGGAAAAAAACGGCAAAAGGTAACTGGAAATGGCCAGCAAAACGGGATTCAAATTTTGATTATTTTTTTTCGAAAAAAATTTTTTTCTCCGAAAATTAGAAAGTCATTTCAATGAAATTTGGTGAATATGTTTCCTTGGAAAAGGTCTTACTAAATACCAAAATTCAACTTTCTAAGTTTATAGAAAGTTAAGTTATTCAAATTTGAAGCATTTAATAAAAATTGAGAACCTTTTTTCCAAACAGATTTAACATCATAACAAAAACTTTTTTTACAAATGTCCAATACACTTAGGTCTTTGTGGCTTTTATCCATAAAAATTTCATGGTACCACAAATACAACCTCATAACATCAGAATACGTTGGAAGGACTTGACCACAAAGTTGACTTGGCGTTCCAAGTATTTCAAATTTCACTCCGGATTTAGGCATTTTAAAAATTTTAATACACTTCAAAGTAAATTCGGAATCCAATCGAAAACACGTCCAGCGCAATCATACACGTTGCTCCAACTAATTCGGTAAAGCACTAAAGCCTTCCAAATGGGCCTTCCCCTTTCCCCGCCAGGCTAAAATAATCCATGATGCAAATAACGAGAGATATGATATTCACACTACCTATTTTTAGACCTGTCACGCGCATGGTGTCAAGTGGTGAGTCCAATGCAACAATAATATGCTGTCGTGCAGTGGTGTTTGACGTTTCATCACAACCTCTTAACAAATTACGTATTTTACCAATATTTAAGTGCATACAGTTGGAAGTAATAAAAATGAAAACGATTAAATTTATTGCTGCGATCTTTATTATCTGAAAAACACAATATAGGCGTAACTTCAACAGCATTAAACTGACGTATAGGAACTATTTGATTGCGATTGACTTTGTTTTAAGTCTGTAGTTGGACTTCTATAAAGTTACTCACCACGTGACGTCATAGGAGGGGGCGGGGCATATGCGCAATATTATATCTCTTCTAAGTCATTATATCATGAAAATAACATGTTACGACCTGTTTCAGCAAGGCAAGAACTTTGCGGTATTAGGGTTATTTTAGTTATTTATTAATTTAAGCTAAGTTTGGTTTTGGGGTTTGAACATAATTTAAAAACGGTGTTTTTCATTAAAATTTTATATAAAAAAAGTAAACCTGAAGTTATCTTCATACAGGACTGATTTTGTTTTTTGGTGTGAATTTGCACTCAGTGAAGATTGGAACATATGGTGAGCACTGATAAGCACACTTGGAGAACCCAATAATCACCACAACGAATTAAAAAAAAAACCTGACGATCGTTTCACTAACAAAGTTAGCGTCATCAGAGGATGAATAATTCTGAATTATTATTCATCCTCTGATCACGCAAACTTGGTTAGCAAAATCATCGTCAGGTTTTTTTAAATGTGTTGTGGTGATGATTTGGACTTCAATATGTACATATTGTGCAGCCAGGGATACACAGTGTGGCGGTGGTTCCGACCGCAGTGTTTCCGTCAACACTACTCTGTTTCTGCATAAATACTCTTGACAGTTAAACGTTGCGTTACGTTATGCGACAGCCAGCTGTCAAAAACTACGGCATATAAGAGACACGCGATCTCTCTCTCTCTCCTCTCTACCAACCGCGACAGTGAACACACGTCCTCCACGCTCGGTCATGTACTCGTGTAATTGTTATTATATCATAAAGTGTATTATAGTTAAATGTATCATATAGTTTATTCAGTTAGTGAAGTAATAAAGTTATATTAAATGTTTACGTATGGATTTAATATCAACAAGTGCAATTAACTTCCATACACAGTATCGTAAAAAAACGTTAATTAAAAAAGTTTCAAAATTAGGGTTTTTTATTTAAATTTTCAAATTTCACATTCAAGAAGGAACCTCAAGATGTCTTCGCACAATGCCGATTAAAAAAAAAAGTTAAATGCAACATAAAACCACAACTACTCCACACACAGGGATATAACATTTCAAACATGTTTTTTATTGGTCCGCCTTATTATGCGTTGTAAAAAAAGAAACATAATGTAACAAATATATTTTTATTTAGAAAATATTTACAATATAATTGGCATATTATATTTACACATCAGCTTTATTTACTTACAGTATTTATGTAGTCCCTTACCTATTCAAATAGTGAAATAATGAGCTCGAAACATCCATCTCATTGTATTTAAATGTTTAATGTTATTTTAACAACTAACTTAATTCTAATTCAGAATAATTTTTTTCTAGCATGCAATCAAAGTAATGTTAGACATTAAACCTTATTTTGACACAAGGCGTTATGTTAAATGTTGAAATAGCGGTAGGTGTTTGTGTTTGGCACAATGGGATAGAATGGAGCTGATTACATAGGTGATATATAAACTCTGGAATATATTAATAGCAAGCTATAACTTTATTTGTAAAAATGTTAGAATAAAAGTGAATAATTTCTAGTTCTGTCACCACTTTTGTCATGTAAATGTTTTTTCGGCAACAGTCCGGGAAGTACCCACTTCCCGAACGCTTTTTCTTTGAGAAAGTAGCATTTCTCTGGCCTAGTCCGGGAAGTACGTACTACTCTCAATAAACTATGGAAAGCAACAGCAATAGTGAGTTTGAAAATGTGCCTTACGAAATTTCCAATGCAGCAGCTGCTGCTACAGCACAATTATTGCCTGAAAAATCAAAGTCCAGGTATGAAAACGTTTATGATTTGTTCACGAAATGGATGGATATGAAGAAATGCAAAACTACTACAGAGGATGTAATTTTAGCTTACTTGGCGCAAAAATCTGAAGCTGTCAAATCCTCTACCCTGTGGAGCATGTACTCTGTTGAAAAGTACCATTTTAGTGAAGAAAAATGTAAACATAGCCACTTTCCCAAAGGTAATCGCATTTCTTAAAAGGAAGAATGTTGGTTATAAAGCAAAGAAATCACAAGTCTTCAGCAGCGAGCAAATCAACAAATTCATTAGAGAAGTAGATAATGAAACATATCTAATGCTAAAGGTAATTTTAACAAAATATTAAGATTGTAGGATATAAAAGTATCAACTTAATTCGTTTCATTTTCAGGTAGCAACAATTATTGGGTTAGCCGGTGCGTGTAGACGGGAAGAACTAACAAAAATGTCAATTGATCTAATAAACGACAAAGAAGACATGTTGCTTGTGAAAATACCAGATTCTGAAACACATATTGACAGAACTTTTGTTGTAATTGGGCAAGAAAACCTGCTGTTGTATAGGCAATATTTATCTTTACGGCCATCCCATACTCCACATAACAGATTATTCGTGAATTACAAAAAAGGAAAATGTTCCATTCAGCCCGTTGGTATCCACAGTTTTGGGAATCTCAGATTAAGAATTGCAGAATTTTTTAATTTACCCAGTCCTAAAAATTACACAGGCCATAGCATGCGTCGAACTTCAGCGACAATATTTGCTGATAATGGTGGAAACATCACAAATTTGAACAGACACGGTGGCTGGAAGTCTACCAATGTCGCTGAAGGATATATAGACAATTCACTAACAAACAAAATTAAAATTGCCAATACCACTCAAAAATTATCAGATGAAAACAATCAACATGAAACGGAAACTTTACCTTCTTGTTCTGACTACAAAAGGCATTTAAATATACCAAGCATTTCAAACAAATTAAATCCTTTCAATATTAGCAATTGCTCGAATTTTAATATAAATAAGCATACACGGTTGTCGAAAAAATAGTGTACGCAACACGTCCGAAAACAGTTTTTTTGGACTCGCAGACTAGAATTTTGTCGACTCGTCCAAAAAAACAGTATTTTCCGGACTTGTAACGTAAATTACTATTTAATGTCAGTTAAAGTTTCGTTTCCTTCAACAATTATTTAAATGCCAGAAAATACAGTAACCCTTGGTTTTACAAACGTGGACCACAGTTAATCCAAGTTTAACTTTGATCTCGGATCAACTACCATGGTAACCAGTGTTTCAGTGTAAATGGTGTGTGAATTGATAGTCGATTAACCCAAAATTTGGAGAGTATTAGTTGTGTTTATTTTGTGATTTTTGACATGATCCATTACTAAGTACCGATCTAACTAGTGTAGTAATCAGAACTACTGTACCTGTTGTGAATTAGAAAATATAACTATATTTCCTCTATGTAGTAAACAAATTGTGAAGAGTAAGCTGTGATAAGAATTTATCCGTTGATAAACATAGAGATAATACAGAGAGATGTTATACTAGGACTGTTCAAAATGTTCCACAGACTGTCTTCAAAATATAAAACTTCCAAAGCTCAGTGAGAGTAACTATGGATGTAGATGTTGTTGTTTCGGTGAAATTTTTTGTAAGAAATGTACAAAAATAACAGCCACTGAAATTAGACGTTTGGAACTCACTACATCCAGGGTTCTCTACTTCTTGTGCCCTAACTGTGTTGAGGATGTCGGGACTCTTCCTCAACTTAAAACTAGTTTACAAAGAATGAAGAATCAGGTGGAAGAGGGAGATAAATTTATCTTGCAGAGGGATCACGAGTACAATGAACGTGAAAAGAATTTAGATGAGGAAATTAAACAACTTAAAGAATAAATAGAGAGTAGATATACTTATTTGCAAAGATTAAAGAGAACAACAAAGGATTTTGAAGATGAAGCCTTAAATATTGAGCAGCAACTTGACAAGAAGCAGAAGAATTCGCGAAGACGTTAATGGTCCACCGGAAGCAGGTGGATATTCTGGAGGAGAGAAACAACAGGCTAGTCCAAGAGAATTCAGCAGTGAATGAGGAAATCTGTAGGCTTAAAAGTGAATCAGCGGTTATTTGTGTGGAAGAAGTAAGGCAATTGAATGAAATCATTGTCAAGCTAGAGAAGAATTATGTGACTACAAGGGAAGAAATGATGTGGTGCTAGAACAGGTGACAAAAGGTGAAGGCGATATTAAGAGGCTGTAGGAGGATCTGAAAGAGTTGGATCACATTAATTGTAATATGGTAAAGACAATAAGGATTTTGGAGGGTGATAATACGAGATGTGTGGAAGACATGGTGAAGGTGCATCGTGAGGTGGACCGGGAGAACAAGGTGAGTAATAATGGGGAGCAATCAGGTCACAATGAAACAACCAGAAAAGCGCCGGAAATCCAGTGTCACGAGTGATGGGAGTTGACAATGTCGAAAAGAGCAGTAGAGTTTTAATATTGTGTGATGAGACTGGGCGCAGTTTAGGGGGTTTGTTGAGACAATGTTTAAAGAATATGGATATACAAACGATCATAAAGCCAGGTGCGCTGTTTAGTGATACCATAGAAGACATAGCTAAACTGTCAGGTGGTTTTAATTTAAATGACTATAATAATAATGGCAGGGTCGAATGACTTTCACAGGAAGAGGTTTCCGCTGTTCAGAAAAATAAACAATAGAATTAGATTCTGTGCACGTACAAACATTGTATTTACATCATTGCCAGAGAGTAAATTTGGGAGAAGGACTTTTGCTTCTAAGTTTAACAAGAAACTCTGTGAGTATGCATCCATTTGAATAGATATTTGGAGGGTACTGTTTCTTGGTTAGATATCAATGGTAAAGATGGACTTAGATTGCAGAATGAAAATGTTACCAAATTAATTGTAGAGAATATTAAGAGGAAACCTATCCTTAAAAATATAATATTTGTGAAGATTGTTAATAATGACAACATCTCAAAAGACAGGGATGGGGATTCACTTGCTAAAATGAATGGCCAATGTGTGGTCGATAACGAAAAAGATAATGGAAGCTTTCTGACAATAAATTTTTTGGACCTCAGGAGGACAACTATAGCGACATAAGTTTAAAGAAAGTCTGTCATGATGGGCAGCTTCCCAATTGGTCCTTGTTTGGTGGATGTGGTGGACTGGGATGCCGCTTGGTTTATCTGAACATTCAGCGTTTGTCAAATATGACTGATTAGTTGGAGTTGTTTTTAGATAGAATAAATCCAGTGTACTTGTGTCTTTCTGAGCATTGGCAGTGTATGGAGGTGCTCGAGATGATTATGATTTCAGGTTTTAGAAAGGTTGCTGGGTTTTGTCGGAGGAATGCAGCGCATGGGGGAGTAGTGCTATATGTGAGAGAGGATATGTTTGAGATGTGCAAAGAGTTGGATAGTGTGAATGATATGTGTGATGAATTTGTATTTGAGTGTGCAGGCTTATCGGCGGGAGACTCTACTGCTGTTTTTGTTGTTTATAGATCCCCTTCTGCAGATCCCAAAAAGTTTTTGAAAAAGCTTGATAATTTGTTAAGATTATCTCTTTGTAGATTTTTTACGGTTAGAGTTTGTGGGGATTTTAATGTGGACTTTAGAAAAAATAATGACCAGGTTAAGTAATTGCAGGATCTGCTTGATTCATATGGAATGAAGTCTGTCATCGGGGCTTCAAGCAGGTTTGGTAAGACTAAATCAGGATGTGTGTGTGTGAGTCAAATAGGTTACGTTGTAACAAATATGCCCAGCTGTATGTCAAGTATAGTTGAGCCTGGATTTTCCGACCATTTTGCTTAATACTTTATGTGGGATAAGAGGACTGGAAGTACTTCAATGGGGGAGAAATATGTTCTCAGGCGTAGATTTTCCGCTGGTGCACTCAATGAGTTCAAATTTCATCTGAGTAAAAATTTGAGTCGGCATGATCTCCCAGTCTTCATGGAGGATTTGGACGTTTTTTACAAGGTGTTTATAAACATAAACACCTCGTAAAAAAAGCAACAGCTTCCAACTGGCATTTCCAAAAATGAGGCTCAAGGCTCATAGTGGTCATAAGATCACTGACTTTCAGGCTTCTTGCTCCTTGTGGGCGGAGCTCGACACCCTGAAATACTTGAATTTCTTGAGAAAGTGTGTAAATTGTTGCAGTGGTGTAGTTGACTTTGATGTTATAATATGTGGAATACAGAAAAGAATATTTACGAAAAAGCTGCCGGGAGAGACAGGGTTACTTCAAGAATATGATTAATAATTCGGAGAACAAGACAAGTACCTCGTGGAAGATTGTAATGATGAGGACGGAAAAGGCAGGCACTAGAAGGCAAGGAGTTCAAAATTTGCTAACCGATGATGGAAATACCATCGAAGACAAAACACTGATAGCAAATAAATTCGCTGATTTTTATACAGGTAATATCACTTTACGTTAGAAAAGTAGCTTTTTTTCAGATTGCCCTTCTGTGTTGGTCCCAAATTGTATGTTCTTTTTTCCCGTAACGGGTGCTGAGGTTTATACTGTTATAGGTCAACTTAAAAATTATAAGTCAGTTTCGGTAGATGAGGTTCCAGTTGGCTTGCTAAAGTTTTGTGCAGGAGATATTGTTGACAACCTTGCTGCAATTATGAATCGCTCTGTTGAGGAAGCCAGGTTTCCAACAGAATTAAAAACTTCGAGGGGGGTTCCAGTTCACAAGCATGATTGAAAACTACAGAATTGTCTTTGTTGTCTCACCATTCTCTAAGATCTTTGAAAGATTGATGTACAACAGAGTTTTGGACTATCTTGATCATTTTAATATCTTGAATAGTAGCCAGTATGGATTTAGACCGGGGCGATCAATGGAACTGGCCACTGGGGAGCTCGTGCAATATGTTTATGACCGTCTTAATAAGAGAGAATTTGTGGGGATTTGTTTTTTGACCTATCTCGTGCATTCGACATGGTTGACTGGAATTTACTGTCCTATAAAATGGAGCGAATGGGTATTAGAGGCAATATTAATGGATGGTTCGTTTCATTTATGAGGCAGACACATGGTTGTGGATGTTGACGAAAGTCGGTCAGAGGATCATGAAATGGATGTGGAAACTCCCCAGGGCAGTGTCCTGGCTCCTCTTCTGTTTTTAATGTATGTGAACAATATGCCGCATCACATTGCGACTGGAAAAGTTTTTATGTTTGCTGACGACACAACAATTATAATATCAGACAGTGATATGAATCAGATAAAAGCTAATATCTCGACTGCCTTTAATTCTTTCATCAAATGGTGTCGTTCCAATAGTCTTGTGGTGAATCTGGATAAAACTGGTTTTGTGGAATTCACTGGCCCTCATAGAGTGGCAACTGTCCACCGTCAGTTGACTGGGGAGGTTGTGCATATACACAATACAATAGTGCATAATAGTCCACGGCAACAGTACATGTCATATTCAACTGACAAATTATTTTGATAAATGTCAGATCTACACTTAAAGTGACATGTAAATATGTATTTTGTTTTCTGACATTTGTAATACAAATGTAGGCATGCTCTTCTTCTTACATTCATATTTATTTTTGGCCATCACAATTTTACTCATAGAGTTGGATACAGTTTTAATGACTTTTGAAAAAATTTCTTCAAATGGGCGCGAACTAGAACCCATATCCGGGTTAATTACAGTTTTTATCTGTTTTCATATATACAGAGTGACGCGTTTCTAGGGTAGCTAAATATATCCATTATTATACAAGATATGAGAAAAAATTTTATGTTAATTATATGATATCTGGAGCTGCATCTCACAAAACTATTTTTATAATCACAGGTGGCCCATAAGTCGCTGGTGATGCAATGCCTTATATTATTGCAATGTTTGCATTTTCCATCGAAAGATAATGCATGTTTGTAAGAAAATAAATTCGGGACTCAGCAAGTGCGTTATGGTAGCGCTTTTTCATAAAATGTTTTTTTCGATAGCTTAATTTACTATTAACCTAAGGTTCGTTGGCAAGGAACCCAGTTTTTGAGGACATTCTAAGTTTATTTTCGGAAGATTTTTGTATATTGTCAAACAATAAAGTTATTTTGATAAAGTATGGTACATTGCTTCTCCTATATGGGTTATACTGGTAACCAAATTTGATGCAAGCTTTCTTAAAAATATATATATTTCCTATTAAAAACATTTTTATTAAAATTGACTACGATAACGCCCTTGCTGCGTCCCGAACCTTTTATTTTATATTATTTTCATTTTGTATCAATTTTTTGATAAAAACATAGCATAGAAACAGATCTTTATTTGTAGTTGTCGTGATTTCGTATTAATTCAATTTTATTCTGTCTGAGGATGCAGTAGAGCAGCGAAACTTTGAAGAACACCTAGAACATCTACAATTCAGAAGCCGTTGGCCACTTACCCCAGTAAGTTAACACGCTGGCTACGTCCTTCATTTACAGAAACGATTAGTGAAGCCAGAGAAGTAGTGTCTTAGAATTAGTTAAGAGGAGTAGAGAACGATAATATTACATTGATCTAGAAATACCATAACTACTGCAAATAATGTAAATAATCATCAAACACGCAATTAGAGTGTATTTTCAATATCTTTGCTTACCTATTTCTGTTAATAAATGCTTGTTTGTTAAAAAGGTGTTTTAATTAATTTAACATACCTATTTAAGATCCGACTAAAACCTATCGAATTTTTAAATACGGTTCTGTGAAGGAACACCCCCAGTCAGAGTTGAAATTTGTACCAGATGTTCTATTTACAATAGGGTAATAAAATCGGCAAGTGGCAAAACCATTTTACAGATAAGTGTCTGAATGAACATCATAGTGCTGACAGTAGAGTGACCCTGCTGTATATATCTATGCTGTGCTATTAGCGACCACCGGCCTGATAGTGGAGACTGAGAAAAATTCCAGTATACAGGGTGATACTTTACGAGTTCCTATTAGACGAGAAACTAGACTGATTTGGATTCTGAAAATTTGCAGTATGAGGTTTACCAATATGTCCAATCAATCTAAAATATTTAGAACATCCCACGACTTCCGGTTATACCGGAAGTGGACACTAACTCGCTTATTTTAAATGGAACGCCTGTATATTATTACAGATTCGGATACAGCTGATCTTGACGATTCTCCCAATATACGGTTTTGCTACTTTATACTGAGTGTTTCACGAGATATGGCCGTTTTTATTACAAAAATATGTCCCCTTTAACGCCCTGTATCTTATTAATGGATGCAAATTGGAAGTTCTTTGTTATGCATAATTTTTTTCATTATTGTATATTTTAACTTAGTACGCACAATCTTCTGACAAATTGATTGTTGTCTACGGGGTGATTAAAAACGCATATGTGCAGATATCTCTTTTTTTTTCAAATGGATCACCCTGTATATTATAATGCCATTGGCAAGATAATTTACTACTCTTCGAATGTTGTTAATCATTACCTATATCCAAACCGTACGGTTTTTGGGATATTCAGCTTCGAAATATGCAAGATGGGTATGTATTATGATTCCTGTAGAGTGTCATGGAAAATAGCAGACAGTAACTAAATTTTCAGTTTGACAGTTATGTTTTGAGTTGAGTAATACAACTAAGTGAACTTTACTTCTTTGCACAAAAATTCAGTTTCATCGCAAAAAAGCAATGGCAAGATCTGGATACTCAAATCAGGATTTAACCAATCTGGTACTAATTCACGGAGAATACCGCCGGATGTCAGTAAGAACATGTCGTGTATTTGCAGAACGATATCCAGATTTACCTCCACCTTCCCATAAAACTATTGATGCCGTTATTAGAAACTTACAACAACATGGATCATTTACAGCAAAAAATGTCAGAGCAAAACGTGAAGTTGATAATGAAGAGAATGAGGTGAATGTTTTAGCGTTTCTGACTGCATATCCTAATGCCTCTATACGAGAATTAATGTGTCACTTGCGACTCTCATTTTCAACGATTCAAAGAATTTTGAAAAACATAAATGGAGACCTTACTGCTACAGCACAGTACATGCCCTGGTAAGCACTGATTTGGAAAAAAGACTCAACTTTTGTGAATGGCTTATAATGCAGAAAGATGAGGATGATAATTTTTTGAATAATGTCATTTGGGTTGATGAGGCGAAATTCGCGAATAACGGAATGTTCAATAAACACAACTGTCACTACTGGGCTTCCGAAAATCCTCATGTAACTTGGCGAAGAGGATTTCAAAATAGGTGGTCCTTTAATGTAGTCTGTGCAATAAAAGGTACGTAGACATGAAAGTTTTATTTCAAACTATTTTCCAACAGACTAAGTAAGACTCAGTAAGAAGTACGGCTTACTCATTTTCTTAAATTCTGATTCCATATTGTGAAATTCAAAGTAACACAACCCACTCGTTATTATTATGATTTGTTATTATTTCCAGGTGATCGAATTTTATGTGTCCACTTCTATGACGAGAATCTTACCGTGGAACGTTATTTAGAAATATTGAGGACCGTCATTCAACCACAATTAGCTGGAATGTCAGACGAGGAAAGGAATCAGACATGGTACCAGCAAGATGGAGTGTCACCGCACAGTACCAGAGCTGTTAGTGATGCACTGGAACGAATGTTTCCTGGCAGGTGGATAGCAAATAGAGGTCCTTACGTCTGGCCCCCACGTTCTCCAGACTTTTCACCCCTAGACTACTTCATTTGGGGATTCATAAAGAATGTAGTGTATGGACACCCGGTTACGACTAAGGAAGACATGATCAGACGAGTTCGAGATGCTTTTGCGTTGCCGACATCAAACCAGATGGAGCAGGCCATTGCTGAAATAGTTCAGCGAGCAAATAAGTGTTTGCAACAGCGGGGGATGTCTTCGAGCATTTATTATAATATGTATACATATAATTTTCTCATATTTCAGTGTTCAATTGTTTGAATTTTATTTTTAATTTGTTTCGTTGTTTAGTTCAGTTAGTTAGTTTGTTTGTTGACGTAACTGGTTCACAGTGTGGTGAGTTTCTAATAACGGCATCAACAGTTTCATGGGAAGGTGTAGGCAAGTCTACATATGGTTCTGCAAATACACATGTTCATGCTAACATTCGTCAGAATTCTTCGTGAACTAGTAGCAGATTAATAAAATCCCAATTTGAGTAAATCATATTGTTTTTTTTTTTTTGAGATCAAACTGAATTTTTGTGCAGAGAAGTAAGGTTCACTTAGTTGTATTAATCAACTCAAAACATAACTGTCAAACTGAAAATTTAGTTGTTTGGTATTTTCCATGACACTCCACAGGAATCATAATACATACCCATCTTGCATATTTCGAAGCTGAATATCTCAAAAACCGTATGGTTTGGGTATAGGTAATGATTAACAAAATTCGAAGAGTAGTAAATTATCTTGCCAATGGCATTATAATATACAGGCTAATCCATTTGAAAAAAAGAAGAGATATCTGCGCATATGCGTTTTTAATCACCCCGTAGACAACAATCAATTTGTCGGAAGATTGTGTGTACTAAGTTAAAATATACAATAATGAAAAAAATGATGCATAACAAAGAACGTTCAATTTGCATCCATTAATAAGATACAGGGCGTTAAAGGGGACATATTTTTGTAATAAAGACGGCCATATCTCGTGAAACACTCAGTATAAAGTAGCAAAACCGTATATTGGGAGAATCGTCAGGATCAGCTGTATCCGAATCTGTAATAATATACAGAGCGTTCCATTTAAAATAAGCGAGTTAGTGTCCACTTTCGGTATAACCGGAAGTCACGGGATGTTCTAAATATT
Organism: Tillus elongatus; assembly: GCA_964006375.1. Classification (NCBI taxonomy): domain Eukaryota; kingdom Metazoa; phylum Arthropoda; class Insecta; order Coleoptera; family Cleridae; genus Tillus; species Tillus elongatus. Next base: position 214,999,074 of record OZ023263.1, read on the forward strand.
TTAGATGGATTGGACATATTGGTAAACCTCATACTACAAATTTTCAGAATCCAAATCAGTCTAGATTTTCCAAAACGTCTAATAGGAACTTGTAAAGAATCACCCTGTATACGGCATCTCTAGTTCTCCACCACAGACTCTGTATCTCCTGGTTGGTAGGGCAGCATTGGTGTTTGACCTATCCCTATACCATATGAATGCCGAAGATGGTAATACAGCACTCAAAGAACTAGATTATGTCAATGCACATAACTGGTAGACGCCATCACTGAACATGCACTCAAGAGGTGCATAAGAGTTTCCAGCGATTGGTGACAGATTCTACAGCTGTCATATTATTATTGTTATTATTATTATTACGTAAAATTAACAAAGGCTTTAAAATGGATTTAAAAGCTTCTCACGAAACAAATCTAAATTAATTGTTTTTTTGATGCTATGCCAATGGCTATAAAATTCTGCACTACTATATATTAAGCAATTGGGCATTAGTCAGATAACGAAAATGCAAGTGGATCCTGGAGCACTCTGTATACATTGAACGCTGCTTTAAAACAATAGTAACAACATTATACTAAACAATTGGTTCTACAAAAACTGGCAGTGGTATAAAAATAATGATTAAATTGGTATTCAAAACTGGATATACAATAGGTTTTAACGTACAAAAATTACACCTTAAGACATTAACTCACTCATTTTCTTTAAGAACTGAAAACCTATAAGTAAAATTAATATGTACAAGAATATCATATTCAACCATTAACTCCTCACAGAAGTCTTATTTTTCAAGTTTTACTTCAACAAACTTCACTTTTTACAGATCGTTGGTTTTCCTTTTACAGGAGATCAGAGGATCTACAACTAGAAGACCCTATCCTGGTAACCACTGTCTTGCACTGCTGAAGTTGTAGGTCTGGGCAAGGAGTGGTGTCGCATCTGGGTAGCTCTTCTAGGAGGAGCTAGAAACTCAAACATACTCTGAGTGTGATTGGCTAACATTTTCTGCAGGTCACATGGCATGGGATCTGTCCAGAAGAAGTCATGGTTCAATGCAGAGTCAGAGTCATAACGTTTAGATGGATCCAGAACCAGGAGTTTATCTAACAGGTCAAGCGCATAGGGGTCCTTCATGTAAGGCTTCAGTCTTTCTTTTACCTGTAATAGTTGAAAATTAGATTTAAATTTAGCATTCGCCAACTTAAAAGACAAAAAAATAATAATAAATAAACGTATAAGATGATGGTTTAGGTTTACGCCACAAGGTTTGTTTAGTTTTCAAGATTCAGGGTAAAATTGACATATAACCTTCTAGTCTCGAAATTAAAAAAATGTTTTTTAAACTAGTTTGCATAATTCGACAGTTTTGTTATAGTTTTTGTACAGGCTGTGACAAAAAAATTACTGAATATCACTTTGCTATTTTAAAAGGGACACTTTATATTTGTTTAATTAAATAAGCCCCAAAATTTCCCAGCCTGACATAGATCCAGGCTGTCTTCTTCTTCTTCAAGTGCCGTCTGCTCTTAGAAGGTTGGCTATCATCATGGCTATTCTCACTTTTGATGCTGCAGCTCTGAACAACTCAATGGAACTACAGTTGTACCATTTTCTCAGATTATTTAGCCAGGAAATGCGTCTTCTTCCCCTGCTTCTCTTTCCCTGTATCTTTCCCTGCATAATATTCTGCAACAATACATATTTCTCTCCTCTCATCACGTGGTCCAGATATTGCAGCTTCCTTATTTTAATTGTGTTCAATATTTCTTTTTCTTTTCTCATTCTTCCCAGTACCTGCCCATTTGTTACCATGTCTACCCAACTTATCCTCAAGATCCTTCTATATGACCACATCTCAAATGCCTCCAGTCGATCACTTATATCTTTCTTTAGCGTCCATGATTCCATCCCATATAGCAACACCGAGAAAACGTAGCATCTCGATATTCTGACTCTTAAGTTGTAAGTTAAGATCTCTACTGCATAACACACTTCTCATTCTGTTAAATATGGTTCTGGCTTGTCCAATTCTTGATTTAATTTCTTCAGCGTACTCATTATTTTCACTGACAGTTGTTCCCAGGTACCTGTACTTACTGACTTTCTCTACTAGTTCTTCGTTGATCCATAGGTTTTCTTGTTGCTGAACTGATTTTTTAATGGTCATAAATTTGGTCTTTTTGATATTTAAGGTAAGTCCGCACTCCTCGCTACTCATCACTACTAAGCTCTGTAAATCTTCTATTGTTTCGGCAATGAGTATGGTGTCATCTGCATACCGGATATTGTTAATGGGTGTTCCATTGACCTTTACTCCTATTGTTGTTTTTTCCAGCGCTCTCTGAATGATTTCTTCAGAGTAAAGATTAAATAATAGCGGCGATAGTACACATCCTTGCCTTACACCACGTTGTATTTTTACTTCTTCTGAGAGTGCATTGCCCACCTTAATATTAGCCGTCTGGCTGTAGTATAAATTATTTATTATCCTAACATCTTTCATGCCTATATTTTTACTTTTAAGTAACTGAATGAGGTGGTTGTGTCGGACTCTATCAAATGCTTTGTTGTAGTCAAGGAAACAGACATACATCAGCTGATTGATGCCCACGCATCTTTGAGTCAACACATTGAAGGCAAACAAGGCTTCTCTTGTTCCCATTGCATTTCTAAAGCCAAATTGGGTTTCGCTAATATCTTGTTCTAATTTCCTAAAAAGCTCTGAAGAGCCCCAGTAGCGTATACGTATCCCTGTAGTCAACCATCTCCTTACAATCCTTTTATTTATTCAATAAAAAAAAAGGCTCTTGAGGAAAAAAAAATAAAAAAAATTAAAGATTGCAACATAAAAAAAAGAAATAAAAAAAAAGCCAAAAAAAGAGAGAAATAAAAAAAGTCTTAAGAGAAATAAAAGATTGCAGCAAAAAAAAAACAAAAAAAAAACAAAAAAAGCAAAAAAAACCTATATAATCAAGGATGAATACTTGTATTTAGAAGTAGTATAGAATAAATTTAAGTATGTATATTCATATTAAAAAGAAAAGTGTAAAGGTGATCTAACGACTTTAGGATAGGGTAGCAGAGGCGGGTCATAATGTGCTAATGGCTGATCAAAGCCACAGCCAGTAAACCAAACACACACACACACATAATTTCCTAAAAATTCTCTGGTGTATTATCTTTAGGAATATTTTGAGAGCATGACTCATTAGACTGATGGTTCGGTGGTCACTACATTCTTTTGCATTAACCTTTTTTGGTAATGTAATGAAGGTCGATCTAAGCCATTCGCGGGGAATGATTCCTGTGTTGTATATTGTGTTAAATAGGTCCACCAATATGCCCATTTGATCTTCTGTGATTAGTTTAATTATTTCTGCTGGAATTTCATCGGGTGCTGGAGCTTTATTAGACTTTGCCATTCTTACCGTGTGCATTACCTCCACGCTGTCACAGAGTGTCAAAATTTGGTGGGACATTGGTTCAAGTATTATTAGCCTCGGAAAAAACAAAAATGGATTTTATGTCAATTACTTTTCTTATAATTGACCCATGTTCATCACAATATCAGAAGTCACGAAAATTTAGTATAGAACTTTTTTTTTAACGTCAGAATATTTCCACGACTATGGCCAATCATGGATGCCAGGGAGCAGTTTCACCCCACTATCCTGAAAATAAACGTAGTAGCCACTATCATAACTTGTAAACGTTTCGCGCCAGTAAGCGATCCATTACAGAAACGTTCCTATCACAGAGCAACTACCAAAATGGGTAATGGCAGATTGGGAACTTAGCCAGCTACAATCCAACACCATAGCCTTTACGTAGCGATGACGTGGTGAAACGGAATAGCCACTACCACAGAACTTATCGCTACCTACTCTGTCTTGCGCTTGCTTTCTTTGCCTTGAACATTATTCCACAGAATAATATCTCTCTCAAACTCTATGCACTAAAACCAGCCGTCTTTTCTTCCCATTATATAGATACTAGCGAGACTACAAGTCAACATTGATAATTTGATTTCCGATGCTTTGTATTTGGATGTCTTGAGTGATTAATTATTAATTAATCATATTAATGATATTTTATGAACTCAGCAGCAGCTTTAACTTGTGTTGTTTTTCTTGGTGTGTTGTGTGTTCTTAGTGGAATAAAATTGTTTTTTTTACTGGGAGTTAACTGTGTGCACCCCTGTCAATATTATTTTAACTGTAAATGCATTGTAGGGTGACGTTTTTTGATATTGAACGTCATGTAGTGCCTTGTTATTGTTGTCAAGTCCCCTGTGGGTCCGGGGACTAACTAAAAGAATAGGCCCAAGGTAACTCCTGCCTGTCGTAAAAGGCGACTAATTGGAATCAAACACTGGCGGGGGTCTTGTCCATGTGGGCCTGCAGGGAGGCGGATATCTCTGGAGAGTGATGTACACCAGGATTTTGAGGCCTCCACTCTGTGCTTAGAAATGGATGGTTGTTACTCGGGAGCGGGATTCCGGAAGGGTGCCGCCTTGGGTTGAGTGCTGTCGGGTGTCGTCTGTCCAGACGACCCGGAGGGGGTTGACAGCTCACATGAGTGTTAAACACCCGGAGTTTGAGGCCCCCACTGTGTGCTTCGGAACGGACAGACAGCCTCGCTTGTGGGATGCTCGGGAGCGGGGCTCGATGGGATGTCGCCTTGAGTTTAGCACTGGTGGGTGTCGGGTCTAGACGAACCCGGAGGAGAGCTGAGATCTTTAGGGGTGGAATAAAACTAAAGGTTGAGGCCTCTTCTGTGAGCTTCGAAACAGACAAACGACCCCACTTGGATGCTGCTCGGATGCAGGACTTCATGACACTGACGGATGTCTGGTCCAGACGAACTCGGAGAGAGGTTATCTCTCTTTGAGCTTTGAGACGGGCAAGTGACTTCGCTCAGATGGCAGTACATCTGTCAAACAAAGTTTCACCTCGCAGGTGTCGTCTCCTGTCGGAAGCTCGATTTGTTGGGTGAAATTTAAGCTAACGCTGGCAGATGTTGGACCTGGATGAACCCGGAGGTGGCTGAAGTCTCTAGGGGTGGATTACAGCAGGAGACTTGGGCCTTCTCTGTGTGCATCAATACAGGTTAACGACCCCGCCTGGATGTTGCTCGAAGGCAGGACTTCATGATACCGCCTAGAGTCAATCAAACATTGGCGGGGGTTTGGTGCAGGTGAGGCTGGGGGGAGGCAGACATCTCTGGGGAGTGATATGTACCCGGAGTTTGGCGCCTCCACTGTGGCCTCAGAGACTGACAATTGGACTCGCTTGGTTGTTACTCGGGAGCGGGGTTCCAGATGATACTGCCTTGGATTGAGCCCTGTCGTGTGTCCAGACGTCCCGGGGGGCTCTGATCTTTGATGAGTGGTAAACACCCGGAGTTTGGAGTCCATACTGTGTGCTACGAAACGGACGAACGACCTCGCTGGGGTGATGCTCGGGAGCGGGACTCGATGGGATGTTGCCTTGAGCCTTAACACTGTTAGGTGTCAGGTTTGGAAGAGCCTGACGGGAGCTGAGATCTCTAGGGGTGGATTACAACTGGAGATTAGATGCTGCTCGAGAGCGGGACTTCATGATACCGCCTCGAGGCAAACACTGATGGATGTCGGGTCCAGACGAACTCGGAGAGAGGTTATCTCTCTTTGAGCTTCGAAACGAGCAAGCGACTTCACTCAGATGGCAGTACACCTGCCAAACAAACTTTCACCCTCAAGAAAAGATCTACTCCCTCAGGGAGCTGGAATTGATGGGTGAAATCTAAATAATTAGACGTGAGCCACAAAAGACCTAAGGTCGCGGTGGAGGGACTGGAATAGCTCACTCACAATAAAATCTAATCTAATCTAATCTATTGTTGTCAAGCATAGTGAAAAAACTGATAAGTAGTCTGTTGGTGATAAGTAATTTCAGCTGAGAACTTGATGTTCCGAACCTTATCTGATCTGCAAATTATTTATAAATGTGTTTTTTTTTAATGTCTTATTTTGACATTCGGAGAAACAATAGTGCACAGATTTCATACGTTTTGAACAAAATCTCATTTTTGTTAAAATTGAGTTTTGGGCATTTTTCTCAAAAGGAGTTAGAACGCAAGATTTTTTGATAAAAGAGATATCGATGGTAACACTTTCGAAAAAAATTCTTCAAATGTGTGTGTAATAGGACCTCTAAAAACGATCCTCAAGGTTTGTGTAAGTTTAGAGTATTAACTTTACTAATATGCCGTATAATAAAAGTGTACAATTCTTATGAAAATTCGCTACTATAACGCAATTTCTGCATCCCGAAATTTTTTACTTTGTTTTTATATTCTCGACACATTGCTCACATTTAGTGATCCTACATATATGTAGCATTAATAGCAACTACCACTATGTCATGTCGGGGTGGAAACCCGGTCTTCTAACAAACCTGTTGGATCTGTCGCAAACTTTGGACATAATCATCATTCTTCTTTTGCCTGTTCTACACTGAGGCAATTTAACATATTTTATCAAAATGTCAGGGGCATCCGGACACAAACCAATGATGTTTACTCTTTTGTTTGCTCGCAGTCATACCCTCTTGACTGTTTTGCTTTCACTGAGACTTGTCTGGATAGTGACATTTATAGTAGCGAACTGTTTGATGATCAATATATTGTCTACAGATCAGATAGGGATTTTTCTTCCTCTTGTGAGACTAGGGACAATAGACCTTATGGTCGCGGTGGAGGGACCGATATGGACCACTCACATTCAAACCTAAGACTAGGGGAGGTGGTGTTCTGCTTGCTGTGCATGCTCGCTTTGCAACTCGTCGCCTTGATATTCGGAGGGACTGTGGCAGATTTGATGCTCTTTCTAATATTGACATTGTGGGGGTTAGAGTCTCGGATCATCGGGCCTCGCTTAATGTTTTTGTTGTTTATATACCTCCCAATACTCCAATTAATGACTACTGCCTCTTGTTTGAAGCTCTCGAGTCCCTGTGCATAAAATATGGTTCCGAGACATTCTTAGTTGGTGACTTTAACATGCCTGAATATGCTTCTTGTCGTCAGAACGACCCCTCCGCTTGTGTGTCTGCTTTTCAAAATTTCTGTAATCTACTACTCCTTGGACAGTTTAATCATGTTGAGAATATTTTTTGTTTTGTTTACAGACACTTGCTTGGTGGGGGAGGCTCCTGATTCGCCCGTGATTCCTGATGGTCATCATCCCCCCTTAATCATAGAATTTCCGTTCAGGGGTTCAGTGGTCTCTTCTCCTGTTGGTGACACTGGGCAAAGATCATATAATTTTCGAAAATGTGATTTCGTCAGATTGTATGCGGAGCTTGGCGGCTTGTGCTGGGATGGCATGGATGGGCTTCAGGATGTCGATTCTATGCTTGACTTTTTCTATTCCAGAATTTATGACTTGTTTGATCTGTATGTTCCCATGACTGCTCCAAGAGCATGTAATAGGTACCCCCCCGTGGTTTTCCATAGAAATTAAGGTTAGTATCAAATATAAATATTCATTTTGGTGTAAGTTTAAGAAGCCTGGAAATGTGGATTTCTGGATAGATTTAGGGAGCTGAGACAAAAACTTAAGAGAGACATTTATCTTTCTCGAGTAAACTGCTCTTCTCGACGCGGTCAAAACTTTTCTATTGGGAATTTATCTAACCAGCAACAGGCAGCTGACAGCTTTGCTTCTTATTTTGCGGGATGTTCTGGTTCCACCCCCACCTCATCGCCTACAGCCGCCAGCCTGGCTTCGGGTGACATCACAATGTTCTTTGTTGATGACTTTACAGATGACGAAATTATTACAGCCGCTAAGAGAATTAAGGCTAACATGTCCTGTGGACCTAATCTGGTTCCTGGTTTCTTGGTGCGCGATTGCTTATATGCTTTCCTGACTCCACTTAACAAAATTTTTAAACTGATTCTTAGATCTGGAACATTCCCCGCGATTTGGAAGCTGTCACGGGTTTTCCCTGTCTTCAAGGCGGGGGATAGTGGTGATCCATCAAACTATCGACCAATAGCCATACTATGTGTCTTCTGTAAGATTTTCGAGGCCTGCCTTTTTCAGCGAATACTGTTTCACATCAAAAACAGACTCTCTATTTCTCAGCATGGTTTCATTCCAGGTAGATCGACTGTAACGAATTTAGTTGACGTCACACAGTTCATTGCGTCCGCTCTTGACCGCTCTTCACAGGTTGATGTTGTGTATACTGATCTATCTAAGGCCTTCGATTGTCTAAATCACTCTGTTCTGATTGACAGGATGAGGGCTATCAGATTCTCCGAGGGCTTGCTTGGCTTGTTCAGATGTTACCTGGATGGAAGGAGGCAATTTGTTGAGGTTGGGGGCTTCAAATCTAACACCTATCACGTAACTTCGGGAGTGCCCCAGGGTTCCATACTCGGTCCATTACTGTTTAATATATTTATTGACCCAGTTAAACATGTTTTAGATGTTCCTTTTTTAATGTATGCAGATGATATTAACATTTTTGCAAATATTTCGAGTGTTGCTGACTGTTTGCGGCTCCAGAATTATCTTCAGGTCCTTGATCAATGGTGTTGTCGGAGTGGTCTTTCTGTGAATGTTTCCAAGTGTTGTGTGATGTCCTTTACTCGAAATAAGCACACAATCACTTTCGGGTACAATATAGGAGGGCTTCCACTTGACCGCCCCAGGACAGTTAAGGACCTTGGAATTGTTTTTGATGGTAGTCTATCTTTTAAACCTCACTATGAGCAGACTGTCAGTTCTGCTTACAAAACTCTAGAGTTTCTGATAAGAAACAGCAAAAATTTCTCACAGACTGACACCCTCCTCCTGCTCTTTGGCTGTTTGGTTCGGTCCCGACTTGAATATGGCTCAGTTGTGTGGGCTCCTACTTATAAGATACATGTGGCAAGCCTGGAATCAGTGCAAAGGAAATTTCTAAAATTTCTTAGCTTTCGTGAGGATGGTCGATATCCGTCTATTGGTTTTCCTCAGGAAAGTTTACTTCTTCGCTTTAGTCTGCAGAGTCTGTCGATGCGCAGGCAGTGCAGTTTCATTATATTTTTATATAAACTGGTTAATTCTGTGTTCGACTGCCCTAGTCTGCTTCAGCAACTTAATTTCAATGTGCCTCGTACTGCAGCACGTTTTCCAAGCACATTCTATCTCCTGACTTCTCGTACATGATTGCTGCGATCGTCTCCAATTTACCAGATGTGCAATGATTACTCTGTACTGCAAGACCGCCTAGATATCTTCTCATGTAACAAGCAGAGATAAAAATGTTTTTCAAAGCGATCTAATTTGTGACTGTTTTTTTGTATTGTTAGCTTGATTATTGTTAGTTATTATTTTTTGTGTATTGGCCCATCCTTAATTTGGCTTTTAAGCTGTTGGATGGTGTATGAATAAATAAATAAATAAAATCAAAAATTAAATTATGGAAATTAGATAATTTGCATACATATGACAGTTAAGTGCAGGGCAAAACAGTAGGATGCGATTCCTCATTCAATCCTAAGCAGAAAAGTTTGTAGATCCCAAACCCCTTTGTTTTCCAGATACAGGATGTTAAATCTTTTAGGAAAAAAAAAACATTTTCTTTCAAATGGCGAAAAGACCCAAGCCAGTATCACCAAACCTGGTGCCAATTCTGAATGTCTCTTTTATTTTCCATGAAACAGATTGGCGCTATTGCACTTCTGTTGATGTCCTGGATAGGATATACTGAATAATTATTAAAAGCGATTTATATAAATTAAACACAGGAGATGAATTACAATAAAAACAGTTACTAACCTTCCTTTTCTGATTTTGGGGCAGTTCCATTTTCTTATAGAGCTCTAAGCTTTCCACACCAGGCCATACTTGTGGAGTTATAGACCCACAGAGCTGTGAGATGAGTGTAAGCTGTTGTTGTTCACTATTACCTTGCATAATAGGTGATCGTGTCCACATTTCAGCCATTATACATCCTGCACCCCATAGATCTACAGGTGGACCATAGTTCCTTTCACCAAGTAGTAACTCAGGTGGACGATACCATAAAGTGACTACACGATTTGTGAACCTGCAAATAAATGTTGATGGTTATTTAATTTTACAGCTGACAATACTCGTGCTCTGGTGTGTGCAGATTTTGTTATGCTGGTCTGGTTTGTGCTTGTTGTTTTGACCGAGAATGTCTTATCGTCTGACTGGCATTTGCTTTAGATTTTACTTTACTACCACGTCCCAAAAACTCTCCCAATATCAAGCTAATAGAAAACCTTTGTGAGCCAACAAAGCATGAAATATATAAAGAAATGATCACAAATAAACAACAATAAATATAGAAACGAATTAACCTCTGGCATCATAATCCCTCTCATTCCTACAATTTATCTTGAAAAGATATCATTAACAATTCCCAACTCAGTCCTAATGTAGAACAGATTCTGTGTAAAAAATCCTTTCAGATCGCCAGAAAAAACGGTCTCCTTAAAAATCCATAACCCTGATAGTTCCCTTTGCCACATTGAGTGCCTGCAGTTCACCAACACAAAAACTTGCATAACATCTAGTGAAAACTCTCCACCCGTTAGAAGAAAAAGTCAGATTCTATGTCAAAAACTCACCAATTTTATTGATATTTTTCATAACAGCACCATTTCTCAAAACATTGTTTCCTTATTCACTAGCCCTTATAGAACATTCCAATTGCAACACTTACTTCCCTTTTCAAAATAATTTAACAAACAAATTAGAGGCGTTCTAGTGGCTTCACCATTCTCCCATGCATTAGCTAACATTTTTATGGAAAATTTAGAGACAGAAGCTTTCAATTCATCCAAACTAAAACCAACCTGCTGGCTAAGGTATGCTGAAAACTTTTTTGCTACCTGGCCACACGGTAACGAATCTTTGGATTAATTCTTTCGTCATCTAAATTAAATCAATCCCCCAATCCAGTTCACCATGGAAATATAAAATAATTCTTCTTTGCCTTTCTTAGATGTATCCACCACCAAAAACCCACTCACTCTTCTTACACTAATCGCTATCTTAACGCACAATCACCCATCACAACTAAATTTCATACTTGGAATCCCATGATTTGTTAGGCTAACAAACGACAAAAATAAACAGACCGGATTTAATCTTCTAAAACCGATGTTACTACAAAACAGGGGTGTAAAGTTAGTTCGCCTCCCTGTGGTGCACCCTGGATAGCGTCTACTATTAGACGTGAACTAAATGAACTAACCAAACCGTAACCCTACATAGTCATGTCTTCGGAGGGCCAGGAATGCTTGCCTTAATTGGCCGGCATTGCGAGGAGAGTCCTCTATAAAAAACCCACATCGCAAGGTCGTTGGCAGGTTGGTGCCGAAGCGATGATGCTTCTGGCCGATATGGCCGGGCATTGGCAGGATGGTAATTCTGTCGCTAACACTAACCCTCCCCAGGGAATCCGGGCGACCTCCCTGTGTAAATGCCTCTTCATGGGATGCGGGGTTCTTCCATGGAGGTTTATTTTCCCTTGCTGCTCGTGGGACCAAAGATGGACACGACTTACACAGACCCAACAGAGGTGGTGGCAGGATTCAACCTTCCACTGGAACCTCCAGAGGGAAACAACAGGGGAAAGGAAAGTCCACCCCTAGGACGACTACCAAAGGTAGACCCTCCTATAGGAAGCTTGGTAATCGAGCTTCTAAAAAGGAGGAGGAACCTGCACCATAAATCCCTTTCCTTTCGAGCTCCTTAACCTACTCCTTTATCCTTTATCCACACCTATATTCCTACCCCCATGCCCACCAACATAAGGTGCATTCAAGCTAATTTGCATCATGCTAAGGCTGCGACATACCTCCTTAGCATGAAATTAAAGGAAGAGCAAATAGATATTGCTCTTCTCCAAGAGCCCTGGACCGCCAATTCGGAACGAACTCAAGGGCTGGGTAACACTTCTGGTAAGATAGTAGAGGTGGGCACTGGTACCAACCCCAGAGCCTGTATCTGGATCAGAAACAACTTGCAGTATTTTACACTTTCAGAATACTGCACCAAGGACTTGGCATCCATCCATCTCGTAATCACATCCGGGGGACCAGGCTGGAAGTAGTGGCCTGTTCAGCCTATTTCCCTGGAGACAGAGATGCAGAACAACCACCTCCAGCAGAGGTGCGGAAATTGATCGCCTACTGCAAGAGGAACAACTATCACCTCGTAATGGGGTGTGATGCGAACTCCCATCACTTGGCTTGGGGGAGCACGGACACTAACAGACGAGGTGAATCACTATTTGAATACATTTTAGGGGAGGAGCTGGTTGTCAACAACATAGGCTCGGAACCCACCTTTCTTACAGCTAATCGGAGAGAGGTTTTAGATCTCACGATCAGCTCAAGGCTTTTGAGCTCAAAAATTCTCAAATGGAGCGTGTCATCTGAACCCTCATGTTCTGACCATGCCCATATCCTATTTGAGATTGTAACAGGCCCTAGACCTGTGGTGGAGTATCGCGACCCCAGAAGGACGGATTGGGAGGGGTACAAACAGTCCCTCGCCGCCGGACTTGGGTCCGCTATACCCACAGTGAGGGATCGTGATGAGATTGAGATTGCGGCGGAACAGGTTAGGGAAGCTGTTGTCTCTGCATATTACGAAAACTGTCCACTAAGGTCAAAGAGAGACAGTCGGGGGTCTACTTGGTGGAATAATAACCTCGATATACTACGAAGGGAAGTTAGACGTCTCTTCAATCGTGCTAAGACTACAGGCAACTGGGAGCAATATAAAACCGCTCTAACACACTATAACAAAGAGATTAGGAACGCTAAGAGTGAGTCCTGGAGGAGGTTCTGCGGGGACATTAATAATATGCCCAGCAGCGCCAGAATCCACCGGATTCTCTCACGCGACCGTGTTCAGGAGCTGGGATCGATATAACGACCAGATGGTTCCTTTACTGAATCTCGGAAAGAAACGTTAGAGCTCTTAGCACACATACACTTCCCAGATTGTCTGATCCTGAGCAACGGAGAGGTCCTACCGGCTGAGGGACGATTTAAACGCTCTCATGGGGAGGACTGGCGGGTTGCTCAGCGAATAGTTACAGCCTCGGCAGTGGAGTGTGCTGTGAATCATTTTCAGTCATTCAAGTCGCCAGGGGATGATGGGGTGGTACCGGTCCTACTACAAAAGGGACTGGAGATTCTCCTACCTTTCCTAATCAGGCTGTATAGAGCCAGTCTGGCTTGGAACTATATTCCATCCAGCTGGATGGTGATTAGGGGGGTGTACATTCCCAAATTGGGACGCAATGACCTCCTACCCACATCACTGAGACCTCTCAGTATTACATCATTCCTCTTGAAGGGATTGGAAAAAATACTGGAGGGAGACATTAGGGGGAGCATCCTAGTCAACAACCCTCTTAATACCCGCCAGTATGCCTACCAAACTGGCAAATCTACTGAGTTACCTTATCAGGCTGTACAGAGCCAGTCTGGCCTGGAACTACATTCCATCCAGCTGGACGGTGGTTAGGGGGGTTTACATTCCCAAATTGGGACGTAAGGACCTCCTACCTACATCACTGAGACCTCTCAGTATTACATCATTCCTCCTCAAGGGATTGGAAAAAATACTGGACGGACACATTAGGGGGAACATCTTACCCAATAACCCTCTAACTACCCACCAGTATGCCTATCAAATTGGCAAATCAACTGAGTTAGCGCTCAATAACCCCGTCGAGAAGATCACACACTCTCTGGAAAATGGAGAGGTTGCAGTGGCGGCATTTCTCGACATCGAAGGAGCATTTAATAATGCATTACCGATCTCCCTCTACGAGGCCACTATCGCTAAGGGGGTGGAACCTACCATCTGTGGCTGGATCGGAAATATGCTGCATAATCGGACCATTATTACCTCGTTGCGGGGAGAGGTGGTAGGCGTCAGGGCTGCGAGGGGGTGTCCTCAGGGGGGCGTTCTATCCCCCCTACTGTGGTCCCTCTTTGTGGACGATTTGCTGGCTATCCTCGGACTCTGGGAGGTTGAGGTCTAGGCGTATGTTGATGATCTTGTCATAATGGTTAGAGGCAAATCTGAGGAGGCACTGGCAAGTACTCTTCAAGAGGCACTAAATGTAATCAATGATTGGTGCCGGAGGGAACAGATGTCTGTGAACCCCCGCAAAACGATAATTGTTCCTTTTACCAGAAGAAGAAGGTTGGACAAATTAAAACCACCTATTCTTATGGGGGAAACCATTCCATTTTCGGACCAAGCAAAATATCTGGGAGTTACCCTAGATAAGAAGCTCAACTGGGACATACAGTTAGAAAATGTTATCCGCAGGGCTAAAATGTCCCTGTGGACCTGCCGGAGAATCTGTGGTAACAACTGGGGAACAAACCCCCAACAGATGTACTGGCTCTATGTAGTGGTTATCAGGCCAATGATAACATATGGAGCCATAGTTTGGTGGCCTAGGGTACTTCGTGGTATCGCGAGGGCCAAACTGGTTCATCTACAGAGACAAGCTTGTCTGATGATAACGGGAGCGATAAGCACCGCACCATCAGCCGCTCTGGAGGTCCTCCTTAATATTCCCCCACTTCACATATGGTTGGAGAAGGTGGCGAGGTGGACAACGTACAGACTAAAACAAACGGCAGGTAGCATGCCGAGGGAAGTCAGTCTGAGAGGGTCCGGTCTCCTTGATGACAGTGATTGTCACAGGATTCTGGGAATGGTCTCAGACTTGATGCCTACAAAGATCAGCAGAGATCTGTCTTTCAAGATCGTCCTCCCGGAAAGGGAGGACTGGGCCGAAACCAAACGACCCTGTTGAGAGCGGACCTCTGCTGGTACTCCGACGGCCCCAAAACCAATTTGGGAGTAGGAGCCGGCGCATATGGGGGCAGCACCGATGCTAGACTATCAGCTAGCCTCGGCAAGTACGCAACCATACACCAGGCAGAAGTGTATGCCATCGAGATGTGTGCAAGGGAAAGTATAAAAGGCCTGTGCACAAACAAATCGATAAAGATATATGCAGATAGCCAAGCTGCAATAAAGGCTCTTGGTTCCTACCGGTGTAATTCAAAGACGGTATGGAGTTGTAAATCTGCCCTTAACGAATTGGGCAGCTGTAATGAGGTGTCGCTGGTCTGGATACCGGGTCACTCGGACCATGATGGCAACGTTGCGGCCGATGTGCTTGCCAGGAGTGGTGCCCAGAGTGACTTTGTCGGACCAGAACCGGTGCTGGGAATAACATCTTGCACAGCAAAACGCACCTTAAAGACCTGGACAGAAAGAATGACAATCCAATATTGGCAAAATCTTCCAGGATTAGCTCACTCTAAGGCCTTCATAAATGGCCTGTCTGAGTCAAGGGCTAAGAAACTTCTAGAGATGAACAGACAACAACTGAGTACTCTAGTCGGCCTGTATACAGGACACTGCCGCTTGCAGCACCACATGCACCGTATTGGGGTCGGTCAGGAGACCGAGTGCCGGCTGTGTATGGAGAATGAAGAAACAGCAGAGCACGTGCTGTGTTCCTGTCCGGCAGCGGACAGGACTAGACACCTGCTCTTTGGCAAGGTAAAGCTTGCTCCAGAGGATCTGGATCAACTTTCGCCCACAAAGGTTATCGACCTCTGTAGGAGGCTGGATTTGTTGGGCGAAATATAGACATTAGGCGTGAGCCACAATAGACCTTATGGTCGCGGTGGAGGGACCGATATGGACCACTCAAATTCAAACCTAACCTAACCCTAACCTACTACAAAACAGATATCACAAAAATCACATACTAATAAAAATCAGAGACGCCCAAAAAGCAACCACTATTATTATTGTTTATTGGTAAAAATTAAAATTATACATTATTTTTATACAATACGCCTTAGCTTGTGCTGTATTATAACTCAATTTAAAAGGTTTTTTCCCTTACGGCTCCTCCACGTCTTTGCCGCCCTGATAGCACCGCAGCCTTTGGCTTTATTGTGCATGCCCATTGTCTTTTTTACTCCACCCATTCCAAAACCACTGTGCCTTGAAATAGTCTGCACAGTAATTGGTAGGGTGAAGTTTTATATTGCGCTCTCTTCAGTCTAGGCTGTCCATACATCAGTTGTCTTTTGCGATCCAGAGCTTTACACTCACACAAGATATGCTGGGCTCATCATCCCCCTCGCCGCAGAATCTGCATGCCAGGTCCCCCTCGAACCACCCAATTTTATGCAGGTGTTTCTTGACGACCATGTGTCCAGTCAAGAGTCCTGTTATCTTCCTGAGCTGTCCTCTGCTAAGATTTAGCAGCTCCACAGCTCTCTTTGAACTGGGTTCTTCAATTACTGACTTCCCATATTTGAGCTCGGGACAGTTTTCACAGCACACCTTGTGTTCGTTTCCGACCCAGGACTTAATGGATCCCCTGGCAGTGCTCTTAGTCACGCCTGGGACTGGTTCTGGTCCCATAAATGGTGCTGGTGACCCTCTCTTCGCGAGACTGTCAGCTTCTTCATTGCCTTTCACCCCCGAAGGTGACCTCATTCTGCCCAGCCAGGTCGCTTGTCTCATTTCGGCATTCACTTACCAGCCTGAAATTTACCCGTAGGCCACTTAGGGCCTTAAGGGCTGCCTGGCTGTAGGTGGCTATGAGGCTCCGCTTGTTGGTGTAGCCCCTCCTCTTGTTCTCTCGCACACAGTGCAGGATGGCATACATTTCGGCCTGAAAGACCGTTGCATGAGCTCCGAGGGAAATACTGTGACTTACCATTGGTCCTTGCAAATAAACGCCTGCCCCCGTCCTACGCTCCCTTCGTGAACCAGACAAGTGCGTCACCGCCAAGCCTCGCAGTCGGGGATTTCCACTGTAAAATTGTTTTCCCTGCAGATTTGCGGGCTCGCAAAGTCTGACCTCACTCCAAGCATGGGTTCCTTTACAATCTCCTGAATGTTTCCGTGCCCCTGCAACCTGGGTTGATCTTCAGTCTACCATTGGAGGTTAGTCTGTGTAGTCCTAGCGTGGCCTTCCCCATGGGGGTGGGCAGATACAGCAACACCTCCATGGCGGCTGTTGGAAATGAAGCCATGGCCCCTGTGATGCCTAGGCAAGCCATCCTTTGGATCTTGCATAGTTTTTGTTTGGCACTGGATTGTGTCACCTTAGGCCACCAGACCAGTGCCGCATATGTTAACGTTGGTACGCTGCCCTCGTAAATACCTTACCACATACCAAAACTGCGCTGTCTAGGTTTATACAAAATTGATTTTTGCAACTTTGAAGCATTTAATGAAAATTCGATACCATAATGCCCTTGCTGCGTCCCGAAATTTATTATATATTCATGAAGTGTTATGCTTCAAAATACAATAGCATTTATTTTACTTAGTGAATAAAAATTATTTTGTCATTTAATATATTTATTGATTCCGGAATAGGACGTGTTATGCTTCAAAATACAATAGTATTTATTTTACTTAGCGAATAAAAATTATTTTATGTGATTTAATATAATTATTGATTCCGGAATAGGACGTTGCAATGCGGTGTGAAAATCAAACAGCCGATGGGAGCTTCAGGATATGCCCAAATATGCATAGAGTCTTGTCATATCAATATTAAGGATTACCTCATACTTTAAAATCCCCACATATGATTTTCAACCATATATAAACTGCAGTAAATAATCGTAAGTTACTTACCTATTTGGCAATCCATTTTTACTGGAACTAAAGGCCCTAGCTAAACCAAAATCTGCCAATTTCAAAACTCCTTTCTTTGTTATAAGCACATTAGCAGCCTTCATATCTCTGTGTAATATCTTATTGCTATGAATATAATACAGTCCATTCAAAAGTTGTTGCATAACTTTCTTAATTTCACCTAAACTAAACTTAACATTGCCATTTGATAGCAGTCCGGCTAAGTCATGTTCACAAAAGTCAAAAACCAGATAAAACGTTGAACGATATCTGTTACTTTGTGAAGCTTTTGTTTGGCATATTTCTAGAAGATTAACAACATTTTCATGTTTCAATAGCTGTAATATCCTTATTTCACGCAGAGCAGTGATCGGAAACTGAAAACAGGAAGGTTTAACTTAATAAATTCAGCACGAAATATTAACGAGCATACCCCTTCTTTTTCATTATCCATCAATACTTTCTTCATAGCTACAAACTTCTTTGGGTTACTTTTCTCTCTAGCTTTGAAGACCTCTCTAAAATATTCAACAAATACAAATCAATACAGATATAGACTTCTTCTCAAGTCAAGGCGACAATATTTAAATACACATAATATAACAAATCAGTTTCAAAGGCATATTTAGTATTAGTAAACTTACCCAAAGGTTCCTTGGCCGATTTTAGCAACTTTTTCATACTTAGATGAATCATCGCAATATGGAAAATGGAAATTTTCAATGTACTTTTCCTTTTCCCTCATGTTCATCATTACAGAATGAGGATGAGTGGAAGAGGAAGAATGGTGGTTGTTTTCACGAGAAGTATTATTTTGCATTTTGATGCCTTTTTTTGTTTTTAGATAAATGTTTATATGAATACCTAGTAATTCTAGGTATAAACTATTGGCTAATATTCAGTCAGTCATTGCGTAAAAGTTTGTAAAATACACAATACTTTACCACTCACCACACTATTGACCACTAGAAATACTATACTCATAGATAAACTAAGATACCAGACAGAAATAGCAATTATAAATCAGAAATAGAAAACATGAAAACAAAGGTAACGTAATTTACCAAACATAACCTTGTATCTTGTATTTATTGTCAATTGTCAATGTCATATGTCATATGTCAATATTTTAACGAGGGTCTCGCCACAGTAATGACCAGTTGCATTGATCATGGGCACTATGATGAATATTTTAAGTAAATAAATAAAAGACCTTCTTGACGTGCTATTTACACACAATCGTCCCAACTGACCTGCCCTGACATCATTTTGCCCAATTAAAAGCTAAAGGGGAAAGGAAAATCAACCCTGCTATTCATGTGAGCATAATGCACTTTTCCTTCCTCTTTTTTCTTCTTTTAGCTTTTGATTAGGCAACCTGATGACAGGAAGGTCAGTTGGGAGGATTGTGGGTAAACAGCACGTCAGGGAGGTCTTTTATTTCGTTATTTAATATACTCTGCAAAGTGCGCATTAGCAATGCCACCGGGTCATTACTGTGGCGAGACGCTCGTTTATTTTACCACTAGCAGGTTAGCCAAAACTAAGTGAGATGTAAGATACGTTTTTACACGTGTCGCCCCTCGTTGCGGCACCAAGTAGTATGTTGTCACGGCGCCTCCAAATAACAGAATGTTAAAAATAGAGACTGTATACAACCAACTAACAATTTAGTAAATTGTCAGCCCTGGCCCATATCTTTCCTAATATAGGAACAAAGTACAAATTGTACATTTTAGTTTAATAGCCAGCCAAACTTGTCAACTGGGCTGCGCTTGAGAACATCACTCTGGTGTGAAAATCACACAACAGTCGTTCGTAAAATAGTCGGGTGAACGCTTGGGCGTTAGAATGAATTGTTCGAAACCTCGAAATCATTCACCCCGAGATAATGATAGACACTATCGATAGTTTGTACTATCGACAGGCAAATGTACTATCGAATTCGATATTTTTCATTCGTTATAATCTTTCGGTAAATTTTTTGTAAGTTAATTTACATTTGCATTAAATGCCAGTGTAGTGAGATTCGCATAATTAAAATTTAAAACATAAAGGTTGTAAGTTGTATATTGAACTATATACCATATTGGTGTAAGTATATTAACCATAAAAGGCATAGTCATATGGTGAGTGGAATAACACTACATGAATTGTCACTTTTAGGTTTTAATTCGATTTGCTTATTTTTGGCATATAAAAGTGCTGCGGCTAAACCAGCTCAGACATGCACATACGTACTGTTGTCCAGTTTTATTTATTATATAATACTTCTCATTTGGTTATTCGAAAGTAGCTTATCTTTCATTATCTGATAAATACTACGGCTGTAGGAAGTAAAGTACATACTAATTTCACTGTCCACAGTTAATTTCATTCCATAAAGTTGGATAGAATATTATTCTCACAAGGCAAATAGTACCTACTAATTACACTATCGATGGTGATTTTTGTTCATTTAAAATATTCATTCGATAGTCACTATCGATAATAAAAACTATCGAATAAGTCATTCGTTTTCATTGGATAGTGCCCATCACTACCAGAGTGTCGCTCTATGGATCATTCAGGAATGACGTCGGTCATATTCTCTGGGTCGCATACAATTCCATTTGACTACGTATTTGCATATCAAAACACTGAGATTATGTACTATCAAATCACATTAATCTTCATCCAGTTTATTGGAAATGCCTTATTTTTGTAGTGCCTTAAATGTTCAATGCGTGCTGAACGAGATAAAGTGTCATTCTTTTGATTTCCAGCTCTTTTAAATAACAGACGTGATTATTTGAATGATCTATCTATTGAACATCGAAATTCCTGGGTTATTATGGCTTTAAAATGTACACCTTACAAACAAAACTTGAATTGATAGCTCTACATGAGGTGGCTGCTTTGTTGTGGGGATTTTCCTTCCCCCTCGCGTACATACAACCACCCTCGCTGCATAAACCACAAGAAAAATGTCTTGTTCCTACCCGCCAAGGTAGTTACGGCACCTGGGTGGATAGGGGTCTGTGCGGGGTAGGCAGGGTTTAAGGGAAATATGGCTTCAAGATGTGAAAAAGAGAGCTTTCAACCCCGTTTTATTAGAATTTCCTGCTCATATTTCCTTTTTACTACCTACCCCATCCGGCACCCATACTCACTCCTGGTCCCGTAACTTCCTTGGGTGGTGTGACAAGACATTTTCTTGAGGTTTGTGGATCCAGAGGGGGCCTAGGCAGGTTTCTGAAAACAGTTTTTTGAAAAGTGTTCGGGAGCTAAACTGCAAATTTACCGAAAATTTGCTACCAAAACGCACTTACTGCGTCCAGATTTTTTTTCTTACAAACGCATCATATTTCGATAAAAAATGCAAAAATGCACTAACGAATTTGGTCTACGAAAATTAGTTAAAAAAACTATACACCCCTACCCACTCCTGGTCACGTAACTTCCTTGGGGGGTGTGAACAAGAATTTTTTTTTGGGGTTTGTGAATCCAGGGGCGCCCTAGACAGGTTTCTCAAAACAGTTTTTTGAAAAGTTTTCGTGAACTAAACTGCAAATCTACCGAAAATTATTTACGCACTTACTGCGTCCAGATTGTTTTCTTACAAACGCATCATTTTTCGATAAAAAATGCAAAAATGCATTAACGAATTTGTTCTACGAAAATTAGCTAAAAAATTATAGACGGTTAAACCATAAACTTCCTAAACCTACAGCGAAAGCATCAATAAACATTGCCAATTTTGACGTTTAAAATTGCCAGTTTGACGTTTTGAGGAAAACTCCAAAATTTGTTTCTTTGACTGCCCATAACTTCTTTGTCTTTAAAGATAGAGACCTAAATTTACAGAGTTCACTCTTTATAATACAAACAGGCGTACCAAATTTGGTTGTCCTTACTTTGTTATATCCGGAGATATGAATTTTTTTAGAAAGAAAACACAAAATTTTCCGGGATGACCTGGTCCGATTTTCCTGACTAACGAACTTATCTAAGCCACTTGCAAAAGGAAGATACTCACCCAATTTGATCAAGATCGGTCCGTTATTTTTTGAGTTATCGGTACGTATATATATATATATATATATATATATATATATATATATATATATATATATATATATATATATATATATATATATATATATATATATATATATATATATATATATATATATATATATATATATATATATATATATATATATATATATATATATATATATATATATATATATATATATATATATATATATATATATATATATATATATATATATATATATAACACAGAACTCCTCGTTAGCAAATTTAAAAAAAATCGCTAATAAATAACGTTTTCTTATAGAAGCTTTGTAGATATAAACATGATACCAACTAAGAACACGACTTATTGTTGTGTTCCGGGATGCAAGGATTTATTTAGCAAAAGGCATTGTTTCCCGTTGAAATCATCAAAAGACATATTTGATGACTGGGTGAAAGCTGTAGAAAATCCTAAGATGCTTGGTTTATATCCACAAGACATTTACGATAGGTTGTATGTTTGTGATCGTCGTCTCCTTGATGAGGATAAAGTACCAGATTCAAATTGGCTTCTAATAAATGTAATAGTAATACTGTTCTAATAAAATACAAGTGTAATTTATTTTGTTTGATTTTCCATCAATCATATCGATAGTAAAAACTTATAGCTATAAGTGTTAGAAGGCTCAAATTGCCAATTAATTTTTCCTATTATTGCAATGCTGAAAATAGGCGTATGTGTGTTATTAAAAACATAATTTCTTTTGAGTTCACTATAAAAATCTTTATAAAACTTATTTGACTAATTTGACCTCTTTACTGACAGCGGTATAAAATTAAACAAAACTTATTTGAATTTGATAAATGAAAATCAAATCAAATTTTCCGCGTGTCACTTATTAATACATCGCGTTCGCGAGAGGCGCTGCAATATTGTTCAAAAAACGTCAGCATTGGCGTTTCCCTGCTTCTATGATAAGTGTTAACGAAAATTGCTTCTTCTATTTATTAAGTGAAAAACTGAAACCTGTGATGAGCACTAATAAGTACACTTGGAGAACCCAAATCACCACAACACTTATTTCAGAGACCTTACCATCGTAAGGTCTCTGAAATAAGTGTTGTGGTGATTCGGGTTTCTCCAAGTGTATTTATTCTTCTATTTATATTTACAAGCCATTTTTATAAACATGAAAGAAGTCATAAATTTAGAGAAAGGTAGGCAAATTTATTAATTCAAAACAAATACGAAACTGGTATAAAATTCAGAAAGAAACCGGCTTCTTATTGAAACTATCAGTAATTTAAAAAAAATTAGGGGGATATAATAGCTTAAACAACGTGGAGTATCTCTTTCTCTGAGACACAAATTCATACTAGTCAAAAAGGTTTATGAGGTTCATTGAATTTTCATCCGAAAAGTTTCGGTGTTATTATCAGTCATATAATTATAGGTATTCAAGAATTAGAAAAAAAGCCTGGACGCAGCAAGTGCGTTATGGTAGTGAATTTTTATAGAAATGATCTGGCACCAAATATTTTATTATAACTTTTTTTCTTGTAACATAGAAATCTAAATTTTGGTGTATAGTTTACTCTTTATATCATAAACATACCTAACAAATTTGGGTATCATAGATTTTTTATTTTTTGAGATAAAAATTGTATTCGAATGAAAACTCAAAATTTTCCCGGAAAAATTTGTCCACTTTTCCTGACTAACGAACTTATCCAAGCCACTTACAAAAGGAAGGTACATGTCAAATTTTATCAAAATCGGCCCATTATTTTTTGAGTTATCGGTGTGATATATATATATATATATATATATATATATATATATATATATATATATATATATATATATATATATATATATATATATATATAAATTGAAACTGACTCCGGATATGGGTTCTAGGGGGCCTAGTTTGCGCTCATTTGCAAAATTTTTTTCAAAATTCAAAAGTCGGGATCTCCCCATTAGTGAATTTTTTCTACGAAAATTCACCAGAAAGGTTTTAATTCGTAACAGCCAGATACCTATTACAATATTTCTAGTTTCGATGTCCATATATTTTACAGTTTACAGAAACCAAAAAGGCAAATCCAGGGCGAAAATGTAAATAATTGTGCTATTCAACGTAGGATCATAGCTAAAGTGTTGGAGATACAAAAAATGCTAATAACCTTTTTATAGCAAATTAATAAACTATATTTCTTATCTGAATTATTTTTTCGTACCACTTATAGTTGCCGAGATATAGGAAACAAACTGAAAAAGTGTATCTTTTTTCCAAGATGGCGGCTCAAGCGCAACAGATTTTGGCTGGGACTTTTATGTTCAATGCGCAGCCGTAATAAATATGTACCTACACCAAAATTTATATCTTTAACGATTGATTTTTTAATTTGTCGATAATTGGTTTAATTTAACTGGACTATAGGTACATTGTTTCAACTAATATAGGTTATACGAAATTTTCTATCTTTCCTTAAAAAAAAAGATAAATTTTTTAAATGAAAATTCCCTACGATAACGCAGATGCTGCGTTCAGACTTTATTATAAATAATGTCTACCATAATTCTCTTTTATAACTCGTAACAAATAATTAACGTATATCATTGGAGTTGGTATACAAAAGAGCATAATTTATTTTTAGATATGAAACAGAATTGAGGAGCCTTTTTCTGTTTCCCACTTTCAATTCGTC
The DNA here is from genome assembly GCA_964006375.1 of Tillus elongatus. Taxonomy (NCBI): domain Eukaryota; kingdom Metazoa; phylum Arthropoda; class Insecta; order Coleoptera; family Cleridae; genus Tillus; species Tillus elongatus. Next base: position 215,023,540 of record OZ023263.1, read on the forward strand.
TTTAAATTATAGAAATCTTCAACACAGAAAAATAATGAAGGGCTTAATGCCGAAAAGATTTTTAATTAAATAGTATATAGGCGGTCTTCTGCAAACAGACCAGCTTTGAGAAGGGATAATAATTATTTCAACTGCGTAGAAGGAATATCGATGGAAGCCTTCGAGATCGTTCTAAAATTAAAACGGAATCAATTAAACTTTGAATTCCTTTGGAGATTTCATTTCATCATGCTGACATCGCAACGAAGGAAATAACATTGTGTACAAGCCAGAAGATTATGAGCTTCTGTAATAGTGAATTTAAATCACAAATACCTTAAAATTAAAATACAATTTCTTTATAATATTGTATCTTAAATAAATTAGGTACAGTATGGTTAAGTTACATAATGTCAGTTTGTAACTTAGAATCAATTCAGTTAATCAAAAAAAGTCTGGACGCAGCAAGTGCGTTATGGTAGTGAATTTTCATAGAAATCATCTGGCACAAAATATTTTATTATAACTTTTTGTTCTTGTAACATAGAAATCTAAATTTTGGTGTATAGTTTACTTTTGATGTCATAAACCTATCTACCAAGTTTGGTTATCATAGCTTTTTAGTGAATTTTCTTAAAAAAAAATTCACTAATGAAGAAATCCCGACTTTTGAATTTGGAAAAAATTTCTTCGAAAGAGAGCTAATTAGGCCCCCCAGAACACATATCCGGGGTCAGTTTCAATTTGTATATGTTTATATATATATATAAATATATATATATATATATATATATATATATATATATATATATATATATATATATATATATATATATATATATATATATATATATATATATATATATATCTCGGCTGGCTTGATGGTTTGGCTGTTTGGCTGTCGCATATATGCTTAGGAATCTTAAAAATCAACTGGAAAAGTAAATGATGGAACTTCCGGTTAAACCGGCCACATACATGTATGTGGCCAGTCATATATATACATGTATATATATGTATGTGGCCGGTTTAACCGGAAGTTCCATCACGTACTTTTCCAGTTGATTTTTAAGATTCCTAAGCATATATGCGACAGCCGAACAGCCAAACCATCAAGCCAGCCGAGATATTCGGTTGGAACAGGAGAACTGGGACACTCAGTATATACAAATCTATATATATATATATATATATATATATATATATATATATATATATATATATATATATATATATATATATATATATATATATATATATATAATCAAAAATTGAAACTGACCCCCCCCAGATATGCGTTCTAGGGGCCTAGTTTGCGTTCATTTGAGAAAAAAAATCCAAAGTCACGATCGCCTCATTAATGAATTTTTTCCACGAAAATTCACTAAAACCCGGACGTCTATTAAAAATTGAAAAGTAAAATCTCATGTATTTTTATCCCAGTTTTCATATCAGTTCCAAATATGACGTCAAGTTGAATGACGTAATATATTCGTCAGAAAATTTACGTCACTGCAACGTTACAATTTGGCTCTTTGACGCCATCGACTAAAATTTACCAGTTATTGTGAGGTAGTTTGCTGGGGCAGGCAGTATTGAGATTACATGCCCTTGTGACCGCCAGCTCCGGTCTCTTCCACATTAATGCTGGAATCTGTCGTCGATTTAAAATTATAATCTCATAAATCCACAATTCTGTTTTCTTTATGCCTACTGTAGTAACTTATTTATATAAATTACTTAATTTTTCTTTTAGGTAATCCTAGATTCTCTGGAGTCCTAATAGGTGTAAGGTAAAATAAAAAACATAAACAAATAATACTGTTAAACATTTTATTCGATTGTTTTGAATGTGTCAAATACAGTGATATTATGATTAGTTTTAAGTTCACGACCACATATTTACTTATATGTAAAAAATATGATAGAATATGAAATAAACAATTTCAAACATATATAAAATTAATAATATAAGTAATAATTACACACCTATTTATTTCTGATGATTATACTAATGTACAACCTACAAACATCTATACAGATATCGGAAATTACGTCAAGTAAATCACACCTTAGGCCCTTTGGCTTTACTGCTGTGAAAGTCAAACCTTGGTGGAATTTGCATTAATTAATGAAGGGTTACCAACTTTATGGTTGGAAGGTTGAATTGCTGTGACAGTAGAGATGCCACGACCTACGCATTAGGTAAATGCATGGGTTTGCTACAAGAATTGGTTAAAAAACGGATGATTTTATTTACATCAAAGTTAGATTATTTGTTGTTATTTTGTTATCAGATTAATTAAAACATGGATGTTGTTTTTTTGGCATTTATAAACTTTTAAGGTTGATTAAAGATTAAATTGGCAAAACTGCTGCCATCTTGGCAGTGCACCTTTTTATATTGGCATTAGATACTCTTACATTTAATTAAGTATAGATGACACAATGGCCTTATAGACAGTAAACTTTTTCTAATTTTTAAAAATAACTTTTGATCTAAATGACAATAAGAAGAACAAACTACGTGGTTATTATAGTATTCTTATTTGTTATTGTTATAAATTGAAATTGTAACTAGGTATATTGTTTTCATAATTGTAAATTTAGCCTTGCTTGGCTATGAAATGGAATATCTAGTAAAATTTTGGTACCCCTTTTCAATTATTAGTAACTTTTGAAGACTTTAAGTATGATATACAGTATCTCTAATAACTAGATATTAAATATTATACTTATTGAATTAGTTTACAATATTATTAATGTTAACAAATATTTATATTCTTACAAATATCCGTCAATGGTTTAATTTAATAATGTAAGAACTTCGTCTATAAGAACATTGAAAAACAAGGGGATGGAAAAAACTGTCAAGTTATGGTTGATGCCTTACTATTAGATGGAGTAATGTTGAAAACGATTTTATCCTAGAGTTTTTTCTTAAATCACCTACTGCCTGTTGCGACGAGTAGCTAAAACAAGAAAAGAAAATATATTAGATTTATTGATGATCAAACAAATAAATATACAACGTGATTCATTGCCCTGATAAAGTCCAATAGCTTCTTTAATCTACACTTTTTAGAAAAAACTTCAGACAAAAGTGTTCTACGATGTTAAGCTCCATAACCTAAAATTAATTTTAGCTATACAGCGTGGTCCATATGCCACTGGCACTAGGTAACTTTGTTTTTTTAAAATTAAACAGCCTGTATATTATTGTATTTTTTTTATTTTAAATGAAATTCTGAACAAAAATTATAGGAAGTACTATGCCATGCAATTATTACACACAAAGTTTTCCGACAGTGTAATATATCTCCGTAGTGACCAGACTTGGGCAGTGGCCGTATAATCGTATAATTTGCCAATACTGGATTCCTTCCTTTGGAATTTCTTGAGGAAGAAAGTCTGTCATTAAACCCTAAACAACTTCAATGCTGCAGAACGAGATTCAACGCGTCTTAAATGAGATAGAGCCGCAATTATGCCACAAGGTGGTACTTTTCCCTTATAAGCAAAAATGATGATGGCTCCTCCTTGTACAGCAGATTCCGGAGGCAAAATATCCCTCCATTCGGATCTCCAGGAAAGAGGTGTACAGGGGGCGCCAGCATCGAGATTTACAATATCCTTTTCGAATATATGTGGCCTAAATTCTAACCTGAACTCCGTCCGCCATTTCCTCCAGGATAATATGCCCCAACTCCTCTTCCTCACCGAAACTCAAATCAGTGCCAAAACAGCCACTTTTCCTCATTGCCATGGGCGTCTGTCTGCTTCTCTCATCCTGAGGCCTCTGATATCTCACAAAAGATCACTGAAACTATCCAAGCTGGCATGGAATTATTTATTCCGCGCACACAGAAAACCTCTGCAGCCACTCAAAAGCCCTGGTTCGCTAAATCCTGTGACAAGACCAGACTTGAAAAGGTCAAAGCTCACAAAAAGCTTCTACACAATCCCAATCAAGAACCCCGTCAAGCATTTAACGACGCAAGAAACCGCTATACCCGCACTCTTTCTGAGGCAAAAAACTCGTTTAATAACCACATCAAAAACAAAGTCCTCTTAAGCTCCAGCGGCAGCAAATCCTTCTGGACTCTTGCTAAATCTATTGGGAATAATTTCTGCAAGAGCACGTTCCCACCTCTTGTCTCAGGGGATGAAATTGTTTCTACCGGCCTGGGCAAGGATGAACTTTTTGCCTCGTTGTTCGCCGGCAATTCTACTCTCAACCCACCTCCAAATGTTCAACCACCAACAGTCCCCAATGTCGCGCATAAAATGACGGATATCATTTTCAAAACTAAAAAGGTACGAAAGATGCTCCTGTCCTGACTAGTCTGTTTCAGACATCTTACAATAGAGGCATATTTCCTAGTAACTGGAAAACTGCTCGAGTACAACCCGTCCCCAAGAAAGGATCGTAAGCGCTTCCTAGCAACTACAGGCCTATTTCTCTCCTTTCAGTCATCTCTAAAGTGATGGAAAAGTATATAAACACCGAATTACTAAAATTTCTTGAAAAACACAGTCTAATCCACGACAGGCAGTATGGATTCTGTCAGCGTAGATCACCCATTCTTGGAACAAGTCGATGGAACTACACGGCGAATCCTAGATTTTCGCTCTAGACATATCCAAAGCATTCGACCAGGTCTGGCACGCAGCGCTGCTTAATAAACTACCGGCCTATGGCCTACAACCAAAACTCTGTACGTGGACAACAAATTTCCTCTCCAACCGGAGCATTTCTGTTGTCGTGGATGGCCATTCCTCTAAACTGTATCCAATTAATGCAGGAGTTCCTCAAGGTTCAGCTTTAGCCCCTACTTTCTTTCTTCTCCACATCAATGATCTCCTCTTTAGCACATCCAACCCAGTTCACAGTTACGCCGACGACAGCACCATCCACTCAAATATACAATATTCTAAGCCTGTCTCTTTAGCCCAATTAGATGAGGATCGCAGACTCATGGAGGGTTCTATCTCCGTGGATCTCCAAAAAATATTAGACTGGGGAAGTAGAAATCTTGTACAATTCAACCCCACCAAATCACAGTCTTGCTTTCTTTCTCATAAGAGATACACCAGCCCTAGACCCATCACAATAAACAACCAAGTTATTCAATGTAATGAGTCCATTTCACTTGTTGGCATCTCTGTGGATCGAAATCTCTATTGGCACCAACATGTCACATCAATTGCAGAAGCGGCTGCTAAGAAATTAGGTTTCCTCTTCCGGGCTCGCAAATACTTTTCACCCACTAATCTCTATACTTTATATACTTAACAAATAAGACCAAACCTTGAATACTGTTCCCACATCTGGGGTGCTGCTGCCGCTTCTACACTCGCTATCCTGGACTCCATTCAGAAGAGAGCTATACGTCTCACCGGTGACCCTACCCTCACCCAAAGGCTGCCATCCCTTACCCACCGACGTGCCGTTGGTGACCTCTCTCTCTTTTATAGATATCTGCACGGGCACTGCTCAGATGAGCTTTCTTGCATAGTTCCTCCACTTGCTGCCCCCAACAGATCTATCAGGGGAACGGAGCGAATGCACCCTTTTACTGTCCAGGTCACCAGACATAGAACATATTGTTATGCCCGCTCTTTTGTCCCGAGGACTTCCAAGTTGTGGAATTCCTTGCCGGCACATGTTTTTCCTTCTCCTCCGAACCTCCAAACCTTCAAGTCCAGAAGTAATAAGTTGCCCCTTTCCTTATTGTCGACACCCACGGTACGATAGTATTTAGGCTGTAAGCCCTCGTGGTGTGTTGTTGAAATAAAAAAAATAAAAAAAATAAATTCACTTATTATAATAAATTAAGTATGTAATTTACGTAAACAATTCCTAAACAAATGTTTAATAGTGAAATTAAAGTTTTGTCTTTATTATTTTGACATTATGTTATAATGTCGTAGTTCTTCTTGGCCAATAATAGATGGCATTATGTGCGAGAAATGTGTAAATGACAGTTGCTATTCTGAATAAGAGCATGTTCTGTGACAAACTTTAAACTTTACGTTATTTGTATGACATCTTGTATGATAATTATAAGCAAATATACTTAAACTTATTCCTAATATTTGCCGTGAAAGTACGTCGATTCTTCGAAACGTTGTCTAAGTCGCGATCAATAGCTACAGAACTTACATGTAAGATAATCAGCGCCTGAAGCATCCAGGAGACAGCAGGGTTGGAGATAGTAGATAAGGGATTGTGTGGATATTTGAACTGGAACATATTCACCATATTTCCCATATCTCACAGGAACATAACGGTTCACAGCGGTGTCAACGTAATATGACGTTCTGAGCTCATACAGGATGCTTCATGGGATGTATGATGAAATGAAATGAATGGGAAACGTGAATATAATGTGCATGAAATTGCATATACTATAGCGGCGTACATGGGACGGTACGCTCTGCATGTGGAATATTGAAAACACAATTCTGCGATGTTAGTCTAAGAGCTAGTACTCGACGATCTTACTTTGTCGGTTTTATAATTTAAAAAATCTTGAAACGCACAGCTTACATGTACTTTTATTACTTGGACACAAAATTAAAACTTATTTATTTCTTAAGGATGCGATATTCTAGACGAAGAAGTACCTCCAACAGAGATAGAAAATATTATTCTGAGAGGTGCTGCCAAAGATTAGTTAAGGTCTTGAACTAGCAATTTCCTTGGAAACTGTATTATTCTATCGAACGTTTTACTAAGTTGAACTACTTCTCAGCAGGTGGCATCACATTCGGCTTTAATTTTTCAGAGAATTTTTCTTCCTCTGAAGATGTTGACTTGGTCAACGAAACGATCGTAAGGTCTCTGAAATATGTGTTGTGGTGATTTGGGTGTTCTCCAAGTGTACTTCTTAAGAGAGCTTGTAATAATTTTACGTCCTTAGAAAAGCGATGTTGTCAGTTGTCTACTCTTTTGTTTACATACCAAGCTTATGGCGCGGGAGGTTGGAGAGCGGAGGGTGGGGAAGATACGAATTCTATTGTTACCTATGCCTTTAAACGAACTTGGGACAGACAATATTTGTAATATTTCTAAGCGGTCGAAAGTCGAATTAATGGAGCGTCTATTCGGTATTTCTCAGGCCGGAAAATAAAGTCACGTTATGGATTTTGAAGTCATCCAATCTTATACAGAATCACTGTGTTCCCGCAAATCTTTATAAAAATATTTGATTATGAAGATCAGGCTTTTAAACTCCCAACATTTCTTCAAATGGACGCAAATTAATTTTGATTAAACTCCGACACATTAGCTCACTTGGACCAATTCAAAAAATATATTGCTGGAAATTGTAAATGTATTTTGGTGAAGCTTCGTTTATTTGTTGGCTTTCATATACTTTTTTGTACCAAAATTTAAGTTTCTAGGTTAATGGAAAATTGAGTTATAAAAATGTACAAGCTTTTAATGACATTTGACTACCATAAGGCACTGGCTGTGTCCGGACTTTAATATTTCTCTGTCACTTTCTTAAAAAACGAGTACTGCAATGGAGATAAGATGTTTTTAAAAAAATCCTAAAATTTATCCTACAAAAATAGTATTGTATTTTATTTCTTTAGCGTCTGCCTATTTAAGGGACTATGTCCAGTCATTGACGCCAGACATACGTTTCGCCTTTATAAGCTTGTACGCAGGGTAGGGATGTTTAACATGCCTAACATCGCGTGGTACACGAGACCGACATCTACGCGGCCTTTCTGAAAAGCGGGTGCAGGCATTCAACTTGCTCAAGCACAATGCCATTGTCACGGCAATTGTTATGTTTTAATATGTACCAAATTAATAATTATTTATAATTTACAAAAACCTGTGATAAGATGCGAATCCAGAATATCTGAAACGAGAGCCAATGGTCTACCTGCTAAGCTACTGAGACCGCTAATTGAGATATAGATAGCAAAAATATAGCAATATTCAATTGGTCAATGTCAAATGGTAGGTGGAGAACAATTTGAACACTTTTGCTACATTTTGTTTGTGTTCCTTGGTTAAATAATTTTGTCGATTAAATTTACGTTTCCGTTTTTGAAAGTAAATAATGCTATTTTTTCACAAAAATTGTTATGTGAGGTACCAATTTTTTTTCCGCATCATTTAAGTAGTAAGCAGGCCTATGGAAAAACAGCAAAAGAACATGGTTGTCATTTAAAAAAGTTATGATGACGTCACCATTCAGAAATAGGTGACTTCATAAATAAAATTTTTACGCCATAAGTTGACAATTAATAGAATAATTATATCTTGGTAGGTGTGTAAATAGCTAGAAGAGGTTCTTTGGCCAGGAAAATGGAACCAGTTTTATCTGGAAATTTCTGTTTTATTTTCGGAAAATGTTGAAACAACACAGCTATTTTAATGAAATGTGGTACATTGTTACTACTATATAGGTTATACTGCCAACCAAATGTCTTTTTAAAATCAGGGTATATTTGCCATTAAAAACATTTTAACGAAAATTCGCTACCATAACACACTTGCTGCGTTCAAACTTTTTTTTAAACGGGGCACCTGTATATAAGAAATTAATTTGCATTTTCACAAGCTTCTCAAAAATATATAACATTACGAGTCTATTTTAATAAACAACGAAAAGAATCATAATTTTCATAATTCGAAATAAAAATTTTGCAGTATGCTATGCAAAAAATGCTGCTGTTTATCGTTTACTTGGAAGTAAGTGAGAGTTCCCAAAATTTGTTCTATGACGTGTCTCTTGTTATTTAATTGTTGTGTTTCATTTTCAAATTTGTCTGTTTTTTTTTTTAATTTATTTATTGTGTGAAGTTATGACTATGGCAGTAAACCAAACTTTCGAACATTTTGAGAAATACGATATGTTAGCTTGTTAAGACTACACTAAAAAAATGGAATACAAATTTGTATGATCAGTCATTGTTAGCTTGTTTAGACTACACTAAAAAAATTGAATACAAATTTACATGATCAGTCATTGTTAGCTTGTTTGTTAATGTTTAAGCACCCGATTAAATTTTGTCCGTCAAATAATGCATTGTAAAATTAATGTCAATGGCAAATTTTACCGTTATTTTCATCATTGTTAAGTACCTCATTTATTTTAAGCTGTCAAAAGCTTATGGTTATCGCAGTATTCAATTTCAGTGAGTTTTTATAACACTGACAACACTGCTTATGCCGAAAGGCAGCGAGTCATTGGATCCGATGCAAACGCCCCATGTTATACAATTGCTCCACTTGTCATCTCTCAGCTTAGTGACAATACAGTTGCACTTGTGCAGAATTTGCCTCGGGCAGCCGGACAAATCGTTTTGTGTGGACATTTAATAAAAACATAATTTAAAAAAACTAGAAGGGCTACATACTTATATATATTTTGCAATCGAATCTTTACATGTTCCTGCAGGTAATGAATAGTCAAAGTCATCTCTTTTGGAACATCTTCGTATATATAATCTTATTTAAATCATTGGAATATTTAGGTGAATTTTAATTATTTATAACTAATAACACAAAACAGTTTTTGAAATTTGCGAACATTCATCACCACTTGTAGTTTGTCTAGATTATGAAGCTTTTTAAAGTGTTCCCGTACACCTACTATTTCTTGAGATAATTACAATTTAAGGAAGTCTTGTTTTCCTTTACTAAAGTGATAGCTAAATGCCAACCTTAAATTATATGCATATTATAATTTCAAAAATGTATACTTCCAGTTCACTGTTTTTAATTTTTTCACTACGGACATGTTTCTCCATAATAATTGTAATTAACTATTCTTCAGGGTTTCCATCTCGATGGTGTCCATCAAATGCTTCGCAGAGACAAGGATAACAAAAAATCCCCATGCCCCTCATCATGACAGACCTTCCTAAGTCCATATAGTCAACTTCGGCATCAAAACTGTGTGCAGCCCCATCGTTAAGGAAGAGTCGCTACATAAAAAGTCCCTACCGAACCAGTGCCTCGCTGCCAAAGGTTTGGTCACTGCCAACAGCCTTGTGGCGGTGCTCCCCGCTGCGTAAAATGTAGCGGCCCCCAATTGACTGTCGAGTGCAAAAAAAAACCCTCAAATGTCGACATGACCTGTTGCAATTGCGACAAGGGTCACACCGCCAACTACAAAGGCTGTCCTAAATTTTCCAAACCCAATAGACATACCTCCCAAAGGAAGCCGCAAATTCTCTATGCGGCTGCCACTGGACCTTGCCGTCCTGCTAACCCACAACAGTCCAGAAATTGGCAACCTCCCAGCCGAATCCAGCTCCGTCTGCAAAAGCAGCTTCCACTGAAAATACCCTCCCTCCATAGACCTCGCCAACGCACTCATTACGCCTCATTACCTCGGTCAATTTGACACAGCTGAAATTGGTCGCGGGGAAAGTCCTGAACCTTCTCAAACCTCCCCTGATCTGCTGACACTGATCACATCTGCCACCCCCCTCATCCCTGAAATCGTGTCAATCTTTCAGAAGTAAATGTCTTCTCAAAGAAAGCCACAATGCTTGCAGGTTGCATCCTGGAATGTAAATGGACTAGCCTCCAAAAGAACTGAGCTCTACAAACTCGCCCAACGCTTAAAACTGGACGTTATTTTAGTCCAGGAAACCAACATCCGTCTTCCGAAACTTCCCCACTATACATTGTTCGGCAATGGCCTCTAAGTGAGTGGTGAACGTGTCGCCACCTAGTTGCGGAACCAAGTAGTATGTTGTCACGCCATCTCCAAAGTGTTAAAAAATAGAGACTGTATACAACCAACTAACAATTATATACAATTATATACAGTCTCTATTTTTTAACATTTTGTGTTATTTGGAGCTGGCGAGACAACATACTACTTGGTTCCGCAACTAGGTGGCGACACGTTCATCACTCACTTAGTGTTGGAAGGCTGGCTACTATATCCGTATTTCTTTATAGGTGTATTTTCACAGCAAATAGTATGCCGTACTAAACGAGCTCTAATTAGAGCGAAACCGATCTACGGTTCTAAATGTTGTGAGAATGCATCTAGCCTTACAAATATGTTAAACTTCAACACTATAAAACAGTAAAAAAAAGAAAAATCTTACAGTTAGAATGTTAAAATAATAACATGACTAAATTAAATTAAAACTAAACTGAGGGTACACACTACTGCATATCTGTAAAGTAAATAAGAAACGTGACCTTTAGTTTATCTACTAACGAATGTTGGGTATAGTGATAGTGTGTTTTTAGCCAACCGCCCTGAACTTGGTAGTGTGGGTAGTGTGTACCCTATTATACTAAAAATAAAAGAAAAATAAGATGAAGGATGAGCGATACAAGTACCTTTACCTTTGGTGGGCTTGGCGCTCTTGTTCTTGCACTTCTTAGTGATCTGCCTGTTCTGTTCACATGATGGGTCACTGTTTGGTTTCAGCTTATCGTTCCTGGTCATCAGACTCTGTGCATTGCAGTCTCCCCAAGCTCCCTTTTCGTACCGGCAAGCTGAAACAACAGAAAACACATTCAAAACTGATGGTAATACTTCGATATAAATATGTAGTTCGACCTAATTTCTCCAAAAATGGAGTACGAGTCTGCAAAAATGTATGATTAGCGTTGTCAAGTTAATTTAAAATATCACTTTTAGCATAATTACGGTTATGTGAAGTATCTATTATACGAGGGCGAGTCAATAAGTCCGTGACTTTTTAAATGAAACAGGTTTTTTGACAAAAAATCTTTTTATTTCTTAACATAGTCTTTTCTTTGCGCTCTATACACACCGTCCAACGTTTCTCCAATTTTTTTATCCCTTCCAAAAAATAAATTTTGTCAAGGTCCTCAAAATAGGATTTTGTTTGTGAGATAATTTCATCATTGGAGTCAAATCTTATTCCGCCGAGCCATTTCTTTAAGTTTGGAAACAAGAAATAGACACTCGAGCTAAATCCGGAAGATAGGATGTATGAGGGAGCAATTCGAAGCCCAATTTATGCAATTTTGCCATGGAGACTACATATGTATGCCCCCTTGCATTGTATTGGTGGAAAATAACTTTTTTCTTGGCCAAATGCGGTCGTTTTGTCTTCAAATCGTCATTAAATTGGTCCAATAAGTTGGTATAATATTCGCCATTGATTTATCTTCCTTTTTGAAGGTAATCAATGTGGATTATACCACGTGCACCCCAAAAAACCGTCGCCATGACTTTATTGGCTAACAAACCCACCTTGGCCGTCTTCGGCGCCGATTAGCACGGAGAAACTCACTGTTTTGACTGCTGCTTGGTCTCTGGTGTGTTGTGATGAATCCAAATTTTGGTCCACGGTTATGAAACGGCGCGAAAACTCGTTCCTATTGCCGTTGAACAACACCAAACACTCTTTCGAAGGTGCCACACGATTGCGTTTGTGGTTGATTGTGAGCAAACGCGGCACCCATCTTGCGGATAGCTTTCTTATACCCAAGTGATCACGCATAATACAAACCACTGAGCCATGTGATATGCCTATGGCTTCTACAATCTCCCGCACTTTCAATCTCCGATCGCTCAACACCATATCGTAAATTTTTTCAATTGATTCGGGTGTAGCGACCTCAACTGGGTGTCCAGAACGTTTGGCGTCACTTGTGCTTGTACAGCCGACAGGAGTCAACTGACAGATGCTTGTTAACAGGAGCAATGTTGCGCTTCCTGTTAAGAGGCGGTAAATTCAAAAAGTCACGAACCTATTGACTCGCTCTCGTAGAACACAGCAGTTTTCTGAGGTAAAAAAGTAGGTATATATTCCCCTTCAGAATGTGGTTCACGTGCTGTCTTATTTAAGAGGAAAAAACCAATTAAATGATTGATTTTTAAGACCAGGTAAAAAAACAAAGGCCCAGCAAGTGCGCTATGGTGGTGAATTTTCATAGAAATGATGACACCAAACGTTTTTAAAAATTAAATGCTTATAACTTTTTTTTCTTGTTATATAAAGATCTAAATTTTGATATATAGTTTGCTTTTTATAACGTTAACCTACGTACCAAATTTGATTACTATAGATGTGTTATTTTCTTAGATATGTTTTTTTCCGAAAGAAAACCCAAAAATTTTCCGGAAAACGTTTTTTTTAGTGAATTTTTATTTAAAAAAATTACTATATCTGTTGCCTTGGAAGAGGACTTACTAAGTACCAAAATTCAACTTTCTCAGTTTATAGAAAATTGAGTTATTCAAATTTTAAATTTTATTTTGAAACAATTTTTTTTGCTCCAAAAATTACAAAGTTATTTTAATGAACTTTGGTGGATATCTTGTCCTAGGAAATACCTTACTACCTACCAAAACTAAACTTTCTAAGATTATAGAAAACTGAGTTAATCAAATTTTTATAGCTCACTGCAGTGTTAAAATCAATGGTATTTGCCTCACTATTTTAAACACGTGGGTCGGGGACTGACCGAATTCATTCCCAGTTGCTATTGATTTACTCATATTCTCTGAATATGTTACAGGACGTGATATCTACTTCATTCCAAGTCACTATTAACCGACTATTTATGAAATCAACTAAGTAAATTAAATCGATTGTCATAAAATATGCAGTGTATTAAGACTAAGGGAAAAAGAAATAAAACATATATAACTCTGCACATTTTGATTATATTTTAGGGTGCGCGGCGCACACCTAGCTCACTAGGAGAAATCGCCACTGCTTGAGAGAGGTACTGTCACAGCATAATATCTTATTAAAGTTCATTTGTAAATAGGTTTAATTTATATATATATATATATATATATATATATATATATATATATATATATATATATATATATATATATATATATATATATATATATATATATATATATATATATATATATATATATATATGTGTATATGTATCCGTCTCATAACTCAAAAAATAATTAACCGATTTCGATGCAACTTGGCAAGTGCCTTTCTTTTATTAATGGTTTAGATGAGTTCGTTATCCAGAAAAATCGGACGGGGTTTCCCGGGAAAATTTTGAGTTTTCTTTCGAAAAATTTTTTTTCTTTGAAAGTAACAAAGCTGTTTTAATGAAATTTACTATATATGTTGCCTCAAGAGAGCTCTTACTACGTACCAAAATTCAACTGTCTAAGTTTAGAGAAAATTGAGTTATTCAAATTTTAAATTTTCTTTCCAAAAAAAGTTATTTTAATGAAATTTTCTGTATACCTTGCCTTAGAAAAGACCTTACTACGTATTAAAATTAAACTCTCTAAGTATAGAAAATTGAGTTATTTAAATTTGAAGCATTTAATAAAAATTCACTACCATAACGCACTTGCTGCGTCCCGAGTTTTTCTGGCTAACGAACGTATCCAAGTCATTTACAGAAGGAAGGTAGCGGCCAAATTTTGTTATACTGTTAACCAAATTTGATGTCTTGCATTAAATGAAAAGAAAAGGAGAATTGATTACTAAAAACATTTTATGAAAATTCTCTACCATAAAGCACATGCTGCGTCCAGACGCTGCTGATAAATACAATTAATGATATATCTTATATGTATTTCTGTAAAATATTGAGTGTATATAATGACATAGTACATTTAAAACACAACGAACACTGCCAGCGTAGGCTATTTTCCATTATCTACGATCTTCAGAAACATAATCTGTTTTTAGAGCCTCTGGATTTTGCAGTACTCCCACCGTGCACTACTTACCCCCTAAATCATTAACGACAGAACTGCATGCTTCTCGTGTTTTACCCTTTATTCAGTATAATGGAAAAAAGTATAAAATAACGAAAGTAGAACCATAACAGAGAAATATCTTCTAAAGAGTTACGTGATGGAATGATTGCCGAATAAAAAAAGTTCTCCAGGGTAAGCATACTCTAAGTACGTTTTAGAGTGTCATCAAGTTTTACTACTCCCGTATGTGGCTAATATAATATAAAACTGGCAGTTATTTATTCTAAAATTCTAATAAAATGGTCTTTATGTGGTTTTTATAGTGGCGACGTGGCACCAATGTAGCTCACCATGTACGTAATTTATTATTTAGCAAATGAACAAATTGCAAAGCCAACAGAAAAGCTTCACCTCGTTAAAATGAGTTTTACGCGACACACTTTTATCTGTTATGTCAAACATTTGGTGGTCTGTTTTAGCTGAATAAACAGTTGGTTAACATTTTGATGCCCCTAAAATTTTATACGCCTTTAATTAAAAATTTAAAAATCTACGTAAAGGTATTTTAGTAAATAGGGGATTTTACCAATAAACTAAAAGGACAGTAATCGATTCGATTTTACAATTATTTAAAACATGTTCATTATTTAAAACTATATAATCTTCATTTTTACATGTATCAGATATTATATTTTTGCTGTACAATGCATAACTTGCAATACAAAATAATTTCAGTGCAGCTACTGAAGTATCCAGCACCTATGGTTGGCAAAACGTCTGGCAACCCACCCAGAAACAGCCCGAATATAATTTTGTATTCCAGGCAACACTTGCTGTGAAAGTCTAAAATCATGAATACATTATTTAATTATTTCCTTTGGGATATATATATATATATATATATATATATATATATATATATATATATATATATATATATATATATATACAGGGTGAACGAGACCACCCGTATCAGCCATTTATTAGCCTACAGGATGCTCTAAGAAAAACAATTAGATATGTTTATATACTTAAATCAAACAAACCGGAAATTGGTCTTTCTGACCTAATTTAGGTTTTTTAAAAGGAACATGGTGTTTTTTACTACAGATTTAGGTTACATGCACTGTTCAATTGAAGACCGTCACGCCTTCATCTCGAGGTCGAGGCGATTTGGCGACGGAACCGAGGAAGAGTAGAGCATGGTTGCTGGGGTTGGCAAAAATGGCTCATGGTGGCCTACTTGCTTGGCATTGGCCTCCCCGCCACTGCTACTACTACTACTAGGTTACATGCACACACAAAAATAGAAACTTTATCCGAACCACTTTCCCGAAAGATGTCACCATTAACCTTGAAAATAAATTGTAACTGCTCTTAACACAAACCAGACCCAACTACAAGGACGTGGCTGTTGTGTATGGGGAGAATGGATGGCAGAAAATGTAAACGTTCATAAATGTTCAAAGTGTTTGTCAACCTTGATTCACTCATTCCTGGACCCATGTTCGAACGCTGTCGGTAGCTCGCAAGATTTCTACGCTGCACGACTGGCAGGCTTCCCAGATTCGCATCTTCATATCATCTTTTGTTGTGGGTTGATGTCCGTAAACAATATCTTTGACCTGGCCCCCAAAGACAAATTTCAGGGGCGTCAAGTCTGGAGATCGAGGCGGCCACGCTACAGGTCCTTCTCTTCCGATCCACCGTCTAGGGTACAGGTTATCAATGACATTACGTACTTCCAGAGAAAAATGACTTGAACAACCCTCCTGCTGCATCCACAAGTTGACAGAGGATGTTGTCGAGGAAGTCAGCGTACACACGACCAGTTAGGATGTCATCGAAAAAGTAGGGCCCGATGATATGGCACCCGATGAGGCCACGACATGTGTTGAGGCTCCATAAATGCTGGTTGCCAATTTCTCGCAACTAACGAGGAGTTTTCTTGAGACCAGTAATGGGCATTGTGAATGTTGACCTCCCCGTTGATTTTGAATGTAGCCTCATTGGTCCAGAGAATCGATCGATGGAACTCAAGATCTTTGGTTAATAGCCATTGGCAAAAATCATTACGTTTTTGATAATCCCTCGGTTCAAGTGCCTGTTGCAGGTTAATGTGGTGGGGATGATAATGACTATGTTTTAAAATCCTTTATGTTGATATTTGACTCACACCGGAAGCAACCGCGATCCTTCTGGTTGAAACATGGGAGCTCATAACAACAGCAGCCAAAATGTCAGGTGCTATTTCGTCTCTTACCGGCTGCCTAATCTGCTGATTCTTATTGTGTTGGGGTTGAATTTGACCAGTTGATCGAATTCAATGCGCCTGAAAACGTTTTGAGATTGATGAACACGGTCAGGCTACCTCTCTGTATACATTCGTTCAGCTTGTCTGTAATTTTAAAGACGTATACATTCGTTCGGCTTGTCTGTAATTTAAAAGACATTCGCCTAACACGATGAGCATATCGAAACCTTACTCGTTGGACATATTTACATTGTCAAAAATGACACTTAAATGATTTCACGAAGCAGTGACAAGATGATTGATAATGTTTGACAGCAACGTCTTTTGCTGACATTTTCATGTTTACATCTTGTATTTTTAATTTTCAATATCTTCCGTCGGTCGAAACACGATGATGGGTTCGGGCCGGGTGTCGGGTTGTGGTGCATTTTAACCGCCAACTTGTACAGAGTGCGTCCCTGTATCTTCATCTTGGCGTGAGCGGTGTAGGTTAGGTTAAGTTAGGTTAGTTTGTGAGTGGTCCATATCGGTCCCTCCACCGCGACCATAAGGTCTATTGTGGCTCACGCCTAATGTCTATATTTCGCACAACAAATCCAGCCTCCTACAGAGGTCGATAACCTTTGCGGGCGAAAGTTGATCCAGATCCTCTGGAGCAAGCTTTACCTTGCCAAAGAGCAGGTGTCTAGTCCTATCCGCTGCCGGACAGGAACACAGCACGTGCTCTGCTGTTTCGTCATTCTCCATACACAGCCGGCACTCGGTCTCCTGACCGATCCCAATACGGTGCATGTGATGCCGCAAGCGACAGTGTCCTGTATACAGGCCGACTAGAGTACTCAGTTGATACAGGCCATTTATGAAGGCCTTAGAGTGAGCTAATCCTGGAAGATTTTGCCAATATTGAATTGTCCTTCTATCTGTCCAGGTCTTTAAGGTGCGTTTTGCTGTGCAAGATGTTATTCCCAGCACCGGTTCTGGTCCGACAAAGTCACACTGGGCACCACTCCTGGCAAGCGCGTCTGCCGCAACGTTGCCATCATGGTCCGAGTGACCCGGTATCCAGACCAGCGACACCTCATTACAGCTGCCCAATTCGTTAAGGGCAGATTTACAACTCCATACCGTCTTTGAATTGCACCGGTAGGAACCAAGAGCTTTTATTGCAGCTTGGCTATCTGCAAATATCTTTATCGATTTGTTTGTGCATAGGTCTTTTAAGCTTTCCCTTGCACACATCTCGATGGCATAAACTTCTGCCTGGTGTATGGTTGCGTACTTGCCGAGGCTAGCTGATAGTCTAGCATCGGTGCTGCCCCCATATGCGCCGGCCCCTACTCCCATATTGGTTTTGGAGCCGTCAGAGTACCAGCAGAGGTCCGCTCTCAACAGGGTCGATTGGTTCCGGTCCCAGTCCTCCCTTTCCGGGAGGACGGTCTTGAAAGACAGATTTCTGCTGATTTTTGTAGGCATCAAGTCCGAGACCATTCCCAGAATCCTGTGACAATCACTGTCATCAAGGAGTCCGGACCCCCTCAGACTGACTTCCCTCGGCATGTTATCTGCCGTTTGTATTAGTCTGTACGTTGTCCACCTCGCCACCCTCTCCAGCCATATGTGAAGTGGGGGAATATTGAGGAGGACCTCCAGAGCGACTGATGGTGCGGTGCTTATCGCTCCCGTTATCATCAGACATGCTTGTCTCTGTAGATGAGCCAGTTTGGCCCTCGCGGTACTACGAAGTACCTTAGGCCACCAAACTATGGCTCCATATGTTATCATAGGTCTGATAACCACTACATAGAGCCAGTACATCTGTTGGGGGTTTGTTCCCCAGTTGTTCCCACAGATTCTCCGGCAGGTCCACAGGGACATCTTAGCCCTGCGGATAACATTTTCTAACTGTCTGTCCCAGTTGAGCTTCTTATCTAGGATAACTCCAAGATATTTTGCTTGGTCCGAAAATGGAATGTTTTCCCCCATAAGATTAGGTGGTTTTAATTTGTCCAACCTTCTTCTTCTGGTGAACGGGACAATGATCGTTTTGCGAGGGTTCACAGACATCTGTTCCTTACGGCACCAATCATTGACCACATTTAGTGCTTCTTGAAGAGTACTAGACAGTTCCTCCTCAGATTTGCCTCTAACCATTATGACAAGATCATCCGCATACGCCTGGACCTCAACCTCCCAGAGTCCGAGGATAGCCAGCAGGTCGTCCACAAAGAGGGACCACAACAGGGGGGATAGAACGCCCCCCTGAGGACACCCTCTCGCAGCCCTAACGCTGACCACCTCTCCCCGTAATGAGGTAATAATGGTCCGATTGTGCAGCATGTTTCCGATCCAGCCACAGATGGTAGGTTCCACCCCCCTAGCGATAGTGGCCTCGTAGAGGGAGATCGGTAATGCATTATTAAATGCTCCTTCTATGTCGAGAAATGCCGCCACCGCAACCTCTCCATTTTCCAGAGAGTGTGTGATCTTCTCGACGAGGTTATTGAGCGCTAACTCAGTTGATTTGCCAGTTTGATAGGCATACTGGTGGGTATTTAGGGGGTTCTTGGGTAAGATGTTCCCCCTAATGTGTCCGTCCAGTATTTTTTCCAATCCCTTCAGGAGGAATGATGTAATACTGAGAGGTCTCAGTGAAGTGGGTAGGAGGTCATTACGTCCCAATTTGGGAATGTAAACCCCCCTAACCACCGTCCAGCTGGAAGGAATATAGTTCCAGGCCAGACTGGCTCTGAACAGCCTGATAAGGAAGGGTAGGAGAATCTCCAGTCCCTTTTGTAGTAGGACCGGTACCACCCCATCCTCCCCTGGCGACTTGAATGGCTGGAAATGATTCACAGCACACTCCACTGCCGAGGCTGTAACTATTCTCCGAGCAACTAGCCAGTCCTCCCTTTGGGGGCGTTTAGATCGTCCCTCAGCTGGTAGGACCTCACCGTTGCTCAGGATCAGACAATCTAGGAAGTGTGTGTGTGCTAAGAGCTCTAACGTTTCTTTCCGAGATTCAGTAAAGGAACCATCTGGTCGTTTTATCGATCCCAGTTCCTGTACACGGTCGCGTGAGAGAATCCTGTGGATTCTGGCGCTGCTGGGCAAATTATTAATGTCCCCGCAGAATCTCCTCCAGGACTCCCTCTTAGCGTTCCTTATCTCTTTATTATAATGTGTGAGACTAACTTTACACCCCAAGCGGTGTATGTGACAGCGTCTCTGATCACATTTTTCAGGAACACCTTCAACACACCCTTTGTTTCTTCGTAGGTGAGACCGGAGATACGTTTCACACCTCCTCGTCGGGCCAGTCTTCTGACGGCGGGCTTCGTGGTACCCTGGATGTTATCGCGCAAAACTTTGCGAGGTCGAGTTCGTTAATCAGCCTTTATGCTCAAGTTTTTACGGTGGAAAATCGGATAAAACTGTTGAACACGCTATATTTGTGTAAGTATCAGAGTAACTGGAATGAGACTTTGCATGTGGCTAGAAATAGTACAAATAATACTATGTTGTGAATTTTAAGTAATTTGGTACACAATATTTAGAGTTTTTCCCAAATTAAAAATAAAAACCTAAAGACATGCGCTCAAACGATTTAGTGGTTAAAGTCTAATGCCTGACAGACAGAGTAGTTAACTGCTACGCGTAGATTAATTCATACAACAGGTATAAACTATACATCAACGTTAATCAAACTAAATATAACAGAAAGAAAACATAGTATCCGAACCAACAATCGTGAAGTCTTGGCCCCAACTATGGAAAATGACAGACGACATGAAATTCAAAATTTGCCAAGTCATTGTTCTTTAACTGGAAGATTCAATCAATTATAAAAATACACTATATTTGTAGCTTTATTAACGAACCCAAATACAGTTTTAGCGCAGCATAGATATATTATGCTGTCGTATAATATAGCAGAAATATAAACAAAATCAAGCCAAGTCTCTATAAAAATGATTCTAAAATAGTTTATTTTATCTATAAACTTAAACATAAGACGTCATATAAGGCCGAAACAATCGTGGGATGTGTTTCAATGGCAATTCTACTTATTCTGCAATTAATAATTGTTACGTATACTTTTAATATATCCCGGACCTGAAGCCGATATAAAGTATCACGCAAATAAAACCTAGATTCCTAGATGGCGCAGGGGGCTTCGTGCTTGTCTCCTAATCAGAAGGTTCCGCAATCGAATCCAGCTCGATAAATGTCTGTTTTTATGTTGTATTTTGACATTTGGAGCAACTATAGTGCACAGATTTCATACGTTTGGAACAAGATCTCATTTTTGTTTAAAACGCCTTAATAAGTTTGTTACCTTTGAGCCTGAAATTAAATTTTGTTATTGTTGATATTGAAAAAACTGGTTTGATTAGGTTGACTAAAACGAAATCATACTGGCGATTAATAAGGGAAAATACCTGCTACGTTTATAATTTGGCAGATACTTTACTTTTCTAAATATGAATTAAGTTTGTTTCTGGAAATCTTCTGTATAACTTTAATGAAATTTGTAATAACAGTTTTTTTCAAGAGACTTAGTAGTAGTAGCAGTGGTGGGGAGGCCAACGCCAAGCAAGTAGGCCACAATGGGCCCTTTTTGCCAACCCCAGCAACCTAGCAACCATGCTCTACTCTTCCTCGGTTCCGTCGCCAAACCGCCTCGACCTCGAGATGAAGGCCGTGACGATCTTCAATTGGATGGTACTTACCTGATTACTCTGCAGAGTCCTCGATCCGAAAAATTCTGCTCGAAGACTCCCAAAAGCCTCGCATTCACACAGGTAGTGGTAGGACGTTTCTTCATCCTCGCCGCATTCCTGCCAAATGAGATCCCTCTCTACGCCTATCAATGTGAGGTGTCTTCTAAGGGCGCAGTGGCCTGTCAGCACCCCAAGGATACGGCGAAACGTAGGTCGACTCCTTCCGAGTAGCCAGACAGCTTTATCTCTATCCGGCCCCTCCACGAAGTCCCTCGCCTGCCTGCAGCCACCAACCGACCCCCAGTGCCTCTCCATTGCTTCCTCGGTCCACCTGTGTAAGGCGACAGAGACTGTCTTCCTACTTATCCCTATTGCAGGCTCCGATCCTCCGCCTGGCTATCCTAGCAGATGTACACACATTTCTCGGGATTCCTCTTATCCTGTCTATTGGCCACAGACAGGATAGCATACACCTCTGTTTCGAATGCCGTGCTATATGCTATATACCCCCAGGCCCTCGATGTATATTCCTGCCCCGGAGGATTGTTGGTCCTCCAGCCGCGATCCGTCGGTGAAACAGACCAGGCTTGCGGGCTGGAATGCAACCTCATTTTCCCTCCAATGATCCCTACTGGGGATCTTGAGGGTGTATGGCCTAGTCAACCTAATATCGTCCTCGGCATCCCGCACCTTTATGGCGGAAATCGGTATTTTCTTTTCCACCTCCTTGGCGAGTCTTGCATGCCCTATTACTGCTCCCTCTCCGCACCAGTTTCTTGAGTCTCGCATTCTAAGATGCGACGCCATAGCCTCCCTTCTGATGCAGATGGGAAGCAGTGGCAGCATCAACAGGACCTCTAGTGCGGCTGAGGGTGTCGT
The DNA here is from genome assembly GCA_964006375.1 of Tillus elongatus. Taxonomy (NCBI): domain Eukaryota; kingdom Metazoa; phylum Arthropoda; class Insecta; order Coleoptera; family Cleridae; genus Tillus; species Tillus elongatus. The sequence goes on from OZ023263.1 coordinate 215,046,042, forward strand.
CCTCATAGCGCCTGTGATACCCAAGATTGCCAGCCTTTGGAGTTTGGCCGGCTTCCTGCTGGTAGTTTGGTTCACACCACACCACCAGACCAACGCCCCATAGAGGATTCTCGGCCTGACGATCGCAGTGTAGATCCAATGATGGATTCGAGGATTAAGTCCCCAGGTCCTCCCTATCACACGACGCAGCTGCCAGAGGGTCGCTACTCCCATCCTCACTACTCGTTCTATTTGCGACCCCCATGTTAGTTTGGGGTCCAGGATCACCCCCAGATATTTGACCTCCCGCACTAAAGCTAAAGGTTTTCCAAACATCACGGGCGCCCTGAACCCCTCTACCTTCATCTTCTTGGTAAATAGGACCATCTCGGTCTTCGCCGGGTTTACGGAGAGTCCCTGCTCACCACACCACCTTTCGATTATGCTACAGGCAGCTTGCATGCACTCACAGACGACGCCGAGGAATTTGCCGGTGACTAAGACCAGCCCATCATCAGTGTACGCCTGGGCGTAGAAGCCATTCTCAGAGAGTCGCTCCAAGAGGCCGTCTACGACCAGACACCATAGATGGGGCGAAAGGCAGCTGCCCTGAGGACAGCGGCCCGTCACCCCAACGTCCAGCCCCCGGCCCCTCAAGGTCAGCGACACTCTCCTGTCCTCCAGCATGCTCGCCACCCAGCTTATTAGGGACCTCGGCGTTCCCCTATCGTGTAGGACGGTACAGACCGTATCCGTCCTCATCAAGAGACTTACACTATCTACAGATATAGCAAAATTTAGTTCCTTAGCTTAATAGAAAATTGGGTTTTGGGCATTTTTCTCAAAAGGAGTTAGAACTCAAGATTTTTTTGATAATAGAGAGATATTGTTGGCAACACTTTTGAAAGAATTCTTTAAATGTGCGCGTACTAGGACCTCTAAAATTGATCTTCAAGGTCTGTGTAAGTTTAAACTATTAACTTTGCTAATATGCCGTATAATAATAGTGTACAATTCATATGAAAATTCGCTGCTATAACGCACTTGCTGCGTCCCGAAATTTTATTTCAGTCTTAAAATATAATCGTCGAAGTTTGAATATTTCCAACAGGATTTAGATGAATGCTGCACGGCTAGCCTGCAGATCTCATTACGCCCTTTAGATGTCAACTCCAGACGATGCTAGCTCAAGGAACATGTGTATTTGACGACAGCATTTCCACTTTTGATTAATCTGACTTCCTTTTAGTCTACTTTTTAGCGTCATCATTTTCCTTTGCGTGACATGATCTAAGCAATTTTGCTGTAAACCCTAAGGGATGTAGGCAGCTGAAGATGCGTTTAAATTGACTGTAAATAATAAAGAAGTACAAGGTGTTGATTTTTAGTGACATTGATTAAGAGAGTTCGAGACTATGTATTAGGTTACTAATTCAATTATTTGTTATCAGAAATATGCAAATAAGAAATATTCACTACATATTTGTTTCATAAATTTAAGGAGAATTTCTGCTTCACATCTCTCCCCAGTTGTAATATATTCAAATAATTGCGTTATGGTAGCGAATTTTAATAGAAATTGTTTACCATTTTAAAGAAAATTACACACAGGTATATATATATATATATATATATATATATATATATATATATATATATATATATATATAAACATTGTAACGGACTTCGTTAATCCTACAGTTCAGCTCTTCTTACCGGCCAGATTCTTCGGCACATAAATTTCTGTTTTAGAGTTTATTATGATCCAGATGTCGTAACTTGTTAATACGTTTATTATTTTAAGGCCTTTTTAAATTTAACGTGACACTTACGTAAGTGAGTTATTTAGGTCGACACATACCGTGTCTGCGTTCCTCCGTAATCCTCGAGCAGGTGATACCTTCAGTACTCCTGCTCGTATAATTTTATTATGTCTAAGGTAATTACACAGTGGCATTGATGTTGATATTGTTGTCTCTTTTTATCCCTGGCCGACAGGTAGTTATATTCTATGGTTATTAGCTGGGAGATGGTACGATTTAATGCCTTTATGTTGGGATGACTGCGTTTAGCGCATGTGTGTGGAGAGAACGTTTGATGGAAAAAAGGTTCTTCGGCCATCTGCTTCTGATGGCTGCGCTTATACGAACTATTGTAGCCATAGCGTGGAAGCCATTTTTGTGTGTCACTGCTTATTGAATCATCTTTGTAGACAGGCTGGTGCTTACAGCCCGTGTAATTAGAACATTCTTAAGGTCTCTGCCATATCAGTATAATTATTAGTAATCGTCGATTAAAAGCACGTTGCCGGAGGTCGTTTGTGAAATAGACACGGACCCACCTGCAGACTGGATGCTGGCTAGAGAGTCGTATTAGATGTGAACGCTTCGTTTACCGCCAGGGTAATATCGACTGGTTACGGTGAGCTGGGAAAGTCCGTCTGGGGTGTCGAAGACCAATCGCTGGAGACTAGATGAGTATACAATCACCATCTTGTGTGTTATCTTTGCGATATCGCTATTTCGTCAAGTCTGATAAGTCACTTTGACTTATAGTGACTTGTAATGTCATCGTCAGCCATCACCTACCTTTACTGCCAGTTGAACGTGGTTAACATTTCCATAGTGTTGTTAAATTTCCCTTATGCAATAATCTATCACTTTTACTGGATATATAACCCCACCAATAGTTTACGTTATTATTTCAAGTCTGCTGACCCAAAAGACTGTTCATCTTGTTATATTGGGTCATAAGGACATTAATCCACAAGGGGGCTTCACCTCCGAGTGTTTAGTTAAGTAATATAGAACAGCCAGTGAATCTTGTTATTGTTTTCGCTTGCAAGGACGATTCACGGACCATGTAATTTATTAACTGGGGTTTTATGTTACTTGTCAACTATGTCACATTATTCTCGATGTTCAGGCTCTTCAAGTGAATCCTTTTAACCAAATGTGTACCTTTTGGTGAGCTCACGGGAAAGTAAATAAAAGTCAAGAGTCATCATAATTACCCTCTTAAGTACTAATGCCATCTAGAACCTTAAATAGTTGCTGGTGCCTATTAAAATGAGCCCCTAGCACTTGTATAGAACTCAGAGTGTTACCAGAACCCCTATGAGATATATCTGTGCTCAAGCTTTGCTTAGGTCTCCGTTGCTTATTGAGCGAATTGTAGTGATTTCTACTTAACTTCTCTTTATCGAGTCAACAAGGTATTATAATACATATTATAAACAAATGGCGGTGAGATATATATGGTTCACTGTGTTATGGTAACTTCGTTTGTCTTCTTCAGAAAAAACATTGACACAGCAAGTGTGTTATGGTAACAAATAAGGTATATAGAATAAGGTAGCACTTGAAATGCACTAAGTGAAGATTGGAACCTGCGATGAGCACTGATATGTACACTTGAAGAATTATTCGTCGTCTGATGATGCTAACTTGGTTAGTGAATGGATCGTTAGGTTTTTTTAAATGTGTTGTAATGATGTACACATGTCCTTCTTTTTGACAAAATATCAGGAAATATATTGAGCGCTGCATCTGTGCTAAATACATACTTGGAGCCTATTTCTCTCTATAATAGTGAATCAAGAGAAAAAGTATCCAAGTCTGGATTTAGTATGGAACAGTTTCACCAAGTTAGGGAAACAACAATCAATAAACTCTATCTGTGATTCGTAGGGGACTGAATACAAATATATATATATATATATATATATATATATATATATATATATATATATATATATATATATATATATATATATATATATATATATATATATATATATATATATACATATATGTATAATATTAGGTATTATGATACCTTATTCGTTACTTTAACGCATTTGGTGCGCCAGTATTCATTCATAGTATGTATAGATATCTTGTTCGTTATGCTACGTCATCATTTCTTTTATAATACATTTTGATATCTTAATCGTTACTATAACACACGTGCTGCGTCTGTATTTTCTAATGAAGTCTTTAATTAAGTCCCTACTATGACGGAGCTCTGCATCTGTATTTCTTTCATAATCCATATTGATACCTAATTTATTGCCATGACGCACTTTCTGCGTCAGTATTTTGAAATTTAGTTTTATAATTAAGTACAGAGAAGTAAAAATTCAAAATTCGCTAATAATAGGCTAATGAACTTTATAACTGCGAAAGTATCAGATAAATGGTCTATTGGTAATGACTTTTCTGCACATAGTTTAGTAAAATAAAGGACCACGGCGGTTGAAGCAGAAACTAAAGGCATTGCTAAACACACTTCTTACAACATTTCTTCTATATAACCTGAAGTGGTTTCAAAATCGCCCATTTTGCCGTTTCAAATCGTGACTTTTTAAGAAGAAAAACAAAAAAAAATTCAAACTACTCTTTCTGGTATTTCTTGACCTTCTGCACCAACCTCTGTTTGTAATATTTGATAGATTTTGTTAACCACGAAAATATTTTAGTCTTGTGCGTTTATCTTTTTTTCTCTTTTAACCTACAGACCTAAATCTTAGCAAATAAGTTGAATTTTTGTAATATAAACCCGCGTACCTAATTTGGCTGCCATGACTTTGTTATTATTGAAGATGCAAACATTTTCCGGAAAATTTGGTTCGATTTTCCTGGATAAAGAACTTGTCAAGCCACTATATATACGTATATGTATGTATATATATATATATATATATATATATATATATATATATATATATATATATATATATATATATATATATATATATATATATATATATATATATATAGGGTGCCTAATGTGAATTGAATAATAGTTATAACCTTTTAGGAACACACTGTATAGAAAAATGTTTTACAAAACGTTTTCTAATGTATTTTTTTCATCTTTTTCTGAATTTCGTTGCGATAGTAACCAACTTTTTTTAAAATTGCAACATATTAATTCCTGCTCTTTATTATTTGAGATCAACCCTTTTTTACCGTACGGATGTGCAAAATTTTTATTGGGTTCCATTATAACATTTTTGAAATAACCTCTAAATTAAGTACAAATTCTGAAATTCGAATTCAGGAACCTTATCGAACAGAGGCGGTGCCTACTGACAGCGTTGACATTTGCATGTAATGTAATCTTGTTAATATGACACAAGTACCTAATAAAATATTTTTAAAATGTATCTCATGAGTGTTGTGTGACATTAGACCTTACTTAGTAACGTTATTAATAAATTAGAAATAACATGTAACAACAAAATGTTTACTGCAAAAAAATACAAAATTGTAAAGAACTATTTTAAGGCAAGAAATGCTCAAAATGTTCTCTATCCACAGCCATAACTCAGTCTGTTATAAAATGTGTCTAGTTCGTCTCTAATTTGTTGTGGAGAAATCAAAGCAACTTTCTATCTTATGCACTGTTTTAATTCGGCAAGACTTTGGAGACGATTTTTATATATCTTGGGGTTTAGATGTCCCCATAAGAAAAAAAATTGCAAAGTGTGAGGTCAACTTCGCAGAAAAGCTTCATTTAAATAGCGGCGCACATCACGGTGGTAATGAGATGTAGCTCCATCTTGCTGAAACCAGACTTCTTGAATTGACACTCCTAGGCCATGAATCACTTCATTTTGTAGCGGTTCCAAATATCTGTCGCCAGTCAAGTTACTGCTAATAACACAGGTCCGATAATGCGAGTGTCAAGATATCGACCCACACGTTTAACTTTGGGGGATGTATGTTGTTCTCCATCATCCATTGAGGATTATTGGTGGACCAATATCAATAATTGGGTTTGTTCACTTTATCATTAAAAAATGTGACCTCATCAAAAAATGCTTGTAAAGGTAGTTCCCATTACTATTAATGCGGTCCATCATCACTTTGCAAAATTCATTACGCTTATCATAATCATCGCGTTTGAGTCCTTGCAACAAGCCAGCTTTGTATTGACGAACATGTACCTAGTTCCCGCTCATTCAAAATTTTTTTTGTAAAATAGAGTTAACGAATATACTGTTAATGCTGACTTCTCTTGTTGTCTCATCTATATGCCATATTTCTCATTTGGGAAAATTTGCTTTCGTTACTTAAAATGTCTGGATTTCATTTTCCGTTAAATAAGTTATTAGTTGTCTTAAATACATACGTCATTTCACATAAAATACATTATAAAACAACCTCATCTCGAATATACGATAGATGGTTGATTATTTTAACATAAGGCATTTTATCACGTTTATCATTGTTTATCTTTGATCTTCCTTTACCAGATATTTACACACCACCATACCATTAGCTTAGAGCACGCTATGTGTTAATTTGTTCTCGACAAAATTACTCTTCTACGATTGAATGTATCTGTATACGAGCCATGATATTCGAGTTTTAGTACAGGTCTAATTACCAGAACAGAAGGCCTGAGAAACAAATGCGCACATCCCAGTCACGACCGCAAATAATTTATTACACCTGATAGAGACTGAAACTCTCTGGAAACTACCGGAAAGGCAAAACATACTTCTCGAAACACGTCCTCCATCAGACATTAATTTGATGTGGCCATCCTTTGGTAAGATTTTTATAAAATATTGCTTTCAATTAATGTGTTTATCTAATAATATTCATCATCGTCACCATCGTAGTCTAAAAGTGATGTCGCCTAGTCGTCCATGGCTTTTTGTCTCTAGCAGCTCTTTGCATTTCACTGTTGCTTCCCCATTTTATCAATCGGGCTAGGTTTTCCAGAAGTTTCTATTTTAGGTTTCCAGAAAGTTTTGTTCTGGTTTTTATTTTTTCCAAGTATATGTCCTTCAAATAATTCATTGATTGTTGTTGCCCTTACTTGGTGAAACTTGTCCATACTACATACAGACTTGGAGACTATTTCTCTGGCTTCAAATAATGTCATTAGAAAGTTGTTATATCTCATAATAGGTACAATACAATTTGCCTTCCTCACCTCAGTTTCCTTTATCAAGAACCTTTTTTCTTTAATCTGTTCTTACATACTTCTATTTGTCTTTCTATGAGCATATGCTGTATTTGTGATTTTTTCTCATGTCCACATTGTAAATATGTGCAAAAATTGCATGACTTTGTTGGCAATAGTTGGAATTAATCCAAACGGCTTCTAAAACATCGCAAGTAGGGTTTATTTCAAATGCATTAAAAGATAAAAAAGTTATAGGCATTTAAAGACAAATAAATTGGGGGTTTCCTCAAAACATCAAAGTTGAGATTTAAAACGTCAAAATTGGCAACATTTAGGCAAAAAACCTGAAACTAATACAAGCTATAGAAACAAAATGTCTCAACAAGAATGTCTTACAAACCCTGAATCTTAGGTGCAACCGTCATTGTCCTTCATTTTACTAAAATATTTCCAGAAAATTCATTTCAAATAGACCCTTTCTCTGACGTTTGGCAGTAGTCTTAGCTATAGAGTTTATCGTGTAATGGTATATAATTTTTGTCGAATTTTCGTAAAAAATCAATAAAGCTCAATATACTCGTTATTATACAAGATACAAAAAAAAATTGTATACATTAATTATAGAGTGTCTTGAGCTACATCTTAAAAACATATTTCTACAATCACAGGGTGGCCTATAAGTCGTTGGTGATACAAATTTTCTTTTTTTTTTAATTGAACACGCCTTATGTTATTGCATTTTCCATCGAAATATGATACAAGTTTGTAAGAAAAGAAATTCGGAACGCAGCAAGTGCGTTATGGTAGCAAATTTTCATTAAATGCTTCCAATTTGAATAGCTCAATTTGATATTAACCCATAAGGTTGGCCAAGAAACCAGTCTTTTCGGGAACGCTCTTTCGGAAATTTTTGTACATTTTCAAACAATAAAGTTATTTTGATGAAACATGGCACATTGTTTCTACTATATAGGTTATACTGGTAACCAAATGCCTGCTTTCTTAAAAAAACGCACATATTTGCTATTAAAAACATTTTAATGAAAATTCACTACCATAACGCACTTGCTGCGTCATGAAATTATTTTATATTATTATTTCTAACGTATTTTTTTAAATTTTCATTAAAATTCGTTACCATAACGCTTTGCTGTGCTGAAGATTTTAATTTTTAATTCTATTGTTTTGCGTAACATTTATTATTGACACCTTGTATAGCAACAAAACAAATTGTTAATTTGTAAATGTACACTAATTTTTACATTATTTCTGCACCAAAGAAACAAGCGACGATAAAGTGATAATATTGATTATTTACTTATTTTGGGCGAGAAAAATATTTATGGTTTGTTGTTTTAGTCTCGTAAATAATATATGAAGGATTATTGATATAATTTTATACAATGGGTGAACAAATTATTAAGCTTACTGCAATGAATTATTAAACTGCTTGCCAATAAATCAGTTGACTTAACATAATACAAGTATGAATTATATATTATTTCAACAGTAATAAAGCAAAACCATTAATTATTTAGCAATCAAATATAATCAAAACAGGATACATAATGGTTCAACGTTGGGTTTTAGCTATAAAAATGCTTTGGACCTATTCATACAAAAAACTGTAGTATTTATATAATTAGTCTTTATCCTAAAATTTATTTGAAGAGGTTAGCGGCTTTCTTCTTCTCTGCTACTTCTTTTACTGAATTTTCCTAGAAAAAATTAACCATTGAGGAGATCGCCACTTTTAAATGTTTCAACATTTTTTTTAAAACAAGCGCGAACTAGAACCTATAGAACTCACATGCCAGGTCAGTGTCATTTTTTATATGTTTATATAATATATATATATATATATATATATATATATATATATATATATATATATATATATATATATATATAGGCTGACACATTGAAAACGAAACAGACCGATTTGCGTCCAGAGAAATTTTTTAAAGAAACGCTGAAACATTTCATTTTAATATTGAGGGGGACCTGTTTTGACATAAAATTCAATTTTGTCACATCAAACCCTTTAGGGTGGTGATAACAACCTTTATATTTTAAATAGGGAACATGGGTCGAGTGTTACATCCTTTGAAAGCTCTTTCTTTTCTGAATTCAGCACACTACTTTTTTTTTTGGAAGTTTTATCAACTCGTTTACAAATTATTCACACTTGAAGAGTCAAAAACGCATTTCACTCATTTCGATAAGAAATGTGCTGAAAGTCAATGTTTTGTTGGTTTGTAAACAAAAAATTGACTATTAGAACATTTCTTATCAGAATGAGAGAAATGCGGTTTATTATTTCAGTTTATCGGTCGGTTTGATACTTGATACTTTGATACTTGATAGTAATACCGAAAATTAATGGTGTATTCTGTAGAAGAAAGAGTTGAAATAATGACGACGACAAAAACGATGACTGTGCCAACCGTACCGCAAATTTGTTTAATGAACGACATCCAAACAGACATGTTAACAGAAAATACATTTTGGAGTCAGATGCAAAGTTTCGACAAAGTGGTTCAGTAGCCAACAAAAAACGGGATCCTGAACGTGAAATTCCGGTTATAAATGAGACTACTGAGATTGAAGTTTTAGGACAAATTGCTGCAGACCCAACTTTGAGCACGAGAAAATTGGCCACTGTTTCAAACATCAAAAGAAGCGAATATTGAAGCATAATAAATTTCACCCGTATAAAACTCATCTTGTACAACAACTAAATGAACATGATTTGAAATTATGACTGCACGAATAGCTGACACCGGGAATTTTCTGTTCAATATCTGTTTTTCAGACGAGTGTACGTTTTTATTAAACTCTACAGTCAATCGTCATAATTGTCGTTATTGGGCAGATAATAATCCAAGAAAGTTTCACGAAGTCCAGAATCAAACTCCACAAAAATTGAACGCCTGGACTGGCATTTTTGGAGACCGTTTAATCGGACCAATTTTTCTTAATGGCAATTTGAGTGGCGAAACATATTTGGAGTTACTAGAAGATATCGTTTACCCTCTACTAATTGATATTGTTGAAAATGATACAAGATGGAGCTCCTCCGCATTTTTCACAACGTGTTAGGGAGTTTTTGAACAGAGAGTTTCCAGAGCAATGGATTGGGCGTAGAGGTGCTATTGAGTGGCCCCCTAGATCACCGGATTTAACTCCTTTAGACTTCTTTCTATGGGGCCATTTAAAGAGTAGACTTATGCAACAGAACCGGAGTCTCTGGAAGAATTACGACGACGCTTGTAGAAGAATGCCGTCTAATAACTCCACAAATGCTCCAGAATGTCAGAGCTCGTTTTGAACAAAATTTGTACTTTTGTATGGAAGCTGGTGGTCAACAATTTGAACACTTAACTGAATAAACATTTTTGAACGTTTGGTTTTGTTTTTTAGTTTTGTTTAACGAAAAATTGACTAATTAGTGCATTTCTTATCACAATGAATGAAATACGTTCTTGCAACTGCAACTGTTAATAATTTTTAAACGAGTTGATAAAACTTCCAAAAAAGTTAGTGTGCTGAATTCAGAAAATAAAGAGATTTCAAATAATATAACACTCGACCCATGTTTCCTATTTAAAATATAAGGGTTGTTATCACCACCCTTAAGAGGTTGATGTGACAAAGTTGAGTTTTATGTCAAAACATGTCTCCTTCAATATTAAAATTGACGGGTTTCAGCGTTTCTTAAAAAAAATTCTCTGGACGCAAATCGGTCTGTTTCGTTTTCAATGCGTCATCCTATATATATATATATATATATATATATATATATATATATATATATATATATATATATATATATATATATATATATATATATATATATATATATATCCGGATTTAACGAGGAGCCAAGGGACCAACAATACTATCTCGTAAAAAGCCAGACCTCGTTATATCAGAACTAAGAAATAACTAAAAAAAAATCTAGGTTTGCACCTACCTATATGTAAGTGTACAAACCGCACTACTTCCCTATAACCCTTTCTATCAATATTGAGAGTTAACTGTAACTGCCTGGTTTGAATGAACAATTTTATTCGCATAAAATAAACACATCACTGTATATACTGTACATTGTTACTTAATCTAACTTTATACACATCATTAAAAGTAGTCTGTGATTTTCATTCATACTGTCGGTTTTTCTTTTTCCCTCTTTTCCAAAAAGTTTTCTACGGAAGTTAATAAGCTTAGCTCATTCTCTGTGTTTGAGGCCTTCTCTAAAAATATTCTAAGCTTCTCGGCGGAATCTATGGCATCTTGCAGTGAAACATTGGTGCATTCGGGGCTTTTAGAGTTTTTGTCCGAATCGGAATCTTTGATCACTTTTTTTGTAGTGTTCAAATTTGTAGCTTCAATTATCTCGGAATCTGTTGGAATACCTGAAGTTCCTACAGAATTATCTATGTTTCGGTGATCCATCGCATCCGACACTTGTGCCAATTCCATAACCCCAGCACATTCACTTAGATGAATGTCATCGTCTTCGTCTGCGATATCTTCGCCAGCAATAACATCTTCCGAAATGCTGAAATCAACGTTTTCATTTCTATGCTCAAAATGATAACCAGCATGCCTAAAACAGTTTTGCACCGTTTTTTTGTGAGACATTTTTCCATCAACGAGACGAATAGCTTCGAGGATATTACCGAAAGGACACTCATTCTGGTCCATGTCGTTCTCAATTATTTTCTTGACGAGTTGTCTCTTGTAATTACAATTCGGAGAGTTGATAATTCGCTGACCTAAATGCTGCAGTACAGATGTGGAATTAGGTGGCAGGAAAACTAGTTTGATGTTCTTCAAACTCGTCAATTGTGGATGTGCCACACAATTATCCACCACCAGCAAAGCACCCATGCTTTGTTATTAGCAACATATTTCACCGACAAACTCTTTACATTTTTAAAGCATCTTAGTTGTTGTGCTTTGCCAGTAACCAACAGTCTTTGTAGCACAGAACCATCATAATTCACACAAACTAGTACAGTCAGTCGCTCTTTGGATAACTTCCCACCAACACATTTTTGTTTTTGAATTTTAGAGTTTTGACCGGCAACATTTTGTAAAAAAGTCCTATCTAGTCTGCATTCAAGACATCACATGCCTGATATTCCTCGGATATTTCTCGGAAGTTATTTTGAAGCCAATAAGATGTGACTTCCTTATTTACAAATTTCGCTTCCTCAGAAACTTTCCCTGGATTAATTGAACGTCTTTGTCTAAAACGAGAAATCCAACCTGTAGAACACTGGGAATTATCTTCATATCCCATTTCTCTACCAAGAGAAACAGCATTCTCCTGGAGAAATATACCACTTAGAGCAATGTTTGCGTGCCTCTGATATTTGAACCAATCAAACAAGACTTTGTCCAAGTTATCCATCTTGGTTGCTTTTAGACTTTTTCTCTTGTTGTCAATATTGTTGGAAGTACTAGCCTGGACAATAGCATTCTCGCACTTTAAAATTGTTGATAATGTAGACAATGCAATACCGTACTGCCTACCAACATCACTTTTTTTCATTCACGTTTTCACTTGTTGTAATATCGACATTTTCTCTTCAATGGTAAGGCGTTTTCTATTAATACCGGATGTGGACATTGTGTAAACAAGGCTATATTCACCTGCCTCAAACGCGCGGTGATCGAAAACTGATAGGAATAAGGCGCAAGTTTCAAGATTTAAACAGAAAAACAAAAGGCCACACAAACGTACAGTTGTAACGAACTAACAAACGTTGATTTCAAGTAGTAAGAGGGATTCTATCATTGTCTGAGTGGAAGAACCCATAAATATTTTCTCTTGTGTTGTATACCGTAAAATTTATTACTCATTAGTGTCATGTTTCAATCAACAAACATGTGTATCTAGTCCTAGTGTGCCTGAATGGTCATATTTTTAGGTAGAGAGGCAACGGAATTCACAGAAAGACGCATCCTTCTTGTTTACTTGCGCACCTCTGTGTATCCCAATTAAAATGTAAACGAGTCAGCGCAATAAATACCTCCTGAAAACCAAAATCGCCTAAAAAGCGGTCTCGTTAAATCAACACAAGCCCATTCAAATCACCAAAATTTGCTCGTTCAATGAGAAGTTCGTTAAATCTAGTACTCTTAAAACTTGGACCCTACTGTATATATGATTAAATTTGGCAGGTGCCTTCGTTTTGTAAATAGTTTGGATAACTTCGTTAGCCAGACATATCTGATAATTTCGGAAAATTTTTGTATCTCCAGAAATAACAAAGATATGGCAACCAAATTTGGTACGCAGGTTAACATTGTAAAGTGGGAACTGTAGATCTCTAAGTCTGAAGAAAAAAGTGACAACCTTTAAAAAAACTGGGGTGTTTTTGTAGAAAACAATTATTTTTTTAATGTTGGTAATTAATAATTAATGTTTAATGAGCTATCGTAAAAAATGATTTCGAATTTTCGTGAACAATATTGTTTAGCAAAGTTGGTGTAACATTACTTAAGCCAACGAATTTTCCTGAAGAAAACTGTTTGCAAATTTGTAACGATTCAATTTTTACCTGGAATCATTACTGGTTTAAAAATACTTAGAAAGCCCCCAAGTATCTAAATAACACCAACTAGATTAAATACTTCAAGTTTTGGATTTCAAAAATCATTTGATGGAAAGTCGCCAACATTTGACCACCCTAAACTCCGTGCTGCAACTAGGAAAGCACGTTAAAAAATTCAAACCTCTAAAGACGCAATTTAGCTTTGTTAGTAAATAATGTGTCGCATTTTCCTAGAAGGACGTTGAAGTAAACAAATATCCGTTGAAAATGTTCTAGAACAAAGTATTGTTTATCTTGAAAATCCGTTGACAATATTAATTTAACCTTGAAGGTACGAGTCCATGTTTAATGTTAAGGGGAGTCGGAACTACATCTGCAATTTTGTCACGGAAGTTAACTTTGAAGGTCCTGAACTATAGGCGAGGGACGTAGGTGTTAAGGGAAAGGGAATTTGAATTTCAAGAGAAACAGACGTTGGCTCGGGGGAGTCCAAGCTGGCACGTTGCCGTGTGAACACCTTTTAGTTGCGCTGGCTAAAAATCATCTTAAAAAGGGGCGATAAAACCCTATACTATCTAATAATAATTGTCAGTGATTGTTTAAAGTCATTCAAGCGGCTTTTGAATTTAAATAAACGCCGTGTTTAGCATAAAAACGCGAGTTAACAGTGATCCATTGTTTCCGGGATGGTGTATTTCTTACGTTAATCAGAAAGAGTTTCTGAGTATTAGCGAATTTTGAGTCAATTAGCAGTAAATTTCACTTGAGCCAATTTATGTTTTAATTGTTGTTTGAAAAGTTTTCGTCAAAGTATTTCAGCCTATCGACATAGGGAACAAATTGTCTCCTAGTATTGGAGCAACAAAATCCACCGGCCCAATAGCCGTCACTGGGAAGTACCAATCATTCTCTCCCGCAATATTATTATTGAAGTTTGTGAGTTTGTGTCAGACCCTGATAGGTCATCCCAGTTGGAAAGTATTTTCATAGGGTCATCAGGTAACTCAATGCAGGAGGTCTGGTGAGTCGAAATAAATCCTATCTCTATAAACCAGCAAAATTTCTCAATCAGCAATCTCATACTTGAACCCTTACGACTTCAACTTTCAAAATAACGTAGTCAAACTTAATCTTAAACAGTGTCAGCGAGCTGCTGTTCGGATAACTATAAATTTCCTGTTTAACCTTAGAATTTTGTCAATTTTGTGAATTAAAATACATATTTCTTGAAATTGTAATTAGCAAATTTCGTCTGTAAAATATCTAACCTGTACATTCTTTTTAATATCTTTTATTTTCAATAATTAATGTAGAAATTTAACGTATAATTTTTCATAATGGAGCCTCACTCAAAGAACTGGCCAGTTAACTCTTGAAAAATTAAGCGAATTTATTGACAAACGTCTAGTAATTTACCTAATAATTTGTGTTTGCTTTTGAGCTGTAAGGTACAGCATTTGATTTTTAATATACCTCAGGTAGCTAATATCAATATTTTAGTAACCTACAACTATTTTTTTATCTTATTATTTTGTCATATGTATGTGAAATCATAATTTCCTTTCTTGAAGTTCTTGCTGTTTAATTGATTTTTATTTGTGTATAATTAATGTTTATTTGAGATTTACCAACCATGTTTATTTAATTTTGCTTGCTATTCCAAATTTAATTTATATGAATAAATTTAATACTTTGTTACATTAACATATCTGTTTAATTGAAAAGTAATTCCTAACCAATATTTCTCATATTTGGCGGCGATTCAATAGATAATTCTGACTAACTTTTTCCGAGATATCTACAACTTAAAGTTACCAGGTTCTGATCAGATGATCCAACAAATATGGGACCTCTGACAGAACAACTCAGAACTAGGTAAGTAGTAGGCTTTATTTATTAACATATTGTGACCCTAGCAGTGTTTCTCATCTTGCAAATAATAAAATCTGATAGATAGATACATTACGTTAGGGTTCAGCAGCTAATGGTGACCTCACTACCAACCGGATTTACATCCACTTGAGGTCAATCTTTAGATAACATCTTTTCCGCTTACTACATAATACCCTGCATTATATTGATGGTGAAAGTTCTTTTATTTGAAGGTGGTAACAAATTGTCATGTAAATTTTTTTTGGAATCCTTGTCAAAAGCTTTTTGTGAATAATTATATCTTGACAGGCGCGTATAAAGCTTGAAGAGGTTCGCTGTCCAGAAAAATCAGATCAGTTTTCTTAGGAAGGTTTTAAGTTTATTTTCGGGAAATTTTTTTACTTTTTCAAAAAATAAAGTTACATTGCTGAAATATGGTGCATACTATAAAGGTTATAATTCTGTTAACCAAATTTTTATGTCTTTAGTAAAAAAAGCACAGATTTGATGTTAAAATATTTAAATGAAAATTCGCTACTATAACGCACTTGCTGCGTCCAGATTTTTTTATTATTTCGTCCTGTACGTCAAGTCAACGTGAAATTATTGATTTATTGTAATAAAACATTACCTTTCCATTAATAAACTTGATTTCATTTCACGCACATCTGACATCTTGATGACTACTTAATCAATTTTCAATTTAAGATTTCACAGAAATAAAAATTCAAAAGATGCATCCCTTTTCTACGCATACTTATTAATTTTTAATTCACGATTTGGCAGATTAAACAGGAGATTCGAACTGACGGGTAACTTTTTCAACTTGTCACATTAAAAAACGCTTTGTTTTCTCAGCAGACTTTATTAAAAACTCGTCTGGCATATTGTGAAGGCTGGCTCCATTCTCGTTTTAGAACTGAAATTCTGAAGGGCTAATTGTCTAGATCTCAAAAAGCTGAAATTTGTTTGCGTCAAACTCTGGTATTGACTCCATAGGCAAAAGTGTCAGTTTTAAACTTGATGGAGTGAAAATGAAACAGCGTAGGCCAGAAAAGTTAGGTTATCTGAAATAAAATTTCTACTTAAGTGTATTTAGAGAACAAATCATATGAGATTTAATTTATACTGTCTACGAGGAGAATGCATAAAATCCTGAATCTAAACAATTCCTAAACTCTATAAAGAATATAGGAGAAATGTGGGAGAAAGGTAACGAAGTATACCTAACATGGATTCCAACACATTCATATACAGGTGTCCCACGTAGAATTTCCATTAGCCGTTTCTGGAGTACGGCTCACAATTGAATTCTGAAAATTCACGCATGTGGAATTCTCAAAATTTCCAGTTCACTGAAAATATTGACGTTAGTGTGGGACTTCCGGTTATATCGGAAGTAGACGTCAACTTTCTTATTTCAAAAGGAATATGGTGTTTTTTATTACGAACCCAACTTGTTCGTCAAATTTTATCGTAGGTTTCACTAACATGTTCTGTCATTTTTCTCAACCATTTTCGAGATTTTGACTTATTTCAATTTTTTTTAAAAAGCATTGTCACATTTACACACCTGTATCTCTCTTATTTTTGAACCTGAAAAGCGGAAATTTTAAAGTGCAAATTCTAAAATGCCACAAAATATTTTAATTTACTAAAACTAGTACAAGTTAGACAGGGTGTCCAAAATAGAATGGTCGATCGTGACAACTTTAAAACATAATAACTCTCTTATTTTAAATAGAACACCCCATATTTTATAAGGTGAGTTCATGTACTTTTTACTATTCTTTCGATCTGTATCAGCATTCCCTATACCTAAGTCCCACCGATCTGAAGATATTTAAACATTATTTGCGATAAGACATAATTATTAGTCAGTTTATCAGGTTGCCTAGGTGATGAAAAATTTAAACGTCATCTTCCGACATAAGTAAAATATGCGACGACTTTTGAATATAACATTTATTTACGAGAAGTATAATCGAATTATCAGAAGATGTCGTGTGGTTGCAAAGAGATTTCCACATAAACACAGATAAACTCGTCACATGATCAGAATACTAATGAAAAAATTCTAAGAATTGAGTGTTTCGTCCAAAATTTCATAAGAGTAAAGCATTATTAGGGAACAAAGAGATTTGTGTGTTATCACTTCACACTAAATGTTCCAAATTTGCACCGTTCACTTCGAGGCATTTGAGGGCTCTTTCAATTATGGTACCCGTGGCTCGAGAAAGGTACTTACTAAACCTAATTAACAAACAGAAAACAAAGAAAATGTTAGCGGAATCAACGACCTTTAGAAAACAGAAATCGCAGAAAACTTTGTTTGTCTAGCATTAGAACCGTAAATCACGAGGGGCCTAGGTAGCATTTTTAAGAAAGCCAATTTGAAACTGACATTTTGGATAAAAAATACTTTAAAATTTGCAAGGTAACTCAAAGGACAAGGATAGTACCGCTAAAATTTCGAGAATTTTTGAAATGTTGTAAATATTGTGATTTTAAATACATCAGGCAAAATAAAAAAATGTATTGAAAATAGATTTAAAGAACATTTAGCACAACTAACATACGAATATAATATATATATATATATATATATATATATATATATATATATATATATATATATATATATATATATATATATAGTCAGAATAAAAATTGTGTGAATTTAGCACCTCCGACTATGGATAGTTTATTGATTCACCACCGTCAATAATGCGACAAAACGTGGGAATATAGACAACGGAATTCGATAGAGGGATTTTCCGATAAACAAGTAGTAAATGTTGACTACATACAGACTTGGAGAATACTTCTCTGGCTCAGACAAGTAGTCCCCAAGTCTGTATGCAGTATGGACCAGTTTTACGAAGTAAGGGCAACAAGAATCAATGAAAAGTAGTAAATGTTTGTTTGTTTGAACCACTCTTACACAGAATATAAAAACAGTTGTAGTAGTTTAGAAGTTTTTATCCTCTGATGACGCTAACTTGGTTAGTGAAACGGTCGTCACGTTTAAAAAAATATGTTGTGGTGATTTCGGTTTTCCAAGTGTATTTGTCTTTTGTATTTTCGTTTGTTTTGTTTGTATTTTCAAAATGCAGTATGTTTGCTTTCAAGTGCCAAAAGGGCCTTATCAAAACATCCACGAGCCATATATCTACTTCGATGGAAGAGGCTACATCTTGCGAGGTAGCGTGGCAGTAATCTATGAAAATTATTTTTGGTAATAAAATGGATTATTATTATTATCATTATTATTATTAATGTTTACAAGTTTGCGAAAAGTTCAAAATAAGAGGACTCAACATTGCGATGAACGCGCTCGAAACTGAATATCTTTCTTTTGTGATAGTATGCTAAACAAATGTTAAATAATTAAGTAAATCGATGGTTGGCAATAAAGTTATTTTGATGAAATTTGATACAGGGTCTCGATGGTTCAGTGGCAAGAACGTGTGCCTCTGAACCGAAGGGTACTGGCTTCGACCCCAGGGTTCTCCTTTCACTTTTTCAGTACATCCTGTACAATTAACATAAACCGAACTTGTGGTATTCTATTTGAGCAAGTCGAATGTCTGCACGTTCCGCCTTTCGGAGGGAGCGTAAAGCCGTCGGTCCCGTGTTCATGCGGTGATGGGCACGTTAAACATCCCTACCCTTCTTATGGAAAGGCAGGTGTTCACCAAAATTTAGTGGATAGTGAGGTGAAACTGCTCCCTGGCGTCGGTGGTTGGCCATAGTCGCGGAAATAGACCGACGTTAAAGAGACAAAAGCACGCAAGCACAAAAGCAAGAAATTTGATACCGAGGTTTCTACTATAAGGACTATATATATATATATATATATATATATATATATATATATATATATATATATATATATATATATATATATATATATATATATATATATATATATATATATATATACAAAGTTTAACGTTTTTAAGAAAAACCAAATTGTAGCCATTTAAAGTAAGTGTGATGAAAATTCGCTACCAGAACGCACTTGCTGCGTCTAGACTTTTCATTACATCGGTCAGGGATGGAGAATGAGTAACCGCCCTCGTATTTGGAATGGGAATATCATTCTTGTCTCCAATATGAGATTATATTATTGACTTTTTAAAGTATAATTTGCGGGAATAACTTCTGACCTTGATATTTTTTCTAAATTTTTTTAATACTAATAAGGGCGTGAGTTATGATTTAATAGCATCACAGTAATATTTTTTCTTTTATTGCGCCGAAAATGTATCATTTCATGGCAAATAAAGTTCCAAAAATCAAGGCTATTCAGCAAGACATTTTTATGAGGCATTGCCTGTGTTAATAATAATTTTATTTATTACTCTCTTAATTTGTAATTATCATTATCTATCCCCATGATAATCGCAGGGGCCGTTTAACTTTATTACGTCATTACAATTTTTATAGGTTCATTATACAATAACAAAGTTATTGTGGTTTTCGTGGAACGATAGAACAAGCAATGTTGGTATAAATCTATTTTCATCCAGTTTACATTCTCGTAAAACTGCCAATAAAAAGATCCAGACAGCAATTCTCTCTGAATTAGTTTCGAGGATATCATATCGCGTTTTTGCTACCGTACAGCTTTAAATTCACATTTAGGTTATTGGTTTACGAAAAACTGACGCTACGCGAGACAACATTAGTTCTAGCTGTTTACCAATTCTCATGAACTGATAGCTTATTTGTAATTATTTATCGAATCATAGAAGTTAAATTTTCAGTAGAATAATAATAAGTTAAGTTTATTTCCAGGTAATTTCTATGCATGTGTTCAATTCTGTTTCACAGCTTCCACTTCTATTTTTGCCACTCACAAGTACCTGAACTCATTCACCTGTTCTACCCTTCAGTTATCGATATTGATATTGATGGATCTGTCCTCGCTTGAAATTACCATTACCATTCTCTGACTTTTCTATATTAATTTTCATGTTGTATGTTTTCGAAACTTCTTTCCAAACTATCAAGTTATTTTGAAGTTTATTTTCCCCAAGAGCAAATATTGCAATGTCATCTGCGAATGCAACTTCTGTTAGCCACACCGGTTCTAAGTCCTTGTATCCTAGCTGCATCTTCTTCATCCTGGGTTTGCACTTGGTCTTATTCTCTCATCCATGAAAACAATAAATAGTAGGGGGCTTAGCACCCCTCCTTGTTCCAGGCCATCGTTAGTTACAAATTCCTTTGATTTCCTACCCCCAACTTTGACATAATTTATGTTTTGATGATATAAGTTCTTGACTGCTGTTATTAATCCTATATTAATATTAACACCCCTTCTTGCTAAAATCATTCGAATTTTATTTCTTGGAATCCGGTGAAAAGCTTTCTCCCAGTCTATGAATGCCATATACACTTCTGTCTTCTGTTCAAGGATTTTTCTATCATCTGTTTTACGCTGAAAATATAGTCTTGTATACTATAGCCTTTTCTAAAACCACCCTGTGAAGCTCCTATTTGCGACTCTATTTGAATTCTGAGTGTGTTTTCTATTATACACTCATACACTTTGCAGTGATATTCCTCTATAATTTTGACAATTCAAGATGTCACATTTTAAAAATATTGTCACTATCATGCTAATTAGCCAGTCTATAGGAACTTTATTTTTTTCTCAACCCCCGCCGTCAAACTAGCAGCAGTATTTTTTCGCCATCGAGTCCCATATGCTTGATTATTTCAGGTAAAATGCCGCCATAGCTTGCTGCCTTTCAATTTCTGATTCGTTTTACAGCATTCATTAATTCTTCCATAGTCGGTTACCTCCGAGGTCACCCATTTCTTCGCTGCTGTCACTTTGAGTTAAAACGTCACCCTGAGGCTTTTGGCCATCTGCAGTCAACAGTTCTTGGAAGTATTCTTTCCATCTTTCCACTACCTCTGATGCGTCTGTCAATACAGTTCCCTTTTTACTTTTGATATGGTTCAGATGGCACACTGTGTCGGTGTTCTTAGATTTTTTAGGACTCTGTAAAATAATTTTTGATTTCCGGTACTATCTGCTTGCATCTGCTTTCTAAAATTTTCCCATGTCAATCTCTTAGCATCTTTTATAAACACCTTAACTTTAGGTCTTTGTTGTTAATATTTTTGCATAAGATTCTCACCTCTTTTGCCAAGACGACCCTTCCAAATTTTTTTTATTTCTACTTGTCTCTTTATCACATCACTCCACCATACTGTTTGTTTCTTTGACTTATTTATTTGTGCGAATCCACATGCCAATTTGGATGCATTATTCGGAACATTCTTGTACTCTTGCCAACAGCTTACCGCATTCAATTCCTTCATGTTCTCAGTGTCAATTTGATCTTTAGTTCTATTGCTTTTTTGTACTTTGCTGAACAGTTTGCTTCTTTCAGCTTATACGTTTTGATTTTCTCATATATAACTTTTTCACATTCTTCTTTCCTTTAATTCGCTGAATTTCTTATACATGGCAATTAACTTTCTAACAAATAATGGTCACTATATATCTCGTAGCCTCTTTTCAATCTAACATCATTTACTAATTTCTTTTTGTCTCTGTCTATAATTAAATAATCTATTATTGATTTTGCTCCCTTACTTTCTACTACTCTAGTGTACTTGTGAATGTCTTTATGTTCAAAGAACGAATTTACAATGATTATGTTATTTTCTCTGCAAAATTCAATAAGCCTACCACAGCTTTTTTTATTTCTTTTATTTCAACAACACACCACGAGGGCTTACAGCCTAAATACTATCGTACCGTGGGTGTCGACAAGGAGCAAAGAGGCAACTTGTTAATTCTGGACTTGAAGATTTGGAGGTTCAGAGGAGAAGGAAAAACATGTGCCGGCAAGGAATTCCACAACTTGGAAGTCCTCGGGAGAAAAGAGCGGGCATAACAAGATGTTCTATGTCTGGTGACCTGGACAGTAAAAGTGTGCAACTATGGAAGAAAGCTCTTCTGAGCACTGCCCGTGCAGATATTTATAAAAGAGAGAGAGGTCACCAACGGCACGTCGGTGGGCAAGGGATGGCAGTCTTTAGTGAGGGTAGGGTCACCGATGAGACGTATAGCTCTCTTCTGAATGGAGTCCAGGATAGCGAGTGTAAAAGCGGCAGCAGCACCCCAGATGTGGGAGCAGTATTCGAGGTTTGGCCTTATTTGTGAAGTATATAAGGTATAGAGATTAGCTGGTGAAAAGTATGTGCGAGCCCGGAAGAGCAAACCTAATTTCTTAGCAGCCGCTTCTGCAATTGATGTGACATTTTGGTGCCAATTGAGCTATCGATCCACAGAAATGCCAACAAGTGAAAAGGACTCATTACTTTGAATAACTTGGTTGTTCATTGTGATGGTTCTAGGGCTGGTGTATATTTTATGAGAAAGAAAGCAAGACTGAGATTTGGTGGGGTTGAATTGTACAAGATTTCTACTTCCCCAGTCTAATATTTTTTGGAGATCCACGGAGACAGAACCCTCCATGTGTCTGCGATCCTCATCTGGTTGGGCTAAAGAAACAGGCTTAGGATATTGTATATTTGAGTGGAGGGTGCTGTCGTCCGCGTAACTGTGAATTGGGTTGGATGTGCCAGAGAGGAGGTCATTGATGTGGAGAAGAAACAAAGTAGGGGCTAAAGCTGAACCTTGAGGAACTGCAATAATTTGATATAGTTTAGAGAAATGGCCATCCACAACAACAGAAATGCTCCGGCTGGAGAGGAAGTTTGCTGTCCAGGCACATAGTTTTGGTGGTAGGCCATAGGCCGAAAGTTTATTAAGCAGCGCTGCGTGCCAGACCTGGTCGGAGGCTTTGGATATGTCTAGAGCGACAATCTGGGATTCACCGTGTAGTTCCATAGACTTGTTCCAAGAATGGATGACAAAGGAAAGGAGGTCGGCAGTTGATCTGCGCTGACGTAATCCATACTACCTGTCATGGATTAGACTTTGTTTTTCAAGAAATTTTAGTAATTCGGTGTTTATATACTTTTCCATCACTTTAAAGATGACTGAAAGGAGAGAAATAGGCCTGTAGTTGCTAGGAAGCGCTTTGGATCCTTTCTTGGGGACGGGTTGTACTCGAGCAGTTTTCCAGTTACCAGGGAATATGCCTCGATTGTAAGATGTCTGAAACAGACGAGTCAGGACAGTAGCAAGTTCTGGTGAGCATTTTTTGAGAACAATTGCTGGGATCTCGTCAAGGCCAGAGGCTTTCCTGGTATTAAGAGAAGAGAGCATCTTTCGTACCTTTTTAGTTTTGAAAATGAAGTCCGTCATTTTATGCTCCACATTGGGGACTGTTGGTGGTTGAACATTTGGAGGTGGGTTGAGAGTAGAATTGCCGGCGAACAACGAGGCAAAAAGTTTAGCCTTGCTCAGGGCGGTAGAAACAATTTCATCCCCTGAGACAAGAGGTGGGAACGTGCTGTTGCAGAAATTATTCCCAATAGATTTAGCAAGAGTCCAGAAGGGTTTGCTGCCGTTGAATCTTGAGAGGACTTTGTTTTTGATGTGATTATTAAACGAGTTTTTTGCCTCAGAAAGAATGCGGACATAGCGGTTTCTTGCGTTGTTAAATGCTTGACGGTCTTCTTGACTGGGATTGTGTAGAAGTGTTTTGTGAGCTTTGACCTTTTCAAGTCTGGCCTTGTCACAAGATTTAGAGAACCAAGGATTTTGAGTGGCTGAAGAGGTTTTCTGTGTACGTGGAATAAATAATTCCATACCAGCTTGGATAATTTCGGTGACATCATTTTTGCTTATAAGGGAAACCGACTCATACACTAGAACTGGAAACGTCCGTTGGGACTTAACCGGACCCTTGATGCATGGGGTGGTACCTTATCTGGCTTGGAAAATTCCACTACCACCTGCGAAGAGAGGGAGCGAGACTTTAGTAGACCATCAGTCCTGGACGTTATTCCCATTGCCGACAGTCACGCCAGGTGTGGCACGAGGAGCCAGCCTCTAGGAGTCCGGTAGCTAAATCACGCGTCGATCAATCAAGAGAACGACCAGCACATGAACAGGCTCAGGGACCACATCCCCCACATTGTTTCTGTAATCTTCTTCTTGTTTGTCTACAATTCCTTTTAAACTTCTATCGCTTTTTCCAACTTTTGCATCAAGATCTCCGTTAACAATTATCACATCTTTACATCTGTCTATCAATACCGACATATAATTCCAGAATTTGTCTTTGTTTTATATTGAATCTTCCTCATTTGGACCGTATGCATTATTGTTACATTGTGTTTCTTTTTCAGTTTTAATTGTTGGCACTCATTTTTTTGCTTATTATACAACCGAATCCTCTCCTGGCTCTTTCTTGCATGGATACTCCACTATAAACCATCAGATGACCTACAGTCATTTCCAGTGCACCTTGTGTCTTCTTGGTCTCAGTTATTGTCAAGGTATCAAGATCTGTCTTTGTGAACTCTTCCAGCAATTCATTTTCTTTTCCATTTAGACCCCGTTAATTACATGTGCCCATTTTTCATGTATTATTTGCTTCAATACTCATTAATCCGTTCCTTCGCTGAGTCGTCATATGGGTATCAGTTTTCCCTACGTAATACAGGCAATAGATAATTTGTTTCTGCATTAAACCACAGCAGTTATTTTCTTTTGATACATAGGTGCAGAATGACGTACTGAATGTAAAAACACAAAATCCTTACAAATTATGAGGGTGTAAGTGCCACCATTTTCAGAAAAACCGTTTCGGCCTATATCTCCGCAAGCGTGCACTTTAGGCCAAAAATGGTAATGACCTTTATTGTAGATAATTGCATTTCTCATCTTCCTTGTTAAATAAATTTTTTTTTGTATCACACACCGTTTACAACTTATACTATTATGAGGATTCATTTATTGACTTTTTAGTGAATTTTCTTTCAAAAAATTTTAGTAAACTTTCTTTAAAAAATTTCTTTAAATGAGCGCTAATTATCCCCACTAGAACACATATTCATATATGTTTATATATATAAGTAGCACACCGATAACTCAAAAAATAATGGACCAAGCTTGATCAAATTTGGTAACTACCTCCATTTTGCAAGTGGCTTGGATAAGTTCGTTAGCCAGGAAAATCGGCGCACGTTTTCCCGGAAAATGTTGTGTTTTCTATCTTAAAAAAAATGTATCTCCGGAAATAACAAAGTAAGGGCAACCAAGTTTGGTACTAGTGTTTGTATTATAAACAGTAAACCATGTACGAAAATTTAGATCTATAAGTTTAAAGACTAAAAAGTGACGGGCAGTTAAAAATTTTTTTGGAGTTTTCCTCAAAACGTCAAACGCGCAATTTTAAACGTCAAAATTGGCAATGTTTAGGCAAAGAACGTGAAAGAAATACGGACTGTGAAAAGAAAATGTTGCAAAAAGTGTGTTCTGCGAACCATTAAGTTTTAGATTCAACCGTCATTGCCCTTCATTTTACTAAAATATTTACCGAAAATTCATTTCAAATAGACCCTTCCTCTGATGATTTGGCTGTCGGTTTAGTTAAATGCTTTCGCTGTAGGTTTAGTGAAGTTTTAGCTAATTTTCGTAGAAGAAATTCGTTAATGCATTTTTGCATTTTTTATCGAAATATGATGTATGTTTGTAAGAAAAAAATCTGGACGCAGTAAGTGCGATTTGGTAGAGAATTTTCTTTAAATTCTTCAAATTTCAATAACTCACTTTACTAGGAACGTAAGTTTTGTTGGTTAGGAAACCAACATCTAGTTTATTTTCGGGAAATTTTTGTACATTTTCAAACAATAAGTAAATTGGATAAAATATAGTACATTGTTTCCACTACATAGGCTATACCGGTAATCAGATTGATGCCTGCTCGCATTTGCTATTAAAAACATTTTCACGAAAATTCTCTTCCATACCGCACTTGCTGCGTCCAGACGTTTTACCTACATCTTTGTTAATAATTGTTTAAACAATAAAACGCTAATAACTTAACTTTTCAATAGACAAATTTCCTACAACTTTTACTTAAAACTGTTTTTCTTAAATTAATATTTTCAAAGTTATAACGCGTTAATTTCAAAAATACTGTGCCTAGACGGTTGACGCTAGTCTGGGCTTGAAAACTGAGTCATCCAACATCTGGCCATATATATATATATATATATATATATATATATATATATATATATATATATATATATATATATATATATATATATATATACCCACATTTTAGCTTACTAGCTTGTTGGTAGAGCTTGTGAAATAATATTGTATTGTAGCTTGTTTCTTTAACACCGGTCTATTGCCAACGCTATTACAAATCACCGACCCCCGGGAGCGATTTGATACATGTATATATATATATATATATATATATATATATATATATATATATATAAATATATATATATATATATATATATATATATATATATATATATATATATATACCACTTTCAAAATATTTGAAAAAATAGTTTTAAGTAAAATTACTTACACCCTGTAAAAGGAAAACGAGTAACATTTTACTAAGGAATGGTGAGCCCATTCGCTTTATTTTTGTGCTAGCTATCACCCCTCAGCTAATGTCCAATTAATTATGGGGCACCTGTATATAATATATGTATATGTATATGTATATGTATATGTATATGTATATGTATATGTATATGTATATGTATATGTATATGTATATGTATATGTATATATATGTATATGTATATGTATATATATATATATATATATATATATATATATATATATATATATATATATATATATATATATATATATATATATCAATATATAATATAAAAATTTATTTCTGAACGTCACACCGTCTGGGATTACCATAATTAAACGTTGAATGTAGCGGCTTCTCCTCCAGACACCAAAATTTACTTAAGATTTCTCTTACTCCCGACGCGTTTCGACACTCAAAGAGGTCATCCTCAGGGGAAAATCTAAAAACACAAACAAGACAGGTCTGTCAGAAAAACATTAGTTTTTCTGGTAGGCAATTGTGCATCACCGAGCACAATGATGACAAGGTGATCCTCACAGAAAAGTCAAAGGTCACAAGTCACACAGAAGAAACACCGACCAACAGTCAAGTCAAAATCTAAAAAGCTAAAAACTATAGATACAGTAACCACAGTTAAAATATTGATTTGAACATGCAAACTACGTTAACAAAGTTAAAAGCATCAAGCAACTAAAAAAGCACTGAAAGACACAAAAACTGTCAAAGTATAACAACTGATAATTTGAGCACTAAAATAAGCAAGTCTATTGTTGAGGCAATAGCATACATGACCATGAACATTGTCTTTGAAGATGGCTGCTATATGGCTCCCCTAACATTCCTTGCTATTTTGTCGTTGACATTTCACTTCTGTCGCACCTGCGCCGGTGCACCCTGTCTGTTTTAAGTTCACATAATGGCCGCCCTTCATCATGTTTGTTAAAATCGTCGATCTTTCCCATTGATTTTTGTCGTTGAAGTCAATTTTTCTGGCATTATGCAGAGGTATTATTACACGCCCCCTGGCACAATGGATGAAGTTGTGACCTGTGAAGACCTTCATGTATAGTTTCGAGTTCAATTTTTTGAGAATTGTCCAAGTGAGTATGGTTCATTTTTTCACTTGTTTCTTTGCCCTGGTGGTTCTCGTTGGGTTTCTTGCTTAACTTTGCCTGCCTGCTGTGTTGTTTAACTTGTCAGTTTCACTCATTGGCTTTGCTATTGCCTCAACAATAGACTTGCTTATTTTAGTGTTCAAATTATCAGTTGTTATACTTTGACAGTTTTTGTGTCTTTCAGTGCTTTTTTAGTTGCTTGATGCTTTTAACTTTGTTAACGTAGTTTGCATGTTCAAATCAATATTTTAACTGTGGTTACTGTATCTATAGTTTTTAGATTTTTAGATTTTGACTTGACTGTTGGTCGGTGTTTTTTCTGTGTGACTTGCAGTGGCGTCTCCTCACCAAAATGTTCGGGTGTGCGGTAACGAGTTGCTGTTAGTGGTGGTTTTAAAAATTATTAACACTTAATGTACATATATATATATATATATATATATATATATATATATATATATATATATATATATATATATATATATATATATATATATATATATATATATATATACGACCTATATGGGAATGATACGTAGATAAATAAATTGCAACTGCAACACTAACAAATTAAAAAGTCACTTAAAACTTTAAAACACGAAAAGAACATGGAATTATTATCAAGCTCTTCTCTTCACACAAATTTGTGTTAGCGTTAGCACTGTCCGGAACGGGGTGAAAACTGTAAACATTAAAAGTAGTTCAATGTTAATATGGTACTAAATAATAAAATGTGTAAAAATCCTGGATGCAGCAAGTGCGTTATGGTAGTGAATTTTCATAGAAATGATCTGGCACAAAATATTTTATTATAACTTTTTTATCTTGCAACATAGAAATCTAGATTTTGGTGTATAGTTTAATTTTTATATCGTAAACCTACCTACCAAATTTGGTTATCTTATCTTTTTTAGTTTTTGAGATACAAATTTTTTTCGAATAAAAACTCTAAATTTTCCCAGAAAACCTCGTCCGATTTTCCTGACTAACGAAATTATCCAATACATTTACAGAAGGAAGGTACATGCCATATTTTATGAAAATCGGCCGATTATATTTTGAGTTATCGGTGTGATACCTATGTATATATATATATATATATATATATATATATATATATATATATATATATATATATATATATATATATATATATATATATATATATATATACATATATATATATATATATATATATATATATATATATATATATATATATATATATATATATATATATATATAGAGTTTATAGTTTATTGTTATATAAATAGTACAAAGCATCTTACAAATAAGTCTAAACTTGTGACTGCAAATGATGCAATTTTGACTAAATTTTAATCTAAATGTCAATTGTTCTAAAGTTCTGTCATCTGATTTCTAATCTCCAAAATTACCTCACCTCATTATGTACCATTACAATTTCTAGAAATATGGATGGTACTTGAAATCAGTTTCTTCATTTTAATCAAAAATTTCTATTTTTTAAAACTTGACTCAAATTAAATTCTTATATATAAAAATTGAAACTGACCCCGGATATGGGTTCTAGGGGTCCTAGTTCGCGCTCATTTGCAAACAATTTTTCAAAATTCAAAAGTCGAGATCTCCCCATTAGTGAATTTTTTCTACGAAAATTTACTAAAATGTATTATAGTCTTTGATTCTAGAATACTGTGGTCCAGGTAAGCGCAGTTGTATTGTTTGTAAATAATGCTATCACAACGTTTGTTAAACCGGCGTTCCATTCTTTGGCTTGAGCGGTATTTTTACCGCTCACTGCAGTGTTAAAACGAATGGTATTTCCTTACTATTTTAAACACATGGGTGGGGGACTGTATTGTATACCAATACAGCTCTGTCGAGTGAAGTTGTTCGGAAATAACAACGCACACCTAACCCGACCCGAATTCATTCCCAGTTGCTATTGACCTACTCATATTTCCGAATGAAGACGTGATGCCGACTTCATTCCAAGTCACTATTAACCGACTATTTATGAAATCAAATAAGTAAATTAAATCGATTGTCATAACATATGTAGTGTATTAAGACTAAGGGAAAAAGAAATAAAACATATTTAACTGTGCACATTTTAATTATATTTTAGGGTGTGCGGCGCACACCTAGCTCACTAGGAGAAATCGCCACTAGTGACTTGTGACCTTTGACTTTTCTGTGAGGATCACCTTGTCATCATTGTGCTCGGTGATGCACAATTGCCTACCGGAAAAACTAATGTTTTTCTGACAGACCTGTCTTGTTTGTGTTTTTAGATTTTCCCCTGAGGATGACCTCTTTGATTGTCGAAACGCGTCGGGAGTAAGAGAAATCTTAAGTAAATTTTGGTGTCTGGAGGAGAAGCCGCTACATTCAACGTTTAATTATAAAAATTTAAAGGACCTTGGTTGCGGGTTCTAGCGGCCCAAATTCGCGCTCTTTTGAAAAAACATTGGCAAAGTCTCACCATCGATACCTCCCTATTAGCGAATTTTTTAAAATAAAATTTCGCTAAAAAGGAAAAAAATGAGAATTTATTGCTGTTCTGTGTAATATTAAATTTGGACCACTCTGTATAAGGCATTTACATTTGCTAATCAGTTTCTTAGCCTTCTTATAAGTACTGCAAATATCGATAGCAGCTTAGCAGGGTTTATCAAATGTTTATTTAATGTGCCCATTAATTTTTTATTGGCTTTACGTGTCGGAATACATGCTCGTTCAGATAAAAGGCAATTTTTTTTTTGAAAATCTCACGAGAGTAATTAGGCCTCATCGCTCACTTCCGCTAGCTGCGATATCGAATATTCATTATCCAAATACATAACATAGGGACCCAATACAAGAGATTTATCGATACCTGGGGCTAACTAAAATGAAAGTTTGATTGAAAAAGCCTGCTTGATTTATAGAGGGAAGACTGTATAACTCTCTGGGGATTAAAATTGTTGCTGTTGTTTTTTACAAAAATAAAAAGGGTGGTCTCTATATATGCTGCCAGAGAAATAGCCTTGCGAATAATAAATACAGATGTAGAAAATCTTTGTCTGGCTTCCCGAGTGTTTGCTTTCTTCTCTGTAACCGGTTTCGCCGTTTACGGCATCATCGGACAGGAGAAAATTGAATGTACGCATTCATGACAACCATAAATAAAAAGCTGTTGCTAGGTTGTGGTGTTTTAAAAAAAAAATCTTCAAAAAATCTGAATAAAATAAAAATGACGGATGCCGTCTTTAATATGTCTATCTGATGTACCTATGTCAATGGCAAAAGAAAGCAAAAAAACAAAAAAAGAGAATCACCCAAAAAACATAAGAATAATAACAGAGAGTTATGAGGTAAATGCGTATTTCGACAACGAAGTTGTCTTCATCAATAGCTCTCGCTAAACTTAAGCCGTCTCAGTTTAGCAACAGCTACCGATGAAGACAACTTCGTTGTCGAAATACGTATCTAGCGCAAAACTCTCTGTTATTATTTTTGTGGTTTTTTGGGGTTATTCTGTTTTTTGTTTCAATTCCCAGCCACAGTGTCCAGCCTCAGTCTTTTACGTATGCCAATATTTAACATGAAAATAAAATCAACTTATAACAATAAGAATCATAGCAACAACAACAACAGCAATAATAATGATAATAATGATAATAATAAGAATAATAATAAAAGTAATAATAATAATAAAGGAATTATTGTGAAAAGAAAATCTTGCAAGAAGAGTGTTCTGCGAACCCTTAAGTTTCAGATTCAGCCGTCATTGTCCTTCATTTTACTAAAATATTTAGAGAAAATTCATTTCAAATAGACTCTTTCTCTGATGCTTTGGCTGTGGGTTTAGTTAAGTTGATGCTTTCACTTTAGGTTTAGTGAAGTTTATGGGTTAATGGTCTATAATTTTTAGCTAATTTTCGCAGAACAAATTCGTTACTGCATTTTAACATTTTTTATCGACATATAATGCATGTTTGTAAGAAAAAAATCTGGACGCAGTAAGTGCGTTTTGTAGCAAATTTTCATTAAACCCTTCAAATTTCAATAACTCAATTTGCTATTAACGTAAGTTTTGTTGTTTAGGAAACCAATATTTAACTTTATTTTCGGAAAATTTTTGTATGAACGCAGCAATGGCGTTTTGGTTGCGAATTTTCATTCAATGTTTCAAATTTCAATAACTCAATTTGCTATTAACCTAAGGTTCATTGGCTAGGAGACCAGTTCTCTCGGAAATATTTAAAGTTTATTTTCGGAAAATGTTTGTACTTTTTCAAATAATTATTTTGATAAAATATGGTACATTGTTCCTACTATATAGGTTATACCGGTAACGAAATTGATGCCTGCTGTCATTAGAGCGATATATTTGTAATTAAAAACATTTTAATGAAAATTCACATCCATAACGCACTTTCTGCGTCCAGAGTTTTATTATTCAATAGGCAGACGTTGCCACCAGGAGGCCCTGTAAATTTTTATGACGTGCCCAAATGACAAGTGATATTATTTACAGCTAATATGTACTACGGAATAAAAAAGCGTTCAAACTCTTTTGAAAACACTTTCTGGTCAACTTTGAAATATTCATTAAAACAATAATATAAAAACATTAACAAGTTTAGTTGGGCTTAAATATAAATTTATTGATAATGTGACTGTTAATTCAAATAATAAAAGAATGCAGATATTTCCGCCAAACGAAATATGTTAATTTTGGGGTCGTTGAACCTCCCTAAATCGCTAGTGGCCGACTACCTGCAGAAGAATATAAATAGAGTTGTCAATCTAAGATATTTAGAATTATTGATCTTCTGATGACGCTAACTTGGTTAGTGTAACGATCGTCACGTTTATTAAAATATGTTGTGGTGATTTGGGTTCTCCAAATGTGCTTATTGGCAAATAATCTGTTATGTAACCCTACATATTTTGAGTCCGATGCCTTTGCCGGTTTAAAAGTTATGACCTTGTTGCGTTACTTATTCGTAAGCCTATATATATATATATATATATATATATATATATATATATATATATATATATATATATATATAAGGTGTTCCTCAGGGGTCTATATTGGGCCCTCTGTTATTCTCTATATATATTAACGACCTAATGAACCAATTCCATCGCAAGAACATAATAGCTTTTGCAGATGACACTACCCTCATAGAAAGAGCTGCAAAAAGGGACGTGTTGAACAAGAAAGCATTGGCTGGCCTGGATGTTGCTGAAGCTTGGTTTGAGGCAAACAGTTTGGTTGTTAACTCTTGCAAAACCCAAAAACTAATCCTTACCAACAAAAAGTCCCCTAAACATGCTACTATTTTACTACTGGGTTTTGTAGTTGATGACACGCTTTCGTGTATTCCACACATTGATGCGGTTTGTCTTAAGCTGTCAACTGCCATATCTTCCGTAAGAAGAATAAAAATGGTTGTCGGAGAGAGTGCAGCATTGTTAACATATCATGCGCATTTTCATAGTGTGGCGACGTATGGCATCCTTTGGGGTGCTGTGGGTGGTGCATCAAGAGTCTTCCTGAAGCAGAAAAAAGTGGTGAGGGTGTTGGCTGGTGTGCCTTAAACGACAAGTTGCCGGGATTTGTTTGTGAAGTACAGAATTCTTACCATTCCGTGCGTGTACATTCTTTGCTGTCTGTGTTATCTCCACAGTCACCAAAGTGAATTTGTTAGGCACTCGGACCTTCACTGCCACAACACAAGAAATAGGGACAAATTCATCACACCAAGGCATCGCTTGGCAAGGTTCCAGTCTTCTTGTGCGTTCACTGGCGTTAGATTGTAGAACAGACTGCCGTTGGCTTTCCAGGAACTAGAGAGTGAGATCTTAAAAAAAAACTATACAGAACTTTTTATTAAAAAACGCTTTTTATTCTGTGGATGAATATTTATCCTGTCGCTTTTAATCATGTTTGTCAAAGTGTCTTACAGTTGTGTTGTAATGGTTTATTACTTGTAGGTTTTATTGGATCGTCATAGTCTTAATGTGTTGTTTGTACTTAATTTTAGATGTAGTCATGCCTTGTAAGCTTTGAAGGTAATAAATATGTAAATATGTATATATATATATATATATATATATATATATATATATATCTATATATATATATATATATATATATATATATCTATATCTATATATATATATATATATATATATATATATATATATATATATATATATATATATATATATATATAAGTTAAAGTTTTAATTATAGGATATATATTATTGTTATTTTTTTTTTAATTAAATTTTATCTGTAAAATACTCTCTGAACTGTATTGTAAATGTGTGTGTATTAGATATATATGTATTTGACTTACACTCTGCTGTATCCACTGCCTTTTTTACTGCTGCCCGAGACCTAAATAAATTTATAGAATGGACGAAATTAACTTACTCTTAAAACAGGGAGCTTATTTAGCTAGTGGGTTCATGTCCTATCAAAATTTTTAGTATTATTATTTAAAATGTACAATTAAATCTTTAAAACCCTTTTTCTCCCTAATACTTATATACGTATAAAATAAAATGAAGCAAGGATGTTAAATTCACACAGAACTTGAATATTTATTAACTAACACAACTGACAAAAACCCAATACTTATTTGCTATTTATCATGTACTTCTTACTTTTAAATTTAGAGCTCTTTGTTTATTTTTTTAACAATGCCAATAAAAAAAACCAAAAAGACTGATCAGTATTATCTGTTTTAAATTTTTAAGACCACTCATATTTATGACTCTCACGCACTTCCTAAAACCAAACGGTAACGGCACCTATTGATGTTTGTATGATTTATACAATGCCTTAGTACTACGTACGTACAGTCAATGGACGAGTCCCTTCACTGGCTGGGTATGGTTACTGGTTTTTCAAGCCCGTTTGTGTTTGAAGTGCAAACCAAGATGATTTGTTTTACGATGAGACCTCTCTACTTCCGTTTGATGTTCGATAATTTTGCGAGTTATTTACTATTCTTTTTGAAGCTGGGGATATGTCGCACAATAAATGTAAATTTTTATTTACTCTACTCACAGTTTATCTGGTCTGTTTCTGAGCTTCCGTGTTGTGACTCCTTTTGATTATTTACTTCTCCTCTTCAAAAATGTACCTCCTTCTCGTTTTAAATTTTACAAAAATATTTCAATCCCTTTTTAATATCAAAAAAATTTCAATCTCTAATTTTATCAAAATTTTCCCTTCTGTTTATTATTTTTCTTCGTAACCAGCGTAACTAATCAAAAAACTGCTTTATGCCTGCTTTCAAATAAAAATCGTAACAAATTTTAACACAATAATCCTTTTCCATCAGCTCCTCGGATACATACTTCTCATTGTTGTTAGTCAATGACAGAATAGTTAACCTGCACTAAAGTTTCAAAGTCAATTTGACATTTGGTTCTTATCTTTTAACATAACAATAATTTTGTTGTCGGTTTGACGTTTGTCCTAAATAAAAAACAGCTGACTTACATCTAGGTTATGACATGACATTCCTAAATTTATCACTCAAATTTTGACATCTTACTATTCTTAAAGCTAACAACAATAACACCATAAATTCCCTAATTCTACTCAACATGAACATCTTAACCTACCTAAAAACTACTTATACAAATTGTATTGTCCATTATTTACATTCTCTTGCTTTATAGTCTTTGTATCTTATATCTAGATTACATGACATTCTTACTTTTAGCAAATAATATCCTTAATTCTAACAATAATACCTTACACTATCTAATTAAACTTGTCATACATTCCTAATGTACAACACATTTACACCTGCCTTGCCTCATTTTAACACACACACACACACACACACACACACACACACACACACACACACACACATATATATATATATATATATATATATATATATATATATATATATATATATATATATACACATATATAAGTCGTAATAAATTTTGATTGAATTTTTTATATCAGGTCTTACGTTATGCCTTTAAAAAATGGTTATTATTTTCGCTGGCAAGACATTGCACACACCAGAAGTAAGTTTTTGTTTGTGTTTAGTATAATTTGTGGTAAAATGTGTTTATGTGTATATATATATATATATATATATATATATATATATATATATATATATATATATATATATATATATATATATATATATATATAAGCGAGTTTTTTCTACAAAAATTCGCTAAAAAGATGTTTATGATCTTAAAACAAAAACAGATACCAAAACCGGCCATGCGTGACTAACATACAAGCAATACGATCGCATATAGATAACAGTAAAATATTGAGGTGGTTCCTATTTCACTACTTTAGTTTATAAAGACGTATTGACATGCTATTTCTCTACTTTACGTTATAAGAGCAAAACACTCCTGTATAAAACCTGAAAGGGGTTGAGTCTGGCAAATTAAATTTACCAATATAAAGTATTCTCTTTGTAAAGTGGGATCCTTTACAACACAATTTTCACCCTTTCATCATTCTTTGAAGGAGATAAAAGCCCAGTATGCAAATGAGGAAAGTTGGGGTTCGATCCGTGGTGTCAAAAGGTTTCAATGACAAACGCTAACAAGCTGATTGTTTGAAACCAGCTTTCTATAAAACTGACGGCAAACGATATCTCATTCCTCTTTTTCCTGATTTACTTTCATAATAATGAATATTCAATATTTATTCTCAGCCGCTTAAAATATATAAACTTTGTCAACAAGTAAATGTTAAGTAATAAAATTTTCTGACCATTGTTACTACATCAATACAGTCTTCTAGAATCAAAGATATATATATATATATATATATATATATATATATATATATATATATATATATATATATATATATATAGCTGTTAGACAGTTTGCAGCAGTATGGTTGTAGAGGCAATGCTTATAAATTGATGAAAAGGCCTTTCGAATAAGGAATAGTGTGTTAAAATGGAGGATGCGGTAACCGAGACTAAAATTATGAATTGGTATCATGCTGGTTACGATGTTTACCATCCGTTTGTACCCTGAATCTTTGTTCTCCAGGTAGACATTGTGTGTTCAAGGAACCTCAGGATGTAAGTATCGATCTTATAGATCTTCAGCACACTTATAAGCCATTCGTGTGGAACTGAATCAAATTGCGTTTTTGTAATCCACATAGGCAGCAAAGAGATTTCTTCGTCCATTGTAAGTTTGATTGCACACACCCGATTTAATTATTAGCTGTTCTTTGCATCCCATAGATCCTTTGGCACACCCTTTTTGCTGGCTCGCAATTATGTTGTTTCGTTCGCAGTGCGCATATATGCGTTTCTCAAGGCAGTATGTGATCAACTCGGGTCGGAAGACAAGTCGGTATCTGCCGGGGTCAGCAGAACAATGCTGGTCCTTTGGCAGAATATACGTGCCTCCTTGTGTGAAAAAACAATAGCATCTTCTTTAGGTCAAGTATAACATCATTTATTAACACCGCCAATAGATGATGTGTACACCCAAATTTCTTCATCCAAAAGTATTGGACGCCATCAGGCCCGGGTGCCTTCCAATTATGAAGTTCTTTAATAACCTCGGAGACTTCATCTGTGGTAAACGGCTCATGATTGTTAATAACTCTGGCAAGCTCGGTGTTCTTCGTTAACCCAGCTGGCGCCAATATTTCAGCAGGCTGTTGTGGATAGTTGGCTACGCCAGAACCCTTCAATTTGTTCCTTATTTGGAAAAGTATCAGTGGCTGCATTCCTATCTGAATTAAGCTGACGGTAGAAAGTCCTTTCAGAGCGTTCCAACATTGTATTGTCGCACTTCCTATTGTTGCTTGCTTTATATCTCCTCAACCATTCTGCATATACAGAAAGCTTCCATTTTAAGGTGTCCAAACATTCTGATGCAGTGTGGTTGACGGGGTCTTGTGCCGAGTGTTGTCAAACTCGGCCTATTATTTCCTCTGCTCGTTTCTACAATTTTCACGTCTGTACTCCCCCAGTGTATTGCGTCAGTTGTCCAATATCTTTTCGTAGTGTTCCACTCTACTTATCAACTTTTTTCCCACGGGGACACTCTTTGACGCGAGTCTCTGTGATTGGACCTTCGATCAGAAATCTCAATGCCTAAAGTTTTAATTGCTGCAGTTGTTGCACAGTAAATCAGTGTATGCATGTGCTCTAATGTATTGATCTCCGGAAGGTGCGATGGCAAAATTATTCTGTTCAAAAGTTCCAATGTAATTGCCCGTTTTCTAGATGATCGTAGCCTAAGTAATGGTGGTCTGGTAAGAGGATTTGTTCCTTCATGCTCCGCGACTGCACGACACATTTCTGCGGACAATTTGTCGATGAGTTCCTCATTTTCTTGCGTACCTCCCTTGCTCAGTATGTATAGGTTACAGATTACTACTGTCAAACAGGATCTAGTTATTTTCTGTAACCGCTATGTTGGTAATTTCATCTTAAATTTCCTGTCCGACGGTATTTAGTATCGTTTGTGGAATAAGGTTGTTCCTACTACTCTCTGCTGAGTCACCTGTATGTGTGGGTACATTCTGAGAAATGCGGTGTGAAGTTGTTGCCTATATCCGGTCGTCTGTTGTCCGAGTTGTGTTACTCTGTAGTAAATGCGCATAATTGTTTCATTCATATCCATAGTTCATTTCATGCGTCGTCTTGGTAATCCCATCTTGGTGAGCGCTGGCTGATTTTCCTGCGCAGCATCCTCAGTGAGTGGATCTCTTGGTCTTACTAGGCTCCCTTGCTGTTGATTTTGGGCTGTATTTTCTTGCATGACAGGGGCCCGCCTCATCAGCATACCCACATCGACGTCCCGCATGTTGTCATGTCCAGCGCCGGCTCCAGACATGCCCTGGCGAACCCCAGGCAGCGGTATTTTCCCGAGGCTTTGGTTTTGCTCTATTTCAATGGGTGTGCCACCAATTAACTCTAGTGGTCCAGGTAGGGAAGAAAAAAGGAGTAAGGTAATATGGTTCAGGAAAAAGAGGGTAAACAGGACAGCGGACAGCTGGCGTCGTTGGCTGTACCGTCTACGTCGTTACGAGTAGCGGTGAGCACACTGATGGAAGCAGTACACCCACCGGGCGGACAGACCGGTGACCCAGGCAGGGGCCCTGTTGCTACCGCCCGGGCCAGACGAACCCTTGTTTTTAAACGTGGTTGTTACTCCACCCCCTCCTCCTTTCTCGCCCGGGCTTGGGTCGAGTCAGGTAGACGATAAATTGAGAACTCCTCAAAAACCGTGCAAGAGGTGTAAAAGTGTGGCCCGTACGGGTTTAAAATGTATCAAATCGGGTACAATAACACATAACCGATGTGAGGAGATATTAAAAACAATCGAAATAATTGGCGATAAGACGATTATTTGTTGTGAAAGTGAAATGTCTGGTACAGAAAGTGTGGAAGATTAATCGAAGTCACAAAATGTAAACAGTGAATTGATTTATCAAAAAGAAATTAAATATCTTCAGGAACTTTTAAAGGAAAGAGACAAGATTATCAGTTAAAAAGAAGAGATAATTGTTAATTTAAAAGAGAAAATCATTTTAATAAAGAATGATAAGCAGAGTCAGAGTATGAAGGGCTCCGTTCCAAATAAAATAATTTTTAGTAGCGAAGAGCCAAATTACTCCAGGCCTCCACTGTCAGTACCCAAGGGTGTTGATCCGATAGATGGGGAAGGTACTTATCATTTGATTGATGGGGGTGCTTCCTTGATTTCTTCATACACACAGGTTATGTCTGCGAACATAAATAGCAATAAAAGTGTACCAAAAAAATAAATCAAATGCAGAATTTTTGGAAGCTCCAAATGATACAGCAGATGATGGCTTCAAACCGGTAATTAATAGAAGGAAACAGAAAAAAAGACATGTCAATGTAGGGTCTGCAAACACTTCGTTTGCAGGTGCTGTGAAAAAACAGACAAAAGCGTGATATAATAAAGAAATACATAGGAAACCAAGTTATGCCCGATGGAGAGAACCTTGAAGTTAATGAGATACATACAAAATATGAAAGACAGGATCAATGCTTCCAGATAGGTGTCCTTTCAATATCAAGACATTTTATACAAAAATGAATTTTGGCCAAGTGCTAAAACATTTAGGAGGTTCCGGTGTACCTAGGAAAGAAAAAGTGTGGATACTGCAGAGAAGCATGGTTTTTAGAAGATGCAGTGCAGAGTTGAACTTGAGCGAAGGAAACTCTGAATGTCAGAAAACTAAGGCTAAAATTATTTCATCAAAATATACAGAGTTTACGAGTAAAAACTCTCAAACTGGAAGTATTTATTGAAGACAAGGAGCCTAGTGTCACATGTTTGACACGAACACTGGTTAGAAAAGGATAAAATTCCCTATATAAAGGGTTATTATATGTCCACCTACTTTGCAAGAAGTGAGATGTGGCACGCGGGGTCCTGCATCTACATCCGAGATGACTACGAATCAAGAGCAAGCAAGGAATTAATAGAACTGGGCACAGAAAATACATTTTAGTTGAGCTGCTGTGAAATAGAGCAACTGAAAACTATAATAGTTTCTGTTTATCGGACACCAACTAGTGATTGTGATGTTTTTATGAAAAAAATGACAGAAACTCTAAATATGTTAAGCAAAAAATCGTTAAAAACATCAGTAGTGGTGTGCGGTGATTTTAACTTTAATTTTCTGGAGACAGATGTACAGAGGGAGCCAAAGTCAATTGCTTTGTCAATTTAGTGACATCCTATGGCTTTGGTGAAACTGTTTTTGAGCCAACTAGAATATCCCACAACAAGATTTCGCTGATCGATAACATCTTCGTCAACCAACATCCAGTGCCTCAGAGTAGTGTCATCAATACAGCTCTGTCTGACCACATGGGACAAACGCTGGAAATAGGTAAGGATACTAGCAAGAGTAAAAACGAAACAGTTAAGATAGCAAGGCAATATTCCGTGAAAGGAATTGAGATATATGTAGAATACTTTTCAAACAATACTTGGGAGGAAGTCTATAGAGGAATAAGATGCAAATAGAGCATATGACCATTTCTCTGAAATCATCTCTTCCCGTCTGAACACAGTCTTTCCGAAGAAAGAAGTACGGACCAGACGGGAAACATGTTGCTCATGGATTACGCCGGAAATACGTGCATCGTGTAAGACAAAAAGGACTTTATATACATTGATGATTGAGGGCAATGTCAGTAGAGAAAGCTACAATCAGTATCGTAGCTCTTTGAAAAGAGAAGTAGTCAAGGCCAAGAGACTGTCCCCTGAAAGACGGATTGAGAACTCAGAATAAAATGCAAACAATGTGGCAACTTATAAATCATAGTACAGGGCGAAAACCTGCTCAAAATAGAACATTACTACACTGTATACATAATGGCGAAGGAGAGACGCAATGCTTCAATCAAGTCAATAGACTTAACATTGGAACAGGCTCAAGTTGTCCCAGGACAAGCTCTGGACAAAATATTGCGGTGAACCAAAAAATTCTATTTCTTTACCCCACAGATTCCTCAGAAATCTATAATACCATCATGAGTTTAAAAAACACAAAGTTGGTAGGTCATGACGAAATACCGGTAACTCTCTTGAAAATAGCTGCATGTGTAATAGCGGAACCTCTTGCGCATATTCTAAACTTGACGAAATACCGGTAACTCTCTTGAAAATAGCTGCATGTGTAATAGCGGAACCTCTTGCGCATATTATAAACTTAAGTATGTCGACAGGAGTATTTCCTGACCAACTGAAATTATCTGAAATAATAGCCTTAAATAAAAAAGAAGATATCTCAGACCTTCTTAACTACAGACATATAGCCTTGCTTTCAAACGTATCAAAAATATTTGAGAAGATCATAAACAAGAGACCCATGGCATTTTTTGAGACGATAAACTGTTAACTGAGTCACAGAATGCATACCGGAAAGGAAATACAACCTCCGAGCAGTGTATCAACTAATTTGTGAGATCTTTGATGCTTTTAATGACAGACGTGAAGTTGTGGGAGCTTTCTTGGATCTTAGTAAAGCTTTTGATTCAGTTGATCAAGACATGTTGCTTGAGATGCTTGAAAAACATGGTGTGAGAGGTGTGACCTTATCATTGATAGCGTCCTACCTAAAAGGAAGAAGGCAGCGTATCTCATGCCCTAGCAGCCTGAGTGGAGAGTCAGTCAGGTGAGATTATAAAACAGTAATAAGAGGAGTTCCACAAGGCTCCATAATAGGGCCCACACTTTTTATAATTTATACGAACGACCTGCCACAGTCATTAATAAGCAAGGTGGGATTATATGCCGATGATACGTGTGTAATATTTCGGGACGTAAAGCAACACAGGTTACTTGATGTGATATACGGTGAGTTTTGTGAATTAGAGTCCTGGTTCTCGACCAATAACTTGAAATTTAACATGGATAAAACCAACATGTTCGGTGGCCATGTCTGCTGATACAGTGGAAATAAGGCTCAACAATACTGCAGTAAGTACCAAGTACAATAAGTACACTTGGAGAACACCCAAATTACCACAACACATATTTCAGAGACCTTACGATCGTTTCGTTGACCAAGTCAACATCTTCAGAGGAAGAAAAATTCTAACATAAAAAACTAGATCCCGTATATTTATATCGCGTCAAAGAAAACGAACTAGTCCGAAGGAAAGTTGTCGTCCAAGAACGATCGTTTGTTTATTGCGCAGTGAAACAGGTCGGAGACCTGCTTTAATCTTTTGGTCGACAAATTTATGACCCTTATCTAATATAGGTTTAAAAAGGACCGGCGTTCTTTAAAGAAACAGCACGTTTCCTTTCGATCTAGAACTTTACAATGTGGATATTGGTTTATGCCGATAAAGACATCTGCTGAGATAAACAACATAAACTCAAATCATCTCTTTTAAAAATAGAAAAATAAAACCCAGATGTCTGTCTCACCGTGTTACCTTCAACAAAGGAAAAATAGTTCAACTAAAATACTACACAAAAACTAAATATTGATTTTAATTCTACATGAAAATATTTATATTGACTACATAGATACAAAAACCGAACAGGTATTTAAATCAAGACAAACATAGTGATTAGTATATGTATAAACCGGTCGAGTTATTGACCATAATTTATTATTCTACCAGACTAATTATGAGTATTTAAGCGGTCAAATGCAAAGAGCAAACAATGGGCTAGAAATTAAAGGTGGCGCACGGTTTAATGAAGTTTTGTTCTTAATAGACCTTAATATAAAAATACTTTCTAATGAATCAAGCATAGTTTGATGTCTGACATTTTTGACAAGTTTCAAATTTTCTTTGTCAATGTGGTGGTTATTATCCCACATATGTTGTGCCACACAAGATTTGTCTACCGTACCATATCGTAACTGTGCGAGATGTTCACGAAATCTGGTGGCTATGTTTCTCCTAGTTTGGCCCACGTATTTAAGATCACAATCTTTGCAACTAATCTCATAAATTCCGGACATTTCAGTGACTTTGTCTTTGTCTTTCGTATTACCCAACAAATTTTTTAAATTACTTTTCGTCGAAAACGTCAAATGTAAATCGGCTTTCTTAAAAATACTTTCCAAACCCTTTGTGATTCGTGGTTCA
Source organism: Tillus elongatus (assembly GCA_964006375.1). NCBI lineage: Eukaryota > Metazoa > Arthropoda > Insecta > Coleoptera > Cleridae > Tillus > Tillus elongatus. The sequence continues at coordinate 215,089,646 of OZ023263.1, forward strand.
TAAGGTAAACATACAAATTTTTTCTCGATTTTATCATTCTTAAATGTCGTACATTCAGATATCAACTTCTTTGTTCTGTGTTTGTTAACTAATTTGTCTATTAAACCATCCGAGTAACCGTTATATCTCGCCACATGTTTTATGTATTTTAATTCTGTATTAAATCTATTTTTACTCAACGGAAAATTTATCAATCTATTTACTAAGAAATTGAAACTAGCCGTTTTTTGTGCAAACGTATGGTGTGAGTCATTAGGAATATAATTAATAGTAGCCGTTTCCTTCCTATAGACATCAAATTCAAGCGAGCCTTTATTTTTATTTTTAATAACTAGTACATCTAGGAACGAAAGTTTATTGTTAATTTCTATTTCGTGGGTAAATTTTATTGAATCAAATTGACTATTTAGTTTTTCAGTAAATTCTTCTACCTTACATGTATTTGTGTCAAACACTGCAAAAATATCATCGACATAACGCAACCAAACTCTAGGGAAATACCCACTTTTATTTTTTAAATCCGTCTCAAATCTGCTCATAAACAAATCTGCAATAAAAGGCGATAATGGATTGCCCATAGCTGTGCCTTCAGTTTGTTCAAAGAACTCATTGTTAAATTGGAAAATATTTTGTTTTATACAAATGCTAGTTAGAGTTAAATATTCTTTGCAGACGTCTTGACTTATATTGTTCAATTTTAATAATTCTTGCAAATACTCCAACGTTTGTTTTGTGGGTACACTAGGAAATAATGACGTCACGTCGAATGACATCAAAATCTCTCCTTCCAATAATTTAACATCTTTAATTTTATCAATAAAATCAAGGGAATTTAGCACCGAACAACTTTTCTGTTTAATAGGTAGTCTTTTAAACTCGTTTGACAACCACTTTGCCAAGTTATATGTTGGAGAATCTATAGCCGAAATGATACGCCTCATTAATTTTCCCGGTTTATGGATTTTCGGGAGACAATATTTTTTGGGGACTTTCGGATTAGAAACTTGTAAACGTGTTCTTAAATCCTTTGTTATGAGATTTGGACATTTTTTTAAACTGTTTTTAACTTCGTTAATCATTCTTGGTAACGGATTTTTATCTAATTTTCTATACGGCCCTGACTCTATTGCATTACTCACTCGCTCTTTATAATCACTTTTGTCCATTATCACAACTTTATTGCCTTTATCCGCCTTAATATAAAAACATTCCTTTTCTCGCAATTGTTTAACTATTTTCATTTGATTATAATTTTTGTTTTTTGTAGGATTGTTTTCTTTTAGATTTTTAGATATTTTCTTTGTACATGCTTCACGAATTAAGTTTTTTGAAGAATCCGGTAATTTTTTAATTCCCGTTTCTATACTGGCAATGACATCTAAAAGTGCTTCTTTTTGTGACCGTAATCCGAATTTTAACCCTCTGTTTAAGAGGTCCATCACGATCGTTTTGTTGACCAAGTCAACATCTTCAGAGGAAGAAAAATTCTGACGATCGTTTCGTTGACCAAGTCAACATCTTCAGAGGAAGAAAAATTCTGACGATCGTTTCGTTGACCAAGTACACCTTAAAATTTTTTGGTTTGCATTTGGATGCGAGACTGGATTGGAAAGAGCATGCTTGTCAAGTAGTGAACAAAATTTCTAAAGTAACCTACATTCTGGGATCGATAGCTTACTTGGTGACCAGGGAAGCAGCTGTAACAGTTTACTATGGGCTAGTAGTCTTGCATCCGATATGGTATAATTATATGGGGTGGTTCTGTGGAGGTAGACAGTGTCTTCCGAGCACAAAAAAATGCACAAGGAGAATTTTTGGTTTGCAACCAACTGAAAGCTGCAGAAGCTATTTTATATCGAGAAATATTCTCACCTACTACTCGCTGTATATCATTGAGCGTGTCAAGTTTGTGAAGGAAAATGCTGATCTCTTTGTTCACTATGAACAACAGCACACTTTCCCCTTGCGCAAAAGAGATGACCTGGTACAACCCCACACACGCCTGACTAGGTTGCAGAGAAATGCAAGATATAATATTATAAAAATATTTAATCAGCTGCCCGTTGAAATAAGACAGTTGCCCATGCCAAAGCTGAAAGCAAAATTACACAAATACCTGTTGCAAAAAGCCGTCTACGATATGGACGAGTATTTCAATGCCACCGATATGCAGCATATTTTGGCTTAGACTCCCTCTAAATAAGGCCTTCTTTTTAGATTTTTCGTTTTTTTTTCTTTTTAGTTATTTTTTTTTAAATCTATACATGCAATTTTAATATGTTTAATGTTTGTATTTTATACTTAACACTTTTTTTATACTTAATTATTATGTTTTTATTTATACACAGTTTTTTGTTTTACATGCAATTTTAATGTGTTTAATGTTTTGTGTTTTATATTTTACAATTTTATTTACTTATTTATATTTTATCTATACATAGTTCTTATTTTTTATCTATACATACAATATTAATATGCCTAAAGTTTTGTATTTGAAGTTTTAAACTTTTTGTATTATTATTTATATTTTATTTATACATTGTGTTTAGTATTTTAAATTGATACATGCGCTTTTATATGCGAAGTGGTCTTTATTTACTCGGTAACTTTGTCTGCACTACTCTTAGCAAGCATTGTTTGTGACATATTTTATCTGTGCACTAAGTTTTAATATTTTAATCATAAATACAGTTTTGTTTTTTCCTTTTAGTGAATTTTCTTTAAAAAAATTCACTAATGAGGAGATCTCGACTTTCAAATTTTGAAAAAATTTCTTCAAATGAGCGCTATTTAGGACCCCCGGAACCCAAATCCGAGGTCAGTTTTAGACATATATATATATATATATATATATATATATATATATATATATATATATATATATATATATATATATATTTATATATTTATGTGTCACACCTATAACTTAAAAAATAATGGACCGATTTTGATAAAACTTGGTGAGTACCTTCCTTTCGCAAATGGCTTGGATAAGTTCGTTAGCCAGGAAAATCCGCCGAGGTTTTCCCGGAAAATTTTGTGTTTTATTTCGAAAAAAATCGATTTTTTTTAATATTTTCAAAATTAACAAAGTAAGGGCAACCAAATTTCATACGCGGGTTTATATCACTATTGGCAAGTTACATACCAAAATTTAGCTCCGTAGGTTAAATGACAAAAAAGTTACAGGCATTCAAAGAAAAATAAATTTGGGTTCTCCTCAAAACGTCAAAATCGCGATTTTAAACGTCAAAATTGGTGAGTACCTTCGTTTTGCAAGTGGCTTGGATATGTTCGTTATCCAGGAAAATCCGACGAGGTTTTCTCGGAAAATTTTGTGTTTTCTTTTGAAAAAAATTTATATCTCCAAAATTAACAAAGTAAGGGCAACCAAATTTTATATGCGCATTTATATCATTATAGGCAACCTACCTACCAAAATTTAGCTCTGTAGGTCAAAAGACAAAAAAGTTATAGGCATTTAAACAAAAATAAATTGGGGTTTTTCACAAAACGTCAAAGTTGCGATTTAAACGTCAAAATTGGCAACATTTAGGAAATAACTTGTATCTAATACGGGCTATGGAAATAAAATCTCTCAAGAAGACTGTTTTACAAACCCTGAAGTCTTAGTTTCAACCGTCATTGTCCTTCATTTTAATAAAATGTTTCCAGAAAATTCATTTCAAATAGACCCTTTCTCTGACGCTTGTCACTAGTCTTAGCTATAGAGTTTATCGTTAATGGTATATAATTTTTGTAGAATTTTCGTTAAAAAAATCAATAAAGCTCAATATATCTGTTATTACACAAGATATGAAAAAAATTTGTATATATTAATTATAGGGTGTCTTGAGCTACATGTTAAAAAATTATTTCTACAATCACAGGGTGGCCCATAAGTCGTTGGTGATACAAATTTCTTTTTTTTTTAAATCAAACACGCCTTATGTTATTGCATTTTTGCATTTTCCATCGAAATATAATGCATGTTTGTAAGAACAAAAATTCTGGACGCAGTAAGTGCGTTATGGTAGCGAATTTTGATCAAATGCCTAATATTTGAATAGTTCAATTTGCTATTAACCTATAAGGTTGACCAAAAAACGAGTTTTTTCGGGAACACTTTAAATTTACTTTCGGATTTTTTTTTACATTTTCAAACAATAAAGTTATTTTGATGAAACATGGCACATTGTTTTTACTATATAGATTTTACTGGTAACCAAATGTGATGCCTGCTTTCTTAAAAAAACACATTATTGCTATTACAAAATAGTTTTATGAAAATTCACTACCATAACGCACTTGCTGCGCCCAGAGTTTTTTCTATATGTAGCTGTATATATTTGTGGAAACTGGCTCTACGCCCAAGTGGACATTTGTATCATATTTGAGTCAATAAAGATTATTATTATTATTATTATTATTATTATTATTATTATTATTATTATTATTATTATTATTATTATTATTATTATTATTATTATTATTATTATTATTATTATTATTATTATTATTATTATTATTATTATTATTATTATTATTATTATTATTATTATTATTATTAAGCGAAAACTGACAGCGATTATTTTTGATATTCGTAAGCATTCAATGTTTGGGAGACACAGCTATTCTATATATCTGCAGTGCTACACTTCAGCGCTGGATAAGTTTTTTTTTCTAATGCCGCCCGTCTGCTTCTTATTTTACTAACATTCCATCTCCCACTACAGGAGTTTGTCTTAATCAATATTTTTATAGGAAATGTTTAGCTTCTTAATAGGATGTGGTGTGCTAAGTGTAGTATGTCTTTAACTAATTTCACACAGTCAGAAGTTTCCCACAATATTTGTGAACTCGTTGTAGCGTTACAATTTCAGTCTAAATTTTTAACGCAAATTATAGGTTTTACAATGCAACTTACAATTGAATAAAAGAAAACAACTAAAGTATCTTTCTCCGAGAGTGTAAAAGATTTTGCTTCACTCATTTCTTTTGATAAAAGTTATCGAGTTCTTTCTGCATTAACAACGTGCACAATGCAGATTCTTTGAAAGTATTACCGTACCCTTCTTTTAACAGATTTTGTAACTTTTTTCCGTTTTTTTTTTGCGTCCCAAGAGAATTATGCGGGCGCTTATGCTATCGCTTTGATTCTCCTGTCTATAGAAAGAAGTGGTTTAATTAAAGAAATCAATATCGCCGTTAGAGAGGCGCTGCGAGACATCGGCATCGTGTCCGCATGTAGTACGGAGAGCTTCTTGTTCCTCATTTCCAGAGGGGATTGGGAGCTCAGTGCTTCCAACTCGCCCGATCGTGTTTCCTTAAAAGCCACTTACTACCTGCCATGCATAAATAATGTTACTGCGCTCTTTCTTCAAAATTTGTACACTCTGGATATACATAGATCTATAGGCTACAACTCAACTGAATATACATTTATCTATGCCTCCCACTTCCACTGGGTTTAAAATGGATTAGCGTCTATCTACTTTGATTGAGTGTTACAAGTTTTTTTTATTCTGTGCGAAACATTTGCTTCAGTTTATTTATTCTGTGCAAAAGATTTGTTTTAGTTGGTAAATTTGTTTAATCTCTACGTGAAAATTAAAAAAAAAGGTACTTTGTTAAATTATACAGGATACACATTCTTAAACTCAGCTTTTTTTATTTCAACAAAACACCACGGGGGCTTACAGCCTAAACACTATCGTACCGTGGCTGTCGACAAGGAGGAAAGAGGCAAATTGTTAATTCTGGACTTGAAGGTTTGGAGGTTCGGAAGAGAAGGAAAAACATGTGCCGGCAAGGAATTCTACAACTTGGAAGTCCTCGGCACAAAAGAGCGGGCATAACAAGATGTTCTATGTCTGGTGACCTGGACAGTAAAAGGGTGGATTTGCTCAGTTCCCCTGGTAGATCTGTTGGGGGCAGCAGGTGAAGGAACTATGGAAGAAAGCTTGTCTGAGCAGTGCCCGTGCAGATATCTATAAAAGAGAGAGAGAGTTCACCAACGGTACGTCGGTGGGCAAGGGATAGCAGCCTTTGGGTGAGGGTAGGGTGACCGATTAGACGTATAGCTGTCTTCTGAATAGAGTCCAGGATAGCGAGTGTAGAAGCAGCAACGGCGCCCCAGATGTGGGAGCAGTATTCGAGGTCTGGCCTTATTTTTGAAGTATATAAGGTATAGAGATTAGCTGGTGAAAAGTATTTGCGAGCCCGGAAGAGAAAACCTAATTTCTTAGCAGCCGCTTCTGCAATTGATGTGACATGTTGGTGCCAATTGAGATTTCGATCCACAGAAATGCCAACCAGTGAAAAGGACTCATTACTTTGAATAACTTGGTTGTTCATTGTGATGGATCTAGGGCTGGTGTATCTCTTATGAGATAGAAAGCAAGACTGAGATTTGGTGGAGTTGAATTGTGCAAGATTTCTACTTCCCCGGTATAACATTTTTTGGAGATCTACAGAGACAGAAACCTCCATGAGTCTGCGATCCTCATCTAATTGGGCTAAAGAGACAGGCTTGGAATATTGTATATTTGAGTGGAGGGTGCTGTCGTCCGCGTAACAGTGAACTGGGTTGGATGTGCTAGAGAGAAGGTCATTCATGTGGAGAAGAAACCAAGTCGGGGCTAAAGCTGAATCTTGAGGGACTCCTGCATAAATTGGATACAGTTTAGAGGAATGGCCATCCACGACAACAGAAATGCTCCAGTTGGAGAGGAACTACGCCCAAAATTTGAGCTTTCTACGAATCCAACTACCGCAGTAATAAACATTTAATTGAAGCTATGTTTTGTACAAAAAAAATAATCAAAAAAATCAAGTAATTCCTTTAAAACCGCTGGAGATAGGTATAGGGCAGTATTATACAAAAATAATCGGAAAGTAATAGCGAAGCGAAAATTCAATAATATACGTGTCTTATTCAGTATATCAAAGTTGCTGTTACTTTTCAATATAAGTAGCAACAGCGCAACGCTGAAAATCTTTTAAATCGAAAGAGTGGAACTAATTAAACAAGAAACCAAATTTTCAAAATAATTCGATGTTCCGTTATCCACAAACGTCTAACCTACCATTGACCGTGAATCACCCTGTATATACAGGCTGAGTTTTTTAAAATGTTACAAGGGGATATTAAAACGGTTTAATTTTTTTGTATAAAAGGAGGACTTGGGGACATATGTAGACATATTTCTGACTTTTACCTCAATTTTGAGTGGGGTGGGGTAACTTTAGATTTTAAAATGAGGTGATGTACTTTATTTATAAAATTCATATCTACGTAAACAACTAGCTGTGTGTGCAAAAAATTCTGATTTGCTCTTTCCGTTACGGACCTATGATTGATTAGGTTAAAATACAACGACAAAAAAAATTAACACTTTAAATTTTTATTTTTTTATTTGTCCATCATGCGGGGGAGATTGTTTGAAACTTCCAAACAATGTCTCCTCTTAAAAAATTGAGAAAATGTCTATTTGTGTGTTTCTTGTAGAATAAAGAGAGGATATTTTGATAACAATCGTTACACTACCGTCTTAACAGTTTTTTAGATGTACTCATCTTTTAGTGAATTTTCTGAAATAAAAAATCTTCAAATGAGCGCGAACTAGGACCAGTAGAACCCATATTCGGGGTTAGTTCTAATTAATAATAATAATAATAATAATAATAATTATATATATATATATATATATATATGACACCGATAACTCAAAAAAATGATGAGCCGATTTTAATGAAATTTGGCAGATACCTTCCTTTTGTAAGTGGCTTGGATAAGTTCGTTAGCCAGAAAAATCAAACTAGGTTTTCTGGAAAAATTTTAAGTTTAAAATAATTTTTCTCCAAAAATAACAAAGCTACGACAACCAAATTTGGTAGACAGGTTCACAATGTAAAAATTAAACTATATACCAAAACTTAGATGTCTACGTTGAAAGAAAAAAAGCATTTAATAAAGAAAAATGTCAGTGCCACTAAAAGTCAGAGAAGATGCAATAGCAAAATATTGTATGTGTTAAACAAAATCTATTAAACTAAAGATAACGTTTATTTTTTATTCGCATAAACAGATTAAGAGGTACGAGAAGCATTGCCTTGAAATTTTATAATTTTTCCCCTGTAAATGCCAAAGTGGAGATTTGAAACGTCAAAAATGAGTAATGTTTAAATAAGCCTTCTATAACTAATGCGGTTTTTAAATGGTAAATATTGTGAGAAAGGTATATTAGAAGAGACTACATTTAAATTTCAAATGTTTTCATTTGATTATTATATTTACAAAAAATGCATCTAAAATAAACCTTACATATTACAAATAAATAACCGAAGACCATTATCGGTTATCTACATTTTATTACAGTTTGACTTCCATAGTATTATGGCCAGGCGGTTTAGATAGCTGACTTGTTAGCAAGCAGCGCTGGGAGATGTAGGTTCAAATCTCTTTTTATTTATTTTTTGCCTGATTCAATGTTAACCTTATCTGATCAGTGATTATGTAATCTCAATAATTTTTATAGTGACTATTTGTTGAAAAAATCATTAATGAGTGGGTAAGGACTTTTAAGACTTTAAGTTCAACTTTAATAGCAGCTGTTGCCCTTAGTTGGTAAAATCGTTTCATAGTTAACACAGACCTAGTTGTTTTTTCTGTGACTTCAGAAATGTTTGTTCTTCTCTGCAACCGGTTTAATTTTTACAGCATCGCCGGGCAAAATAATTTTCGCTGTAGAAAAAGTATCTATTTCTGTATTCAGATCAGATTTTGAATATTTTTAAATGTATTTAATTTATATTTATTAGCCAATATTCTTGTACAAAATGTTATTTAAATGGCGATTCTTTTTATAAATAAATTTTATGAATTTTCTTTGAAGAAACATTCGTTACGAATTTTGGTCTGAAAAATTATTCAACAAGGTGTTGATGGAACATTTTTTAACGAAGTTCGTCGAAAACAATGTTTTAATGAATTTTCCTGCAACCAAATTATTTTATTTTCAATTTTAGTTACAGATTAGGCATATAATTTGAATTTTATGTATTCTTTTAGCAAATTCTTTTGTAGAAAATATTGAATCAGTTTTCGCAGAAATTTGTCTGTGGTGCCGTAGAATAAATTTTTTGGTAAGGTTTTTGTTCAATTTGTAAAAAAAAATGTTTTAGGATTTTCGTAAAAAAATTGCAAATATTCACGCAACATTTTTTTAGTGTCGTCGAAAAGCTTTTTGTGAATATCTATATTTTGGCCAGGAAATTTGGAACAGTTTTTTCTGGAACATTTTAAGTTTTTTCTTCGGAACATTTTTGTACTTTTACAAACAATATACTTAATATCATGAAATATGGTTCACTGTTTCTACTATAATAGTAACCAAATTTGATACCCGTTTTCTTAAAGAAATACTTATTTGCTATTAAAAACATTTTTATGAAAGTTTACTACCATAACGCACTTGCTGCGTCCATACTTTTTTTGTGTCTATTATTAATAGAGTAATTAGTTTTTATCAGTAACATTTGTATAATCCGAACTGAAAATTATGTATTAAATGATTTATAATTTTAATTAAAAAAGAAAAAGTACTCATAAATAATGCAGAAAGCATGCTCTAATTGAATTGTCGAAAAATAACACGGATTTTATCTTATCCACTGGAAATATCAACAGTAAAAGTTCCGAGAAAATATATAGGTTAAAATTTTAATGCAAATGTTGATAGATAAAAAGGATCGGCCCATCCCTTTGAATTTAAACAACGATAATTAAATTGAAAGGGAAGGAAAACCACCGAACAGTGAATATCGCTTCGAACACTTATCTTCGCCACTCCCAATATTTCCAGTAACGTTTGGCGAGATAATCTAACTGATGGTAATAATAGAGTTTTCTTCGGGTAGAGATATTAAATATATACGAGGGAAAATCCATATGCTCCCCCCTGACCTATATAATATAATGAGATGCTAGGACCAAATAATAATTTTGTTTTATATATATATATATATATATATATATATATATATATATATATATATATATATATATATATATATATATATATACATATATATATATATATATATATACATATATATATATATATACATATATATATATATATATATATATATATATATATATATATATATATATATATATATATATATATATATATATATATATACATGTTCTTATATCAGTAACGGACATTTTTTCCCCAAAAATATACAACAATATTTTTGAAAACGCTATATTTTTGTAAGTATTAGAGTAACTGGAATGAGACTTTACATGTGGCTAGAAATGGTGTAAATTATACCTATGTTGTGACTTTTAAGTAATTTGGTTTAAGAGTTTTTTCCAAATTAAAAAAAAGCCTGGACGCAGCAAGTGCGTTATGGTAGTGAATTTTAATAGAAATGATCTGGCACCAAATATTCACACCGATAACTCAAAAGATAATGAGCCGATTTTGATTAAATTTGTTGAGTACCCTCCTTTTGCAAGTGGCTTGGACAAGTTCGTTAGCCAAGAAAATCGGCAGAGGTTTTTTTTGGAAAATTTTGTGTTTTCTTTACAAAAAAAAATTATATCTCCGGAAATAACAAAGTAAGGGGAACCAAATTTGGTACGCTGGTTTATATCGCTATAGGTAAATTACCTACCCAAATTTAGCTCTGTAGGTCCAAAGAGAAAAAAAGTTCGTTAGCCACGAAAATCTGCCTAGGTTTTCCAGGAAAATTTTGTGGTTTTTTTTTCGAAAAAAAATTATATCTCCGGAATTAACAAAGTAGGAGCAACCAAATTTGGTACGCGGGTGTATATCCTTATAGGTAAGTTATCTACCAAAATTTAGCTATGTAGGTCAAAAGACAAAAAGTTATGGGCATTTAAAGAAAAATAATTTGGGGTTTTCCTCAAAACGTCAAAGTCGCACTTTAAAACGTCAGAATTGGCAACATTTAGGCAAATAACTTGAATCTAATACGGGCTATGGAAAGAAAATATCTCAAGAAGAATGTTTTACAAACACTGAAGTCTTAGTTTCAACCGTCATTGTCCTTCATTTTACTAAAATGTTTCCAGAAAATTCATTTCAAATAGACTCTTTCTCTGATGTTCGGCAGTAGTCTTAGCTATAGAGTTTATCGTTTAATGGTATATATTTTGATGAAACATGCCACATTGTTTTTACTATATAGGTTATACTGGTAACCAAATTTGATGGCTGCTTTCTTTAAAAAACACACATATTTGCTATCAAAAACATTTAAATGAAAATTCACTACGATAAAACGCACTTGCTGCGTCCAGACTTTTATTTATTTTTAGAGCTAAATTTTTTTTCCTATGAAAACTCAAAATTTTCCCGGAAAACCTCGTCCGATTTTCCTGACTAACGAACTTATCCAAGCCACTTACAAAAGGAAGGTACATGCCAAACTTTATCAAAATCGGCCCATCATTTTTTGAGTTATCGGTCTGATATATATATATATATATATATATATATATATATATATATATATATATATATATATATATATATATATATATATATATATATATATGTAGGTATCCAACCGATAACTCAAAAAGTAATCAACCGATTTAGATGAAACTCGGCAAGTGCCTTCCTTTTATTAATATCTTGGACGAGTTGGTATATATATATATATATATATATATATATATATATATATATATATATATATATATATATATATATATATATATATATAAATTTAAACTGACCCCGGATATGTGTTCTAGGGGCCTAGTTCGAGCTTATTTAAAAGAAATGTTTTGCAAAGTCTTACCATCGATACTTCTTAGTGAATTTTTTAAAAATAAAAATTCAGTAAAAGAAAAAAAAAAAGAGGAAGAAACGGTAAAATTATTTGTAAAAGATACCATTCGAGTATGCTTTTTTAAACGGTTCAATATTTGCCACAACAACGAAGTAGTAAAAGTATGTGGTGAATGGAAAAATATATGCAGCTTCCAAAGCCATGCCATATCCGTTGTACAAACGTACATAAGTTGGACTCATGACTTTTCTTGGGTACTTAGTCACCGCTTTCTACTCAACTCTGTCAATTTACAACCGATAACGTCTAATTATTGCACTTGAGCTCGTGCAGATTGATAACTATCTGATTTAAAAATGTTATACAGCCATGCCACTACATACCTAGCATTCAAATCTCAAAATATCATAACTATAGAGTGCCTTTAAACAGGTCAAGGGTGTAGCATAATGATCCGTCCACGTATAAGGGCAAAAAGCTGAGTCAGGGTTGCTGTAGCGCTCCAATTCTAGACCTTGTTATAAACTAGGAACAAAATGGATTTGTGGACGAAGTGCATTGCACTTTACATGTTATTGGAAGAAAATCTGTGCTGGGTGCGGGGAAGTCCCGCATAATATGAGTTTAACGACCATTACCAGGCGAGGTTAATGGCTGCTTGCGGCTAGGCTCGGCGCTCTCTATCATCAACTTACCTACCTTTACTCTTAATTGACCCCAAATCATTTACCATCTAATCGTGAAAGACAGCTATAATTCCAGCAATTTCCCCTCATTTACACACATTTTACTCGTAACGTGTCTATTGTTGCAGAGAGAAACTTTAAAAGGGCTCGTCAGGATATTTGAAACTGCATCAGAGAAATTGCAATACCGGCGTGCTGATTTTTTTTTCACAAGATCAGATTACAAAACCTCAAAGGATAATTATCAAAAGTACCCACACAGAAATATAGGTAGTTATCGTAGCAAATTTTGATATATGTTTTCATTCAACATGTCTAAATAGTTAGTAAAAGTTGGAAGCGATAAATAAAATATGCACGCATGTGATCAAGTTGTAAGGTAAAAAAGTTCGGTACCCCGCAAGTGCGATATGGTAGCGAATTTTTATTAAATGCCTCAAATTTAAATACCTCAATTTTCTATAAATACAGAAAGTTGAATTTTGGTATGTAGGTAAGGCCTTCTCAAGGCAACATATCCACCCAATTTCATCAAAGTAAGTTTATAATTTTTGGAGAAAAAAAAATGGTTTCGAAAGAAAACTCAACATTTTTCCGGAAAACCTTGTTCGGTTTTCCTGGCTAACGAACTCATCCAAGCTATTAATAAAAGAAAGGTACCTGCCGGTTAACTACATTTTGTGTTATCGGTTGGATACATACATACATACATACATATATATATATATATATATATATATATATATATATATATATATATATATATATATATATATATATATATATAGGGCTGCCTAGAAGTCCGGAATAAAATTAATATACCCTTAACCTTTAGCTTTTGGGGAAAACGCTCGGACACGTCAATTCATTTTTATGTATGCTCACATTTTGACGTTATTCGTTTGATTTTTTATAGACATTTGTCAAAGATATGACGACATCGATATTTTTTTATTGGAAACATACAGCTTGTGATACATAATTTGAAAGCTAATATATCGTACAGTATGCCCATAAATATTGGCGCGATTCTGTCAAGCTATTTCAAAATGGCGACTGTTAAAAGTTTTTAAGAAATCCCTATTTAAATAAGTGGAAATGATAAATAATTAATATGTTTTTTACCTTTCCAGGTAAGACATTTTCATTGTTTCACGTTATGTCATTTTGTGACATTTTGAACCTGCCAAATTAATTTAGGTATTTCGGAAGTATTATTTTACAATTTTCTAAACAAAAATGGTTTTGTCGGAAAGGTAGCGTATCGAAGTCTTGATATTGTTAGGATGTGGAGATAAAATAAGAAGTCAAAGTGAAGTGTGCAGTTTATTTAATGCTAAATATCCGGAAAAATAAATTTCACAGGGCACTGTTAGTTAAATATTCCACAAATTTGATGAACGTGGTACAGTAAAGGACTTGCCTAGGAATGGACGGCCACGTGTTTTAGGCGACGATGAAACATTAGATATTGCATTATCTCTGCAGGATAATCCGCATGTTTCAACAGTTTCATTGGCTTAAAATCATGATACATCTGGAGGTACTATTGGAAGATTTTTGAAAGGAGAAAAATACCACCCTTATAAAGCATATCTTGCCCAAGAGCTTTTACAAGATGACTATGACAGGCGTTTGCAATTTTGCGAAGAAATGATGAGACGGTGTGGCGAGAATAATAGGTTTCCACAGAACATATTATTTTTCTGATGAAACTACTTTCTATTTAAACGGGGTGGTTAACAGACATAATTATCGTTTCTAGAGTCAAGAAAAGCCACGATGGATATTTGAAGCGCATACTCAGCGGCCCCAGAAAGTAAATGTATGGGCAGGTATCATTAATAACCGAATTTTAGCACCATTCTTTTTTGAAGGAAACCGCACAGCTGAACGGTACCTGGATTTCTCAACCTTCGACTTGATGCCTGCTCTAGCTGTAATTTTTCCAAACGAACAAGATCTAGATATATCTTATGAAACAATTTGGTTTCAGCAAGATGGTGCTTTCTCTCATTTTGGTGTCAATGTGAGAAGATATTTAGATCAGATATTTCCAGGTCGCTGGACTGGACGACGTGGTATAATTGAATGGCCACCGAGGTCCCCAGACTTAACGCCTCTGGACTATTTTCTTTGGGGACATTTAAAAGATAAAGTGTACCAAAATAGGCCAAATAATATTGAAGATTTGAAAAACAAAATTAGATTGGAGACACAAAAGCCATTCGGAATTCCGTCCACGGATTTTACCATCGTCTGGAAGCATGTCAAATAGAGGGTGGAGGACATTTCCAGCATTTGCCACGTTAAACAGCCTTTTTGTTGTTTTTTGTATTGTTTCGTTACATGTTTATTTTTTTGACATAATAAATAACAAATAAACCATAACTATGTATTGTTAAGTTACATTGTCACAAAATGACAGAACGTGAACGAATGAAAATCTCTTACCTGGAAAGGTAAAAAACACATCAATGATTTATCATTTCCGCTTATTAAAATAGGGATTTCCTAAACATTTTAAACAGTGGCTATTTAAAAATAGCGTGACAAAATCTTGCCAAAATTTATAAGCCTACTACACGGGATATTAGCTTTCAAATGATGCCACACAAGTTGTAGGTTTCTATTAAAAAAAATATGGATGTCGTGAAGTGAATTTGCAGATGACCTACCTCCCGAACACTTTTAGATAAAACGACTACTGAACTTTGTTGTCTTACATGCACGCTGACACTATTCTTACCTTTTATTCTCTTGCCTTTTCGGCGTTATCAACATTTAAAGTTCATTACACCATTTTGTAACAATTTCCCAGTACGGTCCTGTTCCTTCGACACCCCTTCCCCCCCCTAAACATTACATTTGACATAAAGTTCTTTGCTCTCAGTAACCGGCTAGTACGCGTATTACGCGTTTAGACGATTTCTTATATATTCATGTGTTTGAGGACGTTATTTCTGAAATTGTGCGTTTTTTACCTTGATCTGTTAATGACCATTAGTATTGTAGTGGTTTGAGGTGCAGGTGTGGCCTCTTCTTGGTCTGTGACATGTGATTTGTTTCCTACATTGTTTTTGTGATGAGGAAATTGCTATGTCACAGGCTGTTAAAATACAAGGTCGAGGGTTGTTTACATCAAGAGCCGGACCTACCTCATTTGCTTGAGAAGCAAAAGGTAAATGTTATGTAAATTTATTGTTGTCTCTTTTAAATTTTAATCGTTTGACAGTATTTTCTATGGTATGCTCTATTTTCGCTCTACATACTTGGGTACTTATATTGTAACATTGGGTTTTCCTTCTTCCAGCGTTCCACTTGTGACAGGTAGGGGGGTAAGGTTCTGCTTCGTTGCATACAACCACCCTCGTTGCATAAACCACGACAATTTTTTTTTTGTTTATCCCGCCCGCCCCCAAGGAAGTTACTGTACCTAGGGCGAATAGGTGTGTTGTGCGTGGTAGGCAGGGTTTAAGGGAGATATAGCTTCAAGGTGTGAAAAAGACAGCTTTCAAGCCGTTTTATTCGCATTTTCTGATCATATTTCCTTGTTACTGCCTACCCCGCCCAGCACCCCTATTCATTCCCCGTCCCGTAACTTCCTTGGGAGGTGTTGACAAGACATTTTTCTTGTGGTTTGTGCATCCAGGTCCTAGGAATGTTTTTGAAATTTTTTTTTAAGCGTTCGGGAGGTAATCTGGAAATTTACCGAATGAATTATGTTTTTTATCAACTTGGATGTCATTTGATAACATTAAAATGGCTGATTAAATCAATTTTACCGATGAGCCATATGGAAACAAAAGTGCGCAGGCAGCAAGTGCGTTATGGTGATTAATTTTCATAATATTTCGAATCACTAAAATTTAAAAAATGTTGAAATTTTTGTCGCCAATGCGATACTTCCACACGTTGTGACGATGTGGAAGTATTAATGCGCCGATTTTGATAAAATTTGGCATGTACCTTCCTTTTGTAAGTTGCAATTTTTGTGGAAAATTTTGGTTTTTTTTTCGGAAAAAATGTTTATCTGCAAAAATAAAGAAGCCATGGTAATAAAATTTGGTACAGAAGTTAATGACATTAAAAGGAAACTATATACCAAAATATAGATTTCTATGTTACAGGAAAAAAGTTATAAAAAATATTTGGTGCCAGCTGATTTCTTTGAAAATTCACTACCATAACGCACTTGCTGCGTCCAGGCTTTTTTGCAATCACACCTAGATCCGGACGAAATCACCAATCGGCCATCAATTCTGGAACTGACCGTCCCCGACGTTGCCCAATTCGGCAATGTAGACACGGATCCGAACTGCGTCGCGGAGCAGCCGCCTATATTTATATTTCACCAGTTGTCAGCAGTGACCGCCGACTAAAATTACGATTTTCCGCCAATTGGAGAACTTGTTTCGGCACAAATAGAGGGCGCTGGCATTCAGAGTTATCTACAGTGAGCGTTGATATGCCTCTCGTTAAAAACAGTAGGTGGTGTTACATGTACGTTTTAACCCGACATCTCAGATAAATACAAAATTAAATGATATACAAGCAAACAACTTCTTTTATGTAAATAAATGTGTATTATTATAAATTATATGCCACATAGCCAAAAAGAACCTGGAAATAAAACATATATTGGTTATATAAACATTAAATGCTAACCGACTGTGAATCTAATGAAGCTGGTAGTTGTCATTTCAGATTTTAACAAATGAAACGAAATTGTCAGCCATTTTATTATTACATTTTTTAGAAACGTCTTCTTGATTTGAAAATGTACACATCAGTTTCTAGGGTTACGTTTAAATCTGTATATATTTAAATTTATATCGTTTAAACAATAAACATATTGTTAGTTTCTTCATGTTGCTTATGAATAATTCAACTCGAAATACTGATAAACTGAACACAAAATTGTAACTAGTTAAATTTTATATATTGGTGAATTGAATCCCTTCTATCAGGGAATATACAAAAAATTATATTGCTGTTTGGTTATAATTATATTCCTTATAAACAGTTTTTATGTATTAGATAGAAATGGCAGTAAAATAAATGACGGACTATATCTAAAAAAAAATGATCAATAATTGACATATATATATATATATATATATATATATATATATATATATATATATATATATATATATATATATATATATATATATATATATATATATATATATATATATATATATATATATATATATGTATATGGCGCATTGAAAGCGAAACAGACCGATTTGCGTCCAGAGAATTTTTTTTAAGAACCGCTGAAACAAGTCAATTTTAATATTGAGGGGGACATATTTTGACTAAACTTTGTCACATCAACCCCTTAAGGTTGGTGATAACAACCCTTATATTTTAAATAGGGAACATGGGTCGCGTGTAACATCATTTGAAAACTATTACTTTTCTGAATTCAGCAGACAAATTTTTTTGGAAGTTTTATCAACTCGTTTAAAAATTATTCAAAGTTGAAGATGCAAAAACGCATTTCACTCATTCCGATAAGAAATGTGCTAATAGTCAATGTTTTATCGATTGTAAACAAAAAATTGACTATCAGAACATTTCTTATCGGAATGAGGGAAATGCGGTTTATTATTTCAGTTTATCGGTTGGTTTGATACTTGATGGTACTACCGAAAATTAATTTCTCAATGGTGTATTCTGTAGAAGAAAGAGTTGAAATAATTACTCTTTTTTTCAAAAACGATGACTCTGCCAACCGTACCGCAAATTTGTTTAATAAACGACATCCGAACAGACATGTTAACAGAAAATACATTTTGGAGTTAGTTGCAAAGTTTCGACAAAGTGGTTCAGTAGCCAACAAAAAACGCGATCCTGAACGTGAATTTCCGGTTAGAAATGAGACTACTGAGATTGAAGTTTTCGGACAAATTGCTACAGACCCAACTTTGAGCACGAGAAAATTGGCCACTGTTTTAAACATCAACAGAAGAACTATTCAGCGAATATTGAAGCATCATAAATTTCTCCCGTATAAAATTAATCTTGTACAACAACTGAATGAAGATGATTTTGATCGGCGGCTGGAGTTTTGTGAAGTTATGACTGCACAAATAGCTGATAACGGGAACTTTCTGTTCAATATCTGTTTTTTAGACGAGTGTACGTTTTTATTAAACTCTACAGTCAATCGTCATAATTGTCGTTATTGGGCAGATAATAATCCAAGAAATTTTCACGAAGTCCACATTCAAACTTCACGGAAATTGAATGTCTGGACTGGCATTTTTGGAGTCCGTTTAATCGGACCAATTTTTCTTGATGGCAATTTGAGTGGCGACAGTATTTCGAGTTACTAGAAAATATTTTCTCTACTAATTGACATTGTTGAAAATGATGATCTCTATCAAGAAAATCAATTAGTGTTTCAACAAGATGGAGCTCCTCCGCATTTTTCACAACGTGTTGGGGAGTTTTTGAACAGAGAGTTTCCAGAGCAATGGATTGGGCGTAGAGGTGCTATTGAGTGGTCCCCTAGATTACCGGATTTAACTCCTTTAGACATCTTTCTATGCGGCCATTTAAAGAGTAGAATTTTAGCAACACAACTGGAGTCTCTGGAAGAATTACCACGACTCATTGTTGAAGAATGCCGTCTAATAACTCCACAAATGCTCCAGAATGTCAGAGGTCGTTTTGAACAAAATTTGTACTTTTGCATGGAAGCTGGTGGTCAACAATTTGAACACTTACTTAACTGAATACACATTTTTGACGTTTGGTTTTGTTTTTTAGTTTTACTTAACGAAAAATTGACTAATCAGTGCATTTCTTATCACAATGAATGAAATAGGTTCTTGCAACTCCAACTGTGAATAATTTTTAAAAGAGTTGATAAAACTTCCAAAAAAATTAGTGTGCTGAATTCAGAAAAGAAAGAGATTTCAAATGATGTAGCACTCGACCCATGTTCCCTATTTAAAATATAAGGGTTGTTATCACCACCCTTAAGGGGTTGATGTGAAAAAGTTGTGTTTTATGTTAAAAATATCTCCCTCAATATTAAAATTGACGTATTTCAGCGTTTCTTAAAAAAGAAAATTCTTTGGACGCAAATCGGTTTGTTTCGTTTTCAATGCGCCACCATGTACGTACATATATATATATATATATATATATATATATATATATATATATATATATATATATATATATATTTCCGGAGTAAAATAGTGCTGCAAATTGAATCATTAGTTGTGAAAATCTACTCTCCTCAGAAAAACATTGTCGTAAAATGAACTTATGGTCCGGGACTTGACCATAAAGAAAATATTCGTATTCTTGTACCCATAAACTTATGAAATGTTATATTACTCGAGTTTTAAAGAAAAAACTGTCCATTTTCATCACTCACCCCTCATTTATCCCCTACTCCATGAAGCGAACTTCCCAACAAAATTCGAAGCGTTCCTTTGTTGGGTGCTAACAACATACCACATTTGACCATAATACCTCAATTCGTTCAAAATTTATCGTGGTTACAAACAGACAGACATATAGACCGATAGACACAAAACATTTTCGTTCCCAAATCATGTTTTCTATATGTTTTGACACCTTTTACGTCGTTTAAGCGAGAACATATTTTCCAATTTTTGTCGCCGATGCCATACTTCCCACACGTACTAACAGACAGACGCATAGGTCGACAGACAGGCCCAATCCAAACCGTCCGTTCCAGAATCAAGTTTTCTATATGTTTTGAGACTTTGTACGCCGTTTTAGCCAAAAAAATTTGAAATTTCTGTCACCGGTGTTACAGCCCTACACATTCAACCCCTAATTTAATTCCAGCAAAGAATACGAAATTTTCGATGAACGTGAAAGTTCTCTAATAAACAATCCTTAAAACGTTGCATTTCTCTAGTTTTAACCTTATTGATCCCCTACCTCTTAGAGCGATTTTACTCAAAAACAATCCGAACCGTTCGTTTGTCGGGAGCGAACTATATACCAAATTTGAAGACGATATCTCAATTCGTTCTAAAGTTATCGTGACTACAAACGGACAAACATACAGATCGACAGACACCACAAATTTTTGTTCAATAATTATCTTTTTATATGTTTTAACACCTTTTATGACCTTTAGGAGAGAAAAAAAAGTATTTGAAATTTTTGTCGCCGTGCTATACTTCCACATGTATTGACCATGTGGAAGTAAAATAATATATTAAAAAATAAATAGTATTGTTAATAAAACTCGTTAACAACAAATAAATTCAACAAAATCGATAGTCCCGTACTTGAACTTAGGGTAATGCCCCTTTGTTCAACGGAACGTAATGTAAATTTCTGTATTTGATTCACAGTAGAAGGAAATGGCTGTACTTCCGATTCAATCGTTATCTTGCCCTTCGTGCGCCACTCACCAATTTCCTCCGATGTGCACCAACCTCACTCAATTTACCTCAAGAGCTTCCCCAATATACTCGACAGAGTACATGGGCATAACATGCATATATATGCTGTTTATATTTCATTAGTTGGCTTTGATAGGATCCACATTTCTATAAACCAGCCGCTGTTGTCATCCCATGGCTTGGCTAAAATGAAATCAGACCTTTAATATCCAGGGAATGCAGCTGTGTGCCTACTCTGGTTACGTGTCAATTATATATGTGTTCGCACCAGCATCAACAATGATTTGTCACGTATTAAATTATCAAAAGGCAATTGTGACATTTAAATTATTTACGAAATATACAGGGTTGTTAATGGGCAACGTCCATTGGACGTTTTTTAATAGTTGCGCGATTTGAGATAATTACACCAATTTGTTAATTACTTTAAATTGTTTCAGACCAGGTCAACCTTAAAGCACGCAAGAGAAACAAACTCGGCATCTCACGTTTTACAAACTATGCCACAACCGTTTCTCATCAAAGTTTTAAAGAAAACGAATTAATTAATTATGAAACTACACGGTGAATCCCAGATTGTCGCTCTAGACATATCCAAATCATTCGACCAGGTCTGGTACGCAGCGCTGATTAATAAACTTCCGGCCTATGGCATACCACAAAAACTCTGTACGTGGACAGCAAATTGCTTGCCTACCGGAGCATTTCTGTTGTCGTGGATGGCCATTCCTCTGAACTGTACCCAATTAATGCAGGAGTTTCTTAAGGTTCAGCTTTAGCCCCTACTTTGTTTCTTCTCCACATCAATGACCTCCTCTCTAGCAAATCCAACCCAGTTCACAGTTACGCGGACGACAGCACCCTCCACTCAAATATACAATATTCTAAGCCTGTCTCTTTAGCCCAATTAGATGAGACTCATGGAGGGTTCTGTCTCTGTGGATCTCCAAAAAATATTAGACTGGGGAAGTAGAAATCTTGTACAATTCAACCCCACCAAATCACAGTCTTGCTTTCTTTTTCATAAGAGATACACCAGCCCTAGACCCATCACAATAAACAACCAAGTTATTCAAAGTAATAGTCCTTTTTACTTGTTGGCATTTCTGTGGATCGAAATCTCAATTGGCACTAACATGTCACATCAATTGCAGAAGCGGATGCTAAGAAATTAGATTTCCTCTTCCGGGCTCGCAAATACTTTGCACCAGCTAATCTCTATACCTTATATACTTCAGAAATAAGACCGAACCTCGAATACTGCTCCCACATCTGGGGTGCTGCTGCCGCTTCTACACTCGCTATCCTGGACTCCATCCTCACTCAGTGGTGACCCTACCCTCACCCAAAGGCTGCCATCCCTTGCCCACCGACGTGCCGTTGGTGACCTCTCTCTTTTTTATAAATATCTGCACGGGCACTGCTCAGATGAGCTTTCTTCCATAGTTCCTCCATCTGCTGCCCCCAACAGATCTACCAGGGGAACAGAGCAAATGCACCCTTTTACTGTCCAGGTCACCAGACATAGAACGTCTTCTTATGCCTGCTCTTTTGTCCCGAGGACTTCCAAGTTGTGGAATTCCTTGCCGGCACATGTTTTTCCTTCTCCCCCGAACCTCCAAACCTTCCAGTCCAGAATTAACAAGTTGCCTCTTTCCTCCTTGTCAAGACCCACGGTACGATAGTATTTAGGCTGTAAGCCCTCGTGGTGTGTTGTTGAAATAATTTTAAAAAGCTGAAATTATAAAAATTGGCATATGTTCGTTATTCAAAGTTCTGAACTCATCATTACAATCTACAGGCGATGCCGCCTTGTCGTCTCAACCATGACTCTCTGTTTTCAGTATCTCACTAAATGTCATTATAAATTTACATTTTACCAGTTCGGTCAGGTTTTTCAGAAGTTTTCTCATTGGAGTCCCGTTCTTCCAAGTTTGTGTCCTGCAATAATGTTGCCAGAAAGTTACGTGTTAAGTAATATGACCAATACATTTTGCCTTCCTCCTTTAAATCTCTTTCAGCAATTATCTGTGTTCTCTCATCTTCTCCAGCTCACTAATTCGTCCTTCTATCAGTGTACCGTACTTTTGTCATTTTAGTGAATTTTCATATTCACTAATGGGGAGATTCCCACTTTTCAATTTTGAAGATAATCTTAGAATGAGCGCGAGACCTACCCCGCCCAGCACCCCTATTTACTCCTAGTCCCGTAACTTCGTTGGGGGGTGTGAACAAGACATTTTTCTTGTAGTTTGTGTATCCAGGGGGGTCCTAGTAATGTTTCTGAAAACAATTTTTTGAAAAGCGTTCGGGAGCTAATCTGCAAATTTACCGAATTTTCCTTAAATCCTTCAAATTTCAAAAACTCAATTTGCTATCAACGTAAGCTTTGTTGGTTAGGAAATCAACATTTAAATTTTGTAGATTTTCAAACCATAAGTAATTTTGATAAAATATAGTACATTGTTTCTACTACATAGGCTATACCTGTAATCAGATTGATGCCTGCTCGCATTTGCCATTAAAAACATTTTTTATGGAAATTCACTTCCATAACACACTTGCTGCATCCAGACTTTTGAAAAATGTTTATATATACAAACAATTAAGTTATTTCGATGAAATATGGTACATTGTTTCTATTATATAGGCAACCGTGTTTGATGCCTTCTTTCATCAAAGAAAGACATTTGCTATTAAAAACATTTTAAAGAAAATTCGCTACCATAACGCACTTGCTGCGTCCAGACTTTTTTTTCTTTAAATGTACACGAACGTTGTTTAGTACACGTCCATTTAGATACTTTTTTTAAAATTCATAATTCGCGATGTCCTCAAGAGTAAGTTATCCCTACGTAAATTCGCTAGCAAGTAATAAGAAAAGTGAAACCATGAAAATGACAAATAAATTATTATATTTGAACTTTTGCCTTATAGCGTGTACCTTACAATCAAAAAGACTACTAGAAATATAGCAGACACTAAAGGTAAAAGTCTTGCGAACCCTATTCCCTATAATTGCATTAAAAGTTCTGTAAAATTGCTAATCTTTATGCAACGGCTGTGTTTTGCATAAGCTAATTTCTGAATTGAATAATAAGCCGCATGAACATTGAATAACCGCTATTACTGGTGTTTCTTCATCCCCCTGAAATTCATTAAAACTTCCCAGTGAAGAAAATGTAAGTTGTGGCAGCAGATTTAACGCTCTCTCTTTTATAGTTTAAATTAATGAGAACTGTGCCAAGTCTAAATAAAACGCTTACCACAAAACCGCCAAGTTTTATTATTAAATCATTCAGATAAGCCTGATATTTATGAAGATTTTAAATAAAGGAAAATCCTCTTTCCTTCAGATTAATCATCTTTCCTACTAGGAAATACGTTCCGATTTTTTTGTCTGAGATAGCAGCTAAATAGATTACGGACTTTATTTTAACAGATTACATCGAATCCTACTTTTAAACCAACATAAAAACGTTTATACATCTAAACAGTTTTTTTATTTCGTTCTTTAACCTTCACGACTATAGCCAGTCACCGACACAGTTGTACTTCACTATCCTGAAATAGGTTGCAGAATATTATCCATTCAGAAAGGAGGGTAGGGATCTTTAACGATCTTTAACCCAAAATCGCATACTACACGAACCCGACAGATTAACGCCCCCTCCGAATAGCGGAACGTACAGATATTCAACTTGCTAAAACAACATTCCACAACCTCGGCTGATGTTAATTTACAGTATGTACTTATTTGACGTTTTAAACCTGGGACCCCTGGGTCCAGAGGCACACGCATTACACCAGGAATGGCGTACCTATGGCGCGCGTGCCAGAGGTGGCATGTATGAAAAATTTGCAGGCACGTGAAAATTTGCTGGGGCAGCGTAGTATCATAAGATTAGAAAATGGCTTTGTTACTTTATTTGCCCAGTGTGTTGGACATCCAATTCTGGGGTTCCATGGCATTATACAGCAGCAGGTTTTATGTGCGAAGGCGAGTTTCAAGTCTTCCAGTGACTTGAAACTCGCCTTAGTGCTCCCCCTTGTGCTAAACTGAAAATTTACCAAAAATTTAATTTTTATTTACAAAAGGAATGTACCTGCCAAATTATAAACGTTGCAGGTATTTTTCCTTATTAATCGCTTGGATGATTCGTTTTAGTCAACGCAATTGAACCAGTTTCTGCAAACAGATAACAAAACATGTTTTTTAAAACAAATTTGTACTTATTTTTTAAATTTAGTACATACGCTGCCTTTATATGGGCTTTACTATGGATCAAAACTGAAGATTCTAGTTTGCTGGGAAACTGAGTTATCACCATTTGAAATATTTTTACCAAAATTCACTACCATAACGCACTAGCTGCACCTAAACTCTTTTAAACACATATTTACTATTACTGTTTAGTAATACAGTACCTACATGCATTGATTAACAACCTGTTTGATGCACACAACCACTTTCTCATTTGTTTGATTGGATGTTAAAATCATAATATTATACTACAGTCGATGGCCGAAGGCATTTGTTAATGCTGGGTTAAAATTATAAGTTGGATTAATATTTACCTACTCCCATTTGTATTAACCTTATAATGTAGTACGTTATTTTGTATTGTAGGATTCTAAGGTATTTGCGGATTCGATTGTGGGGTTATCTTCTTCTTATTCTTCGTCTTCTTCTTCTTCTTTCTTAATAACATCTATTAGTTTAGAGGTTATGCTTAGAAAGCGCACGTTTGTCTCATTACTCCTGTCAGTTAACAAATGACAAATAGTTGTGTTGTCAAATTAAACTAGGAGAGGGAGATTGCTTTTAAATACCGTCAAAATAGGAGGCTTAATATTTATACATAATAAAACGTGGTTCTAGATTGCCTTTAAACAAATTGAATTACTTTCATTGAAATTTTGATTCATTAACATTTTTCTATCTTCAGATTCAGATGAGAGATGTCGCAAATGGCAACCCTGCTAATTATTTATTGTGACATACTTTCGTAGCCTGTCCGTTTAAAGCCTAATGTGGAGATTTTGCTTGCAATGGCAGCGGAACCCCGATTTATCTACCTGCATGTAAAGTTTTAGTTTAATACTTGTAGTAATTTAAAAAAGCGTTTTCAAGCAGTGTTTAATTTTTTCTAAAAGTAATTGAGTGTTAAAACTGTCTAACGAACTCACCCTCAAGCGATTAATACGACGAAGGGGATTTCCAAATTTGGATTTGATCGGTCAAGTATTTTTTTAGTTATCGGTTGGATACACACACACACACACACACACACACATATATATATATATATATATATATATATATATATATATATATATATATATATATATATATATATATATATATATAACTAGAACAGGATTGATAACACGGCATTTATGTACTATACAAGGAGAAAGGTTTAAGGGCAAAGCCACAAGGAGACAAGAGACAACCGCAAACACGTGTTTCAGGCTTATTAGCCATCATCAGTACGGTATAGCCAGGTGAAGATGGTAACACTCTGGATGAAGATGGAAAATTTACGGAGTCACAACAGGCAACCAGTGCACAATTGCAGCAACATTTGGAAGACCCTCAATCCGAGGGAAACAACCAAAAAAGGTACGGAGGCAAAGAAATCACCTGCGTGAACATCCAGAGCCCAGGAAGTTATATAACTAGAACAGGATTGATAACACGGCATTTATGTACTATACAAGGAGAAAGGTTTAAGGGCAAAGCCGCAAGGAGACAACCGCAAACACGTGTTTCAGGCTTATTAGCCATCATCAGTACGGTATAGCCAGGTGAAGATGGTAACACTCTGGATAAAGATGGAAAATTTACGGAGTCACAACAAGCAACCAGTGCACAATTGCAGCAACATTTGGAAGACCCTCAATCCGAGGGAAACAACCATTTTGGTTGTTGCCCTCGAATTGAGGGTCTTCCGAATGATGTTGTAAATGTGCACTGGTTGCCTGTTGTGACTCCGTGTATTTTTGCTTCTTCATCCAGAGTGTTCCCATCATCACCTGGCTATACCGTACTGATGATAACTTATAAGCTTGAAACACGTGTATGCGGTTGTTTCCTTGCGGCCTTGCCCTTAACCTTTTTCCCTGTATAGTATACAGAAATACCGTGTTAAAAATCCTGTTATATATATATATATATATATATATATATATATATATATATATATATATATATATATATATATATACCATTTTCTACGAATTGAGGGTCTTCCAAACGATGCTGCAAATGTGCACCGGTTGCCTGTTGTGACTCCGTATATTTTCCATCTTCATCCAGAGTGTTACCATCTTCACCTGGCTATACCGTACTGATGATGGCTAATAAGCCTGAAACACGTGTTTGCGGTTGTCTCCTTGCGGCTTTGCCCTTAAACCTTTCTCCTTATATATATATATATATATATATATATATATATATATATATATATATATATATATATATATATATATATATATATATATAAACTTATTAACTGACATTGGATTTGGCTTCTAGGGGCTCTAAATTCACTTTCATTTTAAGAAAATTTCCAAAAGTCTTACCATGGATGATACCTCTCTAATAGTAAATTTTCTGAAAATTCAATAAAAGACAACTCGACAAATGAATATTACATGAGTCATTTCTTTATCATTATTACTTGTGACCCTTGTCCAGCTTTTCTCACAGATGTATCGATTAATACAAAAATCGTTCGATTTTCCTGTTTCTCCCATAAGGCTCTGTACAAATCTGGTGGAAACATGGCGACCACGCACGTACGACCACACTGTCTTTATGTAGCCACTGTAGGCTGATCTTGTGACAATTACAAACGACGTACCCATAGAGTAATAATCTCAGCACCATTAAAAACACCTAAAAATCATGAATGAAATAAGTATTCCTTAGATCAGGAGCCTTGCTCTGTGTTTTTACAATATTTCTCATATTATTCACGTTACGCGCCTTACTAGTTGTTTAGAGAGTCACTTCCGTTAGCTAATCCCCTATCTAAAAGATGTCGCCACATACTAGAAATGCCTATTTCTATCACTGGCCACTTTACCCGACTAGTCCGCTTTATCCACTTTTCCCCTACGTTTGAAATTTAAGTCGTCAACCATAATTCGTAATATGTGTCATTTAACAAGCAACTAGTAAAGAGATATTGCGTATAAAATTTGATTCGACTGTCTGAATTTAATCGATAAATATAAAAAATAATCAGTTTTTTTTCAAATTTCAAGCGCCATGTACATGTTTATAAAAATGTTTTAAATTATTTTGAGGTCCACAACCACACCGTAAAGTGTGTTGCACATAGTATGAAGTATATTGTATACGTTAGCAAGTAAGATTATTCTGCTTTCGTTACCATAACGCACCTGTTATGAACGACATTCTAATTTAAAGTTGAGTGATCATATCATCGCTACCAGATAGTAACAAATGCATAACAGAGGTAACAAAATACAAGCTGTTTTATAAATTTTGTTTATTTCAAGTTTCGTTGAGCGAAACATTGTTCGAAATAAATTTCTCCAGGAAGATATGTCGTCTCGTACCGGATATCTGATGTCTTCCATTTGGAGCAGAAACAAAATTTAGAATATAATTTGCATGTTATATTTTCCATTCCACCTGACGAGGAATGTTTGGACTTGTTGGAATGGAAAGGAGGTCAGTCAGTGTAAGCTTCTGCGAAACAAAGAGCATTCTCGAATGTTTTTATGAAAATACTGAAATGACTTGACGTTCACTTTAATGCGCTTTAGGGAATACATTACAGAAACTGAGTGGATGGAGGAAAATCTCAATAATTAATTGCTTTTTTATAATTGAGAAGACTTTGGGTTTGAGAAAATATAATTACTCCGCAAAAGTAGCAATATAGGAACTTGCTGTTTCACAGGATGAAAAGTGTTACAATTTTTTATAAACAGTTCACTTCAATGCATCTGAACTTTTTATATCATTTTAATATGAAAAGTCACTCAAATCGTTAGACATTGCGTAGCTCACAAACAGACAACGAAATTATTGCATATATCCATCTTTGTTTATTCTACTTCACTTTATACTGCACACTTGTAACGTGTTACACGTTTTACAACGTATATGTTCCCATTATGCCGTTCATTTGTACATGATTACATTATTTTCTTAGTCTATGAATTTTACTGCCTTCCTACCCAGTGAACTTTATAATATAACGCTTTAATTCATGTCCATAGAAACACACATATTCTCTGGCGTTGTTCGTGAACATCTTAAAAGCGGTAGCCGGTTTCAATATATATACTTCATTTTCGTTTGTCGGATACCAGATTTCTTTATAAGCTCGTGTAGACTTCAGCACATTCTCTTTTTTTCAACAAAATTTTAGCAATTGTACCAATGCTAGGAACAACTATAACTGAAGACCATAATTTCAAACAGGTCTAAGTGCCAAAAACCAGTTATCGCGTTATTTGGTATTATTTACTTTTTTCGAAAAGAAAAGGACTGTTTTGTGGTTTTTTATTTAAATAATACAAAAGTCAAGATATTATATTACACATTTACTGAAATAAATATAACCCCAAAACTAAACTGAAAAAATATTTAAATTCTGAATTTTGTGAAAGGGTCCAAGTCCAAAACACAAAGAAATCAAAAGGGCAAAAGTCTAATGTGCGTAATGTTCTATGTACCAGAACCTTGACTGGTGGAAGCTTGAGGTCGTGGAAACTGATTTTTCAATAATGATTTGTAGAATCTTGGTGTTCAGCAGGTAAGAATGAAATCATATCTTTTAGATTTTGTAGCTTGTCTTCGTTAATTTGGGGTCGAGATGCCAGATTAATAATCCTGAGTTCATTTCTTAGTTTATCTTTAGAGGCTCTTTTCTTCAACACGTTTAATTGTTCCCATTGTTCGATTTCACTAAAAGTTTTTTTAAATACTGACGACACCAATATTCTGTTTAGTTACCTTTATTATATATGCCTTTTATATATTCAGTTTTGTGGTATTAAGGTAACAGTCAGCAGCTGCTTGAATGTTTTTATAGTGTGATGGCTGCATTCTTATAGTGTGAAAGGGTTGGACATGCCGTGTATTTCTTATCATCCGTTCTATGCATGACGGGGTATAGCACCTTTCCACTCTCTTTCGATTTTCAACAAGGGCAAAGTCTCTGTCACAAGGCATGTGTGAATGCCCCTAGACAAACAATTTCTGCTCTATTTCATCAAACATGTTAATAAAAACTAAATATACCAAAGCTAGAAGCATCATTCGGTTCTTGTTTTGTCCTATACGGTTATCTGTCCATATAATAAATTTTCGCCCATATTGGTTTACATGACTTTCTAGCACAAGTCTTAAAAGACATGACGCAATTTCATTTCCTCCTCTGGAACTAATAGACTCATCTCAGATACAAATGAATGCTTGGTTAATATTTGTAATATGTATGCCCAGATTGTAAACAGACAGTTGCCTACTGTAAAACATTTGTGGATGTGTTAGAGTAGGCACTAAAAGCACCTGTTGCAAGTCTAAACTAACCACACATAAATTATTACTTTCAATTTCTTGAGACAGTAAGGCATCCTTTTTAAGCGAGTCTGAAGCAGCCTGGACATTTATTTGATCTATTTCTTGTTTTGCTTTTGCTGCTTTGTCGCTAGGGTTGAATTTTAACATATTAGCATATAAGTCGCAAGAGCTGCAGGTATCAGAACGAGGCCTAACAAATCTTAGGTGTAAAAACTCCTTGTAAAAAAGATCAGAGTAATAACGATATGTAACATTTGTGTCAACGTATTTCTCTTTAAATGATTTGAACATAAGATGTATATTTAAATTTGGGCTGAGAAACTGTTTATTACACTTTCTACTACTGTAGTGGCTTTCTCCAAAGGGGAAGGAATTTATATGATCACGAAATTCATTTCTGATTGTTTCGTTATATTTTCTCTCTTTAGTATTTTTACATTTCTTATCTTCATATTTCAAATTTCCTGCTTTCTTTTTCTCTATTAAAACTTGCATCCGTTTGTGATTTAAGGCGAACACTTGACTGAAAGTCTGACGACAGACCCTAATATGATCTCCATCATCATTAGGAATTATGTAATATATGGTAGCTTGCCTGTGGCTTTTAACGGGGTCGTCATATTTTCCGTCCATTACGTCTGCGCTTAACAGATGCAATTTGAATAAGCCCAATTAAGTAAGATCCTTGGATGTTTTTGTAACATTTATAGAATTTATTAAACAAATGCAACTTTTTTTCATGTGTTAACTGAGTGCAACTATATTTGCATTTACAAATCGCCTAAAACATATTTTTTTCTAATAATAAAAATAAAATAAATACGTTAAAATAACTTACGGTCTGCGTGGGAGGTACTCTTGCTTGTACTTCTTTACCTTTGTACGTTGTATGTTTCAGACCACATGCTTTTAGCCGTTTTCTTTCGTTTTTAACATTTTCATTACCACGTGCACGACGTTTCTTAGATACATTATCGTTGAATTCATTTATATTGAATTAAAGTAACACACTACTACTACAAAGTAATATTCATTTGTACAATAAGTTAGTACGTCGAATGACATCAAACAACAAATAACCGCAGAGGTTACCTCCATAATAGGCACTTAGATCTTTTTGACGTAAATTGATATTGGCATATACACGTATAGCCATCTATGACACATCTTAGGAACTTTTATGCTGTTCTATGGCACATATACGTTATTGAATATGATTGGGCTTGGTGTATAGAACCATTTGTTACAAAAATCCCATTTTTTTTTAAATTTTGGCACTTAGACCTTTTTAAATTATGGTCTTCAACTATCTAAGAGAAAAAGGCCGCACGCTCATATGAGGTGAGTTAGATTAAATAGTTTGCCATCTTAAGTGCTGTTTTTGTTTTGTAACAATATATGATAACTGCTTGTTTCAAATGTGATTGCTCTATTTGATGCTTCTTTTCTTGTTCTGTGATAGCTTGTGGCGGTATTCTCGTACAGTCTCATTATTAATAATTGAAAGAAGTAATGCGCTTTACTTTGTTCTTAACGTGGATACCGTCCAAGCATATCGTACATAGATAACCGCAAATGTGACAATTTACTTTGACAGAGTCAACTATTTTTAGCTATCCCGTTTTGAGGGCTCCGTTCAACATCACCGTTATGGCAGCTCCGTTCAACACCATTATTGAAGCCCCTTCAACACCACCGTTTTGAGTGCTTCGTTCAACATCACCGTTGTGGCAGCCTCGTTCAACACCATCGTTTTGAGGGCCCCGTTCAACATCACCGTTATGGCAACCCCGTTCAACACCATCATTATGGGAGCCCCATTCCACACCATGCCGTGCAGAACCACCTGTTGAAGCAGCATTCTCTGAAGTCAATCGAGCGGTTTTGCCAGCTCTGAGTGGTCTTTACAGTAACGTCATTCCAAGAATATATCCAGAGCTTTCGCTAGCCCTGAGTAGTCTAAAGCCCTCTCATACCCAGTTAATTCAAGGAACACCGGGATACACGCCATAGTTAAGTACATTGCAAATCTGTAACCTCTAATTAAATAGAAAATTTTTATTCATAACTGCTTCCATCTAGCACAATAACTTATAGTCATTTTGGCTTATATAAAATAATTATTTATTAATAAATGAAGAAGACGGAGTATAAGAGAAGTATAATACCGAGAAGTATAATTCAAGACAATAAGGTTTTAAAGGTGTTCATAATAAACAATCTGTTTATTTAATTCATGCACAATAACAGTGTCAGTGTTCCCAAGTGAGTATTATGTATTATGCCCATTCATTAACTATGTTTTTGACCTTTCAAATAAAAAAAAAGAGTGAGGTTTCGAACCGTTTCAGTTTGTGATACAGAATTTTTGAGAAGAAGTTTGCAATTTTAATGGAGAACCTTACTGAATGAACGAACCTCGGAAATGCTTTCAGATTTATCAAAAATTCGAAATTCGTTACCTTTCTATAAGCGAAAGTTTCTATATGAGAATTCGCTAGAAATGGTTTAAAATATTTTAGCACAAAGTTGGTGAGGTACTGGAGATGCACGGGGGGGGGGGGCAGATAAGAAGATACTTTTGATATCTACCATATCTCCACATTTTGAATGGCTGGTGGCGACTTCATAATGTTAAATGGACATATCATTTTATTCGAAAATTCGATTCTATGTTAAAACTACGTAAGCATCTCGAAAATTGCTACATTTACGTGTATTTAACTGACCGTCTAGTTACCATTTTTCTACGAGTAATAAAACCTAGTATCACACATATTAAATTTAACGACTGTGTTGTTTTAGGTGTTATGGGGGGGGGGGTATAGTTGTGAAGCATATTATTAGAGCATTTTCTTTGGGGAAAACCACTACAGCAGACTTTACCCCAACTTTCTAAGAGACGATCTTGTTCGTTCTTCTCTTACTCAGACTGTTTCCGAATCGAGGAAATTCGGGTATATTTGATAAAATATCATGGTATCAGCCAGACTGGGCCTAGCTGCACTATGGGATTAATGTCCCTCGTTATCTGGTAAAAGATAAAGTCTGATAGAGTAGCCACCTAGGCCACCAAAACTCAACCGGTTAGACTTATTTAATGAGACTATCTAACCAAACATTGACACTTACAAAATAATCCGGAACGAAATATGCACAACCATGGTTGACGCTATTTGACTTATTTTTTTTTACGTCGGCCTATTTCCGGTACTATGGCCAATCACCGAAGCCAGGGAGCAGTTTCACCTCACCATCCTGGAAATCTAGCCGAACCCCTGCGTTTCTGTAAGGAGGGTAGGAATCTTTAACGTGCCCAACACCGCATGGACATGAGACCGACGGCTTTACGCCCTCTCCGAAGAGCGGACGTGCAGACATTCAACTTGCTCAAATACAATGCCAGGACCTCGGTTGATGTTAATGTTACAGTTTGTACTGAGAAAATGAAAGGAGTACCCTGGGATCGAACCAAGTACCCTTCGGTTCAGAGACACACGTTATTACCCTTGAACCACCGAGTTTCTTTGACGATATTTAAAATGCTTAAAATTAACTTGAAAGTAGACTTACAAAATAGTAAATGAGCATCAATTTAAAAGAAACTTGAAGCTAATTTTACTTGTTCTACTTTGTTTCTTGTTTATTCAACAATGCGATTATTGATTCAATTGTTATTTTGTTAGTTATCATTTTATTTTCTTTTAAGCATTAAAGAGGAACGAGAGAAGCAATACTAGAACTCAAAATAATAGAAGAAAGACTTGAGAAAAACAATGACACATTTATTGCTTTTTTTTTATGTCAACAACACACCACGAGGGCTTACAGCCTAAATACTATCGTACCGTGGGTGTTGACAAGGAGGAAAGAGGCAGCTTGTTAATTCTGGACTTGAAGGTTCGGAGGAGAAGGAAAAACATGTGCCGGCAAGGAATTCCACAACTTGGAAGTCCTCGGGACAAAAGAGCGGGCATAACAAGATGTTCTATGTCTGGTGACCTGGACGTTAAAAGGGTGCATTCGCTCTGTTCCCCTGGTAGATCTGCTGGGGGCAGCAGGTGGGGGAATTATGGAGGAAAGCTCCTCTGAGCAGTGCCCGTGCAGATATCTATAAAAGAGAGAGAGGTCACCAACGGCACGTCGGTGGGCAAGGGATGGAAGCCTTTGGGTGAGGGTAGGGTCACCGATGAGACGTATAGCTCTCTTTTGAATGGAGTCCAGGATAGCGAGTGTAGAAGCGGCAGCTGCACCCCAGATGTGGGAGCAGTATTCGAGGTTTGGCCTTATTTGTGAAGTGTATAAGGTATAGAGATTAGTTGGTGAAAAGAATTTGCGAGCCCGGAAGAGCAAACCCAATTTCTTAGCAGCCGCTTCTGCAATTGATGTAACATGTTGGTGCCAACTAAGATTTCGATCCACAGTAATGCCAACAAGAGAAAAGGACTCATTACTTTGAATAACTTGGTTGTTCATTGTGATGGGTCTAGGGCTGCTGTATCTCTTGTGAGAAAGAAAGCAAGACTTAGTTTTGGTGGGGTTGAATTGTACAAGATTTCTACTTCCCCAGTCTAATATTTTGTATACCTGAAAAAAGCCTTCGATAATGTGAATTGGAAAATATGGTCTCATATAAAGAATAGATCTGGATTGGATTGGATTGGATACAACGGCGTATAATTTCTAATCTATAGTAAAATCAAAGTACCATATGAACGGATATTAAAAGTGAAGCTAAAATGAGGGGAAGCTGTATAGCAAGAATGCCAACTATCGCCATATTTGTTCAGTTTATTTATAAAAGACAATAAACGGACTGAAGGAACAGACAGCAGGAATCCAAATAAATGGACAACGGTTCCATTGTATAAAACACGCAAATAAGATAGCGCTGATAGAAGAAACAAAACAAACATAATAAAGAATGCTAATTGTTCTGGATAGTGTGTTAAAACAAATCAAATCAAAGATCATTATAGTAAAAACTAAAATAATGAAGATAAGTAAGGAAATGACTGCAAAAATGGATGTTAAGCTGATGGCTAACAAAAAGTCGACATTCTCACTTAGCCTAGGAGTATTGTCACGGATGTTGGTAGATGTAGCAACTATCTGATTAAGAGGATCGTAATGGCGCTCTAACATGGGCTATGACAAGCTTTTGAAATGTGGACATGGTGAAAAATGGCAAAGGCACGGTACACCGGGAGGTTGTCGATGGCAAAGCCAGCATTCAATATAATATAAAGTACTCTTCCCACTATAAACAGCTTGTACATGAGAAAAAAGTCCAAGCAGCACGTATGTGGTGTAGTAGCGATTCGCGCCAAAACATGGACTATGACTCCGCAGGATATGAAGAGGTCAGAAGCTTTTGAAATGTGGGTATGATGAAAATGGCGAAGACACAGTACACCGATAGAAAAATGAATAAAAGTGTGCTATAAGAGGTGAGAGAAGAATGATGCTTGCTGAAAGAAATTGAAACGAGGAAGGCAAAATTTGTTGGCCATATTCTAAGACATAATAACTTTTTGACAATATTATTTGAAGGAGACATACCTGGGAAAAGGGACAGAGGTAGACCAAGGGAAAACTGTTGAAAAACCTGATGAAATGTGGAAGTTATAATGAAATGTATGAAGTCAGCTGCTGGAGATAGACCATCAAGTTTGTGCCGACAGGACGGTATCGCCCTCAGATTGCAATGATAAAAATTTTAAATCTGTTTGAAAAAAAAACAACCTTATAAGCACATTTGGAGAACCCAGATCACCACAACATATTTTAAAACCTGAAGATCGTTTCACTAACCAAGTTAGCGTCATCAGGGGATGAATAATTAGAATAATTAGAACTATTCATCCTCTGATGACGTTAACTTGGTTAGTGAAACGATCGTCAGATTTTTTTAATGTGTTGTGGTGATTTGAATTCTCCAACTGTGCTTATCAATGCTCCTCACAGGTTCCAATCTTCACTTTGTGAATAAACCTTTTATCCAAATCCATATCACTATGTCACATTTCGACGTTCTGACGTTTAGAAGTAAACTAATCGTTTATCAGAAGAACTGGTAATGGATCTAAGGTTCCAGTTGTATCGGTTTAAATGCACAGTAAGATGGATTCCCCAAAAGGAAAGATAGGATTTGTCTAGGCAACCTATAATCCGATTCAACACTTGTCTTGATTGGATTGCTAGAGTGCAAATAAATCAAACGTTGTAATGAAACTTGCAAGACAGATGTGCCGTTCTAAAAGGACGATGAACCGAGGAACAATTACAGCCGCATTTAAGATTTAATCTTAAGGGCGTGTTCATGTATTCTGTTTTTATTACATTCTAGGTTAAAAAATAGATCAATTAATGATACGGCATGGACTGCTTAGCTCTTCGCAATTGAAGTAACGACTTAGATTTATGGCTACTTTATCATACAAACGCTACCGCAATTATTATCCAGTGTGGAACAGTCAAATGACATAAATTCAGTATTACAATTACTGTGTATATTAAAAAGAAATCCCTAAACACGTCAATTTTATATTAAAAAATGAATGCAAAAAGTGACAGTAAAAAGAAATTAAGCTGACTGGCGAAATTCGCCACAGTACATTAAAAAATTAATAACTAATCCCGTTTTATTGTTGATTACGAGAAAGCAAGCAAAAATATTTCAGTGTCCTTTTTCAATTTAAAACAACACATAAAAAGCTATCAACACTCTTCATAGTTGGCAATGTTAATTTTGTTTAAAACGACTTAGTAACATGCTATGTGATTGTAACCCTATGAGAGTAGTTGTCAGTTGTTAACTGCAATTTAGAAACGTGGTTTATTTAACAAAAATGCATATAATAGCAATTTAGATGAGTGGTTTTAGTGAATTTTCATTAAGAAAATTGACTAATAGAGAGGTATCGATGGTAAGAATTTTGGAAAATTGCTTTAAATCAGCGCGAATTAGGGCATCTAGAACCCTAATCCAAAGTTCGTTTAGATTCTTATATATATATATATATATATATATATATATATATATATATATATATATATATATATATATATATATATATATACATATACAGGGTGTCCAAATAGTATGTAATTCCTCTATATATACCTTACCCTTAGAGCTAGCTAAAAAACTTTCAACAAAATTATCTAAGCTATATCGCGAAAATATATTCAGCTTTATGGAACTTCCGGTTGCATCGGAAGTAGCTATCAACTTCGTTATTTTAAATAGAATGCTATACTTTTTATTGCATTTTTGGATAGAGATTAAAAATTCAGTGTGACTTTGTGTACCATTCCCTATAACGATCTTTGATATTTTTGAAAATATTACGACTTTCTTTTTTTTAGATCCGATTTATGTGTTACTTGAAACGTCTGCTGTGAGCTAAATTTTGAGTTTTGCTACCTTAAATTCTAAATATCAATAGACGACATTTAATAATTTAAAATGGTTAAACTATAATTTATCCTAATTGTACAGGGTGTATTATTTTGGGGTTACAGCATATCTAATTTTAAAGCAGCATAACTTGTGTTTTTCAAATGGAACACCCTGTTTCTTTTATGGATTAGTCAGGTAGATCATTAAATTCTGCATCGACGTAATATAGGTCTTCCTATAGCTATAGTTGATAGTTTTTGAGTTATAGTGGTTTATTTTAGTTTCGCTTGTAAAAATAATGGTACTGTCAGATACAGTAGGCGCAGAGAATGAAACAACTAATATTTATTATCAGATGATAGATAAACGTCACCTAACCAAAACTATAACTATTTTCAGTTCCCAGGTGTTTGAGCCAAGTCTTATCTTCTAACTTTTGTGTTATTTAATTTAAAATGAATTATAATACTGAAGAATTAGTTGATATGACACTTATTATAGGCGAATGTCAGCGAAATTGTTTTTTAACATCTCGTGTATACGCACAAACATATCCGAACCGAAGACATCATCAGGAAAAATGTTTCGTCAAATTGTTGGACAGTTTTTTGCGAACTGCTAACGCCTATTATGAAATGACCACACGCAAAGCGAGAGTAAGCGGCAATGAAGAAAACGAATTTTCCATTGTTGCATCGGCATTAGATAATCCGCACACAAGCGTAAAGAAAGTTGCCGAGGCATTAGGAATATTAAAATCTTCAGTGAATAGAACATTGAGAAAATACCAGTTTCATCCATATAAAATGAAGCTGCAGCAGGCATTGACGAATGCAGTACAATGAAAGTGGGATTTTTTTTACATACGTGATGTTCAGTGATGAATCTTCATTTTCAAGTTGTGGTAGGGTTAACGGACACAACTTTCATTCAACATTCACCGTTTTACGTTAAATGTTTGGGCTGGAATAATTGGGACTACCCTTATTGGGCCATATTTCTTTGATGGGCACCTCAACTGGCAGGTATATCTGCATATATTGGAGGAAGATGTAGAGGCTTTTTTTGGAAGATTTGCCTCTAGATAACAATCGACGTATGTGGTTTATGTAGGACGACACACCAGCACATTATGACATATATGTTCGCCGATTTTTAAATGATCGGTACCCCAATAAATGGATAGGGCAAGGTGGTCCCGTCTCGTGACCTGCAAGATCTCCTGACCTCACATGTCTAGAATTTTTCCTATGGGCAAGGAAATTGTGTATCAAACACCGTCCAACACCCCACAGGAACTAAGAAATAAAATTGCAGTCGCCTGCATGGCAATAACTTCGCAAATGTTGAGCAATATTCAAGAAGAATTCTTAAGGAGGGTTGGATTGTGTATTCAGGTCAATGGGCAAAATTTCGAATAGTTCTAATGTATCGCTTTTGTTAGAGTATTTTTTTCTGTTGGTAACTGTGGATTATTATTATTATTATTATTATTATTATTATTATTATTATTATTATTATTATGATGTTATTATGGTTTACTTCGCTTTCTGGTTCTCATAATTACAACTATCTTTATTAAACTGTGTTTCACTTTTTGATCCCGGATGTGTGCTCTAAGGTGCCTTGTTGCGCTCATTTATAGAAATTTTTTCTAAATTCAAAAGTAGAGATCTCCTCCTTAATGCATTTTTTGAGAAAAAATAACGAAAATAATTTTTTTTATTTATCCAAGTTTATGAAATCTTGTCACCATAACGCACTTGCGGTGCCTGTTATGTTTCTTTTTTACCTATTTCTGCCATAATGTTTGACAAAACAAAAATATTAAAGGAATTTATCACCCGCCGTAAAATAATTTTGTATCCTACTAAAGGTAACATATATCTATAAATGACCTCATTTATCGCTAGTGTGGCTGTCTAGTCTGATAAACCCTAGAAAAATGTTAAGCCAACCTGTTTCCTGCAGTAAAATAATTTCGTACACTAATGAAAGTAACGGAAACTCATAAAGGACCTCATTTATCGTCATCGAGAAGGGTTTTATTACTGGCTTTTTTATATCAGGTCCATAAACATAGAGGTCTCAAGTCCTAAATATTCAGGATAGCTGAAATTGGGTGATAAATGTAATTTATGTGCATTTAGGGACTAGGACAGTTAGGGAAAGGTCCTTGTATCAATTCCTGGATCAATTGATATTCATTTGTCAGACAAGGGGATTGCAGCATATCTCAAAAGGTATTACGCTGATTGTGGCCATCTTACTCCTCATAAAACTTTCACTAAAACAAGGATTGATGTCATGTAAATACGTAAATGTTTTAGGATTTACCAACATGTATTGTCCTTTGCGGGCAATTTAAATGTTGCTACTTGAGCACTGAAAATAAGTTCGTACATTTTGATAAGACAAAGTCTAAGAGCTCTGATGAGTTAGTTTTCATTGAAAAGATCAGCTACTCTTATTGGAAAACTCAGTATCTCAATAAAGGATATCGCCCTCTAGGATTTGGGCTGACA
Source organism: Tillus elongatus (assembly GCA_964006375.1). Taxonomy (NCBI): domain Eukaryota; kingdom Metazoa; phylum Arthropoda; class Insecta; order Coleoptera; family Cleridae; genus Tillus; species Tillus elongatus. The sequence goes on from OZ023263.1 coordinate 215,130,079, forward strand.
ACTACTGTCATGCTAAGGCGTTTTAAACAAAAAATGTTCGGAACGCAGCGAATAGTAGCGAATTTTCATAAGAATTATACACTATTAGTAATGTATATTATTAAAACTAATTCTTTAAATTTGAATGGACCTGGGAGACCGGTTTTAGAGGTCCCAGTTAGGGATTATTTAAGTTTCTATTTTCTATGGAGCTACAAAATTATAGTTTGGTAGAGATATATGTAAGTACTGCAAAAAAATGTGTTACAAATTTCATTAAAATCACAAAAGTTTTCTAGAAAAAAAATCATTTACTAAGGGAATGTACCTGCCAAATCATAAATATGGCAGGTATTTTTCCTTTTGCTTGGATGGTTTTGTTTTATTCAACCCAATCTAAATAGTTTTTGCAAACAAAACAACAAAAAATGTTTTTTAAAACCAACTTGTAGTTATCCGAGAAGCTCATTATGTTATTTTTATTTAATTTAGTACCCAGGCTGCGTTTACATAGGTGTTACTGTGGTTCATGATTAAAGATGCTAGCTTAATAGGCAATTGAGTTATCGGATTTAAAATATTGTTACAAAAACTCTCTACCATAATGTGTTTGCTGCACCCAGACCTTTTTCAACACTTATCGACTGTTGCTGTCTCCACACTTTTTGAAAATGATGAAAAATTGTACCTTTCTATGTAAGACTGACAAACAAGGCAACCTAAACTTAATTTTTCGTAAATATTTTAAACAAATGAAATGGGGTAACAATTTAAACATAAATTGAAAATCTTGGTTCGCTGCTTTGTCGCAGAGCTTCCCCTTCACCATGCATACAACCACCCTCGATGCATAAACAAGAACAATGTAAACAAGAAAAACGCAAGAAAGTTACGGGACCTGCGGTAAACATAATGGTTCTGGGCGGGATAAACATAATTTCAATGGGGTATAGCCGCAAAATAGGATAAAGGCAGCTTATAGAGATCCAACTAAGCTGTTTTTCCGCACTTTTCGCTCACATTTACTTTTTTATCTTCTCCCCCCCCCCAACACCGCTATTTATCCCTAGTCCCGTAAGTTTCTTGGGGGCTGTTTGCAAGAAATATGTCTTGTGGTTTGTGCATCCAGAAGGAGATTTAAGCATGTTTCTGATTTTTTTTCTGAAAAGCCCCCATGTGCTAATCTGCAAATTTACCGAAAATCTAATTTTTCGGCAACCGTCCGGGAAGTACCCACTTCCCGAACGCCTTTTCTTTGAGAAAGTAGCATTTCTCCGGCCTAGTCCGGGAAGTACGTACTTCCCGGACTAGGCCGGGAAGAATCACATCGTTGTTGTCATTGCGAATATGAACATCTTGACATATGATTTTGATAAATACAGTTGAACATTACCACGGTGGCTGTAAGTCTACCAATGTCGCTGAAGGATATATAGACAATTCACTAACAAACAAAATTAAAATTGCCAATACCATTCAAAAATTATCAGATGAAAACAATCAATATGAAACGGAAACTTTACCTTCTTGTTCTGACTACAAAAGGCATTTAAATATACTAAGCATTTCAAACAAATTAAATCCTTTCAATATTAGCAATTGCTCGAATTTTAATATAAATATTAATATAAATAAGAATTAGAATGTTTCTGTTAGTACCCATCTTCTGTTCGAATTTCAATATTTAATACAAATAAGAATTAAAATGTTCGAAATTTTGTTCTACAAAGAAATATAATAAAGAATTGTGTCTCATTGATTTGTTATTCTACACGGTTGCCGAAAAAATAGTGTACGCAACACGTCCGAAAACAGTTTTTTTGGACTTGCAGACTTCCAGGACTCGCCTACGGCTCGTCCAAGAATTTTGTCGACTCGTCCAAAAAACAGTATTTTCCAGACTTGTAAGGTAAATTACTATTTTATTTACATAACGAATCTATCTGCCAAATTATAAACGTGGCAGGTATTTTTCTTTATTAGTCGCTTGGATGATCCGTTTTAGTCCACTCAATCGAAACAGTTTCGGCAAAAAAATAACAAAAATGGTTTTCTAAAATAAATTTATCGTTGCTTGTGAAGCTCATTGTGTCATTTTTTAAATTTAGTATGTATCAAAACTGAAGATTCTACTTGAATGGGAAATTGAATTATCACCAATTGGAATCTTTTTACGAAAATTCGCTACCATAACGCACTTGCTGTAACTACACCTTCTTCAACATTTATTTACTATTGCTGTATCCATACTTTTTGAAAATGAAATAAATAAATATAAACAATACATAATTTTGAAATTAAAATTTTAATAACTTACACAACATCTGTTTACTGGTATAATTTAAACTACTGCATGATATTATGTAGTTTCATTTACCTCAAATCTTACATATATGACATAAAGAGTAAATAATAATGAAAATTCACTAAGTACTAAAAGTAAACAATAAGTACCTTATTCCAAGCTTCTGAGGTACTAGCTGAGTCTTATTATTTGTTTAACTGTAAACAAAGAAGAAGAAGAAGAAAACCTCGAATTCGACTCGCCCCCTACTGTTAGTTTGCAAAATAACAAATGACAATGACAAATAGCTAACTGGCGTTGTCAGATTTAACAAGGAGAGGGCGATGGGTTTTAAATACCTTGAAGTATGGGAAGCTTAATATTTATATATAATAAAACGTTGTTCTGGATTGCTTTTAAACAAACTGAATAACCTCCATTAACATTTATATTTCTTACTATATATTTTCTTGATATCTTCGAATTCAAATGATGGTTTTGGCAAATGTCAACCCCGCTGATTGTTTATTGTGACATATTTTTCTAACCTGTTCGTTTGATGTTTAATTGGGAGCACTTGTTTGTAATAGCAGGGTAAACCTGATTTTTTTTTGTTGGATACAGGAGGGAGAAATGCTCATGAAGACCCCATTCACGACACCGTAGTGCCGTGGGATATCGAGGTACTGTGAGACTGTACTCACTAAAACTCCCTTCCTAGGAGTACCGGACCTTAGTCCATACCTCCGTCGGAAAGATTTCACACAATGACGTTTCGGTTTGAATGTTTCCATTCTGTTTTTGCCGCGGTGGCGTTAGTGGGTAAGTATAAGCTTTGAACGCTTATGCTTATGTGGAAGTTGCTCATCGTAGGCGGTGGCACTACGGAGAAGAGCATTTGGGTGAGAAGCGGCTTTTGCGAACTAAGTTTGGGATAGTTGAGTTATAAACTCAAGTATCGAAGACATTTCCAGATCAGAGTGAATCTGACTGTTTCTGACAAACCATGGCGCTCCGGTAACCATTCTCAGAATTTTATTCTGGATGATTTGAAGGGTTTTGATGTGTGTTGCGGTCACGGTGGCCCATGCAGGGGATGCATAGGTCAAGGCTGGCCGGATAATGACTTTGTACATGAGCAACTTATTGTTCATGTACAATTTGGAATTTCTATTTAGAAGTGAGAATAGCTTCGAGACGAACATCGAGGCTTTTCGTCGGGCGCCATGTTAAGTAGCAGCTGGAGATTCAACCTAATTAGTTTTTAGACATGCCGACCACGTAGCTGAGCTTTATCAGGAGTAAGTGATCTGAAAACAGTTCTGCTTTCTCAAGATTTTCTCTTCTGGAAATTTGTAATTTCATCTTTTAAATTGCAGACATATTGCCATCATTTTCTTTGTGAAAATAATCTTGTTTCACAATATACTAGTAACATTAAATATTCCACGGTTATGTTCTTGCATGTAAATTCTGCACTTTATGGTTGCATTTTTTTATAAAATGCACTGCACTTACCACTGTCGTTAGGTCAACGTTTGGCATCGGACTCGTATCTTTGGCGCTAAGAGATTCTCGGTGAATCCTTGTATACCAATAAACTGATAAGATATCTGCCTCGCAGGCGCTTATAAGCTTTAGAACCTTCTAGTACCATTAGTTTATAATCCGATAAAGTTTTTCAGTTGAATACTTGTTTCGTTTAGACAGTTATCGCATCTATTAAATATCTCGGCGGCTGTTGCTCTATTTTTTATTAGTGTGCAGAACAAAAGCTCTTCAGCTGTTGCTATTCCATCGCAAAAACAAACTTACACAACTAAATGCAGTACATCTTGATCTCTGCTATCAAACCAAGCTAAATCTCGAATACAGAGTACGCAGTTAAGACGAAATCGGTTGCTCTATATCCTCAGATATGTCACGAATTCTGCCACCAATTAGTATCATTAAATAGAAGAATAGATTAATGTTGCTTGGAAAAACGATCTTCAAGCATTAGGTCTGCGATTGGAATTGCAGCTAGCAGGATAAGTTCCTCCGCAATGGTGTGCGGTTTTTTGCAATCGGCTAATAGCTAAGCAAATTTCTAAGAAAGTAGTAACGGTTTCTATTTACAGACACGACTTCTAGAAAAAATGTTTGTTTTCATACGAATTTAGTTTCCAAACAAATAATTTGCTAGTTTCATTAACATATTCACTGTGTCCTCTGTCCAGATGGCGCTTAAGCTTTATGGGCTTTCTGCTACCCACCGCAAAATTTTTTGAACAAATATCACACAAATGCCGTTTTTCGCCATTTGTCTCACTCTATGAAAATCGAAAATTCAAACATTTCTTGCAATATTTCATTGGTTTTGGTTGATAAACTTTTCTATGAACTTGCTAATCCTTAACAATCGCCTGATGCTTGTTTACGAGGAAAACCCCGATGTATTTGGGGGAATCTTGCCAGGGAATTTGACGGTTGTCTAATGATACGTCTTCGTGAGGTGTGTGTCTCCTCTTGAAAAATTTGATTGCTGAACATTTATCGGGGTTTATGGCTGGAAGGGATTTCCTATACCAGCCTTGTAGCTCGATTACGGCGGTCTGAAGTCGTTCGGTTATTATCCTCGGCTGTGTGGAGGTGCACGGGTGACTTTTAGAGAAAAAATCAGAAACATGCTTAGAACCCTTTCTAGATGCACATACCATAAGAAAAAATTTTTTGCAAACGGTCCCTAAGAAAGTTACAGGACCAGGAGTGAATAGGTGTGCTGGGCAGGGAAGAAGATAAAAAGGAACTGTGAGCAAAAAGTTCGAAAAAAACAGCTTAACTGGACCTTTATAAGCTACCTTTTATCTATTTTGCAGCTATAAATCCTTAAGATCCTGTTTACTTCGCCCAAAACCCTTATTCACCGCAGGTCCCTCAACTTTCTTGGGGGTTGTTCCGAAGAAATGTTACTTGCTTATATTGTTGTTGTTTATGCAAGGAGGGTGGTTGTAGGCATGTAGAAGGGGGAGGAGAACTCCCCTGACGAAGCCGCGAACCAAGATTTTCAATTTATGTTTAAATTATTACCTCATTTTTTTGTACAAAATATTTTTTTCAAAAATGAATTTGAGGTTGCCTTGTTTGTTAGTCTCACAAGGAGAGCTACAATATTTTATCATTTGAAAACGTATGTATACAGCAACAGTTAATAAGCGATGAAACGGGTCTGGGTGCAGCAAGTACGTTGTGGTAGATAATTTTCCAAAAAGGTTTCAAATCCGATAACTCAATTTCCCATTAAGCTATAATCTTCAATCTTGAGTTATAGTAAAACCTATGTAAAATACCTTTTTGAATGTTTTGTTTACAAAAACTAGTTCGATTGAGTTGACTAAAACAAAACCAAGCAATTAATAAGGAAAAGTACCTACCATATTGATAATTTGGCAGGTACATTCTGTTTGTAAATAATTAATTTTTTTCTGGAAAACTTTTGTAACTAATGAAGTTTGTAACACAATTTTTTTAAAGCGACTTGCAGTATTTACATACATGTACCAAATTTTAATTTTATAGCTCTATAGAAAATAGAATATTCTTCAAGTAATCGCTTACTGGGACCTCTAAAACCAATCTCCAAGATCCACATAAATTTAAAGAATTAGTTTTAATAATATACCTTACTAATAGTGTAAAATTCTTATGAAAATTCACTACTATAATGCACTTGCTGCGTCCCGAACTTTTAGTGAATTTTTATTTAAAAAAATTCACTAATAGAGAGCTATCAATGGTGAGACTTTGCAAAAAATTTTGCAAATGAGCGCGAATTTGGGCCCCTAGAACCCATATCCGGGGTAAGTTTCGATTTTTATATGTTTATATATATATATATATATATATATATATATATATATATATATATATATATATATATATATATATATATATATATATATATATATATATATATATATATGTATCCAACCGATAACTCAAAAAATAATTAACCGATTTTGATGAAACTCGGCAAGTGCCTTTCTTTTATTAATAGCTTCGATGAGTTCGTTAGCCAGAAAAATAGGATACTGTTTTCCGGAAAAATTTTGAGTTTTCTTTCGAAAAAAATTTTTTTCTCCGAAAATTACAAAGATATTTCGATAAAATTTGGTGTACATATTGCTTTGGGAAAGACCTAACCATGTGCCAAAATTTAGTTTTTTAGGGTTACAGAAAATTGAGCTATTCAAATTTGAAACAGTTATGTTTATGAGATCTAGTATGTCGTTGCCCTGGTAACGGAACATTTGGCAGGTCTGTTAGACGCTGTAACTGACGTTTATCGTATGGTATTGGTATGAGATTATTTATATGTTTATTTGTTTGAGTCGACGAATTATTTGTGTCATTTGGGAAATTTTTATATACAAGTGCAAATTATTCCTTTATTAATGTTAGTGGGTGGATTAAACAGTGTTTGTTATGATTTATCAACACATATAAAGGATCGGAGTTTTACAAAAGGGCTGATATGCAACAGGTTAGTTATTTACTCTCTAATGCTTTGACGGTAGTTTTAGTTAAGTTTATGGTTTAACGGTCCATAATTTTTAGCTAATTTTCGTACAAAAAATTGGTCAATGAGGAGACCGCGACTTTAGAATTTTAAAAAGATTTCTTCAAAGGAGCGCAAACTAGCCCCCCTGCAATCCATATCCGGGTTTACGTTCAGTTTTGATCAGCTTACATATACACAGGGTGACGCGTTTCTACGGTAAAGCTGAATATAATTATTATTATACAAGAGACGAGAAAAAAATGTATGTTAATTATAGGGTGTCTTGAGCTGCATCTTATAAAATTATTTTGACAATCACCGGCTGGCCCATAAGTCGATCGTTGGTGATCCCTACAAATTTTTTTCGAACAGCCTTATTTTATTGCATTTTTTATCGAAATATGTTTGTAAGAAAAAAAAATCAAGACGCAGTAAGTGCGTTTTGGTAGCAAATTTTCATTAAATGCTTCAAATTTTTATAACTCAGTTTTGATCAGCTTACATATATACAGGGTGACGCCTTTCTACGGTAAAGCTGAATATAATTATTATTATACAAGAGACGAGAAAAAATGTATAAGTTAATTATAGGGTGTCTTGAGCTGCATCTTATAAAATTATTTTGACAATTACCGGCTGGCCCATAAGTCGATCGTTGGTGATCCCTACAATTTTTTTTCGAACAGCCTTATTTTATTGCCTTTTTTATCGAAATATGTTTGTAAGAAAAGAAATCAAGACGCAGTAAGTGCGTTTTGGTAGCAAATTTTCATTAAATGCTTCAAATTTCAATAACTCAATTTGCTATTAACCTAAGATTTGTTGGCTAGGAAACCAGCGTTTAAGGTTTATTGTCAGAAAATTTTTGTACATTTTCAAACAATAAGTTATTTTGATAAAATATGGCACATTATTTCTACTATATATGTGATACCGGTAACCAAATGGATGACTGCTTGCATTAAAAAGACATATTTGATATTCAAAGCATTTTTATAAAAAATCACTGCCATAACGCACTTGCTGCGTCCAGAGTTGTTTTTAACCATAATCCTTTCCCGGGCAGGTTGAGCCTGGCGGGAGAAAATTTCATATATTTAGTTTTTATGACATATGCCCTTAAATATTTCTTCATATTGTCAGCAGATGCAAGACTTTGAAGGAGATAACGTATCTAATTACCCAAATATTTCCACTTTTCTATTATACAGTAAAAGCTAGTATCTTTAGGTATATACATTTCCATTGATATATTATCATTCAACTTTAGATTCGCTTAATTTATAGTTTTATTCAGCACTACTCACGTTCAGCATTCTTGACAAATACAATTTTGTAAGTTTCAGTACTCTTAAACTAAGTTGGCAACGTCATAACAAAATAGAAAGAATAAAGTCAGAAAGAGGCTAATACATAAATTGAATTCCCCCTAGTTGTGGATGTATTTGCGCAGTTTGTCAATGTTTACATGTGCCTTTCGGTTGCGGATGACGTTTGTATATCGGCTTGTCTCTCGCTCAATTTGTGGGATGCACTCTCTTATATAAATCGACATGTCAAATTGTATCTTTTTACAGTATTAGTGTCTGCCAGAATATAAGTTCTTACGGACTACTTCAAGTTGAAATATAACAAGAAAAAGCAAGAAGGATAAGTTCATATTATGATAAGCTTCTAAGAAATTCCCTAAAAATTGACAAATGTAGCTATTCACCTTTTTCATTTATATCCATTGAAAAAAAAACAGCTCTACAGGCTCGTCCAAAAGTAATAGTACAAAGCAGCGATAGATTCTTGGCATCAAAATAATGTGCTTTACCCAAACTTACCTACACCCAAAAGTTAAAAGATATGCAGAGTGTTAAAGTGAGAAAGTAAAATTTGATTTTTCTCCATATCTAGAAAAGTATTTTACGTTTTTTCTTGAAATTAGTACAAATGAGTTTTTCATAGTGCTAAAACCTAATAGATTCCCAGTTTGGTTCTAGTGGATAGAGGGCGTTGCTTGCAGTACCCTTCAAGTTTTTAAAATGCTCATATTTGTTTGGTGCCACTAAAAAAGAATTGATTAGAAAACATTGGATGTCCAAACTTGACCTTTAAATTAAATTTAGTAAAAAGTCCGGATGCATCAAATGCATCATGGTAGCGAATTTTCGTAAGATTTTGATAGTTAAACAATTAATAAAAGCTGAAAGAAATAATAATAAAATTTATTGTGAAAAATTAAATATAAATTCCGTATAATGAAGAAACTATGTCAGAAATTTTTAGGTTATTATATCTTTTCTATTTATTTTTATTTCAACAACACACCACGAGGACTTACAGCCTAAATACTATCATACCGTGGGTGTCGACAAGGAGGAAAGAGGCAACTTGTTAATTCTGGACTGGAAGGTTTGGAGGTTCGGGGGAGAAGGAAAAACATGTGCCGGCAAGGAATTCCACAACTTGGAAGTCCTCGGGACAAAAGAGCAGGCATAAGAAGACGTTCTATGTCTGGTGACCTGGACAGTAAAAGGGTGCATTTGCTCTGTTCCCCTGGTAGATCTGTTGGGGGCAGCAGATGGAGGAACTATGGAAGAAAGCTCATCTGAGCAGTGCCCGTGCAGATATTTATAAAAGAGAGAGAGGTCACCAACGGAACGTCGGTGGGCAAGGGAAGGCAGCCGTTGAGTGAGGGTATGGTCACCGATCAGACGTATAGCTCTCTTCTGAATGGAGTCCAGGATATCGAGTGTAGAAGCGGCTGCAGCACCCCAGATGTGGGAGCAGTATTCGAGGTTTGATCTTATTTGTGAAGTATATAAGGTATAGAGATTAGCTGAGCCCTGAAGAGGAAACCTAATTTCTTAGCAGCCGCTTCTGCAATTGATGTGACATATTGGTGCCAATTAAGATTTCGATCCACAGAAATGCCAACAAGTGAAAAGCACTCATTACTTTCAATAACTTGGTTGTTCATTGTGATGGGTCTAGGGCTGGTGTATCTCTTATGAGATAGACAGCAAGATGAGATTTCGTGGATTTGAATTGTATAAGATTTCTACTTCCCCAGTTTAATATTTATGGAGATCCACAGAGACAGAACCCTCCATGCGTCTGTGATCCTCATTTAATTGGGCTAAAGAGAAACACTTAGAATATATTTGAGTGGAGGGTGCTGCTATCCGCGTAACTGTGAACTGGGTTGGATGTGCTAGAGAGGAGGTCATTGATGTGGAGAAGAAACGAAAAAGGCGCTAAAGCGGAACCTTGAGAGACTCCTTCATTAATTGGATACAGTTTAGAGGAACGGCCATCCACGACAACAAAAATGCTCCGGCTGGAGAGGAAATTTGCTGTCCAGGGACATAGTTTTGGTGGTAGACCATAGGTCGAAAGTTTATTAGGCAGCGCTGCGTGCCAGACCTGGTCGAATCCTTTGGATATGTCTAGAGCGATAATCTGGGATTCACCGTGTAGTTTCATAGACTTGTTCTAAGAATGTGAGACAAAGGAAAAGAGGTCGGTAGTTGTGCTCACGGAATCCATACTGCCTGTCGTGGATTAGACTGTGATTTTCTTGAAATTTTAGTAATTCGGTGTTTATATACTTTTCCATCATTTAAGAGACGACTGAAAGGAGAGATACGCCTGTAGTTGCTAGGAAGCGCTTTGGATCCTTTCTTGGAGACGGGTTGTACTCGAGCAGTTTCCCAGTTACTAGGGAATATGCCTCTATTGTAATGGTATTAAGAGGGCCCGGGCCCAGGGCGGTAGAAACAATTTAATCCCCTGAAATAAGAGATGGGAACGTGCTGTCGCAGAAATTATTCCCAATAGATTTAGCAAGAGTCCAGTAGAGTTTGCTGCCGTTGGAGCTTGAGAGGACTTTGTTTTTAATGTGGTTATTAAACAAGTTTTTTGCCTCAGAAAGAATGCGGACATAGCGGTTTCTTGCGTCGTTAAATGCTTGACCATTTTCTTGACTGGGATTGTGTAGAAGCGTTTGGTGAGCTTAGACCTTTTTAAGCCTGACCTTGTCACAGGATTTAGAGAACCAGGGCTTTTGAGTGGCTGAAGAGGTTTTCGGTGTACGTGGAAAAAATAATTCCATGCCAACTTGGATGAATTCGGTGACGTATTGTGATATATCAGTGGGGTCAGGATGAGAGAAGCAGACAGACGCCCATGGAAATGAGGAAAAATAATCCCGCGTTTCGTCCCAGTTCGCGGAGTTGTACTGCCAAACGGTACGTGGGTGTAATGACTGTGAGACAAAGTTGTTGTAAGAAGGTGACCGGTAAATCTAACAGATGAATATAGTTGCAGCCCTGAGAGAGAGTTTCATCCAAAGTATGTCTTTTTTTCCAGCTTCCACATTGGGGAGTTTGGTGCAGGGTAGATTGCTACGGACGTATATATATAAGGAAGTAAGGGGCTCACACCCTGGGAAAGTAAGGTGATTAGTGGCTGTTTTGACACTGATTTGGGTTTTGGTGAGGAAGAGGAGATGGGGCCTATGAGCCTGTAGGAAATGGTGAACCAAGTTCAGGTTAGAATTTAGGCCACATATCTTCGAGAAGGATATGTTAAATCTTGATGCCTGCGCCCCCTGCACACCCGGAGATTAGAATGGAGGGGTATTTTATCTCGGGGAATTTTTTGTACAAGGAGAAGCCATCATCATTTTTGTTTATAAGGGACTTCAGCGGCCCCTTGATGTAAGGGGTGGTACCTCCTCTGGCGTGAAAAAATCCTTTACTATCTCGCAAAGGAAAAGTCCACTACGGCCTACCAAACTAGAGGTACTAGAGGGAATAGTGCGAATTTGGACACCCTATGTGTTTTTCAAGATGAAAAACTAAAAGCTATCGTGATGGAGGCTCAAATGCTTGTGACCATGGAAGTAACAAAGTTCTCAAACTTAATTCTCATAGAAACGGGTGTGACAATACTCTCTAGATTGTAATGCGTTTTGGTAAGTACGTGTTTAATATTTACTCAGTGTGACCGTTTACGAACGGCATTTTAAGCATCGTAGCAACACCAGCTCAAACCGTAACAAGGTCTTCTTCCGATCGGACACGCCAATTCTACAAATGTTGTCTGTTAGCTTATACTGATCCAGCATGTTCAATTTTTTCAGAAAAGTCTCAATAACTTTAACAGATGGTGCAACATTCCTATAAAATGCGTACGGAATTTGTTTTAGTTTCAGCCAAACACACGTTGAATACAAATTCTTCCCCAATAATTAAGCTACAACTAAGTTTTTTCACCATACTAGATACGTATTTCAACAACGAAGTTGTCCTCGTCCGTGATTGTCTCCAAGTGTTAATAAATATGTGATTATTTTTGTGGTTTTGTGGATGGTAATGCTTTCTGCTCCAGGTTTCATCGTCAGTGTAAATACAATGAAAGGATCTGCTCAAGGCAGAGAATCAAGACAGTGACGACGAAGCGACATCGCTTTTAGATTATGATGACGATGATGAGTTTTATTAGAAGAGAATTGCTACAATCAATGAATGCATTGGGTTTCTAATTGATCCATCTAAATTAACTTAATAATCCTAGTTAATTAATTCAATATAAAAGCAGTATTTGCATAAATCCATTTTCAAATGCCAATCCGTTATGTAAATAAAGACCACAGAGTAGCTAAAATTTCATAACAGATGCACACAAGATATTCGCGATAAAGGCGACATTCTTCTCCAATATTGGTTCTCCAGTATTCATGAATATTTCTCAAATTATTTCCACACGAACAGGTCCAATACAAAGTTTGGGATCCGTTAAGTTAGAATCCATCCTCTCTGAATTGAAATATTTATATCGTCTCCTATTATCGATGATGTTCACGATCAAAAAAAGGAAGCAAATTTAAATCGTTAATGTTCGTTCTCTAGTTGAGAGTCTTTACCTTCTAGAACGTTGTATTTATTTTATAATGCAATCTATCAGACTGCCCATAGGCGGCGGAGCGAGATTCATACATTTTTTTATCTATTATCTTTAGTTATATATATATATATATATATATATATATATATATATATATATATATATATATATATATATATATATATATATATATACCTTCGAAGGCGTTTAGCTGTCCTGATTGAAGAGCTATCTACATCATCGTATGTTATTTGTGCTAAATGTTCTTTGATTCTAATTCCAGTACATCTTTTCGTTTGTCCGACGTATTTAAGATCACAATCTTTACAACTTATTTCATAAATTCCTGAGTACTACCTTGTCTTTTGGGTTACCTAGCAAGTTTTTAAAAGTATTTTTTGTCAAAAATGTTAGTTGCAAATCGGGTTTAAAAAAATGCTATCTAGATCCCTCGTGATGCGATGTTCAAATGATAAGCAAACAAAGTTTTTTTCTGCTTTCTCTCTTAAAACGCCATTGATTCCGCTAACATTCTTTTAGTTTTCTGCTTGTTAATTAATTTCTCCACTAGGCAAGCAGTGTATCCGTTATATTCGGCCACGCTCTTAATCTAATTTAATTCTTAGGTATATCTACTTTTACTTAAAGGAAATTTAATGAACCTGTCTACTAAAAAATTCAGACTGGCCATTTTTTTTGCGTACGTACGATATGAGTCATTTGGAATGTAGCTTAGAGTGGTGGTTTGCTTTCTATGGGCATTGAATTCTAAAGTGTCTTAATTTTTTATAACTAGCAAGGGCAATTTATTATTAAGTTCTAATTCGTGGGTAAATTTTATAGAATTGAATTTATTGTTTAATTTGGCAATAAACTCTTCTATTTTGCAAATGTTTGTGTTAAACACTGCAGAAGTATCATCCAAGTAACGAAAAACACACTCTAGGAAAATACTCACTTTCACTTTCAAGATCTGTTTCAAATCTACTCATGAAAAGGCCTGCAATAATTGGCGATAGCGGGTTTCCCATTATCGTGCCTTGGGTTTGTTCAAAAATCTCATTGTTGAATTGAAAAATATTTTGTTTAATACAAAGGTTTGTTAAAGTTTTGAAGTTAAATATTCTTTGCAGACCTTTTCATTTATCTTATTCATTTTTAACAACTGTTCTAGGTACGTTAACGCCTGCTTCGTGGGAAGGAATGAGGTTATATCAAATGAAATTAAAACCTCGCCTTCAATCAATTCGACTTATTTAATTTATTAATAAATTCAAGTGAATTTGTTACTGAAAAGCTTGTTTGTTTGACGGGCAAGCTTTTAAACTCACCTTTCAATCGCTTTGCTAAATTATATGTTGGGGAATCTAGAGCCGAAATAATAAGCCTCATTGATTTTTTGGCTATAGATTCCCTGACATACAATTTAGCAATTTGGTTGATAAATGAATTTAAAAGCTTGCCTGTGAAACAACAAAGATTTTCAGTAACAAATCCACTTGAATTTATTATTAAAACTGACACAAAAATTGGCTTCGGAGAATACATTCAACGCAAATATTTTAGTTATGTGAGTTTCTCTGGTCGTCAGTGGCACCCAATTTTTTCCTTCAAATGCCTATACCTTTTTTAGTGAATTTTTAATAAAAAAAATTCACCAATAGAGAGGTATCGATGGTGCAAACTTTTTTTCAAATGAACGCAAAGCAGGATACCTAGAACCCATATCTGGGGTGAGTTTAAAATTTTATATGTTATATATATATATATATATATATATATATATATATATATATATATAAATAAATATATATATATATATATATATATATATATATATATATATATATATATATATATATATATATATATATATATATATATATTTGTATCCATCTGATAACTCACAAACAATTGACCGATTTCGATGAAACTCGACAAGTGCCTTTATTTTATTAATGGCTTGAATGAGTTCGTTAGCCAGGAAAATCGGACAGGGTTTTCCGGAAAAATTTTGAGTTTTCTTTCGGAAAAAAATTTTCTCCGAAAATAACAAATCTGTTTTAATCAAATTTACTATATATTTTGACTTGGAAGAGACCTTACTACGTACCAAAACTCAACTTTCTAAATTAATAGAAAATTGAGTTATTCAAATTTTAAATTTTCTTTCGAAAAAAAATTTTTTTCACCGAAAATTACAAAGTTATTTTAATTAAATTCGGTGGATATTTTGCCTTGGGACAGACCTTACTACACACCAAAACTCAACTTTCTAAGTTTATAGAAAATTGAGTTATTTAAATTTGAAGCATTAATAAAAAATAACTACCATAACGCATTTGCTGCGTCCCGAACTTTTTTTAACTTAGAGATCTAAATTTTATTATATAGTATACTATTTATAATATAAACCTACGTACCAAATTTGGTTGCCATAGCTTTCTTATTTTCGCACATACAAAAATTTTCTGAAAGAAAAACCAAAATTTTCTCGGAAAAACTAGTCCGTTTTTACTGGCTAACAAACTTGTCCAAGCCACTTGCAAAAGAATTGCGACGACTTAATTTGATTAAAATGGGCCCTTTTTTAGTTATCGCTATATATATATATATATATATATATATATATATATATATATATATATATATATATATATTGTATATATATATATATATATATATATATATATATATATATATATATATATATATATATTTGTATATATATATATATATATATATATATATATATATATATATATATATATATATATATTTTCATACACACAAGCTTACGTTAAGCCAATTAATTCAGATATGTTTTGGTTCTAATATAATATAAAATTTTAAACCGACTCCAAGTATGTTCCAGGGGGATAAGTTCGTGCTCATGTGAAGAAATTTATTCAAAATTCAAAAGTCTCGATCCCCTCATTGGTGAGTTTTTACTAGGAAAATTAACTAAAAAGCTGAAGTTTGCAAAATAATAGTGTATTAAAATCTGAACGTTACGATTTCTTTTGCTATGATAATTCACGTAAATAAGTACGTATTGTCTTCTTTAATTCAGCAACTACAATGTCATTAAGTTTGATGTTACGTAACTCAAACCAAAGTAGCTTTTGCCTTTTATGGCAAAATAAACCAATTAGATACGCTACTTGAGACATTTTAATGACGTTAACTATAAATATTTCACTAATTGATGCGAGCCGATTACTTCTCAGAAGCTACTCGTTTCTACATATATGGTAGTAAGGTACTTACCTTTTTTACACTTCTTCTGGATGGTTTTTGTTTGTTCACAACTTGTTGAATTCCCTTTCTTCAGCGTTAGGGATCTCGATCTCATGTTTGTCTTAGGATCACATTCTGACCACGCTCCTTTGCCATATCTGCATTCTTCTGTAACAAATTCAATAATAAAGTATTTGTTATATTTACAGGGAAAATTATGATTTTTGAACTATGATTTTGTTTATATAATGCACATGATGCATACTATTACTTCCATATAGTCTTAAGGGTGTGTGAGTATTGTAACGGATAAAAGAGAAACATTTAGAGAATATTGGGTTTGAAAGTTTTAGCAACTTTCAGCGACGATTCCTCGAGGTTATTGCTACAAACTTTTAAAACAAGGTAAATACTTTAAACCTTAATAAGAAGTAATTAAAACCACAAACCTCTAGCATTCACTTGCCGCAAGTTGCTGAAACTATAGATAATCCTTATCCCTATATATATATATATATATATATATATATATATATATATATATATATATATATATATATATATATATATATATACAGGCTGGCGCATTGAAAACGAAACAGACCGATTTGCGTCCAGATAATTTTTTTTAAGAAACGCTGAAACACGTCAATTTTAATGTTGAGGGGACATGTTTTGACCTAAAACTCAACTTTGTCACATCAACCCCTTAAGGGTGGTGATAACAACCCTTATTTTTAAATAGGGAAAATGGGTCGAGTTTTACATCATTTGAAAGCTCTTTCTTTTCTGAATTTAGCACGCAAATTTTTTTTGGAGTTTTATTTACTCGTTTAAAAATTATTCACAGTTGGATTTGCAAGAACGTATTTCATTCATTGTGATAAGAAATGCACTAATTAGTGAATTTTTTGTAAAAAAAAACTAAAAAACAAAACCAAACGTTCAAAAATGTTTATTCAGTTAAGTAAGTATTGTTGACCACCAGCTTCCATCCAAAAGTACAAATTTTATTCAAAACGAGCTCTGACATTCTGGAGCATTTGTGGAGTTATTAGAAGGCATTCTTCAACAATGTGTCGTCGTAATTCTTCCAGAGACTCCGGTTCTGTTGCGTACATTCTTTTCTTTAAATGGCCCCTTAGAAAGAAGTCTAAAGAAGTTAAATCCGGTGATCTAAGGGGCTACTCAATAGCACCTCTACGCTCAATCCATTGCTCTGGAAACTCTCTGTTCAAAAACTCCTTAACACGTTGCGAAAAATGCGAAGGAGCTCCATCTTGTTGAAACACGAATTGATTTTCTTGATAGCGATCATGATTTTCAACAATGTCAATTAGTAGAGGGTAAACGATATCTTCTAGTAACTCCAAATACGTTTCGCCACTCAAATTTCCGTCAAGAAAAATGTATATGATTAAACAGTCTCCAAAAATGCCAGCCCAGACATTCAATTTCCGTGGAGTTTGAGTGTGGACTTCGTAAAAATTTTTTGGCTTATTATCTGCCCAATAACTACAATTATGACGATTGACTGTAGAGTTTAATAAAAAAACTCTGGACGCAGCAAGTGCGTTATGGTAGTGAATTTTCATAAAAATGTTTTTAATAGCAAATATGTTTTTTTAAGAAAGCAGGCACCAAATTTGGTTACCAGTATAATCTATATATTAAAAACAATGTGCCATGTTTTATCAAAATAACTTTATTGTTTGAAAATGTACAAAAATTTCCGAAAGTAAACTTAAATTGTTCCCGAAAAAACTAGTTTTCTGGTCAACCTTATAGGTAAATAGCAAATTGATTCAAAATTTGAAGCATTTAATGAAAATTCGCTACCATAACGCACTTGCTGCGTCCTGCATTTCTTTTCTTACAAAGATGTATTATATTTCGATGGAAAATACAAAAAATCAATAACATAGGGCGTGTTCGAATAAAAAAAATTCACTAAAAAAAAGAAAATTTGAATCACCAACGACTTATGGGCCACCCTGTAATTGTGGAAATATTTTTTTAAGATGTAGCTCAAGACACCCTACAATTAATGTATACAACTTTTTTTTGTAACTTGTATAATAACGGATATATTGCGCTTTAAAGATTTTTTACGAAAATTTGAAAAAATTATATACCATTAAACGATAAACTCTATAGCCAACACTACTGCTAAAGCATCAGAGAAAGGGTGTATTTGAAATGAATTTTCTGGGAATATTTTAGTAAAATGAAGGACAGTGACGATTGGAACTAAGAGTTCAGGCTTTGTAAAACATTATTCTTGAGACATTTTCCTTCCATAGATCATATTAATTTCAGGTTCATTGCCTAAATATTAACAATTTTGACGTTTAAAATCGCGACTTTGACGTTTTGAGGAAAACCCAAATTTATTTTTCTTTAAATGCCTGTAACTTTTTTGTCCTTTAACCTACAGCGCTAAATTTTGGTAGGTAGCTTACCTATACTGATATAAACCCGTTGCGCTTACTTTGTTAATTCCGGAGATATAAATTTTTTTCGATTTTTTTCGAAAGAAAACACAAAATTTTCCGGGAAAACCTCGGCGGATTTTCCTGGTTAACGAACTTATCCAAGCCACTCGCGAAAGGAAGGTACTCACCTAATTTTATCAAAATCGGTCTATTATTTTTTTAGTTATAGGTGTGACACATAAATATATAAACATATATATATATATATATATATATATATATATATATATATATATATATATATATATATATATATATATATATATATATACATATATAAACATATAAAGTCTGAAACCGACCTCGGATTTGGGTTCCAGGGGTCCTAAATAGCTCTCATTTGAAGAAATTTTTTCAAAATTCAAAAGTCGAGATCTGCTCATTAGTGAATTTTTTTTAAGAAAATTCACTAAAAACGTACACTTGTCTGAAAAACAGAAATTGAACAGAAAGTTCGCGTTATCAGCTATTCGTGCAGTCATAACTTCACAAAACTCCAGCCGCCGATCAAAATCATCTTCATTCAGTTGTTGTACAAGATGAATTTTATACGGGTGAAATTTATGATGCTTCAATATTCGTTGAATAGTTCTTCTTTCGATGTTTGAAACAGTGGCCAATTTTGTCGTGCTCAAAGTTGGGTTTGCAGCAATTTGTCCTAAAACTTCAATCTCGGTAGTCTCATTCCTAACCGGAAATTCACGTTCAGGATCCCGTTTTTTGTTGGCTACTGAACCACTTTGTCTAAACTTTGCAACTAACTCCAAAATGTATTTTCTGTTAACATGTCAGTTCGGATGTCGTTCATTAAACAAATTTGCGGTATGGTTGGCACAGTCATCGTTTTTGTAAAAAAAGAGTAATTATTTCAACTCTTACTTCTACAGAATACACCATTGTGAAATTAATTTTCGGTAGTATATCAAGAATCAAACCGACCGATAAAATGAAATGATAAACCGCATTTCTCTCATTCCGATAAGATATGTTCTGATAGTCAATTTTTTGTTTACAAACCAACAAAACATTGACTATCAGCACATTTCTTATCGGAATGAGTGAAATGCGTTTTTGCATCTTCAACTGTAAATAACTTTTAAGCGAGTTGATAAAACTTCCAAAAAAATTAGTGTGCTGAATTCAGAAAAGAAAGAACTTTCAAATGATGTAACACTCGACCCATGTTCCCTATTTAAAATGTGACAAAGTTGAGTTTAATGTCAAAACATATTCCCCTCAATATTAAAATTGACGTGATTCAGCGTTTCTTAAAAAAATTCTCTGGACGCAAATCGGTCTGTTTCGTTTTCAATGCGCCACCCTATATATTTATATCTATGTGCGTGTGTGTATGTGTGGGCGCGCGCGCGCATGTGTGTGTTTCATTCTTTCCAGTGGCATACTAAAGACTCCATAAAAGGGACGAAACTGGCCTGTGTCTCATCTTACAGCAAATCGACAGGACTGAACTGATGGTGGCTAGCGAGTGGTGTGATTTAACGCCCGACGTGGTATTAGCCAGGGAAGGAGCTGATTGCGCTCGCTAGTTTTCTTCCCACAGCTTCCTTCTTACTTTACTGTATTTTCGTGGAAGCTGCTGTGGAGTGCTTTTCGGAGGGGGCGTAAAGCCGACAGTCCCATGTTCATGCGATATCGGGCACATTAAAGGTCCCCACCCTCCTTACAGAAAAGCAGGGATTAACCAAAATTTTCTGCGATAGTGAGGTGACACTGCTACCTGGCGTCGGTGATTGGCCATAGTCGCGGAAGTGGACCAAAGTTAGAAAAAAAAAGTTATATGGGGCAATCTTAGTTCAGAATGTTCCTTTTTTTTTCAAAGGATGATGACAGCCTGTAGATAGCAATATTAATTATTATATAAAGCAAAAACAAAACGTCTAGATCGAACTGTACGAGTTATATCTTTAAAACAGTATTGCACGTGAGGTTTGTAACAAATATTTCGAAACACTGAATGAAGTTTGGCCTTTTCACTTAGCAGCATTTTTGATTATACCCTAGAAGATTAAGGATGCACCTGGTGTAAATAGAAATGGAACCTATAAAATTCCTTTTACTTAGACATCCGTTCTATCGTGTCTACTATGTACTGACACAACGAAAGCTGCTAATGAAGCCTTTACTGAATAACCCAATTTATATTTGTCAACTTAAGATCTTGGATATGTCATGACATTTCCTTTGATATCCTATAATACATCTTGAAGTGACAAATCCAGGACTCTACTGCTTTACTCATGATCAATCAAAGAGAAATTGATTAGCAATAAGGGCTTTGCAATATGGTATCAAAGTGCCCATTCAACTGAATGTCTTAGTTACGTATAAGGATGCTATTAATGGTTTGTAAAATTAATAGCATACAGGGTGTTATAAAATACTTATTTTAGTCAGATAACCAAGGTTAATAAATTTCTAATGTATAATAAATACAGAATGCAACGAAAAATTACCGTATCGCATCTTTTCTCAAACAGCAACAATGACTATATATATATATATATATATATATATATATATATATATATATATATATATATATATATATATATATATATATATATATATATATATATATATATATATATATATATATATCCACACTTTATTTGTTTGCTGTACGTTTGTAATTTCTTATTGGTTTGCGTGGACTGCAGTTTCGAACCGTCTCGGTTCATCATCAGGACACTACTGACTGTTGTCGCTCCGGTGTGTAGCGTGCTGATGATGAACCGGGACGGTTCGAAACTGCAGTCCACGCAAACCAATAAGAAATCACAAACGTACAGCAAACAAATAAAGTGTATATATATATTTCATCATAGTCCGAGGAAAGGTTACACAGTGAGTGTGTAAGCGCATGCATACAGTACTGAAAGTGGTGGAATGGTGGACGGTTGGTCAAGGGCTCGGGGTGAGCCCCGAGAAAGCAACCTTCATACCGTTTACGAGTAGGAGGAAGTGCGAGAGCCACATAACTCTCACTCTATACCGTAGGAACATTCCAATGGCCAGGGAGGTAAAATATCCTGGGGTCGTAATGGACTCTAAGTTAACCTGGAATGGTCACCTTGAAAAAATACTGCGTAAAGCAGTCATGACCTTAGCCGTCATTAGGTGGCTATATGGAAAAACGTGGGGACTAAGACCTAGTATGGCCCATTGGCTGTACACAAGGGTAGTCAGACCGTCGTTTACATAGGCGATACTGCTCTGGTGGTCTAAGGTGACACAACCCAGTGCCAAACAAAAACTAGGCAAGATCTAAAGATGGCTTGCCTAGGCATCACAGGGGCCATGACTTCAACCCTACTAGCCCCCATGGAGGTGTTGCTGGATCTGCTTCCCCTACACTTAGTTAAAATGGGGGAGACCAGGCTAGGACTATACAGACTAGCCTGCAATGGTGGACTGAAGATCAACCCAGGCTTCAGGGGCCACTGCAAAATTCAGGAGATCGTGAAGGAGCCCATGCTTGAAATGAGATCAGACTTCGCGAGCCCGCGAATCTGCAGGGAAAACAATCCCCGACCGGGAGGCATGGCGGGAGGAGACGCCGGGCACACCACGGGACGCGCTCGTCTGGTTCACGGACGGATTCAACAGGGAGCGTGGGACGGGGGCAGGTGTTTATTCGGAAGGACCGAGGGTAAGTCGTAGTATTTCCCTCGGACTCCATGCAACGGTCTTTCAGGCCATCCTGCACTGTGTGCGGGAGAACAAGAGGAGGGGCTACACCAACAAGCGGATACTCCTAGCCACAGACAGCCAGGCTGCCCTTAAGGCCCTAAGTGCCGAGACGAGACGAGCGACCTGGTTGGGCAGAATGAGGTCACCCTCATCTGGGTGCCGGGTTACTTGGGGGCCAAAGGCAATGAAGAAGCTGACATTCTCGAGAAGAGAGGGTCAGCAGAGCCATTTATGGGACCAGAACCGGCTCTGGGCGTGACAAAGAGTACTGCCATTGGAGCCAGTAAGTCCTGGGTCAGAAACCAACACAAACTGTACTGGACAGACTGTCCAGGGCGCAGACATGGGAAGTCAATAATTGACGAACCCAGTTCAAAGAAAGCTGTGGAGCTGCTAAATCTTAGCAGAGGACAGCTCAGAAACACAACAGGTCTCTTGACGGGACACTTGGACGTCAAGAAACACCTGCATAAAACGGGGCGGTTCGAAGGGGACCTCGCATGCAGACTGTGCGGCGAGGGGGAGGAATCAGCCTAGCACATCTTGTGCGAGTGTGAAGCTCTGGACCGCAGAAGACAACTGATCTACGATCAGTTTATACCGGAGACAGAGCATTATAAAACTTTACCCTACCAATCGCTGTGCAGACTAGTTCAAGGCATAGTGATTTTGGAGTGGGTGGAGTAAAAAGACTAAGCGCATGCAGAATAGACCAAAGGTTGCAGTGCTATCGGGGCGGCGACGCCTCGGGCGAGGCCCGAGGGAGAAAAAAATAACGTTTCAAAAGTTGATGGGTACACGAATACAAATATTTTCTTTGTGGTCAAGTCATCGTCCCCACATTCATTCCATGATGATGTCTTTTTGAAGAGAATAAAGTATCACAGCTTTGTGGAAGTTAATATTCAGTTTGCATCACTATTTTTTAAATATGGCTTGATATGTTGGGAACGTAATTTATTTGCGGTTTTATGGAAATGAATCCTGTAATGATATGAAAAATAATAACGAAGGACGAAGTGCTTTTGAGCCGTTTATTGGCACTTTATCCAGTGATTGACATAAGAGGTTGAGCCACTGATTACCTTGTGTTTATTACTTGTGTGATTGAGTAACATTTTCTTTATTAAATTAATTAAATTAATATATATGTATATGTATATATATATATATATATATATATATATATATATGTGTATATATATATATATATATATATATATATATATATATATATATATATATATATATATATATATATATATATATATATATATATATATATATATATATATATATATATATATATATATATATACCTGTCGCATTTTAACGCATTATTTTCAATTAAATTACCACTAAAATAATTTAGAATTTCTCTAGGTACCAGATAGAGAGATAGAGAGATACAAAGCAAAGAAGCTATTCCGAAGCATCACTTTGATCTAACTTCCAACTATTAAATCAAGAAAGTTCCAGATAAAATTTTACAATAAATGAGGCAGTAAAAATTGCCAAACAACAAACACACTCATAATAACAAAATACCTAAAAATTAAAATTTTCAGTTTCAGTTAAATGATATTACCTATTTTACACAAAAGCTTGCTAACTTCGTTAATAAAAACCCCTCCCCTATTAAACTGATAATTCAAAAACGAATTATTAGAAATACCTTCTTTATATGATATTCCAAGTGTACAACCACCTACCTGCATTAAAAACGTTATCAGCAAATAACAAACACGCATTTCTGGGTTCATGCACAACCCGGCAGATCGCAGCTTTAAGAGATTTATTGCACGATGGCGGTGGGCTTTTAGAAGGTGGAGAATAAGAGATTAGGATCTACACTGGTAGATAAAAGGCTAATTATAATTGCTGCAAGTGAAGAGGAAAGGATAAGTCCTTACTCTCTGAGCTAAAACAATTAATTACTGTCTCGCTTCTCTCTAATGAAAACGATGTTGGATTTTCTACTTCTTCGCAAATTAGAAGAGTCAAGTAATCAATTATATCAAATGAAGGTGAAGCGGCGCATTTACCAGGTCAATCTGGAAGCGATGCCATTTAAATTCAATGCTAATTTAATTTATATAAAAACGCTGGACGCAGCAAGTGCGCTACGGTAGTGAATTTTCACAAAAATGTTTTTAATGCAAATATGCGTGTTTTCATTTTAAGAAAGCAGGCATCAATTTTGGTTACCAGTATAACCTATATAGTAAAAACAATGTGCCATGTTTCATAAAAAAAACTGTATTGTGTGAAAATGTACAAAAAATTCAAAAAGTAAACTTAAAGTGTTCCCGGAAAAACTCGTTTCGTGGTCAACCTTATAGGTTGACAAACTGGGCTATTCAGATATGAAGCATTTGATCAAAATTTGCTACCATAACGCACTTGCTGCATCCATCATTTCTTTTCTTACAAACACGCATTATATTTCGATGGAAAATGCAAAAATGCAATAACATAAGGCGTGTTTGATTAAAAAAAAAAAATTGTACCACCAACAACTTATGGGCCACCCTGTGATTGTAGAAATAATTTTTTAAGATGTAGCTCACCCTATAATTAATATATACATTTTTTTTCATATCTTGTATAATGACGGATATATTGAGCTTTATTTTTTAGGAAAATTCGACAAACATTATATACCATTAAACATAAACTCTATAGCTAAGACTACTGCCAAGCATCAGAGAATGGGTCTATTTGAAATGAATTTTCTGGAAACATTTTAGTAAAATGAAGGACAATGACGGTTGAAACTAAGACATCAGGGTTTTTAAAACATCCTTCTTGAGACATTTGATTTCCATAGCCCGTATTAGATTCAAGTTATTTGCGTAAATGTTGCCGATTTTGACGTTTTAAATCGCAACTTTGACGTTCTGAGGAAAACCCCAATTTATTTTTCTTTAAATGTCTGTAACTTTTTGTCTTTTGACCTACATAGCTAAATTTTGGTAGGTAACTTAGCTATAAAGATATAAACCAGCGTACCAAATTTGGTTGCCCTTACTTTGTTAATTCCGGAGATATAATTTTTTTTCGAAAGAAAATACAAAATTTTCCGGGAAAACCTGGGCATATTTGACTGGCTAACGAACTTATCCAAGCCATTTGCAAAAGGAATTTATTCACCAAATTTAATCAAAATAGGCCCATTATTTTTTGAGTTATCGGTGTGATACATATACATACATACATATATATATATATATATATATATATATATATATATATATATATATATATATATATATATATATATATATATATATATATATATATATATATATATATATATATATATATATATATATATATATATATATATATATATATATAAACATATAAAAATCGAAACTCACCCAGGATATGTGTTCTAGGGGGCCTAATTAGCGCTCATTTGAAGAAATTTTTTCAAAATTCAAAAGTCGGGATCTCATTAGTGATTTTTTTAAAGAAAATTCACTAAAACGCTGATGATATTTTTGCTATTTTACTTCCACATCGTCACAACGTGTGGAAGTATCGCATCGGCGACAAATATTTCAAAAATGTTTTTTCGCTCAAACGTCGTACAAATTGTCAAAACACATGGAGAATATGATTTGGGAACGAATTTTTTTGTGTCTGTTGGTCTGTATGTCTGGCTGTTTGTAGCTACGATAACTTTAGGACGAATTGAGATATCGTCTTCAAATTTTCTGCACAGTTAGCACCCGATGAACGAACGGTTCGGATTGTTTTTGGGTAAAATCTCTCCAAGGGATAGGGGATGAATGGGGGGTAACTTGGTGAAAATTTACATTTTTTCGTTCAAACTCGAATAATATACGTTTTAAGGTTCTTTTATTACAAAATTTGAAATTTCATCAATCATCTGGTACTCTGTGCTAAAATTAAATTTGGGGTTAAATGTGTGGGGGTGGAATATCGGTAACAGAATTTTCGATTTTTTTTTGCTAAAACGGGGTAGAAAGTCTCAAAACATATAGAAAACTTGATTTTGTAACAAAGTTTTTTTGTCTATCGTCCTGTCGGCCTTTACGTCTGTCTGTTAGTAGGCCCAATAACATTCGAATGAATTGAGATATCATCTTCAAATTTGGTATCCGCAGTTAGCAACCGACAAAGGATGCTTCGAAATGTGTTTGGGTAAGATCTCTTAAGGGGGTGGGGAATAAACGAGGGGTGATTTGGCGAAAATTGGAATATTTGTCGTTAAAACTCGAATAATATAACGTTTCAGAAATTTATGGGTGTAAGAATATTTTCTTTGTGGTCAAGTCATGGACCCTACATTCATTTCATGGAAATGTCTTTCGGAGGAGAGTAGGTTTTTACAGCTATGTGGAAGTTATGTGTGTGTGTGTGTTTTGTTTCTTTTCGTCGGTCTATTTCCGCGACTATGGCCAATCACCGACGCCAGGGAGCAGTTTCACCTCACTATCCTGGAAATTTTGCCAAACCCTTGCTTTTCTGTAAGGAGTGTAGGGATCTTTTACGTGCCCAACATCGCATGGACACGAGACCGACGGCTTTACGCCACCTCCGAAGGGCGGAACGTGCAGACATTCCACTTGCTCAGATACAATGCCAGAACCTCGGTTGATGTTAGTGTTACAGTTTTTACTGAAAAAGTGAAAAGAGAACCCTGGGATCGAACCCAGTACCCTTCGGTTCAGAGGCAGACGTTCTTACCTCTGAACCACCGAGGCTCTAAGACCCTAGTTATCTACCACCTATCTGTCACTTTATGACATATGTGGCTTTTTAACTCCAAAATCAGGATTGCAGAGGTTTATTTAAAAATTCATATCTTCTCAGCATTAGTCTGACCCTGTTGAATCATACTGTACACATATTTTTAAAGTATTAATAGCTTTAAAATCACCCTGAAAAAACACTAGAGTCACAGTACCAGTGTTAATTTACAAAAATTTCGGGACGCAGTCAGTGCGTTATAGTAGCGAATTTTCATAAGAATTGTACACTATTGTTAGACGGCATATTAGTAAAGTTAATACTTTAAACTTACACAGACCTTGAAGATCGAATTTAGAGGTCCTAGTACGCGCACATTTGAGGAATTCTTTCGAAAGTGTTACTATCGATATATCTCTATTATCAAAAAAAATCTTGCGTTCTCACTTATTTTGAGAAAAATGCACAAAACTCTATTTTCTATTAAGCTAAAGAACTAAATTTTGCTATATATGTAGATAGTGTAAGTCTGTTTAAAAGAAACTTGTATTACAAATTCCATTAAAGTTATACAGAAGATTTCCAGAAGGAAACTTAATTCATATTTAGAAACTCTGGACGCAGCAAGTGCGTTATGGTAGTGAATTTTCATAAAAATGTTTTTATTGCAAATATGTGTGTTTTATTTTTAAGAAAGCAGGCATCAATTTTGGTTACCAGTATATACTATATAGTAAAAACAATGTGCCATGTTTCATAAAAATAACTTTATTGTGTGAAAATGTACCAAGATTTCCAAAAGTAGACTTAAAGTGTTCCCGGAAAAACTCGTTTCTTGGTCAACCTTATAGGTTAATAGCAAATTGGGCTATTCAAATATAAGGCATTCGATCAAAGTTCGCTACCATAACGCACTTGCTGCATCCAGAATTTCTTTTCTTACAAACATGCATTATATTTCGATGGAAAATGCAATAACATAAGGCGTGTTTGATTAAAAAAAAAAGAAAATTTGTATCACCAATGACTTATGGGCCATCCTGTGATTGTAGAAATTTTTTTTTAAGATGTAGCTCAAGACACCCTATAATTAATATATACACATTTTTTTCAAATCTGGTATAATAACGGATATATTGAGCTTTATTGATTTTTTACGAAAATTCGACAAAAATTATATACCATTAAACGATAAACTCTATAACTAAGGCTACTGCCAAGCATCAGGGAAAGCGTCTATTTCAAATGAATTTTCTGGAAACATTTTAGTAAAATGAAGGACAATGACGGTTGAAACTAAGACTTCAGTGTTTGTAAAATATCCTTCTTGAGACATTTGATTTCCATAGCCCGTATTAGTTTCAAGTTATTTGCCAAAATGTTGCCGATTTTGACGTTTTAAGTCGCAACTTTGACGTTTTGAGGAAAACCCCAATTTATTTTTCTTTAAATGCCTATAACTTTTTTGTCTTTTGACATACAGAGCTAAATTTTGGTAGGTAACTTACATATAAGGACATAAACCCGCGTACCAAATTTGGTTGCCCTTACTTTGTTAATTCGGGAGATATAAATTTTTTTCGAAAGAAAACACAAAATTTTCCGGGAAAACCTGGGCAGATTTTCCTGGATAACGAACTTATCTAAGCCATTTGCAAAAGGAATTTATTCACCAAATTTAATCAAAATCGGCCCATTATTTTTTGAGTTATCGGTGTGATACATATATATATAAATATATATATATATATATATATATATATATATATATATATATATATATATATATATATATATATATATATATATATATATATATATATATATAAACATATAAAAATTCAAACTGACCCCGGATATGTGTTCTGGGGGGCCTAATTAGCGCTCATTTGAAGAAATTTTTTCAAAATTCAAAAGTCGAGATCTCCTCATTAGTGAATTTTTTTAAGAAAATTCACTAAAAAGTAAGGAATCTGCCAAATTATAGACGAGGCTGTTATTTTTCCTTATTAATCGCCAGTATGATTTCGTTTTAGTCAACCTAATCAAACCGGTTTTTTCAATATCAACAATAACAAAATTATAATTTAAGATTCAAAGGTGGCAAACTCATTTAGGCGTTTAAAAAAAAAGAGATCTTGTTCAAAACGTATGAAACGTATGAAACCTTCTGCTTATGAGGCAAGCGCGACGCCTCTCAGCCATCTAGGCATACATCAACTCACGTTTTGTTTACATGATACATTAGATCGGTTTCATGCCCGGGATATTATATTCAAAGTATAGGTAACAATTAATTACAGAATTAGTAGAATTACCATAGAAACACATCCCGCGACTGTTTCGGTCTTATATGACGTCTCATGTTTAAGTTTAAAGATAAAAGAAACTATTTTAGAATCATTTTTATAGAGACTTGGCTTAATTTTGTTTACATTTCTACTATAATATGCGACAGTATAATATATCTATGCTGCGCTAAAACTGTATTTGAGGCCGTTCATAAAGCTATAAATATAGTGTTTTTTAATAATTGATTGAATCCCCCAGTTAAATTACAATCTCTTGGCAACTTTTTAATTTCATGTTGTATGTCATTTTCCATAATTGCGGCCGAGATTTCACGATTGTTGGTTCAAGTAGTAGGTTTTATGCCTGGTATGTATTTAGTTTGGTTACCGTTGATGCATGGTTTATACCTGTTGTATTAATCAATCTACGCGTGGCAGTTAAATACTCTGTCTGTTGAACTGTAATCACTAAGTCCTCTCAGCGCATACTTTGGGATTTTATTTTAAATTTGGAAAAAACTCTAAATACTGTGTACCAAATTAATTAAAATTCACTTAATTGCACTATTTCTAGCCACATGTAAAGTCTAAATCCTGTTACTCTGATAAATACAAAAATATAGCGTTTTCAAAAAGTTTTTCCTGATTTTCTACCAGAAAAACTTCAGCGTAAAGGCTGATTAACGAACTCGACCTCGGGTTTCGCCAAAACAAGATTTTTGCCAAGTTTGATTGAAATCAGTTTAGTATTTTTTGAGTTATCGCTCGGATACATATATATATATATATATATATATATATATATATATATACATATATATATATATATATATATATATATATATATATATACATATATATATATATATATATATATATATATATATATATATATATATATATATAATATAATCATATAAAAGTTTTAACGGACCTTGGTTTTGGGTTATAGGGACCCAAATTCGCGCTCATCTGAAGAAATTTTTTCAAAAGCGTTTTTTCTCTATTAGCGATTTTTTCATAACGAAAATTCGCTAAAAGTGACATTCATTAAAATGATTTCGACAGAGGAAATTTAGAAGGAGGATGTTAGACAAAATTGTTTCACCACAGGCACAAGCTCAACCATAGTTATTTGTCAGATGCATTGTTTAACTTTAATAATAATAAATAAATAACACACACACAGATATATATATATATATATATATATATATATATATATATATATATATATATATATATATATATATATATATTGAAACCGATGTTTAGGGGGGCCCAGTTTGGGTTTATTTGAAGAAATTTGAAAAAAGTACCAGTCGCGATCTCCTCAGTGCTGAATTTTGTCTACAAAAATTCACTAAAAGGAACAAATCTCGAATTAGAAACCTCTTTATTTTTCTATTAACGTCTGATAGCTTTTTGAGTCTAAATGACCCTGTCTAACATGAAGCTCACAATAGATTTGTTTTTTAGTTGGAAAAGCTATTTACGAAGGACTATTTGGTATTTGAGCAAGACAATGTGATACCACATTATAACAGTGGCCCTGAGTGTCAGCTGAATAGCGAATGGTAGTGTATGTACAATGGACGGTCCAGCGATGATGGATAGGTTATTTTGCTGTGTAGCAGGACAATGTACAGAGTCCGACATTACAAATACACATACATACAGGAGTAGAGGGCAAACATTACGTAGGCACGGCCGTTTATATACAGCCATTATCCTCGTACAGGACTGGCAGTAATACAACACGTGGTCTAATCTAGGCAGCTTGGATCCTGTGGCAACAGGATTAGAAACTAGATGAGGATCATTCCTTCCAAACTTGGTGTTAAGTTCCTCGAGTCTTCCTAAACTGTTGCTTCAGAAATTTATGTCATAGATTAGTTTTGTTCTAACTTGCAAGTATTTGGTATTTAAATAAATTCTAAGAAGTGATAATGGCATACCGTGTGTTAAAATATATTCTGGAGTTTCAAGAATATTTTTATCATAGATAATTATTGATGATCAATATAAAATTATACTGGAACTTGTTTACTCCTGCTTTGGAGGACATGGGGACTAGATTCTAAAGAAAACCCCGACGTAGTAGCTGTCTACGGTAGTAATTAGTACTAGTACTATTCTTCTAAATAAAGACTGGATTCCGCTATAGGCACCAATAAGTACAGGGTGGCTCAAATTTGAGCCTCATCATTGGTATCTCGGAAACTCTAAGAGATACAACGTCGGTTAAATTATGGCGTAATTTGATGCTCAGCAAAATGCAGTTTAGAAAATTAGAAAATTCCGAATACTTCCGATGATAATCGGAAAAAACCGAAAACTCATAAAATTTGTTTCATTTTTTTATGGCGTTATTTGAAAAGATATAACAAAATGAATCACACTTTATCAAGGTCACTTTTCCTCTCCTACAAGATGGCATTTTCAAATTTGAATTCTGATGTTTCGTCATTGACTCCATTTTTTCAAATGCGGCACTGGATTTTTTATTTCATATTTTGTTACCTTTGGACTACCTCAAAACAATTCCTCATCACAAATTTTAAATTTCAAACGTTTTGATAACAGAAAATGACATTTTCAGTATGTATTGAAAATATTTAATGCTTACTTAACTTTAAAAATAGACAAATTAAAAAACCTAAAGTAAAGGCTCGAATAAGCCACCTTGGACTTCTATGCATTTTCACATACGTCTTCGCAGATTGTTTGTAACAGCCCGGTGGATTATTCTTCCTCTTGCTCGTAGAGTTGTGAATTCTAACACAAACTTTTGACGCAAAATGCTTATATCATTCGGAAAAGTATCCTTGAATAAGCGATTTTTCAGGAATCCCCATACAAAATAATTCAGCAGGGACAAATCAGGACTTCAGGTTTCCAATCCATTGATTGGGAAATGTTTCATTAAGAAACTCGCTTACTGCCCTTCCATTATGGGGTGGTGCACCATCCTGTTGCCACCACAGCTGCCGCAGCATATTCAACGGTTCATCTTCAAGCGCATCGAATACATAATTATGGATTAAATTAAGATACTGTTCAGTATTTAAGTTTCCATCATAAATAATTGGCCCTAAGATTTTGGTTCGATACATTCCAACCCAAACATTGAATGATTATTGTCCCTGTTTTCTACTGCACAATAATGCTCGTTGTTTCTGTTAAAAAGCCCGCTTGTGGAAAAATTACATTCATCTGTCTAGATGATTCTATTTAAGAAATCATCATCTTGCTGCCTTTTCCATTAAGCAAATTGTAGAATTCAAGCCTTCTCTCCCTCTCTCCTGGTCTTAGTTCTTGGCAAACATGAAATTTATAGGGATGATACTTATGTATTTTGAAAACCCTCTGAATTCGGCTTCTAGTCATATTCAGTTCTGAAGCAAATTGCCGTGTTGAACCACGAGAATTTTCCGTAACCTTTAACAAAACGTTTTGGTGAAATATCTTTGACATGTTATCGCAAAATATTATAGTAATAGAAGATTGCATAGCATCATTTTATAACGATACTTACAGCATTTAAAACAGCTTCCATTCGTTGGCCGTACGAATTTCTAGGTTTACCAAAACTACCAAAGAGACCTAAATTTCTGTCCAAATTGTTAAAATATGAATAATGGGATTGTGGACGCTCGGAGTATTGCTCTAAATACCGTTCACATGAAATGTGCGAGTTTCTGTTATTGCTATAATAAATCCGAAGCATATCGCGTTTCTCGAAATTGGAAAACACCATTATTGCTCTCTTAATGTTTATTTTGAAAGTTAAATTGTTAAAAGTTCTATTGTCATATTATGACAAGCAAGCTTGATATTTCTGAATATCGAAGCCGCCGAGATGAACGAACAGACATGTTATTGCATTGCATTGGATTGAACTCAAAATATTTGACTCATGATCATAAATTCGGGTTCATCTTTACCTACCTAATCAAATTATATTATTGAAGAAATATTTTGTTTCAAAAGCAGAGTCGTATTAAATATTTTCAAGAAATACTGAATATGTCATTTTTTGTTATCAAAACGTTTGAAATTCAGAAGTTGTGATGAGGAATTGTTTTGAGGTAGTCCAAAGGTAACAAAATATGAAATAAAAAATCCAGGGCTGTTTTGAAAAAATGGAGTTGATAGATGGTTTCTGAAAGACGAAACATCGGATTTCAAATTCCATCTTGTAGGAGAGGAAAAGTGACCTTGATGAAATGTGATTAATTTTGTTATATCTTTTCAAATAACGCCAGAAAAAAATAAAACAGATTTTATGAGTTTTCGGTTTTTTCCGATTATCACCGGAAGTATTCGGAATTTTCTCTTTTTCTAAACTGCATTTTACTGAGCATCAAATTAGGCAACTTTACCGTAATCTAACCGACGTTGTATCTCTTACAGTTTCCGAGATACCAATGATGAGGCTCGAATTTGAGCCACACTGTACAGTGTAGAAAACCCAGTAACATAATATCACATACATACAGGTGTGCCAATTAAAACTTCCCACCTGGAAAATATCGGAATTTAAAAAAGAAAAAACCGAGACAGGTCGACGTTGTTTTCAAGAGGGACACATGATGAAGTAAGTTTTCGTGTCTTGGAGCCTACCTCTTTGGTAGGAGCGTACAGTACCCTCAAATTTTAAAGAGCAGCCTTATTGAGTGACACCTCATTTAAAGCTTTCTCAGTTCTGCTTACGACAATATACAACTTTTTAAATTTTGGTTTGGATATGACAATAAAATCATCAATTAAAGAATAAGACAAAACAACAATGAATGAAGGAATGTTATTTAATTAAATGTTTAAATTGTTTTCCCTCCACTTCTATACAATTTATAAAACCTTTGCATCACTTCGGAACGAACATTTCAAAGCATTTCGGGCGTTATCTGATGACTTTTATTAACAATTTCTCGATAAAAATATCTTCTTTTATGATTTTTCGTTTATCTCTTAATAAACTTCATCAAATCAACTTTCATACCTGTTTTACTTTAAACGATACAAATATTTCGTAAAATCATCACAAAGTCGATTGAATTCCAATTCGTGAAAATGGTCTATACAATTGCTGAAAAAGTGGAGATAATTCGTTTGTTCTGCAATAATGAGAACTGTGCACGACAGCAGCACATATTTTTATTGATCGTCATCCTGTGAAAAACACTTCGCTTCGGTATGTCCTGGATTTAATACATAAATTTTGAGCAACTGGATAATTGCCGCTACCAAAGTGACGAAAATCCCAGAATTTTGCGTGAAACTCACACACAGCGTCCGGGGAAATTGAATGTTTTGGGCGAGCATATAGAGAGACCACTTCCTAGGGCCTTTCTTCCTACCGGAAATATGGAGGAAAACATGTATCTGGATCTACTGGTAACGCGTATCTACCCGACGATTGTGGGAAAATGAAAACGCTTTCGGAGAAGAGGATGTGTGTTTCAGCGCAATGGTGCTCCACCAGATTATGCCGCAGCTCTGTGTAATTCTCTGAATCAGAACACTCCAAATCACAGGATAGGACACAGAGTTTCAATTAAGTAGCATCCGAGATCGCCAGATTTAACACCTTTAGATTTTTTTCTATGGCGCCACTTGATGTCGAGAATTTATGCAACACGTCCATCTCACTTGAGGAGATTTGTCGGCGAATTGTTGAAGAATGTCGTCAGATAACTCCCTAAATGCTTCGAAATGTTCGTTAGGAAGTGTAGCAAAGATG
The DNA here is from genome assembly GCA_964006375.1 of Tillus elongatus. Taxonomy (NCBI): domain Eukaryota; kingdom Metazoa; phylum Arthropoda; class Insecta; order Coleoptera; family Cleridae; genus Tillus; species Tillus elongatus. The sequence goes on from OZ023263.1 coordinate 215,164,985, forward strand.
TTATTATTGTATGGAAGTGGAGGGAAAACAATTTGAACATTTAATTAAATAACATTTTTTCCTTCATCGATATTTTGTAGTTATACTTTAATTGACGATTTTATTGCCATATCTAAACATTTGAAAAGTGGTATGTCGTCGTAGGCAGACTAGGAAAAGCTTTAAAATGAGGTTTTTATATTTTTTATTATTATTTCAACAACACACCACGAGGGCTTACAGCCTAAATAATATCGTACCGTGGGTGTCGACAAGGAGAAAAGAGGCAACTTGTTAATTCTGGACTTGAAGGTTTGGAGGTTCGGGGGAGAAGGAAAAACATGTGCCGGCAAGGAATTCCACAGCTTGGAAGTCCTCGGGACAAAAGATCGGGCATAACAAGATGTTCTATGTTTGGTGACCTGGACAGTAAAAGGGTGCATTCGCTCTGTTCCCCTGGTAGATCTGCTGGGGGCAGCAGGTGGAGGAACTATGGAAGAAAGCTCCTCTGAGCAGTGCCCGTGGAGACATCTGTACAAGAGAGAGAGGCCACCAACGGCACGTCGGTGAGCAAGGGATGGCAGCCTTTGGGTTAGGGTAGGGTGACCGATGAGTTCTATAGCTCTCTTCTGAATGGAGTCCAGGATAGCGAGTGTAGAAGCGGCAGCAGCACCCTAGGTGTGGGAGCAGTATTCGAGGTTTGGTCTTATTTGTGAAGTATATAAAGTATAGAGATTAGCTGGTGAAAAATATTTGCGAGCCCGGAAGAGGAAACCTAATTTCTTTGCAGCAGCTTCTGCAATTAATGTGACATGTTGGTGCCAATTGAGATTTCGATCCACAGAGACTCCAACAAGTGAAAAGGACTCATTACTTTGAATAACTTTTTGTTTATTGTGATGGGTCTAGGGCTGGTGTATCTATGAGAAAGAAAGCAAGACTGTAATTTGGTGGGGTTGAATTGTACAAGATTTCTACTTCCCCAGTCTAATATTTTTTGGAGATCCACAGAGATAGAACCCTCCATGAGTCTGCCATCCTCATCTAATTGGGCTAAAGAGACAGGCTTAGAATATTGTATATTTGAGTGGAGGGTGCTGCCGTCCGCGTAACTGTGAACTGTGTTGGATGTGCTAGAGAGGAGGTCATTGATGTGGAGAAGAAACAAAGTAGGGACTAAAGCTGAACCTTGAGGAACTCCTGCATTAATTGGATACAGTTTAGAGGAATGGCCATCCACGAAAACAGTAATGCTCCGGTTGGAGAGGAAATTTGCTGTCCACGTACAGAGTTTTGGTGGTAGGCCATAGGCCGGTAGTTGATTAAGCAGCGCTGCGTGCCAGACCTGGTCGAATGCTTTGGATATGTCTAAAGCAACAATCTAAGATTCGCCGTGTAGTTCCATAGACTTGTTACAAGAATGTGTGACAAAGGAAAGGAGGTCGGCAGTTGATCTGCGCTGACGGAATCCATACTGCCTGTCGTGGATTAGACTGTGTTTTTCAAGAAATTTTAGTAATTCGGTGTTTATATACTTTTCCATCAATTTAGAGATAACTGAAAGGAGAGAAATAGGCCTGTAGTTGCTAGGAAGCGCTTACGATCCTTTCTTGGGGACGGGTTGTACTCGAGCAGTTTTCCAGTTACTAGGGAATATGCCTCTATTGTAAGATGTCTGAAACAGACGAGTCAGGACAGGAGCAAGTTCTGGTGCGAATTTTTTGAGAACAATTGCTGGGATCTCGTCAAGACCAGAGGACTTCCTGGTATTAAGAGAAGCATCATACGTACCTTTTTAGTTTTAAAAATGATATCCGTCATTTTATGCGCGACATTGGGGACTGTTGGTGGTTGAACATTTGGAGGTGGGTTGAGAGCAGAATTGCCAGCGTACAACGAGGCAAAAGTTCAGCCTTGCCCAGGGCGGTAGAAACAATTTCATCCCCTGAGACAAGAGGTGGGAACGTTCTCTTGCAGAAATTATTCCCAATGGATTTAGCAAGAGTCCAGAAGGGTTTACTGCCGCTGGAGCTTCAGAGGACTTTGTTTTTGATGTGGTTATTAAACGAGTTTTTTGCCTCAGACAGTATGCGGCCATAGCGGTTTCTTGCGTCGTTAAATGCTTGACGGTTTTCTTGACTGGGATTGTGTAGAAGCTTTTTGTGAGCTTTGACCTTTCCAAGTCTGACCTTGTCACAGGATTTAGAGTACCAGGGCTTTTGAGTGGCTGCAGAGGTTTTCTGTGTACGTGGAATAAATAATTCCATGTCAGATTGGATAATTTCGGTGACGTTTTGTGAGATATCAGAGGGGTCAGGATGAGAGAAGCAGATAGACGCCCATGGAGGCAGCTTCACCAGCGTACTCTAGACCGGCGTCGGCCCCAGACCATGAGCATCACGGCACGCTTGCTGCAATGCCCCAGCATCCGCGGCTTATACACTGTAACGACCCATCTACGTTACTCTCAATTACACTAGAATGGCAGTGACCCTAAAATGAAATATTATTATACTGGCTGTAGATACCAGCCTGCCCTGAAGGACGACTTCATAAACTAGAGGTGGTGGAAGTGACCCACAAAATGGCCGTGGCTACTATAGCACCTGTCGACTTCAACACCAGGAACAGAAGAGCGCTCTCCGGAGACGGAGACGTGACAGCCGTCCTCTCCACGTACACATGCGCAACAATTCAGTCGTACTAACCCCTAGATATCGGATCGTCTCTCCGCTAATAACTATAGAATATAACTACCTGTTGTACAGAAATAAAGAGAGACAACATATGACCCCCAGCGCCACTGTATATTTACTATAGACTTAATAAAATTATACGAGCAGGAGTACTGAAGCTATCACCTGCTCGAGTATTATGGACGAACACAGACATGGTCTGTGTCAACCTAAAAAACTCACTCACGTGAGATCACATTAAATAGAAATAAAACTTTTTAAAATGATGACATCTTAACAATAAAAAAACAAGTTACGACATCTGGGTCGTAACAATATATATATATATATATATATATATATATATATATATATATATATATATATATATATATATATATATATATATATATATATATATATATATATATATATATATATATATATATATATATATATATGTGTGTGTGTGTGTGTGTGTGTGTGTGTGTGTGTGTGTGTGTGTGTGTGTGTGTGTGTCTTGTTCTCTTTGTGGTCTTCCGGAGAAAACGAATAAAGATCTGTAACTTAATTTCCTTCGATTGGGCTGGTAACGAACTCATTTAAGCCATTTACAAGAGGAAGGTACCAGCCAAATTTATAAATTTCTCTCTGTTAATTAATCGCTTGAGTCGTTAGCCAACCCAGTCAAAATGTTTGTTCCGAAAAAAAATTTTTCTTAACCCAAATTTGTACTTCCGAAACTATCTTGTTATTTTTCTTGGTTTGAAATATTTTTACAAAAATTCGCATTCACTGCGCCCAAAATTTTTTGAATTGAGCTTTAACTTTTATCAGGCCCCTGTATAAAACTAGTAATCAATGTTCGTTTGTAACTATCCAATCAAATTTTGTGCAGCAATACAATTTACCTAAAAACTATGACGTGAATTTCCTTTACTTTCAATTAAGCACAACTTTGTTAACAACTACATGTTTAATAATGAAGAGCTGTGCACAATTAGAATGTGCTGTTTCATACCTGATTACAGAACTTATAGTTTCCATCAGACTGGTTTTACTTAAATAAAATGAAGAGGCTCATTGAAACACAGCGAGCTAGAAAATACAAGGGAAACATCTTCAAACACAAATTAGATGGTATTCAGGAGTTTAAGGCGCATTCGTTACTTGAAAGTTGGAGGCCTAAACTAATGTAACTAATTGGAACTATGAAATATGAACCAACATTAATTAGTTTCGAAATATACTTACCACGCAACTTACACCAAGTTGATGAAAACAGAATCATTTTCAAAAACATTTATTGGCAGCAAAAGTTTACCACTTGTCGTTAATTATCATGTGAGCTGCTTAGAGAGGGAATTTGGAACTCAAGTTCTGCACTTCAGACTCATTTATCTTTGAAAGGACACAATTCTAATAAGAATTTAATTTTTAAATGTCCAGAAAAAAAGTCTGGACGCAACCAGTGCGTTATAGTAATTTTTCATTGAATGTAATAAACTCATTCATCACAATGAACAACCAAGTTATTCAAAGTAATGAGTCCTTTTCTCTTGTTGGCACTTCTGTGGATCGAAATCTTAATTGGCACCAACATGTCACATCAATTGCAGAAGCAACTGCTAAGAAATTAGGTTTCCTCTTCCGGGCTCACAAATACTTTTCACCAGCTAATCTCTATACCTTATATACTTCACAAATAAGGCCAAACCTCGAATACTGCTCCCACATCTGGGGTGCCGCTGCCGCTTCTACACTCGCTATCCTGGACTCCATATTCAGAAGAGAGCTATACGTCTCATCGGTGACACTACCCTCACCCAAAGGCTGCCATCCCTTGCCCACCGACGTGCCGTTGGTGACCTCTCTCTCTCTCTCTTTTATAGATATCTGCACGGGCACCGCTCAGAGGAGCTTTCCTCCATAGTTCCCCCACCTGCTGCCCCCAACAGATATACCAGGGGAACAGAGCGAATGCACCCTTTTACTGTCCAGGTCACCAAACTTAGAACATTTTGTTATGCCCGCTCTTTTGTCCCGAGGACTTCCAAGTTGTGGAATTCCTTGCCGGCACATGTTTTTCCTTCTCCTCCGAACCTCCAAACCTTCAAGTCCATAATTAACAAGCTGCCTCTTTCCTCCTTGTCAACACACACGGTACGATAGTATTTAGACTGTAAGCCCTCGTGGTGTGTTGTTGAAATTAAAAAAAAAAAACTACAAAATACGTTTCTTTTTAATGAAAACAGGCATCAAATTTGGTTAGCGATATAATCTATATAGTAGAGACAATGTACCACATTTGATCAAAATAACTTTGTCGTTTAAAAAGTACAAAAATTAACAAATAATATAAACGAAAGCATCTCTGAAGGCGTCATTTTCATGGGATCCGCTATCTATTGGTAAAATGCCGTATAATATAAGTTTGATATGCACCAAAAAGGTAAAAAGCTGCAAAGCAATTGACAGCTTCGCGGTTTGCTCAATAGTCAACTTTTTTATACGAAAAGTCGCTAAAAATTACATACTATTGAACCATACATTCTATAACTAAAACTACTGCCAAAGTATCAGAGAAAGGGTCTATGATTTTTCTACAAATAATTAAGTAAAATGAAGGACAATGACTTGAAGCTAAAATTTAAGACTTTGTAATATAGCCCGTACTTGTTTCAGGTTCTTTCTCTAAACCTTGCCAATTTTGACGTTTTAAATCGCGAATTTTATGTTTTAAGAGGAGAAAAACTATACAATTTTAAATTTTTTTGGTATATCTTGACCTTCTTGCCCCAAAAACTCAATCTTGGTCTATAATAAACAACAGATTTTGTTATCCACACAGAATGTTTTGGTTTTATCCATTTCTTTGGTCATCAGAGGCACCCATTTTGAAAATTTAAAGTCTGTAACAGTTTTTTTTTCGTTTAACTTAGAGATCTAAATTTTGGCGTATAGTATACTTTTAGTGAATTTTTATTTTAAAAAAATCACAAATAGAGAGGTACCGATGGTAAGACTGCAAATTTTTTTACAAATGAGCGCGAACTAGGACCTCTAGAACACATATCCTGGGTCAGTTTCAATTTTTATATGTATATATATATATATATATATATATATATATATATATATATATATATATATATATATATATATATATATATATATATATATATATATATATATATATATATATATATATATATATATATATATATATATATATATATATATATATATATATATTTATATTTATATCCAACCGATAACTCAAAAAAGAATGAACCTATTTCGATGAAACTCGGAAAGTGCCTTTCTTTTATTAATGGCTTGAATAAATTCGTTATTCAGGAAAATCACACAAGGTTTTCCGGAAAAATTGTGAGTTTTCTTTAGAAAAAATTTTTTCTCCTAAAATTACAAAGCTATTTCAATGAAGTTTAATGGATATGTTGCCTTGCTAAAGACCTTACTACATACCAAAATTCAACTTTATAAGTTTATAAAAAATTGAGTTATTCAAATTTTGAGTTTTCTCTCGAAAAAAATTTTTTCTCCGAAAATTACCAAGTTATTTTAATAAAATTTTGTGGATATGAGAAAGACCTTACTACGTACGAAAATTAAACTTTCTAAGTTTATAGAAAATTTAGTTGTTCAACTTTGGCGCATTTAATAAAAATTCACTAACATACCGCCCTTGCTAGGTGCCGAACTTTTTTATAATATAAAGCCGTGTACCAATTTTGGTTGCCATAGCTTTATTGTTTCCGGATATACAATTTTTTCTAAAAGAAACCCTAAAGTTTTTCAGGAAAAACTGGTGCGATTTTCCTGACTAACGAACTTATCCAAGACACCTGCACAAGGAACGCACTTACAAAACTTAATTAAAATCGACCTCTTATGCTTTGAGTTATCGGTGATACATACACACACACACACACACACACACACACACACACACACACACACACACACACACACACACACACACACACACACACACACACACACACATATATATATATATATATATATATATATATATATATATATATATATATATATATATATATATATATATATATATATATATATATATATATATATATATATATATATAACCTGATAAAGCTATTAGCAGCAGCCACAACAAGAGCAAAACTATGTGGAAGACCATTAGCGAACTAACAGGGAGGAACGTAAAACGTAAAATGTCATATTGAATGCCGTCCGATAAATGCGGACGTTCCAGACGAGCTTGGAAACTTTTTCTCCTCTGCTGCTCAAACTGCAACCGTTTATCTGCCTGCCGCGGTAGATAGAGCATTTGTTGAGGAGATAACATCGCAAGTGAACAACCAATTTAAATTCTCGCCTGTTACACAAGAGGATGTTCTGAACGCAATAAATACACTTAAATCATCTAGTTCTGCAGGGCCGGATGAGGTGTCAAGTATATTGCTTAAGCGCTGCAAGTTTGGTGTTTCTTTGCCACTGTCACACATATATAGCATGTTATTGGCGAGGGGTATTGTTCCAGCGAAAATGAAAGAAGCACATATAAAACCGACATACAAAAAGGTGATCCCACAAATTATTCAAGCTACAGACAAATCAGCCTAACACCCACTTGCAAAAACCTTCGAAAAAATAGTCAATAACAAGCTGACAACTTATCGTACCGACAATAAACTTCTTTCGCCATGTCAACATGGCCTTCGGCAAGCACCAAGTACTGAAGCTACAATCGTTGAATTTGTAGAGCAAATTGCCGATCGCATTGACAAAAAAGAGGTAGGCTTGGGGGTTTTAGATTGTGTAAATCATGAGGTCCTTATAAATTCACTGTTAAAGTATGGAGGTACAGGCACTCTATTGGACTGGTTTAGATGTTATCTTACAGACAGAACACAAAGAGTTGTAATATCTAACTCTACCAGTATCTATTCATCTTGGACTTTCGGAGTGACGGTTGGGGTGTCACAAGGAACACAAAATGACGGTCACCTCTTATGCTGATAATACCAACTTTCTGAGGGGTGAACATACTGTTCAGGGCGTTGTGGCTGATACTGACACAACTTTCAAAAGGCTTACCAACTGGGTTAATAAAAGCACTTGCACCCAATAAGGATAAGACAACATGCGTGCTTTTTAAGTCCTCTAAATCAAAAAAGATATTAAACAGTATGTAGAACTTGATGGCGAACCGTAACTCTGCAGACCTCTACGAAATTACTAGGACTTCATATCGATAGTGAGTTGGTGGAATGTCCATATCGATGAACTCTGCTCGCGAACATCATCCATTTCGTATGCAATAAGAAGACTAACCCAAAGATGGAGTACCTCTACTGTGCTGTCACTACATTATTCGTGTTTCTACTCACAACCAAGATTTGGTACTGGCGATTAGTAAGTGAAGCAAATTGAGTTTTTTAACAACAAAACAAGTAATGAGAATCATATCCAATATCACACATAGACACACTTACAGAAACACTTTTAGGATGGGTACACAATATCCTTGCACTCCCCAGCTTCTATATCCTGGAAGTGCTAGCCTATGTTTTTCAAAACAAGACCAAATACACCCGCAATTCAGTTGAACATTGCTATACCATAACAGGTAAAAATAACCTGCAAACTGACAAACATCGCACAGTTGTGTGCCAAAAGCCACTGTTCTATAATGGCTGCAAGCTGTTTAATGCATCGCCAGAAGATGTACGAAATGAAGGCACTTTACCAGTTTTCAGGAAGAGACTGAAAACAATTCTCCTAAACCACACGTGCTACACTGTGGACGATTTTTACATATAAACAACCACTAAACTATCTCTTATTTTCAAATTTTTTCAGTAATATGGACTCCTTATTTATATTCTATAATTATAAGTACATACTTATGATATATATATATATATATATATATATATATATATATATATATATATATATATATATATATATATATATATATATATAGTTATAATACAAATATACTATATTTATGATATATACCTTTTGTTCTTGCGCTGGGGTTCATTATGTCAGAATGTTAGGTTAGCTTTTTGGTTAGTTGTTAGGATCTTGCAAAAAGTGTTGACAATTTTGGGATCATAATTGGTCTCAGACACGTTTAACTTACGCAATTACTAATTCTTGTTCTCATCTTGAAACACTGTAGATAGAGCAATTATATCTTAACTTGTGTATCTATATTAATGATGTGAATAAAGGTTATTATTATTACATTATAGTTATCATATTTTAACATTTCAATAGGTGCATTCTCGCTATAATTAGTATAGCGCATTGACGTGCTCTAATGAGAGCGAAGCCGGTATGTGTTTCCAGCTAGGGCGCAAATGCATCTGACCTTACTAGGTATACACTCAAATTTCTCTTAAAGTATTATATTTCTAAGTTAGTAATAGTAATAGTAATCAATCTGTAACAACATAAATGTTAGATGAAGTAATTGCTCATTCAGTTCGAAATTGATGGAGTTGGGCAGAACGTGGTTATTAAATGACCACGAGAAAAGTATATATTATAAATACAGTTACCATGATATAAACCTTGTGCACCTGGTGTTTCTAAAAAACAATATTGCTTTTATATTTGTATTCTGCAATTTCTCTTTGAACGTTTTTGTGTGTTTTATAATTATTTTTGTTCTGATTTTCGTGTTATTTAAGGAAACATTTTCTTAATTGTTACTTGAATGTATGCGTTATGTTATTTTATTGTTAACCTGTAGACGTACATGAACATCCCTGTGTCATTTAGGTGACATTGGCCTGTGTTATTGTTAATATATACATTATACATTATGAATTAGGCATTATGCACTATGCATTATGCATTATGCATTATACATGATGCATGGCACATTATACATTTTGCATTATGCATTATGCATTATACATGGTGCATGACACATTATACATTATACGTTATACATTATACGTTATACATTATACTTTTTACATTATACTTTATACATTATACGTTATACGTGATACGTGATACGTGATACTTTATACATTATACATTATACATTATACATTATACATTTCACATTATACATTATACATTATACATTATACATTATACATTATACATTTTACATTTTACATTATACATTATACATTATACATTATACATTATACATTATACATTATACATTATACATTATACATTATGTGTCTGTTCTAGGGGGCCTAGTTCGCGCTCATTTGAAGAAACTTTTTCAAAATTCAAATGTGGAGATCTCCTCCCTGGTGAATAGCTACGACTATTAGATGCTAGATGTTTGTATTTAGTATATACGTACCTGGTTACTACATGGTTCCATAAAGCTCATTTTGCTGCAGCTTCCTCTCTAGAGAGTTTCGACTCTACTGCATCATCAGGCAAAGTAAATAAGATTGGGGGAGTTGATAAGAATACTTATTGCAGCAGCTCTCAAGCTCTGCGGCGCACCACTCTATAGGAGGACCTGTGCAGTAGAGGAGGTGTGTATGGTAGCATTTAGTTCCTCTCCCAAATAATAACTTTATTTTTTACGAAGCTTTTTGTTAATGGACAATAGGGCTTTGGACCATAGAATAGTGTTGCTGTTGCTCTTTTTGCAAGCCTATCAGCTCCCTTATTTTGTTCATTGCCTTCATACGCTGGCACCCACATCAAAGTTACTTTGTTGTTCGTAGCCAGTTGCTTAAGGGATTTTTTTGCAGTTCTAGGTCTGTTTAGACTCGGTTTTAAGAGACTTTAGTGCCTTTTTTATTGTCTGACTGTCTCAGAGGATGCAGATCTCTCTATTTCTAAGTCTTCTTTGTAAGAACGCCTGCGCACAGGGATTTATAGCAAGCATTTCTGCTTGGAAGATGTTTTTCCTAGAGACTTAGCGAGTCTAAAGTGGAGTCTTTTTATTATCCAGTTCTGCTCCCTCCATTTGTTTACACTCGTGTGTATCTGCAATGCTGGTCGGTCCTTTATGATCACGTCAAATGGAACTACGGAGTCCAGTTTAGCAGGCATTTGATTTGTTGGTTTGGCGAGTGACTCCAATGGAATTACATCCAGGATCTTAAAGTGGCCAACCAAGTCTCCTGGTTTCAATTAGTGCTGCTTTCCTCTTTACGCATATGTGCAGTAGAATAAGATTCAAATCGTAGCTGTAAGGCATGATGCCGTGGGTCCCGTTATTTCAAGACAGACCAGTCTCTGCAATTTGTGGACACATACTTAGAAAACAGGTAAGTGGCAGATCAAGACAAAAACTTCTGGAAAGCCTGACCAACTTGATGAAGTGCAGAAACTTCAGTGAAATGAAAAGAGTTGCTGGAGACACGTGAGTGAAGCGACAGAGCAACATGACCTAAGACTGTGATGGTGATTAATAAACTCCAATTGTTTTATTTCTAATTTTAGAATCTTGCTAAAAACAGATTTTTTTTCATAATGGGTTTACAACTGTTACTGAGAGTTAACAACTTATTAATTCATAAAATGGTCTCTGAAAATACGACGCGTCAAGGCCCTCTTACATCGTAGGAAACATTTCTAACGACTATTATTTGTTTTCAATTTGTCCTCAAGGAAAAACAAGTCTCCTTGTAGAAGAATTCACTTAAACTCCCTATTGTTTAGTTATTTTCAAGTGGAATGATACTACCTGAATCGTTCTTTCTAAAAGAATTTTCCTTTGTACGGTAAATAAATCGAAAGAACGCTGTCATATCAGAAAGGGAAAAGTTAACGGAAGTTTTACAATTTCAGCGACGAAAGACGAAGTCACCCAATGCAATCATTTTATGGATCGTAAAGTCTTCATCGTCACTTTTAAAACAAGGGCGTTGCCGGATGGGGGAATTTTATTTAGTTAGTTAGCCCTAACGGTTTTTGTGGAATCAGATTGGTCTCCATGGTAACTGTAATGACAACTGACATGTTTTTCAGAGATCATTAGCGGCCGGGATAAACTTGAGTGTTCTTCATTAGGAATTTGAGAAACTTACTAATTGGGACCAAATGACCTATTTAAAGAATCTGGATGAAAAAGGGGATAATAAATACTGAAAGCAATCGATTTTTCTATTAGCAAATTTTTGTAAGAAAAAATTAGATAACCACTGTCTGTTGTTTACAATTGTTTTTTTAAATAAGCGCAAACTATGACGGCCAGTCTAATTTTTAGTGTATTTTCGTAGAAAAACTTCACTAACCAGGATATCGCCCCTATGGATTTTTAAAAAGTTTCTTGGCAGCCTGAAAATTAACATACACTGAGGTTTTGGTATTGTATTTGAGCAAGTTGGATCTCTAAACGTTGCGGCACCGGGGTGTAAAGCTGTCGGTCCCGTGTACCATGCGATGTTGGGCAGATGTTTGTGAATTTTTTTCCAAATTTCCAGGGTGGGAAACTGCTCCCTGATGTCGGTGATTGGTCATAGTCGCGGGAGTGCCAATTAGAACCTCGGGTTCAGTTTAAATTTTATATATATATATATATATATATATATATATATATATATATATATATATATATATATATATATATATATATATATATATATATATATATATATATATACTTAGCAGGGAGTAACGGTCGTACTTGTTAGTTTCCAAGAATTTATAATCTCTAATAAGGGCAATCATCCTTATTGTAATACGAAAGATCAGAGAAACGCAAGTTATTTGCTACTACATGCTTTATATATTTCACGTCAAAGTGGCACTTCTTCAGGAGCGTCAAAGAGTCGATAACTAAGCCATAATTTAACTAAAAACATTGAGTAGCTTACCGATAGCGTAACTAATAGGAAGCTGCCAGGTTAAGAAAGAGATAGTACAAGGGTGCATTTCCTCTGTTTCCCTGGTAGATCTGTTGTGAGCAGCAGATGGAGGAACTATGGAAGGAAGCTCCTCTGAGCAGTGCCCGTGCAGATGTCTATAAAAGAGAGAGAGAGGTCACCAACGGCACGTCAGTGGGCAAGGCATGACAGCCTTTGGGTAAGGGTAGGGTCATCGATGAGACGTATAGCTCTCTTCTGAATGGAGTTCAGGATAGCGAGTGTAGAAGCGGCAGCGGCACACCAGATGTGGGAGCAGTATTCAAGGTTTGACCTTATTTGTGAAATATATAAGGTATAGAGATTAGCTGGTGAAAAGTATTTGTGAGCCTGAAAGAGGAAACCTAATTTCTTAGCAGCCGCTTCTGCAATTGATGTGACATGTTGGTGCCAATTGAGATTTCAATCCACATAAATGCCAACAAGTGAAAAGGACTCATTACTTTGAATAACTTGGTTGTCGATTGTGATGGGTCTAGGGTTGGTGTATCTCTTATGAGATAAAAAGCAAGACTGAGTTGCATTGTACAAGATTTTTACTTCCCCAGTCTAATATTTTTTGGAGATCCACAGAGACGGAACCCTCCTGCGATCCTCATCTAATTGGGCTAAAGAGGCAGGCTTAGAATATTGTATATTTGAGTGGAGGTTGCTGTCGTCCGCGCAACTGCGAACTGGGTTGGATGTGCTAGAGAGCAGGTTATTGATGTGGAGAAGAAACAAAGTAGGGGCAAAAGCTGAACCTTAAGGGACTCCTGCATTAATTGGATACAGTTTAGAGGAATGACTATCCACCACAACGAGATGCTCCGGTTGGAGAGGAAATTTGCTGTCCAGGTACAGAGTTTTGGTGGTAGGCCCAAGGCCGGAAATTTATTAAGCAGCGCTGCGTTCCAGACCTGGTCGAATGCTTTGGATATGTCTAGAGCGACAATCTGGGATTTACCGTGTAGTTCCATCGACTTGTTCCAAGAATGGGTGACAAAGGAAAGGAGGTCGGCAGTTGATCTGCGCTGACGGAATCCATACTGCCTGTCGTGGATTAGACTGTGTTTTTCAAGAAATTATAATAAGTCAGTATTTATATATTCTTCCATCACTTTAGAGACGACTGAGAGAAGAGAAATAGGCCTGTAGTTGCTAGGAAGCGCTTTGGATCCTTTCTTGGAGACGGGTTGTATTCGAGCAGTTTTCCAGTTACTAGGGAGTATGCCTCTATTGTAAGATGTCTGAAACAGACGAGTCAGGACAGGAGCAAGTTCTGGTGCGCATTTTGTGAGAATAATTGCTAGGATCTTGTCAAGACCAGAGGTTTTCCTGGTATTAAGAGAAGGGAGCATTTTTCGCACCTTTTTAATTTAGACGTAATTCCTCTAAACTGTGCCACTGGATGCTAAATAAACTTCATATTCTGACACAAAATAGTGGAAAGGTACTGTGAAGTAATATTGGTTGAATTATCTCCTTATAATCGTACGCAACTAAAGAACTCAAAAATGCATTAAAAAAACTTCAACAGTCTGTAACTTGAAAACAAAAAGCGATCGGATATTAGCGAGTGGAAATTTCTTTATAATTTTTTGGTCCTCTATCGCGTGGTGCAATGCAATGTAGCTTATTCTATGGCACCCTGTATAGCTCACTGTGATTTAATCATAACACGGATTATAATACCATACTAAGTCGATAAAGAGAAAGGAAGTGAAAACAGCGCTTAAGCTCGAACATAGAAATTCGTGTGAGCAAGAAGCTGTGCGGTACGTCGAACTAAACTGTAGGACTTCCGAAGTCGGTATAAATGTTTTTGTATGTATATATATATATATATATATATATATATATATATATATATATATATATATATATATATATATATATATATATATATATATATATATATATTTATATATATATATATATATATATATATATATATATATATATATATATATATATATATTATATATATATATATATATATATCACACCGTTAACTCAAAAAATAATGGGCCGATTTTGATTAAAATACCTTCCCTTGGCAAGTGGCTTGGATAAGTTCGTTAGCCAGGAAAATCTGCCTAGGTTGTCGCCGAACATTTTGTGTTTTCCTTCGAACAAAAAAACAAAGTAAAGGCAACCAAGTTAGGTACGCGGCTTTACATAGTTATAGGTAAATTATGTACCAAAATTTAGCTCTGTAGGTCAAAGGGAAAAAAAGTTATAGGCACTTAAAAAAATTGGGGTTTTCCACAAAACGTCAAATTCGCGATTTAAAACGTCAAAATTGGCAACATTTGGGCAAAGAACTTTAATCTAATACGGGCTATGGAGAGAAAATGTTTCAAGAAGAATGCTTTACAAACCCTGAAGTCTTAGTTTCAGCTGTGCTTGTCCTTCATTATCCAGAAAATTGTCAAATAGACCCTTCAAATAGATTTTCAGATAGATTTCAAATAGACTCTTTGTCTGATGCTTGGCAGTAGTCTTAGCTATAGAGTTTATCGTTAAGTGGTATATAATTTTTGTCGAATTTTCATGAAAAACCAATAAAGCTCAATATATCCGTTATTATACAAGATATGAAAAAAATTGTATACATTAATTACAGGTGTCCTGAGCTACATCTTAAAAAATTATTTCTAGAATCACAGGGCTGGCCCATAAGTCGTTGGTGAAATTTTCTTTTTTTTTAATCGAACACGCCTTATGTTATTGCATTTTCCATCGAAATATAATTCACGTTTGTGAGAAAACAAATTGGAGACGCAGCAAGCGCGTTATTCTGGCGAATTTTGATTAAATACTTCACATTTGAATAGCTCAATTTGCTATTAATCTATAAGGTTGACCAAGAAACAAGTTTTTTTCGGGAACACTTTAAGTTTACTTTCGGAAATTTTTGTACTTTTTCAAACAATAAAGTTATTTTGATGAAACATGGCATATTGTTTTTACTATATACGTTATACTAGTAACCAAATTTGATGTCTGCTTTCTTAGAAAAAACACACATATTTGCCATTAGAAACATTTTTATGAAAATTCACTACCATAACGCACTTGCTGCGTCCAGACTTATATTTCAAGTTAAAAGATATTTATCAGTTTTGTATTTGGTCAAACTGTATTGCTTCCTTATTGTGTTCTCATACCAAACTGATAAAACCTCGGTGGTTCAGGGGTAAGAACGTGTGCCTCTGAACCGAAGGGTACTGGGTTCGATCGCAGCGTACTCCTTTCACTTTTTCAGTACATACTGTAACATGAAGATCAATCGAGGTTCTGGCATTGTATTTGAGCAAGTTGAATGTCTGCACGTTCCGCCCTTCGGAGGGGGCGTAAAGCCGTCGGTCCTGTGTTCATGCGATGTTGGGCACGTTAAAGATCCCTACCCTCCTTACAGAAAGACAGGGGTTCGGCAAAATTTCCGGGATAGTGAGGTGAAACTGCTCCCTGGCGTCGGTGATTGGCCATAGTCGCGGAAATAGGCCGACGTTAAAGAAACAAAACACACACACACACACACATACCAAACTGACAATTTTAAGACATTTTTCATTTCGTTATAATATTAGCTTATTTCCAGACGAAACTGTAGCGCAGGTAAGCAAAAGTGCTTTAGATTTGAAACAAAGGACAGCATCAGAGCCCGAACTGCAGACGTAGACTTTATAAATATGTAATTCCTGTACGCCCGGAGCAGTAGCAGCACGCATCAGCATCTAGCCCAGCAATTCAGTTCTGTCACCCTCCGGGGATTATAATGCAAATTTCTCTAGAATGAATCTACAGATTTACAGATGAGATATCAAATAGCCGGTCCTTGATATCTGTTGACAACAGGCATTATCCGTTACCCTTCCGCAGGACGCAAGACGCACAATGTCAACAGAATGAATTTGCCGGCGAATCTCTCGGAAAATTATGCTTGATTCTGAGGGCGTTCCGGTTAGTTTATAGAATTGATTGTGGCCTTGTTTTTTTAGTAGAAAATATCTATTGTGTAGTTAACGAGCACTGCGAGTGTCGTACAGCATTGATTATAATTTCAAAGCTTGAAGGTTTGCATTATGTTGCCTGGAGAACCCAAATCACCACAAAACATTTTAAAAACCTGACGATCGCTTCACTAACCAAGTTAGCGTCATCAGGGGATGAATAATTGTAAATATATTATATCAACAACTCTATCTATATTCTTCTGCAGGTAGTCGGTCACGATTTAGGGAGGTTCAAAATTAACATATTTTATTTGGCGTAAATATTTGTACTATTTAATTATGTTTTGGATGTGCCTCTGCCGGTATTTATTTTATAAAGTGATCTATCAGGAGACTGCCCATAGACGACGGAGCGAGATTCATACGTTTTTTATTATTACTATATTTAGTAATATATATATACTTTCCAAGGCATATAGCTGTCCTGGTTCTCTAACATTTTTTATTAATTTTAGATACTCCTCATTAACGTGGTGATTAATATTGCAAATATGTCGGGCGACGGAATAATGTCCGCATTCTTTCTGAGGCAAAAAACTTGTTTAATAACCACATCAAAAACAAAGTCCTCTTAAGCTCCAACGGTAGCAAACCCTTCTGGACGCTTGCTAAATCTATTGGGAATAATTTCTGCAGAGCACGTTCCCACCTCTTGTCTCAGGGGATGAAATTGTTTCTACCGCCCTGGGCAAGGCTGAACTTTTTGTCTCGTTGTTCGCCGGCAATTCTACTCTCAACCCACCTCCAAATGTTCAACCACCAACATGTCGCGCATAAAATGACGGATATCATTTTCAAAACTAAAAAGGTACGAAAGATGCTCTCTTCTCTTTATACCAGGAAAGCCTCTGACCTTAACGAGATCCCAAAAATTGTTCTCAAAAAATGCGCATCAGAACTTGCTCCTGTCCTCGCTCGTCTGTTTCAGACATCTTACAATAGAGGCATATTCCCTAGTAACTTGAAAACTGCTCGAGTACAACCCGTGCCCAAGAAAGGATCCAAAGCGCTTCCTAGCAACTACAGACCTATTTCTCCCCTTTAAGTCGTCTCTAAAGTGATGAAAAACTACATAAACACCGAATTACTAAAATTTCTTGAAAAACACAGTCTAATCCACGACAGGCAGTATGGATTACGTCAGCGCAGATCAACTGCCGACCTCATTTCTTTTGTCACCCATTCTTGGAACAAGTCTATGGAACTACACGGTGAATCCCAGATTGTCGCTCTAAACATATCCAAAGCATTCGACCAGATTTGGCACGCAGCGTACTTAATAAACTGCCGGCCTATGGCCTACCGCCAAAACTCTGTACCTGGATAGCAAATTTCCTCTCCAACCGGAGCATTTCTGTTGTGGATGGTCATTCCTCTAAACTGTATCTAATTAATGCAGGAGTTCCTTAAGTTTTAGCTTTAGCCCCTACTTTGTTTCTTCTCTACATCATAGACCTACTCTCTAGCAGTAGGTGCTGTGGGGCACTCTCAACTCAAATATACAATATTCTAAGCCTGTATCTTTAGCCCAATTAGATGAGGATCGCAGACTCGTGGAGGGTTCTGTCTCCGCGGATCTCCGAAAAATATTAGACTGGGGAAGTAAAAATCTTGTACAATTCGACCCCACCAAATCTCAGTATTGCTTTCTTTCTCATAAGAGATATACCAGCCTTGGACCCATCACAATGAACAACCAATTTATTCAAAGTAATGAGTCCTTTTCACTTTTTGGCATTTCTGTGGATCGAAAACTCAATTGGCACCAACATGTCACATCAATTGCAGAAGCGGCTGCTAAGAAATTAGGTTTCCTCTTCCCGGCTCGCAAATACTTTTCACCAGCTAATCTCCATACCTTATATACTTCACAAATAAGGCCAAGCCTCGAATACTGCTCCCACATCTGGGGTGCCGCTGCCGTTTCTACACTCGCTATCCTGGACTCCATTCAGAAGAGAGATATACGTCTCATCGGTGACCCTACCCTCACCCAAAGGCTGCCATCCCTTGCCCACCGACATGCCGTTGGTGACCTCTCTCTCTCTCTCTCTCTTTTATAGATATCTGCAGGATCACTGCTCAGAGGAGCTTTCTTCCATAGTTCCTCCACCTGCTGCCCCCAACAGATCTACCAGGGGAACAGAGCAAATGCACCCTTTTACTGTCACAGGTCAGCAGACATAGAACATCTTGTTATGCCCGATCTTTTGTCTCGAGGACATCCAAGTTGTGGAATTTCTTGCCGGCACATGTTTTTCCTTCTCGTCCAAACCTTCAATCCAGAATTAACAAGTTGCCTCTTTTCACCTTGTCGACACCCACGGTACGATAGTATTTAGGCTGTAAGCCCTGGTGGTGTGTTGTTAAAATAAAATACAGTAGAAACAATGTACCACCATATTTCATCAAAATAACTCTGTTTAAAAAAATTGAAAAATTTGCCACAATAAACTTAAAATCTTCCCGAAAAAACTAGCTTCCTGGACAACGAACGTTAGGTAAATAGCAGATTGAGTTATTGAAATTTGAAGCATTTAGTGAAAGTTCGCTACCACAATGCACTTGCTGCGTCCCGAGTTTCCTTTTTTACAAACATGCATTATGTTTCGATTGAAAATGCAAAAATTCCATAATATAAGGCGTGTTCGATTAAAAAAAAAAGAAACTTTGTATCACCAATCTATGATTGTCAAAATAAGTTTATAAGATGCAGCTCAAGGCACCCTAGGATTAAGATATACAATTTTTTAGGTTCTAGGGGGGCTAGTTCGCGCTCACTTGCACAAATCTTTTCAAAATTTAAAGGTGGCGATTTCCTCAAGAACGAATTCGGATATTCGCTAAAAATTATAGATCATTAAACGATAAACTCTTTAACTAAAACTACTGCCAAAGCATGACAGAAAGGGTCTATTTGAAATAAAATTGGTGGAAATATTTTAGTAAAATGAAGGACAATGACTGTTGAAGCTGAAGCTTATGGGTTTGTAACACACTCTTCTTGCGACCTTTTCTCTACAATTCCGTATTAGTTTAAGGTTATTTGCCTAAATGTTGCCAATTTTGACGTCTCAAATCGCGAAGTTGACGTTTTAAGAGGAAACCCCCAAATTTTGTTTCTTTAAATGCCTATAACCTTTTTGTCTTTAAACCTACAGATATTAATTTTGGTACACAGTTTTTTTCATGATATAAACGTGCGGATCAAATTTGTTGTCCTTACTCTGTTATTTCCAAAGATATAAAAATTTGTCGAAAGAAAACACCAAAATTTTCGGGAAAAACTGGGTCGATTTTCTTGGCTAACAAACTTGTCCAAGCCACTTGCAAAAGGAAGTACTCACCAAATTTGATCAGAATCGGCGCATTATTTTTTGAGTTATCTGTGTGATTAAAAATTTCAACTAACCGTGAATATGTGTTCTAAGGAGCCTAGTTCTCACTCATTTGAATAATTTTTTTCCAAATTAAAATGTCGCGACTCCTCATCAGTGAATTTTGTTTAGGAAAATTCAATAATAAGAAAATGCAAGTTTTCAGTTTTTTCAGGATATTTCAGGTCTGATAGGATCTATTCAAAATTAGTTTTCATATTATGAATGGGACCGTAAAATGGCGTACATTTCTTGTGATTTAACGGATTGTTTATCTCTCATGGTTTGGTAGATCCCAATAGTCAGCCAGTTAAAAATTACCAGCTTGTTTAAACATCTAAAAATTGAAACAGAATTTTTTTTCTACGAAAATTCACTAAAAGACAGTTTCAGTAGATGTTTAGCAGTTAAACATATCTAATTAAAGTTACTGAGAAAATTTAGTTTGTATTAGCAGAATATCATAGTTGACCTCGTCTAATTTGCAAACAGTGAAACCCTGAGTATATGATTATTGAAATTGGTCGTTAGTTACAGAGTTATATTAATATAAATTGACATGAAATAGGATTGTTGTGTGTAAATGTGTTGATTAATATTGCAAAATTTGTGCATAAATAGCAACACAGATATTGAATTGTTAACTAGGTAAATACATGGCTAATTTCTGCGAATGTTCCCTGAAAATGTATATGTATGCATATTATATCTTCATGCTGTAGATTTAGTTGTAGCGATAAATAAATATTAATGAATAATTTCACTGTGAATGGGAATTGCCGTATCGTTAATTATATTGGTTTTTGATTAGAAACGTTAACAACTAAAAGAGTTATAATTTTATTGCAAATATTTGATAAACAATATGGCCTGCAAGCCTTTGAAATATTAGCTACCAAATCAAGGTGAAAAACCAGAATCGATGTATTTCTAAACAATTTTCGGATTAAAAATTCACTTATAAGGACATGTCCATAAAATACATACGCAATTTAGGGCAGGCAGTGTATACTAGCTAGCGTGTGTAACGATTAAGTTTCGTTACTACTTTGAATATTCAAAATTAACGCGTAAGGGACTTGATTAATAGCCGACAATCCAATATCTGTAAGGCAATTCATGTTTTAATTTCAAAATTATTTTTATGAAAAGTCGCTAAGAAATTCATATCGTACCACCGTACTGCATTTTAAATGTGTACGTTAAAATTCAAATATCTGAAGACGCAATAAGTCTTTGTTGGGAAAACTACCTCACCTTATGACTGGACAATTATTTCCAAGAACGAAATAAACGTTGAAAATATGCCCGAATGTTCTGGAACAAATGTTGTTTTTATGTTAAAAATCCGTTGGCGATGTTTAGAAGTTTCTTGTGGATCCTTGAAGGAAATCATTGTTCTTAAAGTGGCGGTTTACAAATTGACCAGACCATTGCCTAGTGAAGAGGAATGAATAACTAACTATCTCTCTCTAACCTATATGTCTAATAAAAATTTAACCTTCAACATTCTGGATCATAGACCAAGGGTCTGAGGGGTTGAGACGGGAATGTAGTTAAAGTTCGGCGCTAAAATCTCTACCTCAGGATAGTGGGGTTTGAACAACAGAACAATCAACATGTTTTAATTATCGAGACATTTTTAGTTACACTAAAAATGTCTAATATCTTATTTCTGGCTTCAAATATCGTTTGATTATGATCTTAGTAGTTGTTAAAAGTGTTGTGAGTCCTATCTAGTCTGAATTTAATAATGTATTTTAGTAAAAACCGCGAAGCAACAGTGACGCTTTGTTTCTGAAATTGTAACGTCTCTTAAGGTTATCACAAATGCTGATTTTAACTTTCCGAGTCCTGAACCACATGTTTTGAATTCGATATCGTCATTCGCATTTTAAAACTGCAAAGAAAATCTCGATTGATTTGCCTGAGGAGTGACATCATCCCCAGAGCTGTCTGTCTAGAAAACGACTTGACCGTTCATCTAACAAGGCATGGTATGTACAATTGGTCTGCCTTTAATCTATGGGAGTGCGTAGCATTCTCCCGACTTTCTTTCTCTGGTGAGAAATTGCACCTGTGGCGAGCACTGATAGTTAGCATCTGCCTTGGAGTGTCATTGAGCAATCAACAGGTAACTCTGGAATATTGAATTACTTCACCCAGCTCAGTCTTGGTGAGTGTTTTTCTTTCTAAATTTCATCTGTGTGGTGAACATCAAACTTCGGTTTGGCATTTAACTTTCGAATTTTTGTAGTAAGAACTTTCAAGTCAACCTAACAAAATTAGAACTTTTAACATATCAGTGGGATGTGTGTTCAAATTTACTGTAATCTAACATCCTTGTCTTAACAATCTCTCAATAATGCAAATTCAGATGTAATATTTTGCAAATTCATATTAATTAATGTAGTTTATGTATTCAGCAAAATATTTTGGATATTTCACTTGTAACTTGTACTTTAGAAATGTAATCTTACATTCTTTTTTTTGAGCTTAACTTAAATTTACTTGTTTTAATTAAGTAATTAAGTAAACTGGCCAGTTAAGCATCTGGGTATTTCATTTAACTCTCATGTAAAAATTTGGAAAATACCACTTACACCATTGAATGTTTATTTTCATATTTATAAAACTTTATGTTTTTATTTGGTTTCATTCAAGATGAAATATTTATGTTTATGTAAATTGATATCAACTTTTCAATATTGACATTTGCAATAGCTAATTTCTTTTCTGAAACATGTAATAATTGCTTTATTTCATTTTCGTTACTGTAATATTTATTTCAAGTTTACCAAACGTATGACCAAAATTTGTTTTAATTGCAATGCTTGTCAATAAACTTAAATATTCATTTATATATATATATATATATATATATATATATATATATATATATATATATATATATATGTTTAATTGGAGAATAATTCCTCCTTGAACCCCCTTGACTTTTGTGACAGCAGAATTTAAAATTCTAAATATCGCATTTGGAGATATCGTAGTAAATTTGTAGAAGAATCATCGTAACTAGGCAATAGTTTGGAGTCCTGAAAATATGAGACTTCAGGCAGTGCAACAACACAACAAAAGCTTAAGTAGTAAACAGTATTAAGATCTTCCAGCCTTATAAAGTATTTCTAATCCTGCTAATTGTAAATCTGATAGAAAGAAACTTTTTAGGGTATGATTTATAGGAAATAGTAACCTCACTACCGACCAGATTTGAGTTCACTTGAGGTCGGGCACATATTATTACTGCTTTTCTCATTTAAGAAATTTCGGGAGGTAACACGTGACAATGTGTGACATTAGAGGGAAAGGTGAGAGGGTCAGTGTTAAAACGTGAAGTCACTGAACATAAGGATTCTTTTCATTTAAATGTATAGATGTTTAATAAGAACATCTTAAGTTGTCTAAAAAGAGTTAACTTTAAATTAAACTTAGGTATCTTTAATAATAATAATAAAATATACATGATATGCATCAAAGTCAAACATAAGTGGTCGTTGTCATAGGCATACAGTACAGTAGATACTATGCATCAGTTTTAAGCACTGATCTAAGGCCAAACCACAGAACATACTTTTATCAGAAAGAAAACTGTAGCAAAGATGCCGCTATGATTATCAGGATTCTCGCTACATGACTCTTACTTAATTCGCTATGGTAAAAAATAGAACAAGAAGCTAAATTGAGAGTTGCTTAAATGAAGACTAGTCCAGAATTAGATCAGGCCAAGGAACCAAAGAAGCAGTGCCTAGCACTTAATTCAATAGGAGGAGCTTGAAGAAAATAGACATACGTTTTTGTTTTCCTATATTTCCAGAATTGACAAAGTTAGGGAAACTTTATTTGGCGTGCGAGTTAAAGTCACAAAAAGTAAACTATGTACCAAAATTTAGATCTATAGGTTGATAAAAAAAGGGATAGGCATTTAAAGAAAAAAAATTAGGTGCCGCTGATGGCCAGATTAACGCACAAAAGCAAAATATTTGATGTGGATAACAAAATATATTGTATGTTGCAGACAAAGACTAAGCTTTTTGGCGCAAAAAGGTTAAGAAAGGCTAGAAAAATTACTTTGAAAACTACATACATAGCTTTTCCTCTTGCAAGTTGCGATTTGAAACGTCAGAATTGTCAACATTTAGGCACAGAACGTAAAATCCATACAGGATATGTAGAGAAAATGTCGTAAGAAGTGTGTTTTACAAGTCCTTAAGTTTCAGCTTCAACAGTCGTTATCCCACATTTTACTAAAATGTTTCCAGAAAATTCATTTTAAATAGACCCCTTCTCAGATGCTTTATCAGTAGTTTTAATTATGGAGTTTATGGTTAAATTGTTTATTATTTTTAGCAAATTTTCGTAAAATAAATTCGCTAATAAGGAATGAGTGCAGATTGGAACTTGTGATGAGCACTGACAAGTACAATTTGGACAACCCAATTCATCACAATACAGTTTTTAGACTTATCGATCGTTTCGCTAATATAGTTAGTGTCATCAGAGGGATGGATAAACTTCACAACTGAAGTTTGTTAACGAAACGATCGTCAGGTATAAAAACTGTATTGTGATAAATTAGGTTCTCCAAATTGTACTTATAGCTAATAAAGAGACCGCGACTTTTGAATTTTACAAAGATTTTTGCAAATAAGCGCGAGCTAGGTTCCCTAGAACCCATATCTCGGGTTAGTTCAAGTTTTTAAATGTTATATATATATATATATATATATATATATATATATATATATATATATATATATATAGGGTGACACATTTCCACGGTAAAGCTCAACATTGCTTTTATTATAAGAGATACGAGAATCAACTGTATACGTTAATTATAGGGTATCTTGAGCTACATCTTATAACAATTATTTCGACGTCAAAGTCGTTGGCGATACCAATTTTCTTTTTTTTTAACTCGAGCACCCTTAATATTATTGCATTTAACTTTTTCTATCAAATTGTAATGCAAGTTTGTTTTTAAGTTATTTTAATTGTTTTGCAACTTTTCACATTTTTGGCGCATATAAAAATTGTGATACGGCGTTTTTTCCAATAGAAATCGGAGTACCATGCAAATGACGCATTCAGAGAGATTTTCGTTTATATTATTTTATGAAAAAAATCGATGCCGTATACAGGGGATCCCAAATTGTGACTGAATTTAGAAAACATCGAGCCGTCGTAACTCAATTGTTTCAAATAGAACAACCTGTATTTTGTGTTTCAGAAGTGAATGACACAATAATCAAAGTTAAATAAGTTATTAAAAAAATGTCTTTGGATTTTGGTCAAAAAATTGTTTGTAAATTTTCATGAGAAAACTTTTTGGAGTTTTGTCGAAAATCTTATTTGATGAAATATGGTATATTGTTTCTACTATATAGGGTGTCGCATTGAAAACGAAACAGACCGATTTGCGTCCAGAGATTTTTTTAAAGAAACTCTGAAACACGTCAATTTTAATATTGAGGGGGACATGTTTTGACATAAAACTCAACTTTGTCACATCAATCCCTTAAGGGTGGTGACAACAACCCTTATATTTTAAATAGGGAACATGAATCGAGTGTTACATCATTTGAAAGCTCTTTCTTTTCTGAATTCACCAAACTAATTTTTTGGAAGTTTTATCAACTGGTTTAAAAAGTATTCACAGTTGAAGATGCAAAAACGCATTTCCCTCATTCCGATAAAAAATGTGCTGATGGTAAATGTTGTGTTGGTTTGTAAACAAAAAATGACTATCAGAACATTTCTTATTGGAATGAGAGAAATGCGGTTTATTATTTCAGTTTATCGGTCGGTTTGATACGTGATAGTACTACCAAAAATTAATTTCACAATGGTGAATTCTGTAGAAGAAAGAGTTGAAATAATTACTTCTTTTTTCAGAAACGATGACTGTGCTAACCGTACCGCAAATTTGTTTAATGAACGACATCCGAACAGACATGTTAACAGAAAATACATTTTGGAGTTAGTTGCAAAATTTCGACAAAGTGGTTCAGTTGCCAACAAAAAACGAGATCCTGAACGTGAATTTCCAGTTAGAAATGAGACTACTGAGATTGAAGTTTTAGGACAAATTGCTGCAGACCCAACTTTGAGCACGATAAAATTGGCCACTGTTGCAAACATCAAAAGAAGAACTATAAGCGAATATTAAAGCATCATAAATTTCACCCGTATAAAATTCATCTTTTATAACTGAATGAAGATCATTTTGATCGGCGGCTGGAGTTTTGTGAAGTTAAGACTGCACGAATAGCTGATAACGGGAGCTTTCTGTTCAATATCTGTTTTTCAGACGAGTGTACGTTTTTATTAAACTCTACAGTCAATAGTCATAATTGTCGTTATTGGGCAGATAATAATCCAAGACATTTTCACGAAGTCCACACTCAAACTCCACAGAAATTGAATGCCTGGACTGGCATTTTTGGAGACCGTTTAATGGGACCAATTTTTCTTGATGGCAATTTGAGTGGCGAAACGTATTTGGAGTTACTATAAGATATCGTTTACCCTCTACTAATTGACATTGTTGAAATGATGATCGCTATCAAGAAAATCAATTAGTGTTTCAACAATATGGAGCTCCTCCGCATTTTTCACAACGTGTTAGGGAGTTTTTGAACAGAGAGTTTCCAGAGCAATGGATTGGACGTAGAGGTGCTATTGAGTGGCCCCCTAGATCACCGGATTTAACTCTTTTAGAGTCCTTTCTGTGGGGCCATTTAAAGAGTGGAATTTTCGCAACAGAACCGGAGTGTCTGGAAGAATTACGACGACGCATTGTTGAAGAATGCCGTCTAATAACTCCACAAAAGCTCCAGAATGTCAGAGCTCGTTTTAAACAAAATTTGTACTTTTGTATGGAAGCTGGTGGTCAACAATTTGAACACTTACTTAACTGAATAAACATTTTTGAACGTTTTGTTTTTTAGTTTTTTTAACGAAAAATTGACTAATTAGTGCATTTCTTATCACAATGAATGAAATACGTTCTTGCAACTGCAACTGTGAATAATTTTTAAACGAGTTAATAAAACTTCCAAAAAAATTTGTGTGCTGAATTCTAAAGAGTTTTCAAATGATGTAACACTCGACCCATGTTCCCTATTTAAAATATAAGGGTTGTTATCACCACCCTTAAGGGGTGGATGTAACAAAGTTGAGTTTTATGTCAAAACATGTCCCCCTCAATATTAAAATTGACGTGTTTCAGCGTTTCTTAAAAAAATCTCTGGACGCAAATCGGTTTGTTTCGTTTTCAATACGCCACCCTGTATATATATATATATATATATATATATATATATATATATATATATATATATATATATATATATATATATATATATATATATATATATATATATATATATATATATATATATATATATATATATATATGTAAACATTTCAACTGACCTTGGATTTGGGTTCCAGTTGCCCTAATTCGTGCTCATTTGAAGAAATTTTCCAAAAGGTGTGCCCCTCAATATTAAAATTGACGTGTTTCAGCGTTTCTTGAAAAAAATTGTCTGGACGCAAATCGGACTGTTTCGTTTTCAATGCGTCAGCCTGTATAAGGTGGTATGTTGATAACCAAATTTAATGCCTGCTTTCATTAAAAAAAGACAAATTTGCTATTAAATCATTTTTATGAAAATTCACTACCATAACGCACCTGCAACGAACAGATTTTTAAGTGATAAGAATAGCTGCGATATTTTTAATTGAAAATTATGAGAATAAACGATTAAAAAAGATAGGTACAAATTTCAGTGCCGATTTTTAGTTTTTGAATACTTCATTTTGCTTTAACTTCACATTATTAGAGAGTGGTCCTCGTAAAAGCCTGCATTAAACAACTGTTTCCTAGCCATCCGCCATTTCGTATACTGAAAATACCCGCACAAACGGCAAGCTACAACGGCCCAACATGTTGCAGCTAAATAGAATTTTTGATGCGATGGTCAGACAGAAATGAGCTCATTACCTGAAATGTTAATATTAACGTTAATGGCGCTGGGCGGTAATACGACCGTGCGGCAGTAGCCACAGGTTTCGGTCGCAACATTTGCAAGTGATTATGATACATCCAGTGAATTTCGTCACGGGCAGATCTATTCTCCTCTCCCGACCGCGCGGTCGTCAGCTCTGTCACGGCCTGTGATAAATACTTGAGCAATGAGCGTAGCTAGAAGGGTGGTTTTGGAGGTGTGAGAGGTATGGTGGAATTGTCGTCCGAGGGTTCGGTCAGTGGTGAGTTCGGAATTCTGAATTCTGAGTTAATTCAATTATCTTAAATGTGGTGCTGACGTTTAGGATGTATCCGATAGTTTTGGGCTTCTGAATAATTACTGTAGAAGTGGGTTAATTAGTGGGAGCTAATAACCGTTGCGAGGGTTACTTTTGTCACTGACATAATCTTGCTGTCGATTAATTGATCCCTAATTGATAATCTAGTACCATTTTGAAAAGCAAAATTATGGAGGGGACAATTGCGTTATGGTAGAGGCATTTTATAGAAGTAACCTACTGAATTTTTTCGATAATTATAAATGCGCCAAAAATAGTGCTGCAAATTGAATTATAACTTCCACTTACTTAATTGTGATAATCTACTATCCTTCTCATACATTGAATTTAGGGTCCATGACTTAACTGCAAAGAACATATTCAGATTCCTGTACCCATAAACTTCTGAAACGTTATATTACTGGAGTTTTAATAAAAAAAATACAATATATACCAAATCATCCCTCATTTATCCGCTACCCCCTGAAGCGATCTTACCCAAAAGCAATTCGAAGCGTTCCTTTATCGTGTGTTAACTGCATACCAAGTTTGAAGATAATATCTCAATTTGTCCGAAAGTTATTGCGCCTACTAATAGACAGACGTACAGGCTGACAGACTGACCGACCTATAGACCGACAGACAAAAAAAAATGCGTTTCAGAAACACGGTTTCTCTATGTTTGAAGCTTTTTACCACATTTCACCGATATTACACCCCACACATTCAACCCCTAATTTAATTTCAGCACAGAATCCCAGATGTTTGATGAAATTGAATGTTTTCTAATAAACAAACCTTAAAACGGCAAATTACTCGAGCTTTAACGAACAATTTCACTAAATCAGTCCCATTCATCTCATAGCCCCCGTAGAGAAAATAATCGGAACCGTTCGTTTGTTGTCGGGTGCTAACTGTATACTAAATTTGAAGACTATATCTCACTAAATTCGTTCTAAAGTTATGGTGGTTACAAATTACAGACATACAGACCAACAGACCGGCAGCCACAAAAAAAATCTATATTTTGACAGTCTTTAAGACGTTTAAGCAAAACAAAAGTTTTGAGATTTTTTCGCCGATGCCATACTTCACACGTATTGACGACATGAAAGTAAAAATAAAAATTTTTCTGTAATGTTTGATAGATTTTTTTGCGACACACAATATGTGAGCCTTGTGCAGTGCTCTAAACTCCAGCGGCAACCAAAATTTTCCCCCGATTTTTTCACATAGAAAAACTGCATTAGTAGGCACTGGTCAGGGGACGCAGAGAACAATTTTCATAGCATTTATAGAGTTCTTCATCTGATATTTTTTGATCATTGGTTCATTAAAATCGCATTAA
Organism: Tillus elongatus; assembly: GCA_964006375.1. NCBI lineage: Eukaryota > Metazoa > Arthropoda > Insecta > Coleoptera > Cleridae > Tillus > Tillus elongatus. The sequence goes on from OZ023263.1 coordinate 215,194,574, forward strand.
CAATACACAAGTTACAGAGGTCTTTCCATCTTAAATGGGCCATACTGTATGTGTATATGTGTGTATGTATATATATATATATATATATATATATATATATATATATATATATATATATATATATATATATATATATATATATATATATATATATTTGCTTTTATGTCTGACATGAAAGTTCAAGCTTGTACATATATAAAAAACTCTGGACGCAGCAAGTGCGTTATGGTAGTGAATTTTCATAAAACTATTTTTTAATAGCAATAATGTGTTTTTTTAAGAAAGCAGGCATCACATTTGGTTACCAGTAAAATCTATATAGTAAAAACAATGTGCCATGTTTCATCAAAATAACTTTATTGTTTGAAAATGTAAAAAAAAATCCGAAAGTAAATTTAAAGTGTTCCCGAAAAAACTCGTTTTTTGGTCAGCCTTATAGGTTAATAGCAAATTGAACTATTCAAATATTAAGCATTTGATCAAAATTCGCTACCATAACGCACTTACTGCGTCCAGAATTTTTGTTCTTACAAACATGCATTATATTTCGATGGAAAATGCAAAAATGCAATAACATAAGGCGTGTTTGATTAAAAAAAAAGAAAATTTGTATCACCAACGACTTATGGGCCACCCTGTGATTGTAGAAATAATTTTTTAAGATGTAGCTCAAGACACCCTATAATTAATATATACAATTTTTTTTCATATCTTGTGTAATAACAGATATATTGAGCTTTATTGATTTTTTTTAACGAAAATTCTACAAAAATTATATACCATTAACGATAAACTCTATAGCTAAGACTAGTGACAAGCGTCAGAGAAAGGGTCTATTTGAAATGAATTTTCTGGAAACATTTTATTAAAATGAAGGACAATGACGGTTGAAACTAAGACTTCAGGGTTTGTAAAACATTCTTCTTGAGAGAATTTATTTCCTTAGCCGGTATTAGATACGAGTTCTTTTCCTAAATGTTGCCAATTTTGACGTTTAAATCGCAACTTTGACGTTTTGTGAAAAACCCCAATTTATTTTTGTTTAAATGCCTATAACTTTTTTGTCTTTTGACCTACAGAGCTAAATTTTGGTAGGTAGGTTGCCTATAATGATATAAACCCGCGTATAAAATTTGGTTGCCCTTACTTTGTTAATTTAGGAGATATAAATTTTTTTCTAAAGAAAACACAAAATTTTCCGGGAAAACCTCGTCGGATTTTCCTGGATAACGAACATATCCAAGCCACTTGCAAAACGAAGGTACTCACCAATTTTGACGTTTAAAATCGCGATTTTGACGTTTTGAGGAGAACCCAAATTTATTTTTCTTTGAATGCCTGTAACTTTTTTGTCCTTTAACATACGGAGCTAAATTTTGGTATGTGACTTGCCAATAGTGATATAAACCCGCGTATGAAATTTGGTTGCCCTTACTTTGTTAATTTTGAAAATATAAAAAAAAATCAATTTTTTTCGAAATAAAACACAAAATTTTCCGGGAAAACCTCGGCGGATTTTCCTGGCTAACGAACTTATCCAAGCCATTTGCGAAAGGAAGGTACTCACCAAGTTTTATCAAAATCGGTCCATTATTTTTTAAGTTATAGGTGTGACACACAAATATATATATATATATATATATATATATATATATATATATATATATATATATATATATATATATATATATATATATATATATATATATATATATATATATATATATAAACATATAAAGTCTGAAACTGACCTCGGATTTGGGTTCCGGGGGTCCTAAATAGCGCTCATTTGAAGAAATGTTTTCAAAATTCGAAAGTCGAGATCTCCTCTAGTGAATTTTTTTTAAGAAAATTCACTAAAAGTTCGGGACGCAGCAAGTGCGTTATGGTAGTGAATTTTTATTAAATGCTTCAATTTTGAATAACTCAATTTTCTATAAACTTAGAAAGTTTAATTTTGGTATGTAGTAAGGTCTTTCCTAAGGCAACATATACACCAAATTTCATTTAAATACCTTTGTAATTTTTGGAAAAAAAATTTTTTCTGAAAGAAAAATCAAAATTTGAATAACACAATTTTTTATAAACTTAGAAAGTTGAATTTTTATACGTGGTAAGGTCTCTCCCAGGGCAACATACCCTTTAAATTACATTAAAACAGCTTTGTAATTTTCGGGGAAATTTTTTTCCCGGAAAAGCCTTTCCGATTTTCCTGGCTAATGAATTCATCCTAGCCATTAATAAAAGAAAGGCACTTGCCGAGTTTTATCGAAATCGGTTAATTATTTTTTTAGTTATCGTATATATACATATATATATATATATATATATATATATATATATATATATATATATATATATATATATATATATATATATATATATATATATATATATATATATATATATATATATATATGGGTCCTAATTCGCGCTCAATTGAAAAAAAATTGTGCAAAGTCTCACCATCGATACCTCTCTATTACTGAATTTTTTAAAATAAAAATTCACTAATATTTTGGTTAAAGGATAAGCAATTTGTTTTTTCTATGGCAATGCATTTTTAATCCTATAGTGTTGGAACGGGACCTGCTGAACTTAGTATGATATTTTAGGCAACACACAATACACAACATATAAAACCATTGTGCTACCTCTTATAAGTGTTGCTCTATGTAATGTGTCGCAGTTTGGACGTCAGTTTACAATGTGAGAAATCTTAAAATAGTACATGTAAAGGATTTTAGCCATAGATAAGGCTTTTAAGGGTCAAAGTCGCAGGTAACCAAATATAAATAAGATATCCACCCAATTTCATTAAAATAGCTTTGTAATTTTCGGAGAAAAAAATTTTTTGGAAGAAAATTTAAAATGTGAATAACTCAATTTTCTATAAAGTTAGAAAGTTGAATTTTGGTACGTAGTAAGGCCTTTCCGAAGGTAACATATGTAGCAAATTTCATTAAAACTGCTTTGTTATTTTTGGAGGAAATTTTTTTTTCGAAAGAAAATTCAACATTTTCTCGGAAAACCCCGTCCGATTTTCCTGGATAACGAACTCATCCAAGCCATTAATAATAGAAAGGCACTTGTCGAGTTTCATTTACATCGGTTAATTATTTTTTGAGTTATCAGACGGATACATATACATATATATATATATATATATATATATATATATATATATATATATATATATATATATATATATATATATATATATATATATATATATATATATATATATATATATATATATATATATATATATATATATATAAACATTTAAAAATTGAAACTGACCCCGGATATGGGTTCTAGTGTTCCTAATTCGCGCTCATTTGAAAAAATCTTTGCAAAGTCTCACCATCGATACCTCTCTAATAGTGAATCTTTTTAATAAAAATTCACTAACAAAAATGTTAATTAAAATTTGTCTTCCAAATTGTCTGGCTACCAAATAACTCTTGAAATGTCACTGAGGATTTTAGTCAAGGCTTTATTTCTTTCAAAATAAGGCATCACCAAACATTCTATTGCTTCTGTTAATTTTAGTTTTAAATAAATCTATATATATATATATATATATATATATATATATATATATATATATATATATATATATATATATATATATATGTTTAGACAGGTTTCCGCGGCAATTAGTGTTTAGCTTTTGGGTTAAACCGCGTCCAGAGTTTATTAAAATTCAACGTTTCGGCTCCTGGCTTGGAGCCATTTTCAAGAGATTAAAGAAACGCGAAAGGAAATTAACTCTAATGCCTTAATATGCATACTTCTTAGAGCGTTGCATAAGGGGAGGTTGGGTTGCTGTACCTCGATTACGGAGCCTCAATCTGCGTTGTGCGTTGCTACTGAAATACCATGGCCTTTAGACTCATAAAAAATATATATTTTTATTTGTAGGGTGGCATTAACTTTCAAATTAGTTACCAATATAAACATACCCCGACGATTATTACATATAAACTGATTGTTTATAGGTATTTTATACATTTGAATATTTGTGCATACCTATTTATTGCAAGAATGGTAGAGAAAGAAAGCGCATTTAAAAGAATCAAAAGTACAAATAATCTATTTCAGCAAATTGCAGCGCATAAACACGCGATAGCAATTAAAGTTATGCATATACCCGAAAACAAATACTCATTCGTTATTTCTGTCAAGTTTGTTATCAGCGAAATCCCCACGTGTACAAGAACTCTACGAAGCAAGAGCACTAATACTGCGAGATTTATATGGAATTGGAGCAATGAACGTCCACTCCGTTACATTTATGCAGATGTAGAGTCATTTTTAATGCATTAAGGATTCATACATAACGCCGGCGATGAGCCTTTGTTGCTCTATTCCGTGTAATTGAAACCCGGAGGTTTCGGAGCGGTCTTCGTAATGCAAATTGCAAGTACATTTCGCCAGAGTCAGTCGGTTTAGCCGCTGCCACCGCCATATATCTCCACCCAGACCTGAGTTCTGCCTCTGTCAGGTTATAATTCGTCCCGCAATTAAAATGCACTTGCCTTTGTTCGTTTCCTCTTCCTGTTACATCTGTTGTCAAATAGTTCTGGATTCGTAGTGGTTTTAGTGCCTCTCAACTATTAGTACTACTAGTATACACCTTTATCTAGATCTATTTCTAGAGCTGCCGCGTGCTTTATATAAATTGGCGCAGTCGCTCATGGAATTTTCAATGAGATGATAAATGTGATCTCAATTGAGCTTTGCCTTTAATTTACTGCTCGCACTTTTTGCTAGACCCTGCTATTTTAGGTTAAATGTAGGATCAGCTGATACTTTGCTCTAGGTTTAATAAAGTCTAGTAGTATTATTTAGAAAAACAGAGTAAAATATTATTTTTATAAAGACTTTACGATACAGCAAACATTTTAAGTTACGCACAGTGAGCAAACAGCCTTTTCAAAATTGTCTGCACTGAATGAGTGCTTCAGGTCTTTTTTCATGTATTTGTATTATTACATAACATATAAAGTGGGTAACACAGATATTCTGTAAAAAATAGTGCTGCAAATTGAATCATAACTTCCACATAGCTGTCATAATCTACTCTCACCAGAAAGACATTTTCATGAAATGAATTTAGGGTCCGTGACTTGACCACAGAGAAAATATTCGTATTCCTGTACAAAGTTTTATATTTATATTTATATTACTCGAGTTTTAACAACATGTCCACCAAATCACCCCTCATTTATCCCCTACCCCCTGAAGCGATCTTACCCAAAAACAATTCTAAGCGTTCCTTTGCCGGGTGCTAACTTGATAACAAATTTTGATATTTCGATTCGTACGAAAGTTATTACGCTTATTAGCAGACAGACGTACAGGCCGACAGACCGACCGACCGACAAAAAATGTAGTTTCAGAATGTTTTGAGACTCTTTGCGCCGGAATAAGCAAAAAAAAAATCGAAATTTCTGTCACCCATATTCCACCCCCACACATTCAACCCCTAATTTAATTTCAACACAGAATACCAGATGTTTGATGAAATTGAAAGTTTTCTAATAAACAAACCCTAAAAACATGTCAATTTTCATCAACTCACTCCATTCAAATCGCAACTTTGACGTTTTAAGAGAAAAAACTATAAAATTTTCAAAGTAATTTTTCTGCCATTTCTTGGCCTTTTTGCGGCAAGAAACTTAATCTATGTCTGTAATATACAATAAATTTTGTTATCCACTCAAAATATTTTATTTTTGTGTGTTTTTCTGGTTATCGGTGGCGCCCAATTTTTTTCTTTAAATGCTTATAAGTTTTTTTCTTTCAACCTATAGATCCAAATTTTGGTACATACCTGCGTCCAAATTTGATTGGCCTAACTTTCTTATTTCCGAAGATATAGAAATTTTCCGAAAGGAAACAACATTTTCTGGAAGAAACTGGGCCGATTTTCCTGGCTAACGTACTTATGGAGGCCATTTGCAAAAGAAAGGTACTCACCAAATTTGAACGAAATCGGCCCATTCTTTTTTGGGTTATGGGTGTGATACATAAACATATATATATATATATATATATATATATATATATATATATATATATATATATATATATATATATATATATAAACATATAGATATTGCAACTGACCACGGATATGGGTTCTATGGGTCTTAGTTTGCACTCATTTGAAGAAATTTTTTCTCCTCCGTAGTGAACTTTTTTTAAAGAAAATTCACTAAAAGTGTAAAAGTCTGGACGCAGCAAGTGCGTTATAGTAGTAAATTGTCATAAAAATATTTTTAATGGCAAATATGTCTTTTTTAAATAAAAGGAATGGAATTTGGTATAACCTACATATACTATAAACAATGTATCTTATTTTATCAAAATAAGAACCTCGGTGGTTCAGGGGTAAGAACGTGTGCCTCTGAACCGAAGGGTACTGGGTTCGATCCCAGAGTACTCCTTTCACTTTTTCAGTACAAACTGTAAAATTAACATCAACCGAGGTTCTGGCATTGTATATGAGCAAGTTGAATGTCTGCACGTTCCGCCCTTCGGAGAGGGCGTAAAGCCGTAGGTCCTTACAGAGAGGCAGGGGTTCGGCAAAATTTCCAGGATAGTGAGGTGAAACTGCTCCCTGGCGTCGGTGATTGGCTATAGTCGCGGAAATAGGCCGACGTAAAAGAAACAAAAACACACACATTTTATCAAAATAACTTTACTGTTTGAAAAAATACAATAATTTTCCGAAAATAAACTTAAAATGTTCCCGAAAAAATTGCCATTTTCTTTACAAAAATTGATTAAAGCAATTACACGAAAATACTTTTTTTTAACGAAAATTTGCTAAACAATTATTTTCCACGAAAATGTGATATAATTTTTTTCTTACGATAACTTATACATTTATTATTACCTAATATGTATCTACATTTTTATGTACAATTCACATTCTATAATATAAATCCGCGTACCAAATTTGATTGCCAAAGCTTAGTTATTTCCAGAGGTGTAAACATTTTTCGGAAGAAAACCTAAAATTTTCCAGCAAAAACTGCTCAGATTTTCCTGACTAACGAATTTAACCAAGCCACTTGTAAAAGGAATGTACTCACCAAATATTTTCTGAGTTATCGGTATATATATATATATATATATATATATATATATATATATATATATATATATATATATATATATATATATATATATATATATATATATATATATATTCAGAAAGATTTCCGCGGTCTTTAATGTGAGACACGGTTAAACCGCGTCCAGAATTTATGGAAATTCGACGTTTCGGCTCCTGTTTTGGAGCCATTTTCAAAAGGTAAAGGAAATATGTAAGGACAATCTAAGGCCTCAATCTGCCTACTACTTAGAGTGATGGACAAAGGTGGGTGATCTCTCTGAGGCCTAGGGTTGAATACACTGAGACCTCACAGACGATCTCCAGCGAGATTTGGGGAGTACGCAGATTGAGGGTCCGTAATCGAGCTACAACAACCCAACCTACCTTTATCCACCAGGCAGATTGAGGTCTTATAGTGTCCTTACATATTTCCTTTACCTCTTGAAAATGGCTCCAAAACAGGAGCCGAAATGTCGAGTTTCCATAAATTCTGGACGCGGTTTAAGTCAAGAACCAAGCATGTCTCATATATATATATATATATATATATATATATATATATATATATATATATATATATATATATATATATATATATATATATATATATATATAGGGTTCTTGGGGCCCCAGTTTGCGTTCATTTGAAGACATTTTTTTCAAATGCAAAAGTCGCGATCTCTTTATATTAGTAAATTTTTAGAGAAGTTCACTCAAAAACCCAATACCGAAATGACTACGGAAGCAAAAGAAAAATCACAAAGATAAAATATTATGTTTAGTGAAAATTCAGTAAAATCCTTCATAAACGTAACGTTCAATTATTTAATTAAATTTCTAGTTCCTTTAATAAATTGTGTTTTACGTTGACATTCACGCAAGCCGTATTAGTTTCAAGTTTTTTATCTAGGCATGTCAATTTTAACGTTCCAAACCGCGACTTTTGACGTTTTAAGAAGAAAAAATATAATGCAAATATAACTTTTTCTTTTAACGTATAGATATAAATATTGGTAGATGGTTTTCTTTTTAAGATATAAACCCGCCTGCCAAATTTGGTTGCCATAGCTTTATAATTTCCAGAGATATAAAAATTTTCCGAAAGAAAATACAGAATTTTCCTGAAAAAACTAGTCCGATTTTCCTGGCTAACGAACTTATTCAAGTGACTTGCGTGTATTTTTTATGATTAAAACACGCGTACCAAATTTGGATGCCCTAACTTTATTATTGCCATAAATATACAAATTTTCCGAAAGAAAACGCAAAATTTGCCAGAATGACCGAGGCAGACTTTCCTGGCTAACTTCCACTTGCAAAAGGAAGGTACTCACCAAATTTTATCAAAATCAGCGTATTATTTTTTGAGTTATCGATGTGACACACACACATATATGTATATATATATATATATATATATATATATATATATATATATATATATATATATATATATATATATATATATATATATATATATATATATTCAGAAAGATTTCCGCGGTCTTTAATGTGAGACATACTTGGTTCTCGGGTTGAACCGCGTCGAGAATTTATGAAAACTCGACGTTTCGGCTCCTGTTTTGGAGCCATTTTCAAGAGGTAAAGGAAATATGTAAGGACACTCTAAGGCCTCAATCTGCCTACCCCTTAGAGTGGTGGACAAAGGTGGGTAAAGGAATCAGATCTCTCTGAGGCCTAGGGTTGAACACACTGAGACCTCACAGACGATCTCCGGCGAGATTTGGGGAGTAGGCAGATTGAGGCCCCAAAATCGAGCTATAACAACCCAACCCACCTTTGTCCACCGCTCTAAGGAGTAGGCAGATTGAAGCCTTAGAGTGCCCTAACATATTTCCTCTACCCACCTTTGTCCACCACTCTAAGGAGTAGGCAGATTGAGGCCTTAGAGTGTCCTTACATATTTCCTTTATCCACCTTTGTCCACCACTCTAAGGAGTAGGCAGATTGAGGCCTTAGAGTGTCCTTACATATTTCCTTTACCCACCTTTGTCCACCACTCTAAGGAGTAGGCAGATTGAGGCCACCTTTGTCCACCACTCTAAGGAGTAGGCAGATTGAGGCCTTAGAGTGTCCTTACATATTTCCTTTACCCACCTTTGTCCACCACTCTAAGGAGTAGGCATATTGAGGCCTCAGAGTGTCCTTACATATTCCCTTTACCTCTTAAAAATGGCTCTAAAACTGGAGCCGAAACGTTAAGTTTTCATAAATTCTGGACGCGGTTCAACCTGAGAACCAAGTATGTCTCATATATATATAATTAGTGAATTAAAGAAAATGTACTAAAAACCCAAATTAGTAAACCCCCTCCACCCCTTAAAATAGAGAGGGGGGGGGGAGATGACAAAAATATGTTTAAATATGTCCGTCTCCTTATAATTCAAAACATCATAAAAAACAACTGTCTCCCGATATACCGTTTACCTGTATATAAATATATATTTAATGGAGTCACATTGACTGTTCAAGTAGGAAGAACTAAATTTTCCCACACGACATATGCTTCGTACGTCTATTTCGAAAACTGTCTAAATATCTCCAAAGTTTCGTCTTTCGGTTACTATCGCTAATTTATGCGATTAAAACCAATTAAATTTTGGTTGTATTTTAAAAATAAACAAATAACTCAAGATCTTACTGTATAACATTACTAATTTTATCAGAAATCAGAAACAAACGCTGTGGTTTTCAAAACACATCTATATAAGTTCAATATATGCCTTAAAAGAGTAACAAACCTAATTTTATTATGGCTACAGCTTTTACTCGCAGACATCAGTAACGAAGAAAAAAAGTCTAGACATCTTTTCTTGTTTCCTCCGATCTGAAAACAATTCGAAGAGACCTGGAAACGTGTTTGATGTGACGGAAGTATCTTATGACACTTTAGTGTCTCGTAAAAAATCTTGCCTCCAGCGATAGAGTGTGGCGCCATCTATCAAGTTCGATCTTTTCCCTTCCTGCCGTAGAAGTCTGAAGAGAGTGGGGTGTGAAATTCTGTACGCGTCCTAACTGTTCTAGTCCCAGCAGGGAACAATAGCCATTGATTGGCTTACAAGACGTCCAAAGAGCGGAATAACTTTCATTTATTTGTTCCTGACTTTTGTAAGAGAATGATGTGAATCAGGCACGGCTATGGAAACCTAACAAAATGTCAAATCAAAAGTTCCGTATTGCATTACTCACTGAAAATTACCAAGAGAAAAGTTTTTATATGAAGGAAAAGTGGAACGAGGTGGTAAATAAGAAAAACCATAATTTTTTTGCATGCAATTGGAAAGATGGAAATGTGAAGCTCGTATTTCCGTAATTAGTAACGTCAGTAGTTGTGGTATAATAAATGAAACTTTTTAGAAAGTTAGACTATTATCATATTAAAGAGGACACTAAAGAAAATTGTGTCATGTAGATTTATAAAAGTCTGGACGCAGTAAGTGCGTTATGGTAGTGAATTTTAATATCTGGCACCAAATATTTTTTATAACTTTTTTTTTCTGTAACATAGAAATCTAGCTCTAGCAAACAGCGTTCGACTATTCAGGCGGTCGGAAATGTTGTGGGAGACATAGTTGCCGATTTTGAATTGGGAAAACCTGTTTACATACGTTGTGTGACCTCCGCAAGGATTTTGACTGTATCTCTCATCACCTGCTGATTGAAAAACCGGACAGACATGGTGTTGCTAGCGGTCCCCCGTTAGATTTAATAAGATTGTTTTTATATATAAGGAGGCAGTCTGTCTATTTTATTGAGGGTTGCGTCGGCTGTTGGAACTATGTGGAGTAGAGTGTCCCCACCACACAGCACAATATATTCTCAGAATTTTCTCACGATGTGAGAACATTCTTTTTTCAGAATATTTGTTTCGGAATGTTCTAATTACATTTATGGAATTTCAAACTTCAATCTTGAATATTCTGAGTACTATCAATCAATCACACCATAAGAAAATTCTTCATCAATATACTGAGAATATTTGAATAGATTATTAATCCGAATATTCGCTTATAATGTGCTTGAGATGTCCTTATAATATTATATAACTTTAAAATTTAATGAAAAAGATAGATGATGATTGCGGTATAGTAGCGAGAATTAAAATAGTAACTATTTTGCATGTTTGATTCTGTGACCTGTCTATGGTAAACACATTGTATATTTAGGCAATCACTTCTTTAGGCATAGAACGCATGTCCATGCCGACGGGAAGGCAAGATGGCAAATGGCAAGATGGCCGCTAGACGTAAATGAAAATTAATGTCAAAATAAATTGTCTGTGGTCAATATTGTATAAGGTTATATTCTAACATGATTAATTAAAAATAATAATGTGACGTGAATACGCAGAACAGTGTGTAGTTGCTAACAAAGATCCAGAGTACAGAAGCAATTAAAACATGGTGTCAGATTAAGTAAAACCCACCCAGGAAAGAAGCAAGTTTTAAAGCATCTTCTGTAGTTGACACTGACGATGGGTTCGTCAATTTTGCTTGAGACTGGATCACCTTACGAATTAAGTACACCTACATTGTATAATATATAATTAAACATTGTGTTATGTTCAATAGTACCTAAGTCATGCAATATAAACCACCACCGCCGTTTTATGTGGATGGACTGATGGACTAGAAAAGTGAAAGAATACTGCAAATCTATAGAATTGTCTAAGCAACACCTCGGGTTTTTTACTCCTGTAGAAGAAATTAATGCTGTGAGAAGTATCACTATAAAGTGAAGAAAATGTGGACCTGAACATATGGTGGGAAGATGAATGCACAATAAAACTTGCAATTTATCAGATACGGAATCACTTTGCCAAAGTATGCCTTTACAACCAGAATATCCAAGCTGTTGGTGACAAGCATCGGGATATGGAAATAGCTTTGGAAGTAAAAATCATGTCACCGGGAGCAGAGCAGAAAGCAACAATGCAACGGAAGGGTCAAAAAGTCTGATCGATGACTTTCAGTTGTAGTTTTGTGTAAGTGCAAGTGAGTGTGATTTTGTGGCATGTTCTCTCCAATTTAGTTGTATTCTATAAAGGTGTAAGTACTATTGTGTAATGCAATTCCTTTAATGCCACACTAAAAGTCTGTAACATCAATAGTCTAGCCAAATTTCAAGTTACTTCAGTGGGGTAACCGCGACTATTCATCTCGGAAACTTTGTATTTGGCTATTAAATTTTCTGGAAACTCCAAGAACTGTATCTTTATTTATTCGATTTTTATGTTATTGAAATTTTAATTGTTTTATTAATATTTTATTTAGAGATTTCTTTGTATTTGCTATAAGTACATACTTAATATGAATAAATGTGCAATACTCGAATTGATGACTTATTACGTATCTGAACTTGAGTTTACAGGTGTGTGTAGCCACTGGAACAATATGGTAACCTACGCAAGGGTGAGTGATTGCAGTTCTAATTCTAGCCTGTTGGGCTTGCTTATACGAAAATATATAAGAGGCCAGTTAAATGGTGGAAAATCAGTACATTATATATATATATATATATATATATATATATATATATATATATATATATATATATTAATAATAATAATGAATGGAGCTATTTTGGTGAAATTTGGAAGAGCCTTCCTTGCACACATTTGTTAGCTAGAAAAATCGTTTTTTAGGAAAAATTTTGGGTTTTCTTCCAGAACATTTTTGTATCTCTGAACATAACAAACTTACTTAAAATCTATTGTATAGGCAAAGATTTAGTTTTCTTATCGCAAAAAGGTCAAGGAATCCCAGAGAAATTACTTTGAAAATGTTCTCTTTTTTTGTCAAACGTCAAATTCGCGATCTGAAACGTCAAAATTGACATTTTTTAGATAAAGAACCTGAAACTAATCACTTATGTTTAATGAATGGCGTAAGAAGTGTGTTTCACAATGCCTTGAGTTTTAGCATTGTAATTCATTTTGCTAAAATAGCTAAAAAATCAGCAGAAAATTCATTTCAAGTAGAATTTTTCTTTGATGTTTTGGCGGTAATTTTAGTTATAGAGTTTATGGTTTAAAAATCTATAATTTTTAGCGAACTTTCGTAGAAAACATGTGTCACTGAGGAGCCCGCGACTTTTAAAATTTGAAAATATATTTTTAAATAATCAATATCTGGGACATGTTTTCAGTTTTTCTCTGTTTGCATATATAAAGGGTGGTGAATTTCTTCACTAAATCTGCGATATGGGGGAGGGGGTTATGCGAGCGCGTACGAACCAAGGGGATATAATATACAACCAAATAATGTGTTCCACAAATCTGCTAGGTGATAATAATGGAAAGTAATGTTAATCATCTGATAGAGAAAAAAAAAAGGCCTGAATTGCCTTCGTCGCTCAAGAGATGACGCATCAAATTTCTGGAGAAGGTTATGTCGGTAATATGTCCTCAAGGTTTAGCTTTAGCCCCTACTTTCTTTCTTCTCCACATCAATGACCCAGGTCACAGTTGCACGGACGACACCACCCTCCACTCAAATATACAATATTCTAAGCCTGTCTCTTTCGCCCAATTAGATGAGGATCGCAGACTCATGGAGGGTTCTGTCGTTGTGAATCTCCAAAAAATTATAGACTGGGAAGTAGAAATCTTGTACAATTCAACCCCACCAAAACTCAGTCTTGCTTTCTTTCTCATAAGAGATACACCAGCCCTAAACCCATCACAATGAACAACCAAGTTATTTAAAGTAATGAATCATTTTCACTTGGTGGCATTTCTGTGGATCGAAATCTCAATTGGCATCAACATGTCACATCAATTGCAGAAGCGGCTGCTAAGAAATTAGGTTTCCTCTTGCGGGCTCGTAAATACTTTCACCAGCTAATCTCTATACCTTATATACTTTACAAATAAGGCCAAACCTCAAATACTGCACCCACATCTGGGGTGCCGCTGCCGCTTCTACACTCGCTATCCTGGACTCCATTCATAAGAGAGCTATACGTCTCATCGGTGACCCTACCCTTACTCAAAGGCTGCCATCCCTTGCTCACCGACGTGTCGTTTTTGACCTCTCTTTCTTTTATAGATATCTCCACGGGTACTACTCAGAGGAGCTTTCTTCCACAGTTCCTCCACGTGCTGCCCCCAACAGAAGAACAGAGCGAATGCACCCTTTTACTGCCCAGGTCACCAGACATAAAACATCTTGTTATGCCCGCTCTTTTGTACCGAGGACTTCCAAGTTGTGGAATTCCTTGCCGGCACATGTTTTTCCTTCTCCCCGAACCTCCAAGTCCAGAATTAACAAGTTGCCTATTTCCTCCTTGTCGACACCCACGGTGCGATAGTATTTAGGCTGTAAGCCTTCGTGGTGTGTTGTTGAAATATATATATATATATATATATATATATATATATATATATATATATATATATATATATATATATATATATATATAACCAATAGGAGCATACTAGTCATTCAGTTTGGAAGACAAACATTTTAGAAATTTCCTCCAGTTCTTGCCTATGATTCTCATACGAAAATTATATATATATATATATATATATATATATATATATATATATATATATATATATATATATATATATATATATATATATATACAGGGTGATTCAGGTTTAACCTTGACAGCTTCAGGAATCGCATCGTTTCGGCGATTAAGGGGCGTTAAGGTAAAACTTTTTTTCCTGCTTTTGCCTCATAACTTTTGAACCACTCATCCAATTGAAGTGAAATTCGGAACGCAAATACTGCTTATCATCTTACAGGCTATTCTAAGGTCAGGACCACCCACCCCTATCAGAAGCGTGTTTTGTGCGCTTCACCCCCCCCCCCCTCATACTTTATTTCAAAAGTTCCTAAAAATAATATTTTAATAAAACAGGAGCACACCGCTTTTATCTGATTAATTTTGAAACTTTTTCGTGTCTTGTGTTTTTTCGAAATTTGGGTTTCTTTCTGAAACATTTCGTTCTTCTGTACATTTATTAAAATTTTTTATTAATAATTATGTATGTGCATTATTCATTTACACTGTATCTTCTCGCTCTTAAATGGGTTAGGCTGTTGGGATGCACTATTTGATAAATAAATAAACAAACAAATAAACGACTAAATAGATAAAGAAATGAATAAATACATAATAAGAAATAACTACATAGATAAATAAATGGCACTAGTGAAAAGGTGTTCCTGTCTAATTGAAACATTTTGCTTTACAGATTTAAGAGGGTTTTTAAATTGAATTTCCAATTTAGATTTTATGTTTTATTCGGATATACTTTGAGGTTTGAGTTTAGATAAGAAGATAATAAAATTATGTTGTGATGCATCAACCCTATTTTAGGAGCTCATTTATTTAACCAGCACAGTTTTAAGTATTTGACAGTGTAATTTATGCATTTAATATCAAGGTATTAATAAAATTACTATCTTTCCCAAAAATATTTTAAACGATAATAATTTTCTTCGCTCTGTTTTGCTCCCGATATTGTTACCGCTTTGCGTCATGCAGTGCGATTAGATAAAACCAGGAGTTCCGCATCTACTGTGTTATACATCTGCTCATAAATTTAAGACTGTGTATTAATATTAAAACTCGCAGCCTGGCTATACCATTAAGGCTATTATGTTACTGGTATTTATCTCTAGAAAAGTTGGGAACTAATTTTGAATATATTTATGTAAGAGTTTATTATTTATAAGGTATTGTGGAAGTTTTAGCAATCTAGAAGAGAAAATGGTCTATACAGCAGCTCCCTGTAGTTTGATGAAAGGTATTTTCTGAATAACAAGATGTAATTTGCAAAGAATCGATGGAAAACTTTTATAAAAGCAACTGGAGCCAGCTAAGGACAAAAAAGGATGCGCTGTTGGTATATAGGCATTCTTAACAAGTCATTTTGTTCAGGAAAGTTTGTAACATTAGCAAAATGGGGACTTTCTAAATAAAATGTATCTTAGACTCTGCAGAAGCAGACCTAAAGAATAAGCGGGGTATAAAAATATGTGTTTTCTTAACTATGTTTTATATAAGTTTTCTTAATAACTAACTTGTATGGAATACAGCTACAGCTACCTATAAGCTATCGTTTGGAAGACTGTAGTTATGAGATGTTTTGTCCACATCTTCAACTTTATAGTGTAACGCCTATTTTGTGTCAGTTCACTGGTGATCGTGATACGGACTACATCTCGGTATGAGTGAGTGATAAAATTATCTGGGATAATGAAAATGAAAATTATTTACAGAAAATACCCAAATTAAAGCTGGAGTTTATAAATTAGCTTGTACACATTGTAAAGCAATCTATATAGCTCAAACTTCTAGAAATTTTAACACCCGATACAAAGAACATATTTCTGCATTTAGAAATAACCACACTGACAAATCTACATTTGCAAAACATATTATTGATACAGAATATATACCTACAGTCAATAACCGCATACAACCACAACATTTTTATAATGACAAACGTAAACTAGACTTTTTTGAAGCTTTAGAAGTCAAAAAACACACACACGACAATAACTACCTTGTTTTAAACGAGCAAACTGATTTAATGAATTCAACTTTCTTGGATATTCTTCTTTATAATTAAATAAGTCAAAGAAAATAAATTTAACTATTCTTTAAAAAAGTTGTAATAAGATAATGAGTTGATGTATGTCGATATTTTCGTTGTATAGAGACTGCTTTTATACTGTTATTGTTTAGTTATTTTATTGTTGTAACTGTTATCATAGTTATTATAGGCTAGTTCTATTTTTATGTTAAATATTGACATACATCACATAGACATTTTGAAAGCCTCTTCTGTCATCTGTGTTTCATTTTATTTTCAATTTGATAATATTTTTTGATCAAAACATGATATCATAACATAGCAACAGATCTTTGTTTGTAGTTGTCATGATTTCGTACTAGTTCAATTTTTATCTGTCTGAGAATGCTGTCAAGCAGCGAAACTATAGTCACAGAAACGTTGAAGAACATATTAGAACATCCAGAATTCGTAAGGGCCTCTTGCTCCAGTTATCTTACGCGCTGGCTACGTCCTTCACCTGCAAAAACGAAAACCAACAGTGAAGCCATAGTAGTAGTCTGCAAGTCTGTATGCACCCAAATTATATTTAAAATAATTTGGGTTATTTGTATTAATTGTGCATGGTAATACACAATTATTGCCAAGAAAGATTAAGCTAAGGTAGGATAAGCACGATCAATTGGGTGGTCTAGAACCACCCAAAAAAATAAACGATGGAACTCAGGTGAGTGATTACAATTTATCAGGAAATGAAAATCAAGTAAATAAAAATAAATCTATGGAACTTGATAAGTTCTATAGACCCGCAGATAAGGGACCTTATTATGTACATTATATCGAGTACCAAGTAAATAGTTTAGGAAGATTATTTACATTCCTTGGAGGATACTATTTATATAAAGACAAAAAGTTGAAGGAATCTATACTTGACATTAAACAGGTTGGATATAACAGAGTAAAGGTAATTCTAAATACACACACAGCTGCAAATAGCTTAATTAATAACGAAATATTATCTCGAAATAATCTAATCGCATATATACCACAATTTTATACCCATAAAAAGGTAGTTATTAGGTTAGTAGATACTTATTTTGGTACAGAAGTTTTAAAACGGGAAATAGAATCAAAAAATAAAGTTACTGAAGTTAGAAGAATGATGAAAAGAATAGTAGACGAAAAAGGGAATCTAAACTAGCACCGCGGCAAATAATTATAGTATCATTTCAGGGGGACACTCTACCTAACGAAGTAAGAATAAACGTGGTAAAGTTTCCGATAGAACCGTACATATACCTGGTAGTTCAATGCATGGAATGTCTTTAATTTGGTCATACTATTAAAATTTGCAAGAAGCAAGATAATTGTTGCAAAACATGTGGGGAAAATCATGACACAAAAAATTGTGATGATTAAAAATATTGCATATATTATAAAATAAGTGATCATACTACAACATCCAGGGTCTGTCCAGTATACGTATAACAAAAATCAATTAAACAAATAATGGCAAATTATAACTTATCTTTTAAAGAAGCCGAAAAAGGATAAAAAAACTCTAGTTATGCGAAGGTCACAACATATAACAGATTTCAGGCTTTAACTGATTTAACACAGTTTCCCCCGCTTAGGGCACCTAAAGAAACTCACCATAAAACAACCCCTACACAGTATTCACAAAGCACAAACACATTTCAATCACATACACACAAAAAAATAAAAAAAATGTATAGATGTATATATATATATATATATATATATATATATATATATATATATATATATATATATATATATATATATATATATATATATATATATATATATATATATATATATATATATATATGTAAGGTATAAATTATTAATATTACTAATAGGTATAATAAATAGAAATAACCATCTGCAATTCAAAAATCTGTGGCGAATGAACTACAAGTTCGTGCCATCCCGAGTGTTTGAGTGATTACACTCACTCACTGAAACACAACTCAACTCAACCCCCTACTTTGTGTGTTGTCTTACAATAAAAACATCACATACAGTCGTTTTCTAAATTATTGCTAAACGTAGGGAAAGCTCAATTACGAACTCTAAGCTATCAATACACAGTGTGCCACTGGGAGAGACTGCGATCAGTATAATATGGGAAAGTATCTACAGGGTGATCATGTAATTTTATCACTTACCAATGTCAGTAGTGCCTACGTTTTGACCATAGAAGTACTTCTGCGTCTATACTTTAATTGCCTGACGACCTTTTTAAAATCCAATTATAACTGTTCCTACGAGTTTCGAAATATTCTTTACATTAAAAAGATAGTGTGAACAACGAGCTATTAATCAATGGCAGAGCACGGTTTAGAAAAATTTTGCTTTTATGGTTTACAGGCGTCTATGTTCACCGGTTGCCTAAGAATTTTGATAAGCTTCAGGCTTTATGTGAATTTTCTTTAAAAAATCACCAACGTGACTTTTGAATTTTGAATAGGTTTCTTCAAATGAGTGCGAACTAGGTGCCCTAGAACCCATATCCGGGGTCAATTACAATATATATATATATATATATATATATATATATATATATATATATATATATATATATATATATAAAAGAAATGTCATTTTGTGGCATGCAATTAAGTTAAGTTAGTCTAAAAAAAGTTATATATTTGGAAATTGTGGAAATGAAAATTGGAAAAATATCAGTTAATAAAGGAGTAACAGAAGAGACTGTGAGAGGATGGATTTGGTTTGAAATATTAGTTGGATGGAGTTAAGGTAAAAATTTGAAGAATTAGAAAATGTCAAAACTGTTATGAATCTGTCAAATGAACCAGGCAAATTTATTTTGAAACATTATAACAAAATTGTATAATTATACTACAAGCACAAGTATTCGACTTCTTTGTATTGATACAATGTATAATTACTCTGCTACAATAATAATAATAATAATAATAATAATAATAATAATAATAATAATAATAATAATAATAATAATAATAATAATAATAATAATAATAATAATAATAATAATAATAATAATAATAATAATAATAATAATAATAATAATAATAATAACAACAACAACAACAACATGCTTCTATTGACAATTAAGCTACATGTCAAATGGCAGAGTTCAGAAATATTTCTCTTCTTCCACTCAACCGATCCTTAATATAACACAATTAAACGGTGGTAATGACTATTTGCAAACTCATGAAATAAACAAACAAAAGAAAAAAAGTGACAAAAAAGTAGAAATAACCTAACTAATAATAACAAATAAGAAAAAATAAACGTTTGTAACTTTAATTAGCAGGAAAAAGTATAAATAAAAGTAGAGGAAAAAAAAACAAGAAAAATAAAAAAAAACATTGGTAGAATTACGTGGGTATACACATATTATGTCTATACTACAAAACAGGAGACATCCAGGCGACAAACAAACTCTGCAGCCACAGAAAATTATAAGCTTCCCTCCAGAAGCAACCCCTCCAACCTTCGTTTAAAAGTAACAACTGATAGTGACAATCGGGAACCTTGTTATAAAGATTCGCTACATTATTTCATAAGTTATTCAGGCGTTTTAAACAAAACTGATATCTTGTTCAAAACGTATGAAATCTGTGCACTATTGTTTCTCCAAATGTCAAAATAAAATAAAAAAGCATACATTCATCGAGCTGGAATCGATCACCTGCGTAGAAGACAAGCACGGTGTCACTGACCATCTAAGCATACGTTAACTAACGTTTTGTTTACATGATACTACTGCAGATCGGCTTCATGCCCAGGATTCCACGACTGTTTCGGTCTTATTTGATGTCTTATGTTTAAGTTTAAAGATAAAATAAACCATTTTAGAATCATTTTAATGGAGATTTGACTTGATTTCTACTATATTATGCTACACTTTCAGTCCAAAACCACAGCATAATATATCTATGCTGTGCTAAAACTGTATTTGGGGCCGTTCACCAAGCTACAAATATAGTGTATTTTAAAAATTGATTGAATCCCCCACCTAAATAACAATCACTTGGAAATTTTTTATTTCATGTCGTCTGTAATTTTCCATATTTGTGGCCGAGATTTCACGATTGTATATCCTGTTAGTGTGTTTTATGTTTGAGATTTATTTAGTTTGGTTAGCGTTGATGTATGATTTATACATGTTGTATGAATCAATCTACGCATGGCAGTTAGCTCTGTGTGTCAGACATTGGACTCTAACCACCAAGTCATTTCAACCCGTGTGTTTCAGATTTTAATTTTAATTTGGAAAAAATAATTTTCCTCAAAGCGCCAAAGCCGCGATTTGAAACGTCAAAATTGGCAACATTTAGGCACTGAACGTAAAACGAATACGGTTTTTGTAGAGAAAATTTCGCAAGAAGAGTGTTTTACAAATCCTTAAGTTTCAGCTTCAACCGTTATTGTCCTTTATTTTACTCAAATGTTTTCAGAAAATTCGTTTCAAATAGATCCTTTCTCTGATGCTTTGGCAGTAGTTTTAGTTAAGTTTATGGTTTAATGGTCTATACTTTTTAGCGAATTTTCGTGGAAAAAATTCGTTAATGAGGAACCGCGAATCTGACCTTAGAAAAGATTTCTTGAAGAGAGTGCAAACTAGTTCCTCGCACACTTTCTTAATGAAAATTTACTAATTATGTATTTTTTCTTTATAAGTGCCTTTGCGATAGCACACAATTTACGACAAAGGATATAATAAATCTGGATATTTAATAAATAGGAGCACCCTGCTGAAACGTGCGGTGACAATAATGTTCACGCAATGGGTTCGCTAATAGACAAGATATGAAGTTCTAGCCTAAGGAAAGTGTAAGACAATTCCCTAGGCGGTCTTTGTGTACAGAACAGGGGAAGTTCATTCTAGTTTTAGGTACTTAATAGGCCTATTCATGTCTAAAACT
The DNA here is from genome assembly GCA_964006375.1 of Tillus elongatus. Taxonomy (NCBI): domain Eukaryota; kingdom Metazoa; phylum Arthropoda; class Insecta; order Coleoptera; family Cleridae; genus Tillus; species Tillus elongatus. The sequence goes on from OZ023263.1 coordinate 215,216,205, forward strand.
GAAGGGTAAAGGGCTAATATCACATTATCACACGTCATTTAACAAAGTACAACTACTTCATATTCCACGTATCGTACTTATGCCGGAAGGAAAGGAAAACTTAAAACATAGATTTCCAGGGTTGCAAATTTACAAGGTTATATAATTTTACAGAGAATATACCGGGTTAATACAGAGTTCAACAACGGTCGCATAACTGTAATTTAAAAGTAATTTTTGAAAATTGCTTTTGTTATACACTCATTGACGGCTGTTCCTTAAAATTTAGTGTACTTTTAATCCCACTAGAAATTTAAAAAGCTGTAATTCCATGTAAACAGTACGTATTTGAACAACACTCCGTCGCCGAAACCAAAGGTATTTATAATACAGATTGAAATATAACTCTGTTTCTCACAAATGCAACAGAAACTACTTAAACAAGTAACACATGTGTCAATGAGAATTTTGCGACGTAGATGTCATTTAAATCAAACATTTATAACAAAAATAATTTAGGCCGATAAATAGGGAGATTCAAAATAGTATCACTAGGTGTCGCAACTATCTCCTCTCGACAATATCGTGATAATCCAAAAATCAGCCGTATTAACAACAAAGCCCGTTGCCATAGAAACAAAACCACAATTTTGCAGAAGAGTGTAGAAATAACAGTTTAATTAAAGTCGGTTTGAACTGCAAAATAAAAACTTTCAAGTAATTATTAAAATTGAATGGCCAATAAATTAGAGGATCCAATAAGAAACTAATAATGTTAAATGCTAAATAAAATTGTTCGTAACTTGTTAAGTAGAAAACTCTTGTTAATAGAAATTAAGTTATTAACCTGAAATATCTTGTGGTTTCATTTCATTTCATATTAGATTACATAATTTTAATAAAACTTTAAAGAAAATTGGGTAACAGGTCTAGGAAGGTAGGAATTTTCACTTAACCCCACTAAATCCCTGAAGAGTAGAGCCTACATAAAGCAGAGGATCAAAAGAAGGAAACAAATTAAGTCAATAAAAAAGGTAAATATATTCAATTTAATATAAATATAAATTCGTTAATATTGATTATAATTCTTATAAGATAACAAAATTTTTACTTGCATACAGATATACAGGTGCTCTAAAAGTGTCATAATCTGAGTTACAAATTAATTTAAATAATATTGAACCCTATAGTTAATTAGTAAATAAATTTAAAGGCGCCCAATAATATAAGCTTATATAATCTGAGATTAATGGCTGATATCCATTAAAATACCAGTTTATAAATATAGGAGCATACAAATATTACACCTAAAGATTACACAAAATATACACTAATAATTTCTCAAATATAATCTAATTAATTGTACAATATACACCTTAAAACTAAAAGTACACAATATAACCATAACAATATATATATATATATATATATATATATATATATATATATATATATATATATATATATATATATATATATATATATATATATATATATATATATATATATATATATATATATATATATATATATATATATATATATATAGTACATTATATGATATATTGTTGGTGTGGGTACTATTAAATAACACACCTCGCGTCCAGAGTTTTTTTTTTATTGTTGACTAGATCTTGATGAACATAAGTGCCTTATCATATTTGAGTGTTTTTCTATTTATTACACAACGAATAAACAAAAGTTATAATTGAAATGGTAGATACAATTGGACATGTTTTCAGCAAACATATTCAATTTTCTCTGACAGCATATCTGATATATCTCAAAGGTAAAAAGGTTGCGTAATATCGTCTCGTCGGAACCACAACAGAGGAGGCATATATCTACAGAATGGCAGGCAATTATTTACTTCAATATATTCCACATATAATATTTGGAAGGCTTCGCTTCTTATTCCACCTCATGTATTTTCAATCTTATTGCGTAAAACGGTCAAGTAGAAACCCATTGTGCGCCAGGGGTTAAACCACAATAGGAGGAAGAGTGAGTTTCTTTTTCGTACTTTTAGAAAGCATTTTTCGTTTTTCATTTGGTGTGTATTACTGACTGCGTATATCATGTGGGAAATTGAACGCAAAGGAAGGAAATTCACGATCTCACAAGGTTTAATAGTCCTAAAACAAAACTTGGGAATCTTACAAAATATTCTTTACATACATCCTTGAGTTATTTAATGTTGTTTTGATATCTGTGCGTAGAAAATTCTTTACTTGGAAAAGTGATTACAATCTGGAATAGACAAATGGAATAAATTCAATATGTCAATTATTATTTTGCACATTTAGAAAAAAACCTAAACACGTGAATTTTAGATTAAAAAATTATGTTTTGCAATATGAAAACTTCACCCATACATTTCACTTTTTTTGAGTGACAATTGTAACCTTTTTAAACAAAAAGTAAGGGCTTGTGATACCCCATCTGGAAGATCTCTTCGATCTCTATTAAAAAATGGTATGATTTTAAAATTTATTGCAAAAGTTAACAGTAAAAAAAAGTGCATCTGAATGACGAACTTCTCTACAAGACACTAAAAAATATATCGTTTATCTCGTTTCATTATTGATAATACAAAAAAAAACAAGCACATCAATCAATCCTGATGTAGCATATATTGAAAATGCATGCCTTTAACGTCCTGGCATCCTCCTAATCGTAAATAAAAATGTCTTCTAACGCTAATCAACATCTTAGGCGTGATCGACCTCATCGCAACCGTTATCCTCCTTTTAAGTCAGTGAAATTGGGTGGTTTAGTTATGTGTACAATACTTTTACATATCTTCATAAGGGAAGTCGAATAGCATAAGATCGGGTGGTCCTGCTGGCTATTCTAACCATCCTCGCCTTCCTATATACCGATTTGGAAATATTACGTGGATGTACTGCCGAACATTGATTTCGTAATGTGCTGGTGCTTTATCCTGTTGAAACCATATCATGTTTGCTGGAACTTGTTTGTTTGCCGGATCAGGATGTAAGTTTGCCAAAGTTGCCACGACATTATTTTGGAGCAGTGCAAAATAATTATCTCCATTCCACTGCAGTGCCCGTGCATATATCTATAAAATAGAGAGAGGTCACCAACAGCACGTCGGTGGGCAAGGGATGGCAGCCTTTGGGTGAGGGTAGGGTCACCGATGAGACGTATAGCTCTCTTTTGAATGGAGTCCAGGATAGCGAGTGTAGAAGCGGCAGCGGCACCCCAGATGTGGGAGCAGTATTCGAGGTTTGGCCTTATTTGTGAAGTATATAAGCTATAGAGATTAGCTGGTGAAAAGTATTTGCGAGCCTGGAAGAGGAAACCTAATTTCTTAGCAGCCGCTTCTGCAATTGATGTGACATGTTGGTACCAATTAAGATTTCGATCCACAGAAATGCCAACAAGAAAAAAGGAGTCATTACTTTGAATAACTTGGTTGTTCATTGTGATGGGTCTAGGGCTGGTGTATCTCTTGTGAGAAAGAAAGCAAGACTTAGTTTTGGTGGGGTTGAATTGTACAAGATTTCTACTTCCCCAGTCTAATATTTTTTGAAGATCCACGGAGACAGAACCCTCCATGAGTCTGCGATCCTCATCTAATTGGGCTAAAGAGACAGGCTTAGAATATTGTATATTTGAATGGAGGGTGCTGTCGTCCGCGTAGCTGTGAACTGGGTTGGATGTGCTCGAGAAGAGGTCATTGATGTGGAGAAGAGACAAAGTAGGGGCTAAAGCTGAACCTTGAGGAACTCCTGCATACAGTTTAGAGGAATGGCAATCCACAAGAACAGATATGCTCCTGTTGGAGAGGAAATTTGCTGTCCACATACAGAGTTTTGGTGGTAGGCCATAGGCCGGACGTTTATTAAGCAGCGCTGCGTCCCAGACCTGGTCGAATGCTTTGGATATGTCTAGAGCAACAATCTGCGATACACCGTGTTGTTCGATAGAGTTGTTCCAAGAATGGGTGACAAAGGAAAGGAGGTCGGCAGTCGATCTGCGCTGACGGAATCCATACTGCCTGTCGTGGATTAGACTGTGTTTTCAAGAAATTTTAGTAATTCGGTGTTTATATACTTTTCCATCACTTTAGAGACGACTGAAATGAGAGAAATAGGCCTGTAGTTGCTGGGAAGCGCTTTGGATCCTTTCTTGGGGATGGGTTGTACTCGAGCAGTTTTCCAGTTACTAGGGAATATGCCTTTATTATAAGATATCTGAAACAGACGAGTCAGGACAGGAGCAAGCTCTGGTGCGCATTTTTTGAGAACAATTGCTGGGATCTCGTCAAGGCCAGAGGATTTCCTGGTATTAAGAGAAGAGAGCATCTTTCGTACCTTTTTAGTTTTGGAAATGATATCCGTCATTTTATGCGCGACATTGGGAACTGTTGGTGGTTGAACATTTGAAGGTGGGTTGAGAGTGGAATTGCCGGCGAACAACGAAGCAAAAAGTTCAGCCTTGCCCAGGGCAGTAGAAACAATTTCATCCCCTGAGACAAGAGGTGGGAACGTGCTTTTGCAGAAATTATTACCAATAGATTTAGCAAGAGTCCAGAAGGGTTTGCCGCCGTTGGAGCTTAAGAGGACTTTGTTTTTGATGTGGTTATTAAACAAGCTTTTTGCCTCAGAAAGAATGCGGACATAGCGGTTTCTTGCGTCGTTAAATGCTTGACGAGTTTCTTGACTGGGATTGTGTAGAAGCGTTTTGTGAGCTTTGACCTTTTCAAGTCTGGCCTTGTCACAGGATTTAGAGAACCAGGGCTTTTGAGTGGCTGAAGAGGTTTTCTGTGTACGTGGGATAAATAATTCCATGCCAGCTTGGATAAAAAACCTTAGATATAGGTCGCAAATTGAACAATTTTCCTTGAAATGCGCGAGCGACTTTGATCTGTGACCGTGTTTTATCCCTTACCCAATCATCTGTAGGTACACCTGGAGAACCCAAATCACCACAACACATTAAAAAAACTTGACGATCGTTTTACTAACCAACATAGCGTCATCAGAAGATGAATAATTCTCAGAATTGATTTGGGTTGTCAAAGTGTACTTATCAGTGCTCATCAAGGTGTCAATCTTCACTTAGTACATCTGTAAAATTGTTATTTCATGAATTTCTGTTAAATAAACCATGTTTCTCAATCACAGTTTATACCTGGCAGCTACTGTCATGTAGTTCCAATCACATAGCCAGTTGCTAAGGCGTTTTAAACAAAGGTAACATTGCCAACTATGAAGAATGTTGGTAACTTTGTATGCCTTCCTTTTAATTGATACCGTCTAAAAACTAGACTGAAATTGTTTTGCTTGCTTTCTCATTATTAAGAGTGAAATAATTTAGTTATAACGTAATACTAAAATTCTTTGTAGTAAGGATTCTTAAAGTCAATTAACTTTTCTCTCGATCTTAAAATTTAATTTTGACATCTTAAGGATATTAGACAAATGCCAAGTTTCACAAAGCTCGGTTATATTAACGGCCGGTTATTTAATTAAGCCTTCACACGACCAATTACAGCCTCAAAATATTTAGTCGTCATCGCAAAAACCAGAATCATAGTCTGTGATTGGTCGTTTAAAGCCTTGATTAACTGACCGGCCGTTAAATGTTTATCGAACTTTTTGAAAATGGGCAATAGCCTTTTAGCTTACTTTTCAATTATATATATATATATATATATATATATATATATATATATATATATATATATATATATATATATATATATATATATATATATATATATATAGTCTTAATTATGTCGACATGCTTATCAAGTAACTAGTATGTAGTTATGATGTATTCTTGGTTTTAGTAGAACTACTTGCCTTAGCATACAGTTTCTGTCTTCTGGTTGACAATTTCTGGACAAGAGACAGTTTTCAATTGCAATGAAATGCCGCTGAGTCCAATAACTTTTGGTATAACTATTTTTTATCTTTAACATCACACAAAGAGGGTCTTTAATGACAAGTTTTTGCTTGTATAGTGCCCAGATATGCAGCTCTTCTTTCTGTTCTTCGATGCGTACTGTTCTTAGTTCTTAGTACGTCTTCAACTTTCTTCGCCGGTACAAGGTCGCTTGCAGTCAACATTACTACACTTATTCGTCAATATTTAGAATCTTATTGTCAAGATCTAGCTTAGCTCTCTGGCCAGGTCAGGTCAAAATTACATAAGCCTGTGATCAAAGTTAACAGTGCAATATTGCTATTATAAAAACTCCAGCAAAACGTGATACATAAAGAGTGGAGACTACCCCGTACATATCATTAACGATAATTATTATCTGTGGCAAAATTTTGAATAAAAAAATTTGCTGATATCGAAATCACGCATGTAAAACTTTTTGGTCGAAGAAAAATATTTATGTAGTCGTTTAAAACTTAAAACATTACGAGCGGCAAGGAAAAAACAATCACAGACAGCTTTGAAACTACATACTTAGAACTGAAAGCAGACAGGATTTCCATCTAATGGAGAGCACGAAGTTTGTTGCGCCCGGGGGCACTTCACTTTAAATAGATGTCGCTTTTTAGAGTTGCTAGTGCCTCACAATGGCCCGACTTAAGAATCACTTAAAATAATGCCGGCTGTAATGGAAATTGCTCGCGATTATTCACATTAAATTTCAAAATCACATCTAAAGCACCTGCTAACAACAATTGTCTGACAAAAGTTATTCCAGTTTTATGAAATGTGCCTAAAGCGACGTTTTATATACGCTTCACTGCTCAGTCACCTTTAAGAATATCTTCTAAATAAAACAAAATATCGTAAAATGTGAGCAATCGTTTCTTTTTGTTTTAATTATGGCCAGGCCTGCAATTCAGAGGCAAATGCGCTTTGGTGACCGACTTTTGTAAAAATTGGGTGAATTACAATGTTCATTAAATGTTTGGCCTCCAGATTTTTATTTTTCATTTTCAAGTTGCATCAACCGCGTCCTGAATTTGTTAAAACTCTGTGTTTCGGCTCCTGCTTTGGAGCCATTTTCAGGAGGTTAGGAACATATAAGGGGAAATGAACTTTAAGGCCCCAATCTGCCTACTGTGTGGTGGATAAAGGCAGGTTGGGCTGCTGTAGTTGGACTACGGGGCCTTACTCGTGAAATCTCACTGGATATCGCCTTTTAGGTTTCGGACCTAAGAGAGACCTGACCGTTCGTCGGTCGCCTTATACCTATTCTTTATAGGGTAAGTTTTACTTGAGTCGTTATCAATGCCACTAGTAGGGCCTGTAAGGTACTTAACGGTATCATCCCGATAAAGCGGATTGAAGGTATTCGTTGGCTCAGCAGTTCCACTGTCGATTTATTTGTAGGCCATCTTGTGTGTTTTAATGAGGATATAAATATAAATATATACATATATATATATATATATATATATATATATATATATATATATATATATATATATATATATATATATATATATATATATATAACAGGATTTTTAACACGGCATTTCTGTATACTATACAAGGAGAAAGATTAAGGGCAAGGCCACAAGGAGACAACCGCATACATGTGTTTCAAGCTTATTAGCTATCATCTGGTTGCCTGTTGTGACTCCGTGTATTTTTAGTGAATTTGTATTAAAAAAATTCACTAATAGAGAGGTATCGATGGTGAGACTTTGCAAAAATTATTTCAAATGAGCGCGAATTAGGACCACTAGAACCCATATCCGGGGTCAGTTTAAATTTTTATATGTTTATATATATATATATATATATATATATATATATATATATATATATATATATATATATATATATATATATATATGTATATATATATATATATATATATATATATATATATATATATATATATATATATATGTATCCGTCTGATAACTCAAAAAATAATTAACCGATTTAGATGAAACTCGGCAAGTGCCTTTCTTTTATTAATGGCTTGGATGAGTTCGTTGGCCAGGAAAATCGGACGGGGTTTTCCGGGAAAATTTTGAGTTTTCTTTCAAAAAAAAATTTTTTTTTCCGAAAATTTCGATAAAATTTGGTCTACATATTGCTTTGGGAAATATCTAACTATGTGCCAAAATTCAGCTTTCTAGGGTTACAGAAAATTGAGCTATTCAAATTTGAAACATTTATGTTAAAATCATAAGTATGTGGTTGCTGTTGGTTAGTCAATGCTTTTCTTATTGACTCATGAAATTTATTTGTAAGTTTCCGAGAAATGTCAATAATACTGAATTCACTGATTGTTAATCATTGGAAGCATTTACGATTATATATAACCCTATTGTAATTTATTATCATTTATCACCTCTGTAGTATAATTATTTTTGCCTTACAACTCGCAGCGTTTTTAGTCAATTGTTGTTATTAATAGTCAATAGTTTCTTTCCGAATACACACACCTTCAATTGACTTCTGCTTCTGCCGCTGTTACAGTCCTTTTATTTATAGAGTTGTAACCACTCATACAAACAGTGTTTTTTAACCACGTGGCTGGGCGACTGACCGAATTCATTCCCAGTTGCTGTTGATTTACTCATATTCTCTTAATATGTTTGAAGATGTGGTGTCTACTTCATTCCAAGTCACTATTAACCGACTATTTATGAAATCAAATAAGTAAATTAAATCGATTGTCATAAAATATGTAGTGTATTAAGACAAGGGAAAAAGAAATAAAACATATATAACTGTGCACATTTTGATTATATTTTAGGGTGCTTGAGAGAGGTATTGTCACAGCATAATATCTTATTAAAATTCATTTGTAAATAGGTTTAATTTTTATATGTTTATATATATATATATATATATATATATATATATATATATATATATATATATATATATATATATATATATATATATATATATATATGATAACTCAAAAAAGAATTAACCGATTTCGATGAAACTTGGCAAGTGCCTGTCTTTTATTAATGGCTTGGATGAGTTCGTTATCCAGAAAAATCAGACGGGGTTTTCCGGAAAAATTTTGAGTTTTCTTTCGAAAAAAATTTTTTTCTCCGAAAGTAACAAAGCTGTTTCAATGAAATTTACTATATATGTTGCCTCAACCTTACTACGTACCAAAATTCAACTTTCTAAGTTTAGATAAAATTGAGTTATTCAAATTTTAAATTTTCTTTCGAAAAAAATTTTTGTCTCCGTAAATTACAAAGTTATTTTAATGAAATTTTGTGGATATCTTGCCTTAGGAAAAACCTTACTACGTATTGATATTAAACTCTCTAAGTTTATAAAAAATTGAGTTATTTTAATTTGAAGCAATTAATAAAAATTCACTACCATAACGCACTTGCTGCGTCCCGAGTTTTTTCTTCATCCAGAGTGTTCACCTAGCTATAGCGTACTGATGATAGTTATTAAGCTTGAAACATGTGTATGCGGTTCTCTCCTTGCTGCCTTGCCCTTAACCTTTCTCCGTGTAAATATATATATATATATATATATATATATATATATATATATATATATATATATATATATATGCCTTTCAGGTAATGGGAGTCGAAGACCATCATCTGACTTATTTGAACAATCAGGACGTTTTTCGCTCTTGATTTTGGTTTTGAAGTTGTATACTGAAGCTATTGTTTTTGGATTGTCGAAGTCTGCTTTGTGTCCTGTATGAATACGATGCCATTTTTTTTTTTTTTTTTTGTTCCCTCAGGGCTCGTCCGCGGCCTTGCCGCCCCGATAGCACCGCAACCCTTGGTTGATTGTGCATACCCCTAGTCTTACTCCACCCATTCCAAAATCACTGTGCCTTGAACTAGTCTGCACAGCGATTGGTAGGGTGAAGTTTTATATTGCTCTGTCTCCGGTCTAGAGTGACCGTAGATCAGTTGTCTTTTCCGGTCCAGAGCTATACACTCGCACAAGATGTGCTGGGCTGATTCCTCCCCCTCGCCGCAGAGTCTGCATGCGAGGTCCCCTTCGAACCGCCCCATTTTATGTAGGTGTTTCTTGACGGCCATGTGTCCCGTCAAGAGACCTGTTGTGTTTCTGAGCTGTCCTCTGCTAAGGTTTAGCAGCTCCACAGCTCTCTTTGAACTGGGTCCGTCAATTATTGACTTCCCATGTCTGAGCCCTGGACAGTCCGCCCAGTACACCTTGTGTTGGTTTCTGACCCAGGACTTAATGGCTCCCCTGGCAGTGCTCTTTGACACGCCCAGAGCCGGTTCTGGTCCCATAAATGGTTCTGCTGACCCCCTCTTTGCGAGACTGTCAGCTTCTTCATTGCCTTTGACCCCCGAGTGACCCGGCACCCAGATGAGGGTCACCTCATTCTGCCCAGCCAGGTCGCTCGTCTCGTCTCGGCACTCACTCACCAGCCAGGAATTTACCCGTGGGCTACTTAGTGCCTTAAGGGCTGCCTGGCTGTCTGTGGCTATGAGGATCCGCTTGTTGGTGTAGCCCCTCCTCTTGTTCTCCCGCACACAGTGCAGGATGGCGTACATCTCGGCCTGAAACACCGTTGCATGGGCTCCGAGGGAAATACTGTGACTTACCCTCGGTCCTTCCGAGTAAACACCTGCCCCCGTCCCACGCTCCCCGCCAGATCCGTCTGTGAACCAGACGAGCGCGTCCCGTGGTATGCCCGGTGTCTCCTCCCGCCATGCCCCGCGATCAGGGATTTCCACTGTGAAGTTGTTTTCCCTGCACATTCGCGGGCTCGCGAAGTCTGACCTCATTTCAAGCATGGGTTCCTTCACGATCTCCTGAATTTTGCAGTGGCCCCTGAAGCCTGGGTTGATCTTCAGTCTACCATTGCAGGCTAGTCTGTATAGTCCTAGCCTGGCCTCTCCCATAATAACGAAGTGTAGGGGGGGTAGATCCAGCAACACCTCCATGGCGGCTGTTGGGGTTGAAGACATGGCCCCTGTGATGCCTAGGCAAGCCATCCTTTGGATCTTGCCTAGTTTTTGTTTGGCACTGGATTGTGTCACCTTAGGCCACCAGACCAGTGCCGCATATGTTAACGATGGTCTGACCACCCTTGTGTACAGCCAGTGGGCCATACTAGGTCTTAGTCCCCACGTTTTTCCATATAGCCGCCTAGTGACGGCTAAGGTCATGACTGCCTTACGCAGTATTTTTCCAATGTGACCATTCCAGGTTAGCTTAGAGTCCAATACGACCCCAAGATATTTTACCTCCCTGGCCATTGGAACGCTCCTACCGTATAGAGTGAGAGTTCTGTGGCTTTCACACTTCCTCCTCCTCGTAAACGGCACGACGGTTGCTTTCTCGGGGCTCACCCCGAGCCCTTGATCAACCGTCCACCCTTCCACCACTTTCAGTGCAGTCTGCATACGCTCCCACACTGCCTGTGTGACCTTTCCTCGGACTATGATGACAATGTCGTCCGCATAGCCCTGTACCTCATACCCCCCTCCCGAGAGCCTCCCCAGCAGGCCGTCCACGACTAGACACCAGAGCAAGGGAGACAGAACGCTCCCCTGCGGACACCCCGCCGCGACCCCAATACGATGCCATGGCCAGTGCTAAAGAGGGGTCATACTTTATAAGTGCGGGGATATGTTTTATACATATTTTGAAGTTTGTAGGTATATTCGTTTGACCTATAAAAGTTTGGGAACAGAATAAGTAATTTCGTAAACTCCATAGGATTTGTTTGGTCGTAACATATTTAATCCAGGTATCACAGACAAAATCAACTGAATTTTTAAAACCTATTATATCAAAACCATCTTCAGAACAGAGCAAAAACTGTCAAGTCTAATAAAAACTGACAACAATATTAGGGCACTAGTCCCCTTACCACTTGGACATAGAAAACATATCAAGTGAAATATAATGACAGGTATATATCCCGACCGAACACATACGATTTTATGTGAATTTTCAATGGTTTTCAGTTTGTAAGGTACAGCAGTAGTCTATTTTGAATATGACATGTACTGTTGCCGTGGACTATTATTCGCTATTGTATTACGCCTTACAAGAATCTTGTTTTCTTTTTTGGAGTACGAAAGCTTATTCTACTGTTTAAACATTTTTCGATCCCTCAACTTGAAATAGTTTTAGTCTCATTTAACGTTGTTTCATTATAGCGTCACAGTAGGTTTTAGAATCTAGAAATTATTTTGTGTGAATCTTTCGTTGCATACCTAGAACAAGTTTTATTTTTCTTTAATTATAACTGACAATTTTAAGTAAATTCCTATATTCTCTGTGCCCAATGTGTTGAACGGATGCGAAACGGGAGAAGGAAATTTCATTTAAAGTTAAAATGACGAAGAAAACTTTATTCGAGGCACGAGCGTTGTTTCCATTTTTTAAAATATTATTAACATTTATAGGTAAATTAGCAGATTAGCGTATTGTTCGTTTTTTGAAAAAAAATATTTCAGAAACATGCTTAGAGGAACCCCTTTATGCATTAACCATCAGACAAATGCTGTGATCTCAACTCCACAATTCAGTTAAGGGACCTAAAGTAAATTTGAGGTTCTGTGCAAGGTAAGCATGCTACAACGGAGCTAGAAATGCAAACTGTAAAAAACTCACCTTGCAGAAGTCCATAGAAAGGAGAAACTACTTATCAACACCGTTTCTCCATAAAAAACTTCCACTTTGAAAAAAAAAACGCTAAATAATAAACGTAATCTGATTGCTTAAAATTAAATAAATAACTGAAACTGCTACCAAAGCGTCACATATAGGGTATATTTTAAATTAATTTTCTGCAAATAATTTAATAAAATAAAGAACAATGAAGATTGTACCTGAAACTTAAAGCTTTTTAACTTCTTACGACATTTATGCTGCATAGCCGTTCATGTAGGTTCTCTATCTAGAACATGCAAATTTTGACGTTTTGAATCGCGACTTTTTTCATGTTTTAAGAATAAAAACTTAAAAGCGTATAACTTTTTTTATTTTAACGTAGAGATTCAAATTTGGGTGAATTTTCTGTAAAACAATTCACTAATGAGGAGATCCTGACTTTGAAATTTTGAAAAAATTTCTTCAAATGAGCGCTATTTAGTACCCCTGGAACCCAAATCCGAGGTCGGTTTCAGACTTTATATGTTTATATATATATATATATATATATATATATATATATATTTGTGTGTGTGTATAAACACGGATATATATATATCGTACCGATAACTCAAAAAATAATAGACCGTTCTTGATTAAATTTAATGAGTACCTTCTTTTTGCAAGTGGTTTGGATAAGTTCGTTAGCCAGGAAAATCGGACCTGGTTTCCCGGAAAATGTTGTGTTTCCTTTCTAAAAAATTCATATTTCCGGAAATAATAAAGTGAGGGCAACCAAATTTAAGACGCGTATTTGTATTATAAAAAATGAACCATGTACCAAAACTTAGATCTCTAAGTTTAAGGTCAAAAAAGTTACGGGCAGCTAAAGCAACAAATTTTTGAGTTTTCCTCAAAACGTCAAGCACGCAAATTAAAACGTCAAACTCGCAAATTAAAACGTTAAAATTGGCAATGATTAGGCAAATAACGTGAAACAAATACAGATTGTGAAAAGAAAATGTTGCAAGAAGAGTGTTCTGCGAACCCTTAAGTTTCAGATTCAACCGTCTTTGCCTTGCATTTTACTAAAATATTTACAGAATATTCATTTCAAATAGACCCTTTTTCTGATGCTTTGGCTGTCGGTTTAGTTAAGTTGATGCTTTCGCTGTAGGTTTAGTGAAGTTTATGGTTTAACGGTCTATAATTTTCAGCTAATTTTCGTAGAACAAATTCGTTAGCATTTTTTATCAAAATATGATGCATGTTTGTAAAAAAAAATATGGACGCAGTAAGTGCGTTTTGGTAACAAATTTTCATTAAATCCTTCAAATTTCAATAACTCAATTTGCTGTTAACGTATGTTTTGTTGGTTAGGTAACAAACATTTAACTTTATTTTCGGAAATTTTTTGTATGAACGCAGCAAGGTTTTGGTTGCGAATTTTCATTAAATGTTTCAAATTTCAATAACTCAATTTGCTATTAACCTAAGGTTCATTGGCTGGGAGACCAGTTTTCTCAGAAACATTTAAAGTTTATTTTCGGAAAATTTTTATACATTTTCAAATAATTATTTTGAAAAAATATGGTACATTGTTCAACTATATAGGTTATACCGGTAACCAAATTGATGCCTGCTTGCATTAGAGCGATATATTTGTAATTAAAAACATTTTAATGAAAATTCATTTCCATAACGCACTTGCTGTGCCCAGAGTTTTTATAATATAAACTCTCGCACCTAATATGATTGCCCAAATTTTGTTATTTCCGGAGATATATAAATTTCCCGGGAAAAACTAGTCCGATTTTCCTGGCTAACGAACTCATCCAAGCCACTTGCGAAAGGAAGGTACTCAACAAATTGTATCAAAATCAGCGCATCATTTTTTGAGTTATCGGTGTGATACATAAATATATATATATATATATATATATATATATATATATATATATATATATATATATATATATATATATATATATATATATATATATATATATATGAATTTTTTTAAAGAATATTCACTAAAAGAAAAAATCTTTTAAGTGTATGGTTCATGAAAATCAGCCACTTAAATGTAACATTCACTTGCTGCGTCCTGACCTTCTTTCTTCTAGCTTGTGGATGTACATTTTGGTGTATGGTATACTCCAAAATACGAAAGTCGCGATCTCCTCGTTAGCGCATTTTTTTAACGAAAATTCGCTGAAAAAAACATCATTTAGTGATATTTTTTATTGTGACATTTACGTCGCTACTTAAGAGAGCTATAAATTATTGACTGTAAAGCATCTCTTTGTCAAGAACAACTTTCTCCAAGAGGACATATTGAACATGTGGTATGAGTTACTGAGCGGTCGCTCGTGCCAATTTTATTTTTTGTTTCGGCATTTAAGACAAAACACTCAATTTTTCAATAAGTCACCAGCACTGCACTCAAACAAAAAGCTTTTGTCTTATGACTTTTATCAATGTGGGGTTACTAACCGGAATTCGTATTTAAAGAAGGATATTTTTATCACGCACGTTTCGGACAGTCGGGATATGTGAAATTGTACAGGGAGAACTTTCTGAATTGATTACAGCCATTCAAAATAATGCGGCACGAGCTGAATATATTGGTGTGCATTACAGCGTACAGTAAATGGACCTATAACTTGTCTTAATGTAACGTTTTTGTGTTACTTAATTATAAGCGCATTCAGACCGGTGTTTTATTATTGTTTCCGACACGATATTGCTTGTTAGTTGTGACAAACTCTCAACTGTTGCTACTTTGAGGTGCACAAAAAGTTAGGTAATCAGACAAGATTTAAATTTAGATTCGTTCGTAATTGCATGCGATTAATGTATTGTGGATGTTGACGTCGACTACATGTATGGACACCTCTACGCAAAATAACAAACTTCCCTAATTGACAATAGTAAATATATATATATATATATATATATATATATATATATATATATATATATATATATATATATATATATATATATATATATATATATATATATATATATATATATATATATATATATATATATATCTACAGGGAGGGGCATTGATAACGAAACAGACCGATTTGCGTCCAGAGAAATTTTTTTCAAGAAACGCTGAAACACGTCAATTTTAATATTGAGAGGGACATGTTTTGACATCAATCTCAAATTTGTCACATCAACCCCTTAATGGTAATGATAACAACCCTTATACTTTAAATAGGGAACATGAGTCTAGTGTTACATAATTTGAAAGCTCTTTCTTTTCTGAATTAAGCACACAATTTTTTTTGAAGTTTTTAACTCGTTTAAAAATTATTCACAGTTGGAGTTGCAAGAACGTATTTGATTCATTGTGATAAGAAATGCACTAATTAGTCAATTTTTCGAAAAAAAAAACTAAAAAACAAAACCAAACGTTCAAAAATGTTTATTCAGTTAAGTAAGTGTTCAAATTGCTGACCACCAGCTTCCATACAAAAGTACAAATTTTGTTCAAAACGGGTTCTGACATTCTGGAGCATTTGTGGAGTTAGACGGCATTCTTCAACAATGCGTCGTCGTAATTCTTCCACAGACTCCGATTCTGTGGCGTAAATTCTACTCTTTAAAGGGCCCCATAGAAAGAAGTCTAAAGGAGTTAAATCCGGTGATCTAGGGGGCCACTCAATAGCACCTCTACGCCCATTCCATTGTCCTGGAAACTCTCTGTTCAAAAACACCCTAACACGTTGTGAAAAATGCAGAGGAGCTCCATTTTGTTGGAACACTAATTGATTTTCTTGATAGCGATCATCATTTTCAACAATGTCAATTAGTAGAGGGTAAACGATATCTTCTAGTAACTCCAAATACGTTTCTCCACTCAAATTGACATAAAAAAATTGGTCCGGTTAAACGGTCTCCAAAAATGCCAGTCCAGACATTCAATTTCTGTGGAGTTTGAGTGTGGACTTCGTGAAAATGTATTGGATTATTATCTGCCCAATAACGACAATTATGACGATTGACTGTAGACTTTAATAAAAACGTACACTCGTCTGAAAAACAGATATTGAACAGAAAATTCCCGTTATCAGCTATTCGTGCAGTCATAACTTCACAAAACTTCAGCCGCCGATCAAAATCATCTTCATTCAGTTGTTGTACAAGATGAATTTTATACGGGTGAAATTTATGATGCTTCAATATTCGCTGAATAGTTCTTCTTTTGATGTTTGAAACAGTGGCCAATTTTCTGGTGCTCAAAGTTGGGTCTGCAGCAATTTGTCCTAAAACTGCAATCTCAGTAGTCTCATTTCTAACCGGTAATTCACGTTTAGGATCCTGTTTTTTGTTGGCTACTGAACCACTTTGTCGCAACTTTGCAACTAACTTCAAAATGTATTTTCTGTTAACATGTCTGTTCGGATGTCGTTCATTAAACAAATTTGCGGTACAGTTGGCACAGTCATCGTTTTTTAAATAAAGTGTAATTATTTCAACTCTTTGTTCTACAGAATACACCATTGTGAAATTAATTTTCGGTAGTACTATCAAGTATCAAACCGACCGATAAACTGAAATAATAAACCGCATTTCTCTCATACCGATAAGAAATGTTCTGATAGTCAATTTTTTGTTTAGAAACCAACAAAACATTGACTAACAGCACATTTCTAATCGGAATGACTGAAATGCGTTTTTGCATCTTCAACTGTGAATAATTTTCAAACGAGTTGATAAAACTTCCAAAAAAGTTAGTGTACTGAATTCAGAAAAGAAAGAGATTTTAAATGATGTAACACTATGCCCATGTTCTTTATTTAAAATATAAGGGTTGTTATCACCACGCTTAAGGGGTTGATGTGACAAAATTGAGTTTTATGTCAAAACATGTCCCCATCAATATTAAAATTGACGTGTTTCAGTGTTTCTTAAAAAAAATTTCTCTGGACCCAAATCGGTCTGTTTAGTTTTCAATGCGCCATCCTATATATTCCCTTTTGTAAGAACAGGGCGCTATACAGTTAAATATAATAAACAAAGATTGATATACTACATTTCATTCGGAATTTCTAATAAAGAAAATGTCAAAATTTGATTGACATGTTAATTGATAGATAGAAAAGCTTTATATGCTTTTAAATGAGTTAAGTAAGGTTATCCACAGACTTGATACATAGACTATATTTACCACAAATGGCTTTAAACAGTTCCAATGATATACCCAGTATACGATAACTCACGTTATGTATTTTAGAACTTATGAAATTTCGCTACAATGATATACGCAGCATACGATAACTTACTTCAAATACTTTATAATGACAATACAGGACACTCTGGCTGATTTCGTGTTTCAAGAATATCAGCGCCACCAGCGGATAGTACTGATGTTACGTCGTTCGAGAACGTGTAACACTAGCAATTGCTGGTGTTTAACTGTGTATAATTAAGTTTGGGCTGTGTTTTTTATAATAAATGTTTGTGGTTGGGTATGTGCAATCTATAATTGTTCGAATTATAACGTGCTAAATCTATCAAAGACATTTCATAGGCTTCCAAAGGATGGCGAAACGTGAATATGATTTTTTGTGTTTTCTTTTGTTACCAGCGATTTTTTTTCAAATTCGCCTAATAATTAATATTAAACAATAACTATAACATGGATTGACGATAATTTTGTATTATAGATGCAAGAAAAGGGTACTGTTATCATAAAGAACTGATTTGGATATAGTATTGAAGACACAAGGTGCATTTTACATTTCAATGTCACTTCCAAAAGAATTAATTTATTGAAGCAAAAGACAAATTTAGAATCACTTTTATGCCAATATGTACAGTTCGCAGAAGATAATTTATTGTGTAGTATTTACCATCATGTACCTATTTATAGATAAACTGCGTAAACGGATGGTTGAAAGGCTTCAATCATAACTTGTCTTCTAGTGCATCAAAAAGAAAAGAAATATGAAGGAAAAAAAAGCTTTGCATTAATAATAAATGATATAAGAAAACTGTTTTTCTATCTTCTTCTGTGTCCTTTTTTATTTCAGTATGGAATAAATTGTCAAATTTTTTTACATTTAAAATTATTTTACTTGGTAAAGGCTTTTAATTATCTTCCCAAGACAAGTTTTTAAAGAGACAAGTAGAAAGAGCAGATTCAGCCCTATAATAGATTTATTCACGGAAGTAAGAGTTAGTCTCACCTTTCATCTGCACAATTTGTTAATTATGTAAGAACTATATCAGTTACATATTTTAAAATATTAGATTAATAAGACAGTTTTCCTATAGAGATATAGCAAATTGAGTACTGTGTTACCATTTATACCTAGAACAATTATTTATAGGTAAGTATAGATTGTAAGTTAATATCCTCAGTTTTCAGTATATTCCTATACATACCCTTGAAATAGTAGTTTAACGACGGTTTCAAGGTAGTAGATTAAATTATGATGAAATAAGATTATGGGTAAGGGAAATTTGCAGAATTATTCATTCTGAATTAATTTAGGTTTCAAGCTGATTGTTGATAAAAATTCTATTCATAACTATATAATCAGAAAATGTTCACTGTTTTATCATGTACAAGTTTTTATATTTATCTTTAATAAACCAATTGTCTAAATTATGAATATGCAGGTAAATATACAATTCAAATTACCCGCTCAGTTGTCAGTACTTCACGCTAGGTGGCGCTAGTGTACTTGTCACAAATATCACCAATGCTAAAGCATAGGAGTGTCCCGTATTGTCATTATATAGTAGTTGCTTACGTTATATATTCTAAAACTTATGAAATTTCGCTACTATAACAGACTTGCTGCGTCCAGACATTTTTTATTTAATCGCACCGGTGTCTATAATGAAAATGCCCTCAAGCTTTTATAGTCCGCCCCCAGTCTGTGCTTCAGCAATTTTTCCCGTGCAGATTAGACAATATATCACATTTACTATAAGCCTAGTCCTACTCGATTTCCCCCTCAACATAATTCATAATTTAACCGCACGCATGTGGACGTCATGACCACTAACTTAAGGCATTTTTCACATTTTGTTATTCAAGGTGCGTTCATCTCATGAAATCTCCTTTCACATATATTGTTCCCACACCAAGGTTGCTACGTGCAGCTCATTCATTAACTTGACTCCTCATTTAGACCTGCACCATAAAGGGAGAAAGGCCGCTTCTAAGGACAAGTGTTAGATGGGGGCTATTACTTTAAGAGAACGGCTACTCTGTTATAGAGCACATTTTAATCACCGAATTAAGAAATTTTATATATTCAGCATCTAGCGATTTTTCCAGAAGAAAATTTTGCTTGTAGAGAGACGAAACTACTTTTAAATCTTGGCATTATTTTTTGATGACGCTAGTTAGAGCCTTTGCAATCCATTCCCGAGGTTCATCCAATTTTTTTATGTTGTGGCAGCATGTCAGAAATTCTAAAAATCAAAAGTACAAGATTTTAATTGAATGTTGTTAAAAAATAAACATAATAGGTAATGAGCAATATATAGGGTGGCGCATTGAAAACGAAACAGACCAATTTGCGCCCAGATAATTTTTTTTCACAAACGCTGAAACATGTCAATTTTAATATTGAGGGGGACATGTTTTGACATAAAACTCTACTTTGTCACATCAACCCCTTAAGGGTGGTGATAACAATCATTATATTTTAAATAGGGAACATGTGTCGAGTGTCACATCATTTGAAAGCTCTTTCTTTTCTGAATTCAGCAAACTAATTTTTTTGGAAGTTTCATCAACTAGTTTAAAAATTATTCACAGTTGAAGATGCAAAAACGCATTTCACTCATTCCGATAAGAAATGTGCTGATAGTCAATGTTTTGTTGGTTTGTAAACAAAAAATTGACTATCAGAACATTTCTGATCGGAATGAGAGAAATGCAGTTTATTACTTAAGTTTATCGGTCGGTTTGATACTTAATAGTACCTACTACCGAAAATTAATTTCACATTGGTGTATTCTGTAGAAAAAAAAAGTTGAAATAATTACTCTTTTTTTCAAAAGCGATGACTGTGCCAACCGTACCGCGAATTTGTTTAATGAACGACATCCGAACAGACATGTTAACAGAAAATACATTTTGGAGTTAGTTGAAAAGTTTCGACAAAGTGGTTCAGTAGCCAACAAAAAAGCGGATCCTGAACGTGAATTTCTGGTTAGAAATGAGACTACTGAGATTGAAGTTTTAGGACAAATTGCTGCAGACCCAAATTAGTGTTTCAACAAGATGAGCTCCTCCGCATTTTTCACAACGTGTTAGGGACTTTTTGAACAGAGAGTTTCCAGAGCAATGGATTGGGCGTAGAGGTGCTATTGAGTGGCTCCCTAGATCACCGGATTTAACTCCTTAGGCTTCTTACTAAGGGCCATTTGAAGAGTAGTATTTTCACAACAGATCCGGAGTCTCTGGAAGAATTACGACGACGCATTGTTGAAGAATGCCGTCTAATAACTCCACAAATGCTCCAGAGTGTCAGAGCTCGTTTTGAACAAAATTTGTACTTTTGTATGGAAACTGGTGGTCAACATTTTGAACACTTACTTAACTCAGTGAACATTTTTGAACGTTTGGTTTTGTTTTTTAGTTTTTTAACGAAAAATTGACTAACTAGTGCATTTCTTATCACAATGAATGAAATACGTTCTTGCAACTCCAACTGTAAATAATTTTTAAACTAGTCGATAAAACTTCCAAAAAAGTTAGTGTGCTGAATTCAGAAAAGAAAAAGCTTTCAAATGATGTAACACTCGACCCATGTTCCCTATTTAAAATATAAGGGTTGTTATCACCACCCTTAAGCTGGTGGATGTAACAAAGTTGAGTTTTATGTCAAAACATGTCCCCCTCAATATTAAAATTGAAGTGTTTCAGCGTTTCTTAAGTATATTAATTGTTTGATGTAGTGGCTGATAGAAAGGTTATGACAAATACTTAAAAACGAGCAAAATTTTAACAAAACTGTGGAAGTAGCTGATATTTATATTTAGAGCACATTATGGATAAAAAATGTGTTTTTGGAAGCGTAAGCCGTATGCTTATTTCTAAGGCAGGATGTAAAATAATTAGGAAATAAACTATTACACAATACTATATATATATATATATATATATATATATATATATATATATATATATATATATATATATATATATATATATATATATATATATATATATAGGGTGGCGTATTGAAAACGAAACAGACCGATTTGCGTCCAGAGAATCTTTTTTTTTAAGAAACGCTGAAACACGTCAATTTTAATATTGAGGGGGGCATGTTTTCACATAAAACTCAACTTTGTCACATCAACCCCTTAAGGGTGGTGATAACAATATTTAATAGGGAACATGGGTCGAGTGTTACATCATTTGACAGCTCTGTCTTTCCTGAATTCAGCACACTAATTTTTTTGGAAGTCTTATTAATTCGTTTAAAAATTATTTACAGTTGAAAATCCTAAAAAAACGCATTTCACTCATTCCGATAAGAAATGTGCTGATAGTCAATGTTTTGTTGGTTTGTAAACAAAAAATTGACTATCAGAACATTTCTTATCGGAATGAGAGAAATGCGGTTTATTATTTCAGTTTATCAGTCAGTTTGATACTTGATAGTAGTACCGAAAATTAATTTCACAATGGTGTATTCTGTAGAGGAAAGAGTTGAAATAATTACTCTTTTTTTACGATTACTGTGTCAACCGTACCGCAAATTTGTTTAATGAACGACATCCGAACAGACATGTTAACAGAAAATACATTTTGGAGTTAGTTGCAAAGTTTCGACAAAGTGCTTCAGTAGCCAACAAAAAATGGGATCCTGAACGTGAATTTCCGGTTAGAAATGAGACTACTGAGACTGAAGTTTTAGGACAAATTGCTGCAGACCCAACTTTGAGCACGAGAAAATTGGCCACTGTTTCAAACATCAAAAGAAGAACTACTACTATTCGGCGAATATTGAGGCATCATAAATTTCACCCGTATAAAATTCATATTGTAGAAGTGAATGAAGATGATTTTGATCGGCGGCTGGAGTTTTGTGACGTTATGACTGCACGAATAGCTGATAACTGGAACTTTATGTCCCATATCTGTTTTTCAGACGAGTGTACGTTTTTATTAAACTCTACAGTCAATCGTCATAATTGTCGTTATTGGGCAGATATTAATCCAAGAAATTTTCACGAAGTCCACAATCAAACTCCACATAAATTGAATGTCTGGACTGACATTTTTGGAGACACTTTAATCGGACCAATTTTTCTTGATCGCAATTTGAGTGGCGAAACGTATTCGGAGTCACTAGAAGATATTGTTTACCCTCTACTAATCGAAATTGTTGTAAATGATGATCGCTATCAAGAAAATCAATTAGTGTTTCAACAAGATGGAGCTCCTCCGCCTTTTTCACAACGTGTTAGGGAGTTTTTGAACAGAGAGTTTTCAGGACAATGGAATGAGCGTAGATGTGCTATTGAGTGGCTCCCTAGATCACCGGATTTAACTCTTTTAGACCTATTTCTATGGGGCCATTTAAAGAGTAGGATTTATGCAACAGAACCGGAGTGTCTGGAAGAATTACGACGACGCATTGTCGAAGAATGCCGTCTAATAACTCCACAAATGCTCCAGAGTGTCAGAGCTCGTTTTGAACAAAATTTGTACTTTTGTATGGAAACTGGTGGTCAACATTTTGAACACTTACTTAACTCAGTGAACATTTTTGAACGTTTGGTTTTGTTTTTTAGTTTTTTAACGAAAAATTGACTAACTAGTGCATTTCTTATCACAATGAATGAAATAGGTTCTGGCAACTCCAACTGTGAATAATTTTTAAACGAGTTGATAAAACTTCCAGAAAAACTAGTGTGCTGAATTTAGAAAAAAAGAACTTTCAAATGGGGTAACACTCGACACATTATCCATATTTAAAATGTAAGGGTTGTTATCACCACCCTTAAGGGGTTGATGTGACAAAGTTGAGTTTTATGTCAAAATATGTCTCCCTCAATATTAAAATTGATGTGTTTCAGCGTTTCTTAAAAAAATTATATGGACCCTGTATATATATATATATATATATATATATATATATATATATATATATATATATATATATATAGGGTGTTTCATTAAGGGTGAAGAAATACCATATCTCGGCAATAGTCCGGGAAATGTGCGAACAAATCCTGTTATGAAAAGTGGTTAAGAGAAAATGCTGGAAGTAATTTTTAAGGTTCTAACTCTACCGATGATTGGCGTAATTGCTATGGTCATCTGAAAGAAGGCATTTCTATGCAGAATATTTCTATAAAAGCTACCAACAAAATAATACATTCTCGTAATCAATGAACGCGCACTACAGCCCTTATAGAATGAGTAGAATAGGTTTTTGCGATCGAGAGATATTATGTCAGCGTTGAAACAAGGACGTATAGACCACGGAGGCGAAGGGAGAATCGGAGACGACCAATAATTGTGGCGCATTTTCTGCTGTATACCTCGGTTAAAATAGGTAATCGAAACGGTGCAAGAGTTATTCGCAACACGAGGCTCAATATTAACTGTAAAAGTAGTGCCTGATTGGCGCAACGTACCCGAGAAGAACCCTTTTTACAAGGTATATAATATTATCAAGATTTTTAATATCGCAATCATTACGAGAAATTGTTGTGGTACCATCAGAAGCCTGGCTTCTTTCGTACCGCCCCTATCAAATCTTTCAGGACATAGTCAGAGGCCATGATTTCACTTGATCGCCATTGTCTAAGATGTTGGTGGTTAGTAAAAGAAATATGACTCCTATTTTACCACCACTATCCAATTGTTTCATTTTTCTAACAATTAATTTAAAGTTAAATTTGGCGCCATACATACAGACTTATATGCATGACAAGGCCAGTTGATGGCAACGAAAAAGACAATTATAACAACAAATGTTACGCGTTTTTTGTTACAAGCAATGTATCGACATTATTATTTTAAAGTTGTGAATATAATAAATTGAGTACAATCTGTTCAATAGTTACAACCAACATGCAACACTCATGGTTCTTCGAGCGTTATAGTAAAATAAATATAGTCCGTTTCAATTCAAGACAAGATATGTTAATGTTCAACCTGAATCAAAGAGCCTCGGTGGTTCAGGGGTAAGAACATGTGCCTCTGAACCGAAGGGTACTGGGTTCGATCCTAGGGTTCTCTTTTCACTTTTTCAGCACAAACTGTAACATTAACATCAAGCGAGGTTCTGGCATTGTATTTGAGCAAGTTGAATGTCTGCATGTTCCGCAGTTCGGAGAGGGCGTAAAGCCGTCGATACCGTGTCCATGCGATGTTGGGCACGTTAAAAAGCCCTACCCTTCTTACAGAAAGGCAGGGGTTCGGCAAAATTTCCAGGATAACGAGGTAAAACTGTTCCCTGGCATCGGTGATTGACCATAGTCGCGGAAATAGGCCGACGTTAAAGAAACAAAACACACGCACCTGAATCAATAAAGCAGTCGCCCATCACAGTAGCAGGAGCAGTCTCCCCTCGTGGTCATCGATAACTACAGTGGTCCAGTGCATCAACAGCCAAAGAGTCGCCCGTCACAGCAACAAGAGCAGTCTCCCCTGATAGCAGTCAACAACTACAGTAGTTCAGTGCATGAACAGGTAATATAGCTTGCCATTAAGGTATTATCTTTTAAATTTATTTAAAAAAAATCACATGTCAAAATGACAATAGTTTTAAGATATCTATTAACGGCATAATAAAGGTACAGGCAGGTAAATCCAATTAGAAAGTTTCCACTCTTTAATTCATCACATTTGCATTACAGTCAATCAGTTACAAACTCATTTAATGACATTTACCTGTCAAACCACCTTCCAATACAGTGTTTAAAATTAACATATCAGTTAGAATAAGAGTAGTTTGGCAGCAGCTTAAAATTAGCCAATTGGTAAAAATATCTACTGTATTTTAGCGAATTTTCATTATGAAAAATTCGCTATTAGAGAGGTCACGGTGAAAAGATTTTGAAAAAATTTCTTCAGTGGGCGCGAACTTTGGGTACCTAGAACCCAAAACCAAGATCTGTTAAAATGTTCATGTGTATATATATATATATATATATATATATATATATATATATATATATATATATATATATATATATATATATATATATATATATGTCTCTATCCGTGCGATAACTTAAAAAATACTAAACTGATTTCAAATCAAACTAGGCAAAAATCTTGTTTGGGCGAAAACCGAGGAGGTCTAGTTCGTTAATCAGCCTTTATGCTCAAGTTTTGCCGATGGAATATCGGGAAAAACTTTTTGAAAACGCTATATTTTTTAAATTATTCAAGTGAGTGGGATGGAATTTTTCACATATATAGAAAATTCAAAGATCTAATGTTAATGTTAATTTTGAGGGGTTTCTCTCAACACAAATTTAAGTTATCCCGAATTAAAGAAATTTTAAAGCTGCGACAAGCTCCTAAAAGTTTATTAAGGCGTTGTGTAATGTGCGTGGGAAAGGTTGACGTAACGAATGACTTAGTTTGTTTTCTTTAAATGTTGTCCAGCTAGAAAATCTGCTTAATAAAATGAAACAGCCAGAATTGTCAGTTTCTACATTTTATTACATAAACTTGGGAACTTTCTCTCGTTAGGAAAATTAACGATAATATTTATTTCTAGAACTGATTTGTTATTCAAAAAGCTATAAAGTAAAATCGGCAGCTAAAGAGCGTAAGCCTGATTTGGTCAAAATCGACATTATTTCGTTGAAACTCGAGTAATATAACGTTTTAGGGTTTGTTTATTAGAAAACTTTTAATTTCATCAAACATCTGGTATTTTGTGCTAAAATTAAAACAGGGGTTGGATGTGTGGGGGTGGAATATCGGTGACAGAAATTTCCAAATTTTCTTGCTAAAACGTCGTAATAAGCCTTAAAACATATAGAAAACTTGATTGTCGATCTGTCGGTTTGTATGTCTGTCTGGTAGTAGCGACAATAACTTTAAAACAAATTGAGATATCGTCTTCAAATTTAGTACACAGTCAGCACACGGCCATCGAACGGTTGTTTTTGGGTAAAATCGCTCCTCGAAGTAGGGGATGAATGGGGGTGATTTAGTGAAAACTGAATTTTTTTCGTTAAAACTTGAGTAATATAACGTTTTAGGGTTTGTTTATTAGAAAGATTTCAATTTCATCAAACATCTGGTATTCTGTGCTGAACCTAAATTAGGGGTTGAATGTGTCGGGGTAGAATATCGGTGACAGAACTTTCGAATTGTTTTTTTTTTCGCTAAAACGGCGTAAAAAGCCTTAAAACATAGAGAAAACCTAATTCTGGAACGAAATTTTTTTGTCTGTCGGTCTGCCGGTCGGTCGTTCTGTCGGCCTGAACGCCTGTCTGTTAATAGGCGCAATAGCTTTCGAACGAATGAAGATATCATCTACAAATATCGTATACAGTTAGCACCCAACAAAGAACATTTCGAATTCTTTTTGGGTAACATCGCTTCAGTAGGAGCGGCCATCTAAATTCAGTTCCTCAGAATATCTTTCCGAGGAGAGTAAATTATAACAGCTATGTGGAAGCTTTGATTCAATTTGTAGCACTATTTGTTATTGTTTTTGATTAAATATATTTTTCATTTGTCGAAATCCTTACCAATTGTTTTTCTTACAGGAATAATTAACATATTTTGTTAAATAGTAGACAGCCATTTTATACAAATAACAGACAAATATTGTTTTACGGGTGGTGGCATCACTTATTTTTACCTTGATCTAGATCACAATGAATAACCAAGTTATTCAAAGTAATGAGTCCTTTTCACTTGTTGGCATTTCTGTGGATCGAAATCTCAATCGGCACCAACATGTCACATCAATTGCAGAAGCGGCTAAGAAATTAGGTTTCCTCTTCCGGGCTCGCAATTACTTTTCACCACTAATCTCTACACCTTATATACTTAACAAATAAGACCAAACCTCGAATACTGCTCCCACATCTGGGGTGCTACTGCCGCTTCTACACTCGCTATCCTGGACTCCATTCAGAAGAGAGCTATACCCCCACCCAAATGCTGTCATTCCTTGCCCACCGACGTGCCGTTGGTGACCTCTCTCTGTTTTATAGATATCTGCACGGGCACTGCTCAGAGGAGCTTTCTTCTATAGTTTCTCCACCTGCTGCCACCAGATCTACCAGGGGACCAGAGCGAATGCACCCTTTTACTGTCCAGGTCACCAGACATAGAACATCTTGTTATGACCACTATTTTGTCGCGAGGGACTTCCAAATTGTGGAATTCCTTGCCGGCACATGATTTTCCTTCTCCCTGAACCTCCAAACCTTCAGCTCCAGAATTAACAAGTTGCCTCTTTCCTCCTTGTCGACACCCACGGCACGATAGTATTTAGGCTGTAAGCCCTAGTGGTGTGTTGTTGAAATTAAAAGAAAAGAAAACTACCTTTATCTCTTTAGGTGTACATACCATACAGGGTACTTTATAATCTCGTAGGTATCTTGTCCGGTAAGTTTTGACTATTTAAAAATAAATCAGTGTCAAACTAGTCACATATGCTTATTAAATATAAGTGACGATGTTCAAGTGAGATGTGTATAAAAGATCATAGTTGTGACCAATTCAGATAACTAATTAAATTAAATTTGGATTTGTATCCTGGAAAGTTTTCAGGTTAGCTAGATCTCCATATACCGTAGTATGATATTGCCTAACTTACAATGTATTTCTCATGGCCTACCGAAATCTCTGCAACGAGATAGATATATTTATTAATTCTCTTGGCAAACGGCAGAAACAAAATATGAACCCTAAGCAAACTAAAACAACTCCAGCTTCATATGCTTGTAATTTATATTTTCAGCTTTAAGTTATTACTTTGTGCGTGAATTCCCATATTACAAAAATTCACATTTAAAATGTTTGTGAAATCTGAGTAGCAAATGAAAGCTTTTGTTTAAATGTGAAAAGCAAGCGGAAAAAAGCCTACACAAAGGAAGGTTCCTTGCCAGCAGGATTGAAATAGGAATGCTGTAAAATGTAAAAAACTGCATGAAAATGTAGCAACTGTAGGAAGAGGGTTGAAATTTAAGCTGAAAATAATCCTTGCCCTTTCAGGATTAGACAATATCTGAACGCGACTGCTTCCGGCCTAGTTTCATTTTGCTACAACACCTGTCCGTCTGTTATTTTAGCTCCAAGCAGTGTTGAATCCTTGAATAATGTATAAGAAATTTAACTGAATGGTGCCTGAATTATAAAAGGAACAAGAAAATTTTATTAAAAGCAATTTACTTTGCTAAGAGGTATTCATTTTATTTTCATCCTCACAAATATTTTAATAAGACGGCGCAGCACTGTCAGTATCATGTATTTTCTGTTTCATTGGTAAAGTTTGATAAGAGTTACCTACCAACTGACATAAATCATATTAAAAAAATAATCATGAAATAATAACCTGTGAGGATGCTTATCATTATTATTGTTACATCCTTCTCTATGAGAGTTTGAGGTTTACGAACTCTATGGGGCATATTACATTTCTATGATCACAGGCAGCTTGTAGAGTGGGTCGACAGCAGCTAACACAGTGGAATTCTATTTCTAGAAGGCACAAGAAATGACAGGTATGGATCAATCTAGAAAGGTCTGAAATCTCTATGGACAGTATAAAAAACCGAACCACAGATAAAACCGTCAGTCAGTATTGAGTTAGTGTTGGAGCAGAATAAGTTACATAGAAGGCGTATAGTGAAATAGAGTTCTATGGATAATTGTTAGTAGATACATACTTTAGCTTGTGTGTTAATTCTCGGTCAATAGTTGCTTATAATAAATTAGTAGTTTCAAAAGCTGTATTGTGTTAGTAAACAAACCCAGAACCCTGAAGAGCGTAACAACTGGCGTCAGAAGGGGTATTCCATTAAAATCAAAGATGGTCTTCTCGGCAAGAATTGGGAGTCGGAAAATGGAACTCGCTATCGAGAATTAGAGAGGTAATTGAGGAGACCCATGGCGGAGCAGGTGGAGGCCGTTTAGGGTAAAGAAAATTTTAGAGATGATCAGAAAAATTGGTTAATATGTAGAGCTGATGTGGAGGAATGGTGCAAATCCCGCCAAGAATGTGCATCCAGTAAGACGTCTAAATAAAAAGCCAGGGGGCGAAAAAAGCAGTACAAGGTGGGAGCCCCATTCGAAAGAATTGCAATCGGTATAGCTGGTCATTTTTCTAGAACAGTTGCGGAAAATCGCTATATTATGCTTTCAGCCATGGATTATTTTAACAAGTGGCCAGAAGGGTTTGCAGTTCCAAATAAAGACGCCGCGACCGTTGCAGAAGTACTGTTCAATGAGTTTTTCCGCAGATTTAGCGTGCCGCTAGAGATTCATTCTGGCCAAGGACGCAACTTCGAGTCGGCTATTTTTCAGAAGCTTTGTAAACTGGTAGAATTAGAAAGACGAGAACTACGGCCATGCACTCTCAATCTGACGGAATGGTGGAAAGATTCAGCTGGAGTCCCATTTAAGAATATTTGTCAATAAACACTAAACGGATTAGGATATACATATTCCACAATCTCTCCTGGCATAACGCTCGGCCGTACTTGATACTACCGTATATCTCCAGCCAGCGTGGTCTTTGTGCGAGAGTTAAGACTTCCTTCAGATCACATATTTTGAACACCCACAGATGATCATCCACTTTCAATTATTGATGAATACATCAACGATTTGGAAAGAAGATTGGAAGCCATACATTTTGTTCTCAGAATGCATATACATGTAGAAAGCGACTCCATGAAAACTTGTTATGGCGTGCGGACTAATTCGGCTGGTTTTAAAGTAGGTAATCATGTATGATTTTACAATCCAGTGCGACACAAGGGACGGTCACTGACCTACAAATATTGTGGAGGTCCATACAGGGTGATCAAACGGATCAATTACGTTGTCTACAGCATTCAAGAGTCCAAAGAGAAAGATGAAGGTGGTCCATATGCATAGATTTTCGCCCTACCAAGAAATGTCATAATTCGACCGGAACGATCGAATGTGAGAGGGGAACAGTGTTACATCCTTCTCTATGGGAGTTCAGTTTATGAACTCCATGGAGCATATCACATTTCAATGTATTACTTCTATGGTCGCAGGCAGCTTGTAGAGTGGGTTGGTAGCAGCGAACACTGTGGATTTATATTTCTAGAAGGAACGAGAAGTGACGGGTATCAAGCAATGTAAAAATATCTGGAACATCTATGGACAGTATAAATAAACGAGCCACAGATAGAGCAGTCGGTCAGTACTTAGTTAGTGTTGGTGCAGAATAAGCAATCACAGAAGGCGTATAAGGAAATATAGTTCTATAGACATCTGTTAATAGAGAAATGTTTTAGTTGGTGTGCCATTATCGGAAAATAGTTGGTTATAATAAATTATTAGTTTGAAAATCTGTGTTTTGTTAGTCAACACATCCAGAACCCCGAAGAGCGTAACACTATTATTCAATAAAGTTAGGAGGCGCGCATTAATTCCGTGAGCTCCAAATGCGTGCGAGGAAGCCAACCAAACCTCACCAAAAATCAGTTAAAGGGGGAAAATCTCACGTAAACTTTTTAATTGAGAGAATATCCATTATTATAACATTTTGTATTACAAAATCAATCCCCGGCATACACTGTAAAAAAAACCATTGGTCTCCGGTGTGGTGTATAAATGATCTTGTATGAAAATTTTAAACCCCAAAGGTATGAAAGTGTTATCCTTTACAGTGTCTAAAAATTGTTTGTAAAGGTTTTGAATTCTAATTCTAAGTAACATATTGAACATACAATTAAATTGTATTGAATTGTAACTGCAATTTTTATAGAAAATTAAATTTTCCATCAAAAAGGTTCTTATAAGTTTTATCGTATCTCTCATTCTTTGGATCGAATTTCTAACTCGATAGCCATAAGTAACATTTTTGGAGTTATCAAGTGATAAATATTTTGGAAAAGTTTCAAATTGAAATTCTGGGTAAAATATTGAAGATGCAAAAAAAATTAGGAATTTTTTTATAGGAAATTTTATAAATCTGTAATAAATAGGCTCGACTGTAAGGCTAGATGTATTCTCACCAAAATTAGAACAGTAGACCGGTTTCTCTCTAATTAGAGCTCGTCAGTACGGCATACTAATTGCAGCGAAAATACACCCATAAAGTAATGCGGCTATGGTAGCCAGCCTCCTAAAACTAAGTGAGATGTAAGACACGCTTTTAACCGTGCCGCCATCTCGTTGCAGAACCAAGTAATATGTTGTCACGGCAGCTCCAAATAACACAGAAGGTTAAAAAATAGAGACTGTATACATCCAACTAAGAATTTAGTAAATTGTCAGCCCTGGCTCATTTCTTCTCCAATATAGGGACAAAGTATGTAAGGCTAGATGTATTCTCACCACAATTATGACCATAGACCGGTTCTGCTCTAATCAGAGCTCGTCAGTGCGGTATACTAACTGCAGCGAAAATAAAGCCATAAAGTAATACGGCTATGGTAGCCAGCCTCCCAAAACTGAGTGACATGTAAGACCCGCTTTTAACCGTGTCTTCATCTCGTTGCGGTACCAAGTAGTATGTTGTCACGGCAGCTTCAAATAACACAGAATGTTAAAAAACTACTTTGTCCCTATGTTGGGGAAGAAATGGACCAGGGCTGACAATTTACTAAATTGTTAGTTGATTGTATACAGTCTCTATTGTTTAACATTCTGTGTTATTTGGAGCTGCCGCGAAAACATACTACTTGATTCCGCAACGAGATGGTGACACGGTTAAAAGCGTGCCTTACATCTTACCTAGTTTTAGGCTCGAGTGGTTGCACAAGGGGGTTGTAGATACCTCTACTGTCTTCCTATACTACTAAAAGAAATGGACATCATGTGTCCAATAGGGGAAGCAGATGAATGGCCATGGAGTAGGTGAAAAATTAGGGAAGGTGGTGGCAGCCTATTTTTTTTACTTTTACTAAATTCAATTAAATTTGTTATATTCTAAATCTAGTATCATTCTGCTTTTCTGATTCTACAAAAAAATGTAGGACATAGAAGACATCAGTATTAACAATTTTAGGTATTTAGTGGTATGAAGCAAAATACAGAACGTATCAAATAAATCTAATTATCTGAAAACTATAGGGTGTCTCTTACGTGATTTCCAAAATTAAAACACACCTCATATAATTAATGGACGTCCTCTTATGTATGAAATAATGAAAGGCGATGTAAATAATATAACTAAACAGAAAAATAAGACTATAAGAACATATTATGTCTGTAACGCCGTAAATAAAACTAAATCATTATGGTTACTTACTAATCTCAAGCAAATCAGACCTAGTGAAAAAAGTTTCACTTCAAATTAACTCCACGGAAACCAAAATATAACTAGTAGGGTAGAAACTGCTGATATACTTGCCGGATATCTTTGATACGTTGCTGAGAGGAAGCTAATGTTGTATTTTGGGGGCCAGATGTCTGATAGCTGCACAGCGGAAAAAAGTTCCAAATCAATTTTTATAACACCTACAACTGAATGAAAAGTCATTGAAATCACCAGCGAAATTCCTAACAAAAAATCGTGCAGCTTTGATGATGTTCCCATAAACTTATTAAACAATGTGCTGTTGAGCTTGCCTCGCCATTTAACATATTGTAAATGCATGTATATGTCTCGGAAAATTCCCTGACATATGGAAACTTGCTGTAGTTGTTGCTGTGTTGAAGGCGAGGAACAGTAGCGATTTAGAAAAATATCGTCCCATCTCGATATTAGGTATTTTTTCAAAAATTTTGGCAAAAGCAGTACATAAAAATATAATTAAGTTTTTAAACTCTAATGGTATAATATTTCCGCCACAGCACGGTTTTATGATTACTCCACCGAAACTGCATCAGCGAGATCATGCTCTTTCTCATTATGCAGCTATGGTTAGGAGATTTTTTGATATACATTTTTCCCCTCAGGGCTAGTCCGCGGCCGTGCCGCCCTGACAGCACCACAACCTTTGGTTTGTTGTGCATGCCCTTAGTCTCTTTACTCCACCCACTCCAAAATCACTGTGCCTTGAACTAGTCTGCACAGCGATTGCTAGGGTGAAGTTTTATATTGTCTGTCTCCGGTCTAGACTGACCGTAGATCAGTTGTCTTCTGCGGTCCAGAGCTTCACACTCGCACAAGATGTGCTGGGCTGATTCCTCCCCTCGCCCCAGAGTCCGCATGCGAGTTCCACCTCGAACCGCCCCATTTTACGCAGGTGTTTCTTGACGGCCATTTGTCCCAAGAGACCTGTTATGTTTCTGAGCTGTCCTCTGCTAAGATTTAGCAGCTCCACAGATCTCTTTGAACTGGGTTCGTCAATTATTGACTTCCCATGTCTGAGCCCTGGACAGTCCGCCCAGTACACCTTGTGTTGGTTTCTGACCCAGGACTTAATGGCTCCCCTGGAAGTGCTCTTTGTCACGCCCAGAGCTGGTTCTGGTCCCATAAATAGTTCAAATGGTTCAGCTGACCCTCTCTTTGCGAGACTGTCAGCTTCTTCATTGCCTTTGACCCCCGAGTTACACGGCACCCAGATGAGGGTGACCTCATTTTGCCCAGCCAGGTCGCTTGTCTCGTCTCGGCACTCACTCACCAGCCAGGAATTTACCCGTGGGCCCCTTAGGGCCTTAAGGGCTACCTGGCTGTCTGTGGCTATGAGGATCTGCTTGTTGGTGTAGCCCCTCCTCTGGTTCTCCCGCACACAGTGCAGGATGGCGTACATTTCGGCCTGAAAGACCGTTGCATGGACTCCGTGAACCAGACGAGCGCGTCCCGTGGTGTGCCCGGCGTCTCTTGCCGCCATGCCTTATAGACATTACCCTGGTAGGTTGCTATTTGATGTTAACATAACCGCTCATTTAAAGGGGCTGCAATGTTGAAACTGACTAAAGCTAGTTTTTAGTTCAGCTTCGTCTAAATTTTTGTTTCAGGTCAGTGGATAGGAAGAAGAGGTCCTATTGAATGACCACCTAAATACCTGAATCTCCTATTGACCAGTTTCACTATTTAACGGCCGTTTAGTTAATCAAGGATTAATACAACAAATCACAACTTCAAAATATTTAGTTGTCATGGCAAAAACCAGAATGACAACTTGTGATTGGTTGTCTGAAGCCTTGATTAACTAACCGCCCGCAAACATTTTATCGGGCTTTGTGAAACTGGGCACTAGACTTTTATCTATCAAGATATTAAAAAATCAAGGTCTTCTAAACTCAGTCACAAGATCTACAGGAACTGAGTGAGATAATTACTAGTGAATGTCGCAGAATAGCCCCTGGAGATGTTGGAAAATGTCAGAAAAATATTTGATCACACAAGATTTGTTTTGTAAAATATTATATGTATGTCAAAAATGAACCGAATATTGAGCCTTACCTTAGAAATACGTCACCTGTATATGTGGTTTCTAGGAGGCCAAGTTGGACCTCATTTGAAGAAATATTCTCACAATTCAAAAGTCGCTGTCTCTGCCATAGCGAATTTTTTCTACGAAAATTAGCTAAAAAGTACAGACTATTAAACCATACGCTCTATAACTAAAGCTACTACCAAAGTATCAGAGAAGGGGTCTCTTTGAAACTATGTTGCTGCAAACATTTTGGTAAAACGAACAACAATGACAGTTGAAGCTGAAACTTAAGGCTTTGCAAAACACGTTTCTTGTGACATTTTTTGTACATAATCCGTATTCATTTCAGGTTTTTTGTCTAAATATCGCCAATTTTGACGTTTTAAATCCCGACTTTAACGTTTTAAGAAAGAAAACTATAACATTTTCAATATATTTTTTCTGGTACTTCATGCGCCAAAAAATTCAATCTTGGTCTATAATATACAATACATTCTGTTATCCACACAGAATGTTTTAATTGCCTTTCTCTGGTCATCAGTGGCACCCAAAATTTTTGTCTTTAAATTCCCATAACTTTAGCTTTCATTGGGCGCCCTAATTCGCGCGAGTGTGTATTGTTCGACCGACAGCTCCTAAATGTAATGCAACCCCCGCATACACCAATTCATTTAGGCGTATGTACAATAATATACTGGCCAACTATATTTCATCCTGCAAGTGTTAAGTTTATGCAATAGGGAATTTGCTTAACAGCTTTGCGTGTTGAGATAGTATACCTATGATGAAGTTAAAAAAACCATTGTTTTAGATTTATAAGACCATTTTAAAGCAAACCTAAATCGTCAGACTAACAAATTTGTTCTGATATTTGAAAAAAATAATAAAAGGCACCCAATAAGAGTTATCCATTTGCAATAACAGAAAAGTGTTGACACAACAAGTGCGTTTTGGTTATATATATATATATATATATATATATATATATATATATATATATATATATATATATATATATATATATATATATAGTATTAAGTTTTCGTGACGGTAATAGTGTTATTTTCTTAAAAAATTGTGGGAAAGCCGTCAGTTGCAAAATAAAACTCTTTATTAAAAGCCGAGCTTTCGGAAAAGTTTATTCCATTTTCAAGGCTACAACATGGAAAGGAAAAAGTTTTCAATTTACTTAGGAAAAATATAAAAGTTTTAAAATACTTACATCTAACGTGAGTTTTACTATAACTAATTATGAAAATACAAACATGAACAAAACCGTTTTTTAAAATTTGACTGAAGTCGGAAAGTGCCAAACTGACATATGAAGCTAACAATTGTCTATTTGAATTTGTTTTTTGTTTTTGTCTAGGAAATATAAATAGGGGTAGTGATTTCTAAAATTATTATCTTTCTTTAAGTTTATTAAATTGTCGTTAAAAGTAATTTCAAATTCTTCTAAACACATTCTTTTATTACTTAAGGTTTCACAGTGTAAAATAGAAACATCACTAAAATTTATATTGTGGCCAGTGTCGAGATTATGTTCAGACAAAGCGCAAGTTCTTTTTTGTAAACGTATATCACTTTTGTGCTGTGTTATCCTATCTTTAAGGACTCTGCTTGTTTGGCCAATGTATCTTAAACTACAATTATTACATGGAATACAATATACCACTCCAGACACTTTGCAAATTTCATCCTTACTTTTTAGTTTACTGAAAATGTTATTAATTGTTTTTGAATATCGAAACGTTATTTTAAAATTGGTTTCATCTTTAAATATAAACTTTAACTTATTCGAAATACTCTTAATGTATGGGATTGATATGTAAAAAAAGTTAGATGCTTCCGAAGTCGAAATTATGAGGGTGTTATGTCTGTCAGATAAATTTGATACTGTTTGTAGAGAGTGTCTTGTATTGTAATGGTGATTGTTTGAACAATTGTATAAGAGTCTATTAAGTAGTTTGGGAGGATAAGAGTTGTTAACAAAAATATTATAAAGTTTTCTTAAATTTTTTTCATGGAAAGAAGGATGGCATATCTTTAATATTCTATTTTTTAAACCTAATAAAATGTTAATTTTAGTTTTAAATAAATGATCTGAATGAAAATTAATATACCTTTGAGAACTAGTTGGCTTTATATACCAATCTAAAATTATGTTGTTATCGTTTGTTCTGATTAATTTTGTATCTAGGAATGGTACACTGTTATCTGTTTCCTCTTCTAATGTAAATTTAATAAATTGGTTGTAAGAATTAAAAACATGTAAAATGTGTCTTGATGAATTTAGAGGAATACTACAAATAATGTCGTCAACATATTTTTTTAAAAAAGGAATATTGAAATTTAATTTTGGTATACATGTTTCAAGTAAATCATCTATAACATATTGTGCAATAATTGGAGAGATACAAGCACCCATTGGAGTTCCAAAAATTTGCTTATAATATGTGTTTTCAAAAACAAAATAACTTGAGTTAAAAATAAAATCAACTATTTCAAGAAATGTATTTTTTGGAATGGATGTTTCTAGAGAAATAGAAACCCATCTTTTCTCAATGCTATCTTTAAAGAGTTGAAGTGGTATGTTAGTAAAAAGTGAAACAATATCCAGACTAACAATTACATAATTATCTGGAAGTCTAACATCCTTTATAAAATCTGAAAAGTGAAAAGAGTCTCTTATGTAATAATCATTGTTGGTATTGTAAGCTTTTGTTAAAATTTCAGTGATTAGTATAGCTAATTTACTATTAGATATGCCATCCTTCTTTCCATGAAAAAAATTTAAGAAAACTTTATAATATTTTTGTTAACAACTCTTATCCTCCCAAACTACTTAATAGACTCTTATACAATTGTTCAAACAATCACCATTACAATACAAGACACTCTCTACAAACAGTATCAAATTTATCTGACAGACATAACACCCTCATAATTTCGACTTCGGAAGCATCTAACTTTTTTTACATATCAATCCCATACATTAAGAGTATTTCGAATAAGTTAAAGTTTATATTTAAAGATGAAACCAATTTTAAAATAACGTTTCGATATTCAAAAACAATTAATAACATTTTCAGTAAACTAAAAAGTAAGGATGAAATTTGCAAAGTGTCTGGAGTGGTATATTGTATTCCATGTAATAATTGTAGTTTAAGATACATTGGCCAAACAAGCAGAGTCCTTAAAGATAGGATAACACAGCACAAAAGTGATATACGTTTACAAAAAAGAACTTGCGCTTTGTCTGAACATAATCTCGACACTGGCCACAATATAAATTTTAGTGATGTTTCTATTTTACACTGTGAAACCTTAAGTAATAAAAGAATGTGTTTAGAAGAATTTGAAATTACTTTTAACGACAATTTAATAAACTTAAAGAAAGATAATAATTTTAGAAATCACTACCCCTATTTATATTTCCTAGACAAAAACAAAAAACAAATTCAAATAGACAATTGTTAGCTTCATATGTCAGTTTGGCACTTTCCGACTTCAGTCAAATTTTAAAAAACGGTTTTCTTCATGTTTGTATTTTCATAATTAGTTATAGTAAAACTCACGTTAGATGTAAGTATTTTAAAACTTTTATATTTTTCCTAAGTAAATTGAAAACTTTTTCCTTTCCATGTTGTAGCCTTGAAAATGGAATAAACTTTTTCGAAAGCTCGGCTTTTAATAAAGAGTTTTATTTTGCAACTGACGGCTTTCCCACAATTTTTTAAGAAAAAAATATATATATATATATATATATATATATATATATATATATATATATATATATATATATATATATATATATATATATATATATATATATATATATCACAGTAAACACACATGTAACTGATACATGGCAAATTAAGATCAAGAAAATATCATCGTAATGTATCTTTGTAGCATATAAGTTACACATAATATGTACCTCTCAGACACAGATCAATTATGAATCATTTGTAATATTGACATGTTTCGAGTGTGATACATAATAGTTCTGTAACAGTGTTATATTACATAATTATATATTACAAATAGATCGACATGTGCTATAACCTAATATCTCAAGCATAGATGAGTATCGGTACAATGTTAAATAGCAGTGTAATATATGTGTTGCATTAAATATCTATAGCAGCGTTATATAACATATACTGTACAAAGGGATAATAATGAACTATAACTATATGCCGTAATTTTGGATCACTTAAGTTGCACTGTTACATAACATATGTGGGAAATGACCCTTATAAACATTTGAATTAAATTTAGTGGCTTAAATCTGAATGTTCTTATGGAATTAATTATTATCAATACACGCTTTTACAAATCGGAATGAGTTAAAAGCAAAATAATTCATTTGCAACCGCTTTAATTTGTCACAAAAATGGCGATAATGAACTAATTGTTTAAGCACACCGCTCGCGTCTAGTTCTGCTCGAATTATTCGTCCTTTTAGTGAATTTTCTTTAAAAAAATCACTAATGAGGAGATCCCGACTTTTGAATTTTGAAAAAATTTCTTCAAATGAGCGCTATTTAGGCCCCCCAGAACACATATCCGGGGTCAGTATTAATTTTTATATGTTTATATATGTTTATATATATATATATATATATATATATATATATATATATATATATATATATATATATATATATATATATATATATATATGTATCACATTGATAACTCAAAAAATAATGGTCCGATTTTGATTAAATTTGGTGAATAAATTCCTTTTGCGAATGGCTTGGATAAGTTCGTTAGCCAGGAAAATCTGCCCAGGTTTTCCCGAAAAATTTTGTGTTTTCTTTCGAAAAAAAATTATATCTCCGAAACTAACAAAGTAACGGCAACCAAATTTGGTGCGCGGGTTTACGTCCTTATAGGTAAGTTACCTACCAAAACTTAGCTATATAGGTCAAAAGACAAAAAAGTTATAGGCATTAAAAAAAAAAAAATTGGGGTTTTCTTCAAAACGTCAAAGTTGCGATATAAAACGTCAAAATCGGCAACATTTAGGCAAATAACGTGAATCTAATACAGGCTATGGAAAGAAAATGTGTCAAGAAGAATGTTTGACAAACACTGAAGTCTTAGTTTCAACCGTCATTGTCCTTCAATTTACTAAAA
Organism: Tillus elongatus; assembly: GCA_964006375.1. Lineage (NCBI taxonomy): Eukaryota > Metazoa > Arthropoda > Insecta > Coleoptera > Cleridae > Tillus > Tillus elongatus. The sequence goes on from OZ023263.1 coordinate 215,256,381, forward strand.
TGTTTCCAGAAAATTCATTTCAAATAGACCCTTTCTCTGATGCTGGGCAGTAGTTTTAGCTATAGAGTTTATCGTTTAATGGTATATAATTTTTGTCGAATTTTCGTAAAAAATCAATAAAGCTCAATATATCCGTTATTATACAAGATATGAAAAATATCTTTATACATTAATTATAGGGTGTCTTGAGCTACATCTTCAAAAAATATTTCTACAATCACAGGGTGGCCCAAAAGTCGTCGGTGATACAAATTTTCTTTCTTTTTTTTAATCAAACACGCCTTATGTTATTGCATTTTTGCATTTTCCATCGAAATATAATGCATGTTTGTAAAAAAGAAATTCCGGATGCAGCAAGTGCGTTATAGTAGCGAATTTTGATCAAATGCTTCATATTTGTATAGCCCAATTTGCTATTAACCTATAAGGTTGACCAAGAAACGAGTTTTTCCGGGAACACTTTAAGTTTACTTTAGGAAATGTTTGTACATTTTCACACAATAAAGTTATTTTTATGAAACATGGCACATTGTTTTTACTATATAGGTTATACTGGTAACCGAAATTGATGCCTCTTTTCTTAAATTAAAAGAAAAACACATATTTGGAATAAAAACATTTTAATTAAAATTCACTACCATAACGCACTTGCTGCGTCCCGAGTTTTTAGAAAATGATCTGGAAAATATGAAATTAACCAATAATGCCCATTAAATGCTGTTGCTCTTACATCTGTATTTAATTAATAACGTGTTAAGTATTTAGTAGCAACTTTGAATCTGTTTATTTTTTGTATATATGTCTTAGCTTTAGAAGCTATCTCCTGTGATTTTTGCTTCCAATTGTTTCTGTTATTTGCTACTTAATTATTAGAGCTTTACAAAGATATAAATTAGAAAAGACAAAGCTATAATTTGAGAATCGCTAATGGAGTCATTAGGATCTTAATTTTAATGTAATTCCTACAACGAGCTACTTAAAGTTAATTGCTTGTAGCTAAGTGTTACACCCTTCTGCTTGTTATTTAATTAATTTTCATTAGGTTTTGGACCAACAGACATTGTAGGCGATAACAAACTCCTTTGTAGCTTTTGCGTGGAGACCTCCCTGATTATTGTGGACAACATTTCGTTAGATTTTAATTATTTTTTCCAAATATCTTACTCACTCTTAAGAAGCAGCAATGCCAGAATATTTTTTTTAAACTACAGCCCAGTAAGTGCGTTATGCTGGCACACTTTTATAATACTTTTCCAATTATAATAACTCAGTCTTCCAAAAACGTCGAAAATTAACCTCCAATTTGTTTTTTCTGAAAAGATAATAATATCACTAAGTGAATAGTGAATATTTTAACCTGCGATGAGCACTGATAAGTATACTTGAAGACCCCAAATCATCACAACACATCTTTTTAAAACCTGACGATTGTTTCACTAACCAAGTTAGCGCTATCAGAGGATGAAAAATTGTAAACGTTTAACGAGTACTGTGTTTATATTCTGTGCATGTATTGGGCCTTAGACACTTGAGGGTGGTTAAAATAAACAAACTTTTACTGATTGCTTATCATAAACTTCCTCTATCCTAATTTCGTTATCTTTATGCCGATGCTTTGTCGGCATCTTTTGTAAAGTTGTCGATCGATAAACTCTACATAGGCGGAGTTGCTGATTTTGTACCACTTTTATATTTATAAGTTCTGAAAATGTCACTGATTTCAAAATTTGTATACAGAGGTTATCGATTCCTCTTCAATGAAAATATTCCCAAGATGGGGGAACTTCGGGTTATATCGGAAGTGAGTATCAAATTTGTTATATTGAATGGACACCTATATTTTTTGTTGCGTTTTCAGATTCGCAGAGTCTTTTTAAAAGGAATATCATCAGCTTTCCATATACCTAGAGCTCAGCCGTTTTCGAAATATTTAGACATTTTTGGAAAAGTTCGAGTATATTACTGTTCAAAAATCAATAACTTCGTCGTTTTTTTTTAATATTTTTGAATACAATTCGGAAATTTTGAAGAGGAAGGTTGGATATTTCTTTTGATTTAATCAGAACGACGCAGAAGTTAATATAACCTCCAAAATTTTAACATACGTTTAGAAAACTTCAAATACTCTTAACTCAATTTATTTTCAAATGCAATGCCCAAATTTTTTCTCCATCAAATAAAGAAACATTAAATTCTGAATCGATGTGTATTAATATTTTATATACAGACGTTTTATAGTTTTTAACTAATTTTGATTTTTTGATGATATTGCGGGAACTTTATCATTATCTTTAAAACTGCACTCGTATATGAATCGTCATTGACATGAAAATGAGAACTGTCATAACTTTGTTTAACACACGTCATTTTTTAGGGGAATTTTGGTATGTATGATTCGATAAATAAAAAGAAAAATGGAGGTTCAAAGTTATTCAAACCAAGAGTTGATGAATTTGTTCTGTATGGATGGAAAATGTCACAACATTGTGGATAGAACATTCCGATCGTTCAACGAGAAATATCCAAGCTTGCAAATTTTTTATTAAGTTTAGTTTCTTTTTCTCTACCTGCTATTGTTATCCCATATATATATGGGGCCATGCACGAATATCTGCAATACCATATATCAGTTCTGTTAAATGTTATTTAAATCTAATTGCGATGGATCTTTAAGTTTGCACTACACATTTAAGATCACAATCTTTAGAACTTATTTCAAAGATCCCCGACATTTAGTGATACTATCTTTGTCTTTTGGGTTACCTAGCAAATTTTTTATCAAAACAATTCGAAGCGTTCGTTGTCGGATGCTAACTGTATACCAAATTTGACGATGATATCACAATTTGTTCGAAAGTTATTTCGCCTACAAACCGACAGACGTGCAGTCTGGCAGGCCCACCGATTGACAGACAAAAACGTTCGTTCTAGAATAAAGTTTTTATATGTTTTTAGACTTTTCACGCCGTTTTAGCAAAAAAAAATTTCGAAATTTCTGTCACTCCCACACATTGCACCCCTACCTTAATTTCATCACATAATACCAGATGTTTAATGAAATTCATAGTTTTCTAATAAGCACACTCTAGAACGTTATATTACTCGTTTGAACGAAAAAATGTCAATTTTCACCAAATCATCCTCCATTTGTTCCCTACCTTCTAGAGTGATTTTACCCAAAAACAATCCGAACCGTTCGTTTGTAGGGTGCTAAGTGTATACCAAATTTGAAGATGATATCTCAATTCGTTCTAAAGTTATCATCGTGGCTTCAAACAGACAGACATAGAGACCGATAGACACAAAACATTTTCGTTCCCAAATCATGTTTTCCATATGATTTCACACTTTTTACGACATCTAAGCGAAAAATATTTGTTGAAACTTTTGCAGCCGATGCCATACTTCCCCAGTATTGACAATGTGGAAGTAATTAATAACGAATCGAGTTTCACTCTTGGTAATGATAAAAAAAATAAAAAAGGTTTGGGGCGCAGCAAGCGCGTTATAGTGGTGAATTTTAATAAGAATTGTACACTATTAGTAAGATATATTATATACTAATCTTTAAATGTAAATGGACCTTGGAGATCGGTTTTAGAGTCCCAGTTAGCGACTATTTAAATATATATATATATATATATATATATATATATATATATATATATATATATATATATATATATATATATATATATATATATATATATATATTATATATATATATATATATATATATATATATATATATATATATATATATATATATATATATATATTATATGGAGCTAAAAAATTAAAATTTGGTCTTAGATATAATCTGTAAGTACTGCAAGTGCCTTTAAAAAATGGTGTTATACATTTCATTAAAGTTACAAAAAAAATATTTACAAAGGAAATTTACCTGTCAAATTATAAATATGGCAGGTACGTTTCCTTATTAATTGCTTGGATCGTTTTGTTTTAGTCAACCCATCCAGTTTTTGCAAACAATAAAGAACAAAATAGGTTTTTTATGTTATGTTATGGTATTATAACGCACTTGCTGCGTCCCGAAATTTGTTATTTATAGTATACATTCGCATGAATGAAATAAAATTTATCGCTTTTAGATGCAAACTTTGTCCCGGTATTACTAAAGAACTTATCCAAGGCTGACAGTTTACACAATTATTGTTAGTTGATTGTACTTTATTGTACACAGCTCTATCTATAAAATTTTGTGTAAACTAGAGACCTGGTCCTGCATCGAGGGGACATCTTTCGACAACTTCCATTGTTTAGATTTTTATCTACGATTTATTTAAGTAGCATAGCAACACATATAACGTCATCTGCCTTTGTACAACATTGTAGATATTGCATCACAGAATCTGATGTCGAGGATTATTTCATTATTAATTTCGAATAAGTGGTGTTTTTTTCGAATAACAGTGGCTGTTTTGGCACTGATTTGGATTTCGGTGAGGAAGAGGAGTTGGGGCCTATTAGCCTGGAGGAAATGATGGACGGAGTTCAGGTTAGAATTTAGGCCACATATATTTGAGAAGGATATGTTAAATCTTGATGCTGGCGCCCCCTGTACACCCCTCTTCCGTAGATCCGAATGGAGGGGTATTTTACCTCCAGAATCTTTTGTACAAGGAGGCGCCATCATAATTTTTGTTTATAAGGGAAACTGACTCATACACCAGAACCGGAAACCTCCGTTGGGCCCCTTGATGCATGGGTGGTACCTCCTCGGGTGCGAAAAAATCCTTTACTATCACGTAAAGGAAAATTCCGCTACCACCTGCTTGACTCCGATTAGTCGCGTTGGACGACAGGCAGGAGTTACCTTTGGCCTATTCTTTTACTTAGTCCCCGGACCACAAGTGACGAATCATATAAATATATTTTTTTACTGTTAATTTTGTCAATGAATTTTAACACCATATCATTTTTAAATAGAGAATAAAGAGATCTTTCAAAGGAGGTATGACACGCCCCTACTTCCAATTCTGAAAATTTGGGGGGCGAAACTGCCACTCGAAGGGGGTTGAATGGAAGGGTAAAATTTTTTCATTGCAGGATGTCATTTTTGAATTTAAAATCGACCTGTTTTGGAATTTTTTTATAAATATACACAATAATTGAGATAGCAAACTTATTCCATTTGGCTCTTCCAAACTATGTAGTTAAAAAGAAATTATGGGTGATAATTTTTTTAACTTTTTTTTAGAAACAGCTATGTCCTGTGTACCCTTACATAAGTGTTAAATATCATCTTAATACACTAAGTGAAGATTGGAACCTGTGATGAGCACTGATAAGTACACTTGGAGAGCCCAAATCACCACATAAATGTGTTGTGGTGATTTGGGCTCTCCAAGTGTACTTATCATCTTAATATTTTAATCAATAATAAAAAACGCCACGTAAGTTTCTTACACTTATCTTTCGCATCTGTTATGTAATATAAATCGCTATATTACAAACGTATAAAGGCCTCCTTATCCAAGATGTAAACCCCTATTGCAACACCATAAAAGCGGAATCGATAATAACTCTATCCCCAAGTATTGATCTGATATGGAAGCACATTCCCCAAAGCGGCAATTTATTTTTTCGCATCTCATACAAAATTGAATCCAGATCATTTCGGATGTAATAACGTAAGCCGAATAGTTTTATAATCCAATTCGCGCCCTCCGGTTTTTCAATCACGCAATATTATGTTTAAGCCAGGGATAATCGCGGTTTTCACGTTTCATTCAATGACGACGTTTTTAAGACGTGACTGTAACGCAAGGGATATTTGAGAGGTTCTACAAAAGCGTTTTGTAAACAGAATGTAATCAAAAAATTATTAGTCTAAGTATTTACTGAATTATCATTTTAGTGAATTTTCTTTAAAAAAATTCACTAATGAGGAGATCCCGAGTTTTGAATTCTGAAAAAATTTGTTAACATGAGCGGCAACTAGGCCCCCTAGAACTCATATCCGCGGTCAGTTTTGATTTATATATATATATATATATATATATATATATATATATATATATATATATATATATATATATATATATATATATATATATATATATATATATATATATATATATATATATATATAGAGAGAGAGAGAGAGAGAGAGAGGTTGATTCACAACCCAATAGATACAAAATGTTTGCGTGTAGAGGACCTCAAAACATGCCGATTTCTTATATAAAATTTTTCTCTGGCGCCCATGGCTGGCGAGATATTGGCCTCGGAAGATTCTTTAATAATTACAAGAAACAGCTGTAGAACATAGAACAACCAAATTTGGCAGATGATTTTATTTGAACAATATTGTTATTTGACAAAGATTTGAAGTAGATATAAATTCAAGAAGGGGTGAATTAGGAGTGAGTCACCCTTTTTATGATTTGATTTTTTAAACCCTAACGTAATTAAAAGCCAAGGTCCATCAATTTTATAGCAAATTAAATTTCCTATCTTTTCCTCCTCTTGTCAATTTTTCGGCAAACCACCCGTTTTTGATAAAATTTAGATTTTTAGAGTTGAGATCAAAACAAAATTTTGCCCCTTGAAGATTTTATTAGACATTAAAGTTTCATAGAGGATGCCTTGGGCGATCTGAAAGTAATGTGTTGCTAGGTTACAGTCGTTGTCAAATCTGACATTACTTAAATTTCTTAAGTTTTACAATAATTATTGTCTTGTGATTTTTGTTTTCTTTTGTGATAATAATTTGTTACTCAAAATGGCTGGAAAATTCTCGGTTAATGAACAAATTGACATGCTTATGGTATTAGGGTTTTGCGGGGGTAAGTAGAGGTATATCGAAGAATATTTCTTAATCGTAATATACCACATCGTCAAACGTTTGCCAATGTTGAACGTAGAGCTCGGGAAACCGGTTTCTTTTTTATACAAAATGCTGGAGGACGCGTTTATGCTGTGAACGCACGAACTGAGGAGCGTCTTCTAGACAATGTTGAAAGTGAGCCTCAAACCAGCACCAGCGACTATCCAGGCAGTTTCATTTAACACAGCCGACGGTCCATGGAATTATTCGAAGCAATCTGTTGCATCCCTATCACCTTAAAAAAGTACCAGAACTGCTACCGCAGAATCTAGAGGCAACACTGTATTTTTTTTTGGTAATTTCATCTAACATCAGAACATTGATTTTCCCAAGATCATTCTTTTTACGGACGAAGCTAGCTTAACAAGGAGAAGGAATACGAATGTGCATAACTGCCACGAATATTCGGATGTTAATCCACATTCTACAGTAACCCACCATTTCCAAAGAGAATTTAAAATGAATGTGTGGGCAGGTAATGTTGGAAAACATTTGGTATGGCTGGTTACTTTACCAAACTGCTTAAACAGCGCAACATATTTGCTTTTCTTGCAACATGTTCTTCCTGAGCTACTGGAGGAGCTGCCCTTATAACTGCGCAGCGAAATGTGATTTATGCATGATGGGGCGCCACTACATTTCACTAAAAATGTTCTTGGATTTTTAAACCAACAGTTTCCAAATCGATGGATATGTCGCGAAATAAATTGCCCGCAACATTGTCCAGCACGATTACCAGACTTCAATAAATGTGATTTTTTCCTGGGGGGCTTTAAAAGAATCTGTGTATTTGACACCAGTTCAAACTGCGGAATATTTGTGAAGTCGCACCAACAATAAGTGGACCGTTATTAAAAGTGAAATACAATTACTTAACAGAGTCGATTTTAATCTTCGACGAAGGGTGCAGATATGTGTGAGAGAAAATGGAACTCATTTTGAACAATATCTTTAGTGTTTTTTTTAATGATTTTTCTACCTACTATTTTTTAATCGTAATAATTGTTAGATTTCAGATATGTTTAATAAAATTATCAAGGGACATAATTTTATTTTTATCTCAGCTCTAAAAATCTCAAGTTTCTCAAAAACGGGTCACCTGTAAATGCAACAGATAAATTTAGTTGCAGCCCTGAGAGAGAGTTTCATCCAAAGTATGCATTTTCTTCCAGCTTCCAAATTGGGGAGTCAGGTGCAGGGTAGATTGCTACGGATGTATGCATACGCCTCCATGCAATCTAAAGGAAGTAAGGAGCCCATACCCCGGGAAATCAAGGTGATTAGTGGCTGTTTTGGCACTGATTTGGGTTTCGGTGAGGAAGATGAGTTGGGGCCTATTGGCCTAAAGGAAATGGTGGACGGAGTTCAGGTTAGAATTTAGGCCACATATATTCGAGAAGGATATGTTAAATCTTGATGCTGGCGCCCCCTGCACATCCCTCTCCCGGAGATCCAAATGGAGGGGTATTTTATCTCCAGAGTCTTTTGCACAAGGAAGAGCCATCATCATTTTTTTGTATAAGGGAAACCGACTCATACATCAGAACCGGAAACGTCCGTTGGGACTTCACCGGCCCCCTTGATGTAAGGGGTGGTACCTGCTTGTGCGTGAAAAACCCCTTTAATATCACGTAAAGGGAAAGTCCACTACCACCTACCTACTCCGATTAGTCGCCTATTACGACAGGCAAGAGTTACCTGGGGCATATTCTTTTACTTAGTCCCCTGACCCACAGGGGACTAACTAAATTTGTAAAAATAGTATAACAAATAGTCAAATATATTTTATGTCAAAGTCTAAGAACTGTAAAAAAAACTATTTTATAATGTCAGTGTTGAGATTTTTTTAGAGCCGCAGTAATGTTTATAAGATTCTTTTGTAATGTTTACAAAATAACTAATTACTTAGACTGAAGTAGCTTACAAAATGGTAACAATTTTGGGCTTATAGCTGTTTTATAAACGTATCGTAAACAATTCAGGGAGTGAGATTATTTTATAAACTGTTTGTCGAAAACGTTTTCACAACTATAATAAAATATAAAATTGTAAGTTGAGTTGTATGTACTTGTTTGAAATGTTGAAGGTAATATATTGTAAAGATATTGAAGGTAATACCTTGTAAAAGTATTTACATTTTGTAAACTGTACAATTGGACCTTGGCTGTTGTACATAGTGTGGAATAAATAAATAAATAAATAATATGATATTGATTTTTTTTACCTATGTTTACTTCTGTCTGAATAAATGAAGGTTTGTAGGCTCCAAAAATACAGATTTTTACAATAATAAATTTGAAATAAAGTTACATAAACAATCGAGGCATAATGAAAAGCAGGCTATTTATTTTCTTGCAAGTTACTTAAAATTAAATGTCACTTGCTGCAGCATCGGCGGTCCAGGGGTAAGAACGTGTGATCCTGAATACAAGGGTCCCGCGTTCCATTGCCAGTTGAAGCGTCACATTATTTTTCAGTAGATAGTGTAAATTAATATCAACCGAGGTTGTGGCATTGTGTTTAAGCTAGTTTAATGTCTACACGTTGCGCCTTCGTTAAGCTGCTGGTCCCGTGTACCATGCAATGTTGAGCACATCAAACATTCATGTCCTCTATACAGGAAGGAAGGGTATTGGCAAAATTTGCAGGAAAGTGAGGTGGAACTACTCGCTGGTGTCGGTGATTGACCATGGTTGTGGAAATTGACTGACGTTAAAGAAATAAAATGCAAAAAAAAACGTTATGTGCGGCATCTATGTGCGTTTGTTACTACTGTCATATAATTTACAACTTCCCCTGCCCCCACCCCGGAGTAAGTAAAATTTCACTTAGTAGTTTAAGTTTTGTTTTATTTCAGTCGATTCATACAATAATAGGCACTTTAAATAAAATGCAGTTGAATTAGATGCAATAAATCAGACAAGTGGAAATAACTTTAAAAACTCTGCTTTAAGCGCATAAGTAAGATGTTCAGCTTGATAAAGATCTGAATCTCATTTACTTCTCTTTTACTTTATCCCCAACTCAAGAGGATTTGTATCCTCGAAAAATTTACATTGAAGACCTCTCGAATTTGCTGAATGAATAAATCTTGTACAAGCGTGGAATTGTTCCCACTTCTTGTTTATATCTCTCTTTCAAATTATTAGTTCGATTTTAGCGACTTTTCATGAATGGGCACGAATTAAGGCCTCTAGAACCCACGTTTACAGTCCCTCAAAATTTATATGTTATACACACACATATATATATATATATATATATATATATATATATATATATATATATATATATATATATATATATACGTCTGGTAATAAATGGGCCGTACTTCAATGTTGGCTTCCATAGGTCATGATAAGCTGGACATTAGCATCTTAAAAAGAAAAATGACATTAGCATCTTAAAAAGAAAAATATATTTCAAACGAATTTTCTGTGAAGATTTTTATTAAATGAAGAAAAATAATTGTTGAAGCAGAAATTTATGAACGTGTGAAACACATTTTACTCAACATTAGCCATTTACAAACTACATCTGTTCTATAATGTTTGCTCAAAAATTGCCACATTTAATAAGTGTGTGTGTGTTTTGTTTCTTTAACGTCGGCCTATTTCTGCGACTGTGGCCAATCACCGACGCCAGGGAGTAGTATCACTTCACTATCCTGGAAATGTTGCCGAACCCCTGCTTTTCTGTAAGGAGGGTAGGGATCTTTAACGTGCCTAACATCGCATAGACACGGCACCGACGGCTTTACGCCCCCCCCCCCCTATGCGAAACGTGCAGACATTCAACCTGCTCAAATACAATGCCAAAACCGCGGTTTATGTTAATTTGACAGTTTGTACCCTGCGATCGAACCCAGTTGTCTTCGGTTCAGAGGCACACGTTCTTATCCCTGAACCACCGAGGCTCTACATTTAACATATAATTGTGACAATCTAAACAGATATCAATAAATTTGTGATTGGTCAATACCCACGAACATGCCGACTGCTTTAGGGTATATAATCCATTATCGCTTTGATCTTGTAAAATATTGGCCATAAAAAATCCAAACTCAGTAAGTGCGTGATGGTAGCGAATTAATTTTAAACTTATTTTAGTGAATTTTCTTTAAAAAATTCACTAATGAGGAGATCTCGACTTTTGAATTTTGAAAACATTTCTTCAAATAAGCGCTATTTAGGACCCCTGGAACCCAAATCCGAGGTCGATTTATATATATATATATATATATATATATATATATATATATATATATATATATATATATATATATATATATATAAATCGACCTCGGACGTATAAAAATTGAAACTGGACCCGGATATGGGTTTTAGGGATCCTAGTTTACGCTCGTTTGAAGAAATTTTTTCAAAATTCAAAAGTCGGGATCACGTCATTAGTGATTTTTTTTAAAAGAAAATTCACGAAAAGGTGTTAAAGACGCAATTGCGGCATTTACACAGAAAATCTAAGATGCGCTCAATGCAAGTAAACCAGCGTTATGTATATTTTTTGATCTAGCCAAGGCTCTCGATACTGTGTCTTATCGGAGGCTTCTGAATACACCGGAGAGACTTGGGTTTAGAGACAAAGCCTTTAAATTGATTGAAAGTTACATTACAGGTAGAAATAATGGTGTGAGAGTTAATGATTTGAACAGTCAGTGGTGTCTAGTTGAGTGGGGTGTATCATAGGGTTCCATTTTGGGACCTGTACTGTTTACGTTATATATAAAACGACCTTTTCACCTTGCTAGATGACCGAAGTGTGATGAGCTACGCAGATGAAACGATCTTGTTTTGTGAGGCTGAAGCATGAAATGACTTGAGACTGAAAGCAGGGGAGGGATTGGGAACATTTAAGCAATGATTCGATTGTAATATACTTACTGTTAATATAGACAAGACAATGTTTGTTACTTTTGTTTCATATGAAAACGGCTTGTCAACATATTAGGCACTGCAAACTGAGACAATTACAACCATAAAGGAATCTTCGGTGTCTTATCTGGGTATAAAGATAGACCAACGCATAAGGTGGAATTTGCATGTTGTGAATTTGGCTAAAGAGGTGACAGGCTTGATAGGCAAGTTCAAGTATTTAACGAGTTTCTTTGATCTGAGGGTTTTGTACCTTTTTCTTGTAGAGAGTTTAATGAGCTAGGGGGTAATGGAATTTATATTCAGAATTGTATCGTATTTTATTTTGGGGTTGCATTTTTCTTCTGCACATATTCTCACCAGCGAATTAGTAATGTTAAGCTCTGTTAACAGATTTTGCTGCTGTCACATATTTCTTAGCACTGTTTGACTATAGATGTATATATGCGAGTGTGTTTATCTTTCAGAAAGCTCGAGGTACAGCTCCCCAGAGTGTTTAACTGGTCTTGATTAGAGTTGGACGAACGGTACGTAATTAAATAGTAACATATTTTCGAATAACCGGCAATAAGTGTAAAACTAATTAAGTGGCGGCTTTTTATGAATATCTTGTTAGAGAATCCCGCCCATCTCCACTGTTTAAAAAAGCTGTCAGCTTTACCGATTATAGTGCCTGTGTGATATTGCTTGTAGAGTTTAGAAGTTTTGATGGATCCTTGTGAGGTTTGAGTTGAGAAACTATTAGGACACTATATTCTATGTGAGGCATATAACAACTGTAGCCCATTAATATCTAAAGTTCCAATGGGCCCAGATGAAACATTTTTGTCAAAATTTACAAGTCGTTAGTCGAAAATTCGCTAAAAATGTGTATACAATCCAGTAGGTGTTATTCTTTGTAACATTTACAGAACCATATAAATATTGTCACAGCGAACAGTCTGGAATGACATTTCTAGAAGAGACCAGAAGTGACAGGTGTGGAATAGTGTAGAAGGTCTATAATCTTTATAGACAGTATAAATAGACGAGCGGTGCGCAGAGTAAGTTAGTTCACTATTAAATAAGGTGGTGTAGAAAAGTGATCATAGTGTATTAAGCGAGTCAACAGTAAGTGTTGGTATATAAGAAGCGATCATAGAAGGCGATAGTGGAATATAGTTCTTTGGACATTTAATAATAGAGAAGATAAATATTTTAGTTGAGATTGGTGTTGGAAAATAGTTGGCAATAATAAATTAGTAGTTTGGAAAGCTGCGTTTTATTGATTAACAAATCCAGAAACCCGTAGAACGTAACAACTGGTGTCAGAAGTGGGATTTTCAAGCTGCTAGGGGAAATATTTTCCAGAATATTCGTTGAACAATGTGAAAATTTCTAGAATCTCTAGAAGATCAGTGTCAGCAGTAATTCATAACTGGGTGTGTTCTTGAATCAGAATAAACTGTGTACCAGCTTTAAGTGCGTTATGCCTAAGACATGTAGCGGAACAACCAATATGGACGCCCAGCTATTGATTAAAGAAATGAAAGAAGACGCCAGAAAAATAGATGAAGAAGCCAAAGAAGAAATGAGAGAAAGAGATGAATAACCCAGAAAAAGAGAAGAAGAAGCCAGAAAAAGAGACGAAGAAGCCAAAGAAGAAACGAGAAAAAGATATGAAGAGGACAGAAGAAGAGACGAAGAAGCCAGAAAAAGAGATGATGAAGCTAAAAAAGAGACGAAGAAGTCAAAGAAAATGAGAAAATGAGATGAAGATGCCAGGAAAAGAGACGAAGAAGCCAAAAAAGAAATAATAAAAGCAGATAAAGAAACAAAAAAATTCTTCAGGAACAAGCCAGCAGAATTGAAAATATTACTTTATGTGTCGACAAACGTATGAAGCAGGTAAAAGACGAGATTTTCCAGCAAGTAGAAAGCAGAATCAGCGACGATGTACATGACAAGCTGACGGAACACAAACAACAGAAATGCCAAGATGGCGGGTAAGAGAGCCAAAAAGGATCTACAAAGTGACCGCAGCTGGTGGCGAACAGATTCGCGTAGTTGGTGCGACTGAGGACAAGCCACAATTTGGAGCTTAGAAAATCAAACAGCGGGTTATGATTGCCGCCAAATCAGACCCATTATACTTAGACTAGATGTTCTACAAGGTCACGGTCTCAAGTTAGACCTCGAGAACAATGTTTTAAATTTCGGAGATGAGGAAGTAGTCATGTCGACTGTCAATAACCTTGCGATTCGAAAAGTCACGGCCAAAGAAGATGTCGTTGTGAGAGCCCAGAGTAAAAGTATTGTCCCAGTGAAGATAGTAGGAGAAATTTCGGGACAAGTGGTGGATATTATAGAACCAGAAGACAACGATCTTTTTAAGAAAGCTCTACTAGTGGGTAAAACTCTTATTTAAGCAAAAGAACTGGCAGCTTGCAGAATATCCAACTTTAAGAGTTTTGATCAGAAGATTTCCAAAGGTTCCCAAATCGGAACATTCTCGAGAGTAACCATCACACGGCGTTGCCACAACCAAGAAGACCCAGTCTCGTCCAACCCTGATGAACCACTTCCAGAACATCTACGCGATGTCTTAGCAGAAGCTAGTGGAAATGTTTCTCCACAACAGAAGCAAGCAGTGGCTAAATTTCTGTCCAAATATCGCAACGCTTTCGTAACCGACAAGAACGATTTTGGAAGAACAGACCTAGTACGCCATCGCATTAAGACTGGGACATCTATACCAATCAGGCAACCATCGCGAAGGGTACCATTGGCAAAACAGCACGAAGTTGACACCATGCTAAGGGATATGGAGCAGGCACGAGCTATAGAACCATCGCAAAGCGCTTGGGCCTCTCCAGTAGTGTTAGTTAAAAAGAAAAATGGCTCTACAAGGTTTTGTGTAGATTACCGCCGGTTAAATGACGTCACTAAGAAAGACAGCTATCCACTTCCCAGAATTAATGATACGCTGGCAGGTGCAAGATGGTTTTCGACGTTGGACTTGGAAAGTGGCTACTGGCAAGTCGATATTGAGCCCAAAGAGAAAGAAAAGACTGCGTTTACCACTGGTAGTGTACTGTGGCAGTTCAACGTCATTTCTTTTGGGCTGTGTAATGCTCCATCAAATTTTGAGCGTCTAATGAAGACAGTTTTGAGAGGTCTACACTGGAAAACATGCCTCGTGTATCTGGATGACGTCATTACTTTGGGAAAGTCGTTCGAAGATCACATGAAGAATGTCGAACAAGTGTTTCGGAAACTAAAGGGAGCCAATTTGAAATTATATCCGAAGAAATGCTGTCTCTTTAAAAAGCAGTCTAGTACTTAAGCCATATTATCACCCCAGATGGAGTCAAAACCGACCCTGCTGTATTATGAACTGGGAAATCCCAATGTACATCATCTGCGAAGCATTCTGGGCCTCTGCGCGTATTCCCGCCGTTTTGTAAAGGGGTTTGCTGACATCGCAAAACCTTTGCATAGACTGACGGAAGAAAAGACACCTTCATTTGGACCAATGATTGTGAAAAAGCATTCGAGACACTAAAACGGGCTCTCTGTTCATTCCCGATTCTGACATCCCCCAGCCTGGTCGCAGGTTTATTGTGGACACGGACGCGAGCAATGTTGGTAATGGAGGTGTTCTTTCGCAGGAACAGGGAGGCCAAGAGAAGGTTGTAGGGTATTTCAGCAAAGCCCTGCCCAAAGCAGAAAAGAACTACTGCGTGACGAGGAAAGCACTTCTAGCCATTATTAAGACGTTGGAGCATTTTCACAAATATGGTCAAGAATTTCTCCTGAGAACCGACCATGCTTCCCTACGCTGGCTTCGTCAATTTAAAAATCCGGAGGGGCAGATGGCGAGGTGGCTTGAACGTCTTCAAGAGTACAATTTTACCATCGAACACCGTCCTGGACGAGAGCACGGTAATGCCGACACCCTATCTAGGAGACCTTGACCACCAAAATGCAAGCATTGCATCACTGCCGAAAACAAAGAAGGATTGAATTTCGAAGTGTGTAGGAGGACAACGGTGCAACCCGTTAACCGATGGAACCCGCAGAGGTTAATGGAGGACCAAAAAGAATACCCTGATATCCAACCAATCTACAGGTGGAAGGAGACTTGCCAGGAAAGACCCACTTGGTCAGAAGTTAGTGATAAAAGTGTTGCCACCAAAAGTTACTGGGTCCAGTGGGACTCCATTGAAATCGAAGGTAATCTTCTGGTCAGTAATTGGGAGTCAGAGGATGGAACCCGCATATTGAAGCAAATAATCCTTCCGCGGCCAAGAGTTAGGGAGGTAATCGAAGAGATCCATGGCGGGGCAGGTGGAGGCCATTTAGTCGCAAAGAAAACTTTGGAAAAGGTCAGAGAACGTTTTTATTGGTTACGTTGTAGAGCTGATGTGGAAGAATGGTGCAAAACCTGCCAAACGTGTGCATCCAGTAAGAGGCCTAAATCAAAAACCAGGCAGCGAATGAAGCAGTACAACGTGGGAGCCCCTTTCGAAAGAATTGCAATCGACATAGCTGGTCCTTTCCCTAGAACAGACGCACGAAATCGCTATATGCTTGTAGCCATGGATTATTTTAGCAAGTGGCCAGAAGTAATTGCGCTCCCGAATCAAGAGTCCACCACTGTCGCAGAATGAGGTGAATGAGTTTTTCTGTAGGTTTGGCGCACCACTAGAGCTCCATTTCGACCAAGGACGCAACTTCGAGTCGGCTGTATCCCAGAAGGTTTGTGAGCTTATGGGAATCAGGAAAACGAGAACTACACCCATGCACCCTCAATCTGACGGATGATGGAAAGATTCAATGCTATTTTGGAGACTCACTTGAGAATATTTGTCAATGAACACCAAGCGGCTTGGGACCGCGACATTCCACTGTTTCTACTGGCATACCGCTCGGCTGTACATGAGACTACCGGACATACACCAGTCGGCGTGGTTTTTGGGCGAGAGTTAAGACTTCCTCCTGATCTCATATTTGGAAAACCCACAGATACTCCACGGTCAACTGATGAATACATAAAAGATTTTGAAAGAAGAATAGAAGCCATCCACTCTGCTGTCAGAATGCATATACGAGTAGAAAGCGACCGCATGAAGACACGTTATGACGTGCGAGCTACTTCAGCTGGTTTTAAAGAAGGAGGTTGTGTGTGGTTCCACAATCCAGTACGACGCAAGGGACGGTCACCGAAGCTACAGAAATTATGGGAAGGTCCTTATAAGGTGGTCAAAAGGATCAATGACGTTGTCTATCGCATTCAGAGGAGCCCGAAGAGCAAGATGAAGGTGGCTCACATGCACAGACTTACGCCATACCAAGAAATGTCAGAATTCGACCGGGACGATCGAATCTAAGAGGGGGGCAGTGTCACAGTGAACAGTCTGGAATTACATTTCTAGAAGAGACCAGAAGTGACAGGGTAGAATAGTGTAAAAGGTCTATAATCTATATACACAGTATAAATAGACGAGCGGTGCGCAGAGTAAGTTAGTTCACTATTGAATAAGGTGGTGTAGAGAAGTGATCATAGAGTATTAAGCGAGTCAACAGTAAGTGTTGGTGTATAAGAAACGATCATAGAAGGCGATAGTGGAATATAGTTCTATGGACATTTAATAATAGAGCAGAGAAATATTTATTTGAGACTGGTGTTGGAAAATAGTTGGTAATAATAAATTGAAAGTTTGGAAAGCTGTGTTTTGTTAATCAACAAATCCAGAAACCTGTAGAACGTAACATTATGTTAAATTTACAGAAAAATTTTGCGATTCATTGTTTGTAATTAAAATCGGCATTTATCACGTAATCTGTTACACTCATATAAAATGTATTTTGAGTTTGTGTCTCCCAGCTAATATCGACCACTTTAACAGTTCAATTCAATTAAAACTCTATTTACATTTTATTTCAGAGCTGACCAAACCTATACAGCATACTGATGATACTGTTTATATAGAAGATCAAACTCACGTACACACTTATATTTGAAAAACGTTGATGAAAATTTCGTGTACAGGAAGCATTTACAGACACAAAAAAAAACAGTAGAAAAACTGCAATGAAAAACATATTTTTTATTTCAAGAGCACTAATGTGCAGCCCTTGTTTGCCGTCTGTATACTCAACATCATACATCACTGAATACGGGACACAAAAAGGATACAGATCCAGAGGCTGATATCGTCCTGGCAAAGCTTCAATTCAGTGACTTTCCTAGAGTTTCAAATGTGGGGGATGCATACATTATTGAAGTGGTAAGCGTAGCAGCCACGCCCTCTGGTGGTGCGAATATTGATGGGTGAATTTACATATACCGGGTCTAGAACTATAAAAGTAAGTGCCTATTGCTGCTTATTTTCAATTTAGTCACTCAACAAGTTGAGAATAGGTAAACCTTTTATACTGAGAAAAAGTGTACGGTTGAGGGCTACTTGACAGAGAGATTTTCTATTAAGTAAAATGGAAATCAGATAAAATGGTTCGTTACAATTACTGCAATTTAAATAATTACTTAAATATTAAGAACACTTGGAGAACCCAAATCACTACAACACATCTCCCAAAGACCTGACGATCCGTTCACTAGCAAAGCGAGCGTCATCAGAGGATGAAAAATTCTACAGTACTTGTGTGTGTGTTACCACTAGGATTTTAACCTGTTAGAACATTATATCGTGATGTGTGTGTGCATTTTTGTTTCTTTAACGGCCGTCTATTTCCACGACTTTGGCCAATCACCGACGCCAAGTAGCAGTTACACCTCACTATCCTGGAAATTTTGGCAAACCCCCGCCTGTCTGCACGGAGGATATAGATCTTGAACGTGCCCAACATTGCATGGACACGAGACCGACGGATTTACCCTACCTCCGAAGGGAGGAACATGCAGACATTCAAATTGCTTAGATACAATGCCAGAACCTGGGCTTAAGCCCTTAACGAGGGGTTAAGGGCAAAGCCGCAAGGAGACAACCGCATACCGTACTGATGATGGCTAATACGTTTGAAACACGTGTATTGCGGCTTTGTCCTTAACCCCTTTCTCCTTGTATAGTACAGAAATGCCGTGTTATAAATCCTTTTATAGTTAGTATAACTTCCTGGGCTCCGGATACTCACGCAGGTGATTTCTTTGCCTCCGTAGCTTTTTTGGTTGTTTCCCTCGGATTGAGGGTCTTCCAAATGTTGCTGCAAATGTGCACTGGTTGCCTGTTGTGACTCCGTGTATTTTTGCATCCTCATCCAGAGTGTTCTCATCTTCACCTGGCTATACCGTACTGATGATGGCTAATAAGCTTGAAACACGTGTATGCGGTTGTCTCCTTGCGGCTTTGCCCTTAACACTTTTCTCCTTGTATAGTACAGAAATGCCATGTTATAAATCATTTTATAGTTAGGTTAGGTTAGGTTAGGTTTGAATGTGAGTGGTCCATATCGGTCCCTCCACCGCGACCATAAGGTCTATTGTGGCTCACGCCTAATGTCTATATTTCGCCCAACAAATCCAGCCTCCTACAGAGGTCGATAACCTTTGTGGGCGAAAGTTGATCCAGATCCTCTGGAGCAAGCTTTACCTTGCCAAAGAGCAGGTGTCTAGTCCTGTCCGCTGCCGGACAGGAACACAGCACGTGCTCTGCTGTCTCGTCGTTCTCCATACACAGCCGGCACTCGGTCTCCTGACCGACCCCAATACGGTGCATGTGATGCCGCAAGCGGCAGTGTCCTGTATACAGGCCGACTAGAGTACTCAGTTGTTGTCTGTTCATCTCTAGAAGCTTAGCCCTTGACTCAGACAGGCCATTTATGAAGGCCTTAGAGTGAGCTAATCCTGGAAGATTTTGCCAATATTGGATTGTCATTCTTTCTGTCCAGGTCTTTAAGGTGCGTTTTGCTGTGCAAGATGTTATTCCCAGCACTGGTTCTGGTCCGACAAAGTCACTCTGGACACCACTCCTGGCAAGTGCGTCGGCCGCAACGTTGCCATCATGGTACGAGTGACCCGGTATCCAGACCAGCGACACCTCATTACAGATTTACAACTCCATACCGTCAAAGACGGTATTTTATAGTTAGTATATATATATATATATATATATATATATATATATATATATATATATATATATATATATATATATATATATATATATATATATATATATATATATATATATAGACAGATTAAAAAAAAATAGATGACGTCATATTTGAAAATCAGGAGTGGGAAAAGCGTAACTTTTATGGAAATATGTGTATTTTTGAAAACTAGAGTTGACTTGTCCGAGCATTTTGACAAAACACACATCGTTCAAATTTAATGAATTTATTTCATAATTTTCCCGCTCAATATAAAACTGGTAGTAATAGTTCGGATGCAGGAAGTGCGTTATGGTAGCGTATTTTCATAAACTTTTTTCCAATTTTAATAAACCAATTTTTTCTCCATCAATAGACTTCCTGCTTTGGTACGCAATAAACATGTTTGGAAGGCACCATGTGTACGGAATTTCATCAAACCAAATTATTTATTTATTTCCGGAGAAACAATGTTTTAAGTTTTCGAGGATGACCTGCATTTGAAAGATTTCAGGAAAATATGCTATTATGACGCACTTGCTGCGTCCAGCCTTCTGCAGATTGTAGATTATTTATTGAGTCACATAGGCGTTAGGCGTCTCAGCGTTGCGACCCTGGTGGGTGTTTTAGTAGTTAAGTAAGTTTAATTACATATAGTAAAATAAAGAGGTTTGAAAATTGCAAGATTTCAGCATTCTAGGTGACATTTTTTTTGCTGATATTGATCAAATCCTTCACACTTAAAAGCATAAAAACACCACATACACCATCAATCATTGCCTCTAGATAAATAAAAACAAAGCGGCTGGACTTGTTGAATACAGGGATGACCACCCTTTCCATAATGAACGGATGAGTGGAAATAATACAACTGGATTCAAATCCAGCGCTTTTTATCTCCACCACCTATCGGATCTAACTTATTTATTTGCTTTCATACCATCAGGAAACAATCATTTATCTATGAGTGATTACTTTTTGACCATCGGAGTCCCTCCCTTATAGTTTCCCGGTCGCGATGGTTATGAAAATCAAGTAGTGATTTATATCATTTTTCAAGCCCCTATGCCTGATGTACTTTGGCTGTTTTTGTTTCTCCTCTACGTTTTTAGATCGACCGAGCATGCCAAAAGCTCCTGATTGATTACTCCTGTTATGCGGGAGGCTTGAAGGGAGGGGTTGTAACTCTTCTACCTCCCATTTTTTTACGTTCTTGCATATAAATTGCACGTAGGGTTTTATAATTGATTAATGAGTTGTGGCTGCTCTTCGATGTCTCGCTTCGATAGCACCTAAAGACGGAATGATGTAGTTTTTTTTTTTAGTTTGTTTACGCGAGGTTTTTGTACTGCGTTATCGGGGGTTTCTTTGTGTTTTCAGCGCAAACATTACTCATTATATCTCGTTTTATCGAGGGTTTGTAGAAGACTTGCATCTAGATGATGCATATAATGTTAACGCAAAAACTTTACGAGCCCTGTCTCACTGAAATCGGTCGAACCGCACAAAATATAAAATTTGTGAATTTATGTCAATACAAAGCAATTTTTTTAAATCATATTAGTTAATTTTCAATAAGAAAATTCACTAATAGAGAGGTATCGATGGTGAGACTTTTAGAAAATTTCTTCAAATCAGCGCGCATGAAGGCCTCTGGCACCCATTTCAATACTAAGTTAAAATGTTTATATATATATATATATATATATATATATATATATATATATATATATATATATATATATATATATATATATATATATATATATATATATATATATATATATATATATATATATATATATGTATATGTATATGTATACAACCGATAAATCAAAAAATACTTCATTGATTTAGACCAAATAGGGGAATTACTCTTATTTTGCTAATGGCTTTAAAGAGTTCGTTCATCAAATCTTAACGGCCAATTTTTCCTAATAAAAAGTTAAAAAATATTTTTTTAAATGCAATTTCTCTCAAATTGTCTAAATGGTTGAAACGAAAATTTACAACTTAAAAGAACATTGACAGACTTGGTTGTGTACCAATTTTAAAGTCGTTTGAGCAAAGGAAAATAAAGTTGTTCGAAACTAATAATAAAATAATCCTCGACATCACCTCAGATTCTGTAATGCAATATCTACAATGTTGGACAAAGACATATGACGTTATCTGTACTGCTATGCTATTTAAATAAATCGTAGATAAAAGTCTAAACCATGGAAGTTGTTGCAAGATATCAGACTGGAGAACATTGTGAGAGATACGACAGGGACGCCATCTCGGTGCAGGACCAGGTAATATGTTGTCACGATAGCTCTAGTTTACACAAAATTTTATAGATATAGCTGTGTACAATGTGCAGCTAACTAGCAATTGTGTCAATTGTTAGACGACCATTTCGTTCCTAATATCGGGACAAAGTTTGCGCTCAAAAGCGCTAGATTTTAGCATGCTAACGTATACTAATAAATAAAAAATTTAATGAAAGCGATTCAATTTGTTTAAAAGCAATTTAGAACGACGTTTCATTATATATAAATATTAGGCTTCCCATTCTTTGCGTTCACGGTCTTTAAAATTAAAAGCCATCCCTCTCTTTCCTAGTTTAATCTGACTACACGTAGCTATTAGTCACAAAGAATCGTGTACGCTTTATACATCGCTTAACCTCGAAATCGACTCCGCTGATGCTAATTGCTAATACCTTATTAGGATCTTATAATATAAAATAGAAGGGTACCTATATTCTAATACAAATAGTAGGTAATAATAACCCAAGTTTTAATTTTAAATTATCAAATGTGTACCACGTAACAAGACTTTGGTCTGCAAGTTAAAAGACAAGGAAGTTATCGGCATTTAAAGAAAAAAAATAGGGTTTTCCTCAAAACGTCAAAGTCGCGATTTGAAACGTCAAATTGGCAACATTTAGCCAAAGAACCTGAAACGAATACGGTTTATGTAAACAAAATGTCGCAAGAAAAGTGTTCTACAAACTCTTAAGTTTCAGCTTCAAGCGTCATTGTCCTTCATTTTACTAAAATATTTTAGAAACTTTATTTCAAATAACCTTTTCTCTGATGCTTTGGCAGTAGCTTTAGTTAAGTTTATGGTTTAACGGTCTATAATGTATGGCTAATTTTCGTACAAAAAGTTCGTTAGTGAGGAGACCGCGATTTTTGAATTTCAAAAAGATTTCCTCAAGTAAGTGCAAACCAGGCCCTCTAGAATCCATATCCGGGTTTAGTTTCAGTTTTTATCTGTTTACATATATACAGGGTGATGCATTTCTACGGTAAACTCCAATATAATTGTTATTATACAAGATACGAGAACAAATTGTATACGTTAATTATAGGGTGTCTTGAGCTGCATCTTATAAAAATATATTGACAATCACAGGCTGACCCATAAGTCGTTGGTGATACCTACAAAAAATTTTTTGAATACCCTAATATTATTGCATTTTTTAGCGAAATATGATGCATGCTTTTAATCATATCAAGACGCAGTAAGTGCGTTTTGGTAGCGAATTTTCATTAAATGCTTCAAATTTTAATGACTTAGTTTGCAACTAACCTAAGGTTTGTTGGCTAGGAAACTAGGAAACATTTTAAGTTTATTTTCGAAAAATTTGTGTACATTTTCAAATAATAAGTTATTTTGATAAAACATGGCACATTGCTTCTACTATATAGGTTATACGGATGCCTGCATTCATTAAAGACATATTTGCTATTAAAAACATTTTTAAGAAAATTCACTTCCATAACGCACTTGCTGTGTCCAGACTTTTAAATGAACAAACTGATTTGATTCTTCTTCATTGAAAACTCTTATTTCTAATTAAATGTATCAAACAAAATTACAGAGCAAGGTTTGCTGAGTTTGAGTCCAGCTACTTAAGAAGCCAGGAGCTGTGGTTGTCAAAAATTCTAGCAAACTACTAGCAAATTCGGCCACAGCAAGTTTTATGTCGGAAGATTCAAGTATTTCAAAAAATAAGATAACAATATTTATATAATTATAAATTTAATACTTATGTTAATTTTACTTATGTAGTTACTATACAGGCTGGCCATATGAAATCGAAACAGGCTAGTTTAACCATCAACCCTTGCGGTGGTGCGATCAACCGCTAAAATCATAAATAAGAAGGTGAGGTAAGTAGCACATCGTTTTAGAGCTGGTACAAATCTCTTTTTTACAGTGCCTTTTTTTAACGTGAAGCAATGGTTTCTGAAAAATTGGCTTCTAAATGTAAGTAATTTATTTATCACAAGCTTATATGTCACTTTAGCAAATTTTGACCTTCTGCCTCTCTACAATAGCACACATTTTGTTTTGGCGCAGTTAAATTTCTGGAGTGATTTGGTGGCATGGGTTTACGATACTCTGACATAAATCTGAATCGTAAG